>CM041020.1:26336433-27536433 GCA_022984855.1 Dimocarpus longan
TATTGTAAATTTATTTGTTTTTTTAAGTTAAAATTATCTTAAAATTAGTGATTTGATATATATACTTTTTTTAATTATTTATTATCAAGTATTTTTAATTAATTTAGTATAAACATATGAAAATAAATAATTTAATAAAATTTAAAATATTTTTTTATATACATATTAATAATATTTTATTCATAATTAAAATATGATTAAAAAATATAGTAATATTAATCATATTTATATATTTAAGAAAATAATTAATAAATGAATGTTTAAATTGTAAATTAAAATATATTAATTAAATTTCAAAACAATTTAAAATAAGATATTTTAAAATTTTTCTTTTCAAATATGTTTTTTTTTTTTATAAGTATCAAGAGAAAAAAAATTTGAATAATATAAAATTAAGATAAAATTAAAATTATGTTATTTTAGGGACGATAGATTTGGAATAAAAATGTTAAATATCATTAAGTGATTTATAATTAAATGAAAAGTTAAAAATTATTACTTAATTTTTTCAGTAGTTTTTATATAGTTTTGAGTGGTTTAACCACTTAAAAAAATAAACCAAAACAATTTAATAAATATAATTTAGTACTATTAAATTGTGAAAAAAAAAAAAAAAAAAAAACAATATCTCGACGTATATTATTAAGTGCAGAATCGTTCTTTTACGCATGTTATCTATAAAAGTAATGTGTTGCCTATAAACGCAATGCGGTTGACCAAATTCAACAGATTCAGAGGGCGAAAATACTCAACAAAAACTCTTGAACCGTTTATATAAATATTCTACAAACTTTTCTCCAGCTCTTTCTTGGACATCAGCTCACTGCTTCCCTTCGAAGCAATGTTTTTCTCCTCTCTATCCCACTCTCTCAGTGGATGCATCTCTTCAGACTCCTCTCTACTTTTACAAAACCTACAAGGACCAAGTGAGCAGCACTTATTTCCTGCCTTAAAAAAAAGGGTTTGATAAATAAGGGTTTATCCAATGATAATACATGCATTAATAATATAAAGGCTAAAAAGATGTGATGCTGTTCAATGAGCTTGCACTGTTCTTTGCGAAACTTTGAATTGTGTACGGACAGAACAGCTGCAAGTTTTCCTCTCGCCATTCTCTAACT
The DNA here is from genome assembly GCA_022984855.1 of Dimocarpus longan. Lineage (NCBI taxonomy): Eukaryota > Viridiplantae > Streptophyta > Magnoliopsida > Sapindales > Sapindaceae > Dimocarpus > Dimocarpus longan. The sequence goes on from CM041020.1 coordinate 26,337,555, forward strand.
TGGTTTGCTTGTAAATGCAAATAGCTGGAGCAACAAAAATAACAGTTCGATGAGATTTCCTCACCAAGAATCAAAAATCTAAATAACAACTTTAAATTGAATCTTATCATAGAAGAGTAACATACCATCTTGTAAGTAGAAATGCAACTTATAAATGAAGAATTTGAAGTCAATCCGACAGCTTTTGTCAGAAAGCTGGAAGAAACCAGAAGTCAGTTTGAGAGAAATGATAGAAAGCACCTTGAAGCAGCTCTCTGTCAGTCCTGAAGAATTTCAACTGGATACAAACAAGAAAACTCTGCGGAGAATTACCCTGTGATGGGCATTGATGCATACAACTTAACACACTGTTCCCAAGACTATGTGCTTGTCCCGCTATTTGGAAGGAGACCATCTTTGGCCATTTCAGTAAGCACATTGAAAACAACATCCATGTTGCCTTCTTTATAGTTAATTTCGACTAGTAATTTTGCAAGTTCAGCATCAGTAAGCCTAGAACTTCTCAATATGTTTCCTATGACTTGACTCAACTTTTCACTCATACCCTTAGAGTGTAGAGCTTTCACCAGAGCGATAACAGTCACAGTATGAGGAACGAAACCTGAAGACACCATTTCCTTGTACAGATCATATGCCTTCTTCACATTTCCACCTTTACAGTGACCATGAATAATGACATCATAAACTGCTTCATTAGGCTTGTGGTTTCTCTGAAGCATAGACTCAAAAACTTGATCAGCTTCATTCATCAAACCCTTCATACAGAAACCTTTTAAAAGGGCTACCACACTGTTGAATTCCACATTAGAACAGTTCTCTATTAGTGTATTATAAGTGACGTCACTTGGGACAGACTCATTGTAAAACAACTTGAGCAGAAGTCTCTTTGCTTCCCTTGTCCGAGCCTGTTTATTGAGTCCATTAATAAGCACACTGTAAGTAACAACATCAGGAAGCAATCCCTTCTGAATCATTTCATCATGCAAATGAAGGGCCTTTTTTATATCTCCTTCTGTGCAATAAGCATTGATCAAGGTGGTATAACTAATTTCATCAGGGGGCAGACCGATACTCAGCATCTCTTGGAAAAGATCACTAGCTTCAGCCAGTCTTCCCTGGCAACAATGACCTTGAATGAGAGCAGAATAGGTAATGGCATCCGGTGGAACGCCTTTCTCAACCATCTCTCGCTTAATATCAAATGCCTTATCCAACTCTTGATTCTTGCAAAACCCAGATACAATTGTACTATAACTTACAACATCTGGGGCCAACCCTTTTGCAATCATATTTCGAAGCACTCCAACGGCCTCTTCCATCTTTCCAACGATGCAATGTCCATGTATTAGAGCATTATAAGTCACTATAGAAGGCACAAATCCATTCTCAGTCATTTCATCCAGAACCCGGTATGCATCATCCAAGTACCCTTTTGCGAAAACCCATCAACCAATGTTGTATACGTTCTCTGATTCGGACAAAGCCCTCTCACACGCATCTGATCAAAAAACTCTATCGCTCTATTCATATTCCCTGCCTTACACATACTACTAATCAAAGAAGTATACGTAACCACATTAGGCGACAATCCATTCCTCACCATCTCCGCATGCAAAACAAGCGCCTGATGAATATCCCCTCCCTTACAATACCCATTCACCAACGTATTATACGTCACCTCATCCGGAACCAACCCCTTCCTATTCATCTCCTTCAAAACCCCGCTCGTCTCCTCCAACCTCCCTTCTCGACACAACCCATTAATAATCACATTATATGAAATCAAATTCTGCTCAATACCCTTCAAAGCCATCTCTCTAAACAACTCAAGTGCCTTATCAACCTGCCCCAACTTACAATACCCATCAACCAACGTATTGTACGTAACCACATTAGCTAAACACCCGTTTTTCTCCATCCGACCGAAAATCAACAACCCCATTTCAATATCCCCACCAACACAAAAACCCCTTATCAAGATATTATAAGTAAACACATTTGGCGAAACTTTACTCCTAACCATCTCATTATACACCTCCTCAGCTAATTTAACCCAATTATGACCTCTACATCGAATAATCGAATCCAAAACAGCATTATAAGATAAAATACCAGGCATGAAACCATGAGACTTAGCTAAACTGACAATATTCAAGGCCTTATCAATCAAGTTCAAGTTAGAGTAAGATTTTACCACCAAGTCAATAGCAGCGGAGACAGATGTGGTTGCATGACAGAACAGGGAGGTGTCTTTGAGGCATGAAAAGACGAAACTTCCATCGTCGTGAGGGAGAGAGAAGGCGAGGTCCTGGGAGAGGGACCGGCCGGTCTTGTAGAGCTTAAATTTGGTCAAGATGTGGAGAGCGAGGCATTTCGATTTGGGGGTGAAGAAGGGGTGTGGACGAGCCCAGTTGAGGAATTTTAGGGTTAGGCTTTGGTCGGATTGGGTTTTGAGGAGTAAATTGAAGGCGGCTTCAGGAGTGAATTGGGAAGAGAGAGAGTTGAGGTGATATGGGTGGCGTTTAAGGAGCGTCAAGGCTTTGTCTGATAAGAGGGCGTCGTTGTAGGCCGCGGCGGTGGTGGTGGAGAGTGAACGGTAAATTTGGAGGTTTCGGAAGGGCATTTTCGGGAAAAAGGTGGTGAAGTTTTTGGGTTTTGGAGAGGCTTTAAGGGGGTTAGTTCAGTTGGGTGTGTTTAGTAGACGAGTTTCTGTCAGCAGCTCTCCACGAAAATTATTTTATTTTATTTATTTATTTATTTTTAACACTTGTTTTAGTGTTATAAGTTGGTGTTAGTATTCATTTTTGTTCAATGTTTTAAATTTCTAAAATTTCTAATTAACTCATACATATGAATTTGTTGTGTAATATTTTAAATTTAATATTACATATAGGAATTTATTATAAAACATTTTGATTTTAACGTTGACTATTTACTCTTCAAAGTTAAAAACCCCAATCCAACGAGGGAATCAAATATAGTCCAATGAGAAAATCAAATACAATCACAGTCAAAGCAGTGACTTTAAAAAGTAATCTTCTGTTGCTCTGGTTAGGGTTTCTCTTTCTCTAGTCTAAACTTCTAAAAGTGGACCCCACATTTCGATGTACGTGTAGCTCTCTCATCTCTTAGTGTTCTTCCCCCTCTCTTAGTAGAGGTTTCTTAAGTTTTCCTTATTCTTTTCTTTGAACGAAAGCTGGCGAATTAATAAAGCATTGTGAGCGACCACCACTCACTAATAAGGATGGTCAAATTGAAATTATGGAAGAGAAGATTTAACTTGTTGGTTTACAAGCTACCTCAAGGTGTCTCTTCGGCAAAACAATTTCAAATAAGGAAATAAATAGGGAAGCTTTTCTTTCAACCATCCCCAAAATATGAAGAACTACTCATGACCTAAAAATCGATTCGGTTGGTTTTAACACTTATGCCTTTTGTTTTGGTAATGAATGGGAGAAGAAACATGTTCTTGAAGGTGTTCCATGGAGTTTTAATAAGTGTTTTCTGGTTTTGAAGGAAGTTCATGGCCTTGGCAAAGTTAATGACATAGATTTCCTTTGCACCCCTCTTTGGGTGTAATTGCACAATCTCCCCCTAGTTTGTATGAACAAGGATATGTGATAGTACCTAGGTGCAAAAATAAGCAAGGTCATTGAGGCAGATCCCGGTACCAATGGTGACTTCTTAGGGAAGTTTATTAGAGTTCGAGTTGAATTTGACATAACCCATCCACTCATGAGAGGTTTGAGAATTCGTATAGGTGACCCTGAAGAAATCATCCTCATTCGGTTTCTCTAAGAGAGGCTACCAAATTTTTGCTACTTTTGTGAAAAAATTGGTCATTTGTTGCGTGATTGCCTAAATAATACGGAGTCGATTGCTGATGAAGATAAGCTAAAATATGGGCCCTAGTTAAGAGCTACAGGACCTTCACAGTGAAAAACAAACCAACAAACCCTTTTACTGATAAACAACCCATTCGCGCACAGCCTCAAATCTCCAAAATCTACCTTTCATGAAAATAGTAACTCACCTCCTGATTTATCCTTCCACCAAAAACAAAATGGAAAAAGACAAATATGAGAAGTTTTTTGGTAAAATATCAGCATATGGAAAAATAAAGACCTAATTATTTCTATTGCTCTCCAGGTGTTCAATAAAACTCCTATAAGGATGACAGATTTAGACTTTATTTTAGTAGAAGATTCGGAGTTCACTCTCATAAATTCAAGTAACATCCCTATTAAAGTTAAAGATTCTCAGTCATCTACCATCCCTGTTTAACATTTGGAGGTAGATAAACTAAACACCTCACGCATTATTCCAGTGAACCATTATCCTCATGCTTCTATTTCTCCTATAACTGTTACGCCCACTTCCCTTCCCCCTCCAGCAATCCCACATGATGTACCAAAACCATCTCTTTCTCTCTTAAAGGGTTGGAAGCGTCGGGCCAGATCATCCTCCCTAGAAATGGTTCCTGTAGATTCTGACAGCATTCTTGAAAAGAGACCTCTCCTCCTAACCCTGTCCATATTAGAGACGCTAAAAACGGCGAGCAAGTTATTCATGTTGATCATATTACGGAGGCTGGTTTCCAGCCCTGCCTATAGTTATGAGTCTTTTGAGTTAGAATGTTTAAGGTAGTTTTGTTATCACTTCCTTCTAATCCTCCCTCTTACTCCTTTGGTCCCCATTTTGTGTGGAAAGTACTTTAGAAATTTTCTATGCTTTTAAAAATCAAATCCTTCTGTTAGCGGGTTTGCAAGCTTAGTCTTCTTACTCGAGCCACACTATTTTTCAGACAAATTTCTACTAATAGTTGTTGTTTATATTACAATGTTTATATTACGAAATGTAAGTTTATTGTTATTAAAAAGTTTATCTATGATTTACTTTTATGTAAAATTCCTTCTTTGATTAAGAAGATCATATATAAGTATTTCAATGTAAATGGAAAACAAAGTAGTTTCTATGAGAATCGAGTTTAAAAGTTTAATCTAAAAATTTGAAAGAAAGAGTTATTTTGTACTTATGACACTTAGTAGAAAAGATTTTCAAAAGTCATGCGTATACCCTCAAATTTACAGCTTATCTTGTACTATGATTTGCAATGCAGAGAATTCCACACGTAGTTGTCAAGAATTATAGATTATCTCGCACTACGAGTTGCGATGTAGAAAATTTCGCACGTAGTTACCGAGATTTCTCAGTAGTGTCACGGTTGGTATCAGTTAAAAATCTCCACGTGACATCCCACATTATGCGGCAATGGTTGAGTCGCTGTGTGGTCAGAATATTTAGGAGTACGAATGATGCTTTTAGAAAGAAAATGATTTGTGTAGAGATTTTTGTGCATATTGTAATAAGTTTGAAATTGTTTAGTTATTGATTGTTAAATCGTTTCAGTTGTTTGAGATTTCTACTTGCTAATTCTTATTTTAAATCCTTTATATAGTGCTTTTATGATTGAAATGTATAAGTGCTAAATCGGTAACTTAAAAAGTACTCACTGAGCTTCTATGAGTTCATCCTTTCTTCGTTGCATTGTATAAATCTTTTTCAGGTATTGACGTGGGTGGAAAAGGCGAAAGGGCTCATTCGTCAAAATAGGTGGGCGTGCACTCGATAAATGCATTGTATGGATCATATTTGCGTTGGTTAAAACTAGAAATCAAACATTTACATGCATCATTTTTGCAACATTTTGTAACACCTATTTGTAAATTCATATTATACTATTTTTGTGATGTGAATAGCTTGTAAAGTTTCTTATGATATAAAAGATCTTGTTTATCACTTATGATTTTCATGAGAACGAATGAATGATCTTTGAGATGCATGTTTGTGGAAAACAAGAAGTTGGGTTGTGATTAAGATTTTTAGGGGTGTATTTATATTTGCAGGAAATTTAAAAATCTCACAAATGCAGTCATTATGCTGTCGGATTGTTGTTCAAATTGTTTGAGATTTTGAAAATAAAAAGATCTCTTTTATGACTTTAATTGAATTTGCAAAACTTAGAAAATTTGAGTTCAAAATGAAACCAATCCAACTAGTTTCAAAACGATGAAAAAAATATAGTCTCGAAGCAAAGTTTATAAAGGCAAGTTTTAAGGGTTCACTCTACGGATTTTTTTTAGCCGTTTAGTAAGATTTAAGAGAGATCCGTTGGAGTGTCAAACGAGGCCTATCAGATACTAACTTAGAGGAAATCTGGATTGGGTCGTGTCAGTTCCAGTCCCTTTTTGCAAAATGGTTTCTTCTCCAAGCTTCATTTTCCTGTCTTCATTGATCGTATTTCATATGTTTTCTCGCATTGGAGTGGCAATCTGACTTCTCAATTTCTTATTGCTTCATGGTTCATCTGGTTCAACTGCAACCAACACATTCATCAGTAGAAGCCTTGACTTTTTGATGACTGTTGTCTACAAGCATCAATCTTTAAGAGCTGGATCATGCACATTCTATTTCTCGTCTCCTTGAAGGTCAGACTTTTTTTTCTAGCTTTGGTCCCCTCCACCCATTGGCCTCTTTAAACTGAACTCCGATGTCGCTGTCAACAATGCTCGCAAAAGAATTGGGGCGGAGTTGGTCATTCAAGACCACCTTGGCAGTCTTATCCTAGCTGCTGCATCTGTTTTCTGCTGCTGCATTTGTTTTCCGCCATCGCACCGATCTTGCCACAGCTGAAGCCTTAGCAATCCGTAAAAGTTTGCAAATTGCAATCTCTAACAAATGTCTCCCTCTTGTATTGGAATCTGATGCTCTGTAGGTTGTTAAACTCTGCAATGGTGAAGATAATACAAGGCTTGACATCGTCAACATCATACAGGACATTAAGCATCTCATCGTAGCATATAACATTGGTCCAATTTTTTTTTTTTAACAAACAATGTAACCATATATTGCCTATTGTATAGCAAACTGAGGTCTTGGATTTAATACTTCCACTACCTAGCTTTCTGTATTTTCAGTTTGGCTGCAAAAGTTAGCAGTTGCCGATGTACTCACTTCCCACCCTTTTGGTGGCTTTTTTGGTTAATAAAATCATCCTTTCTTCGAAAAAAAAAATCACAATCATTATCTGCTGTCTTTAATCAATTTATGTATTTCTTCAATCCAATGAGGAAATCAAATAATACAACCACATTCCTTTCCATGCCTTTAATTTGTGTATATCTTAAATATAATTATATTACACCATTAATAATAATCACAAAAGTATCTATGACTTTACTGTACCGCGATAGCTTTTCTTTGTAATTTTGGCAATTGACAGTGACATATTATTTTAGGACTATAATCGACAAACACTCGTGACTTGTCTTTGCACAAGATTTTAAAGAGAAATTCCACTGACATGCTACGGTTAAATTGAACAGTCAAGTTTTGCCTGCATGAAGTCGCATGAGTAACATATGAACAACACAACAACAAGACACACAAAGTTTGACGCTCGGACACCCTTCCCATACTTGTGACAATTAAGTTGAATAGCTAATATATGTATTATACGTCCAATTTTGAACATATCAGTCATTATTATCATCTTAATTAACCATAAAAAATAATATATACATACACACACATATAAGAAATTTAAAAGAAAATAATCAAAATATTATTCATGATCTGAGGTCCAAATTTCATGAATACAACAAATAATCTAATTCGATTCTAACCTTAACTAATTCCGCGAATTTTATTTAATAACAAACTTATGATCAATCTTGCTAGTTTATTTAATAAAAAAATCATTGCAAATGGACCCAAATACCCTCACTTTTGGATATATAATATCCTGGTGGTGCAAGATTGCCCGACCCAGGCGTTATCACCGCCAACTCGTAGGTTTTCTGCTTCACATCTGTCACCTTCTCGCTTCCAAGTAGAAGCCACCATCGTCACCGCAACCTTGTCCAGCACAACACTGCCCTCCACTGTGAAGCTCACCACCACCTTGTGCTTATAGCTGAGTTGGTTTGTGAGGCTGGTGAGACAATATTTAGACGTAAACTTGAGTTCCCTGGGTCCAAATATGACAGAAAAAATGCCTCCAAGCTCAGCTGTAAGGAAAAGCACACCTGTGAAGTTATAGTACCCAGATCTCCATTACTTTTTCTAAAGTTTTTATTTTTATTTATAAATTACTTTAATAATTAATCGTAATAATATTAAAAATTAGGAATAGTTATGTCTATTCATTCAATTGTTTTTTTTTTTTTGAGATACATTCATTCAATTTTTAAAGTTAAGCATTTAAATCTTTTTAATTCACTTTTTATTAGGATGCCCGCCTGCAATCCCTCAGCAATTAATAGGGTTAAGTCTGCCCCTATAATTTGACATAATAGCTAAAAAAACCTTTGACTTAAGAAATCATTAAGAATCCCCAGCAATTTGTCATAATAGCCAAAAAACTTCTCAGTGATTTCTAAAATCATAGAGTTTTTTTGACTATTTTTATAAACGATAGATTTTTTTTTTCTTACTATTTTTATAAGCTATAGGGTTTTTTAATGATTCCTAAAATCATGGGGTTGTTTAGCATTATGCCAAAATAAAGGGAATATTAGACTTATCCCTTATTTAATAAGCAAGTATGAAAAGTTAACGTTACCATCGTGGCATTGCTAGTCCATGCTCAACGTCTACCCAATCACAATTACCATCTTTGCAAGGCTGGAATATCCTGACTTTAGGCATACTGTCAGTGAACCCATCTGTCTGGATTAAACGACTGTCATTCATGACACTACTGAAGAAGCACCAGACGTCTATTTGCACCTTAAGAGAACAGAAAGTATTTGAGAGGACATCATACTCCACAAAATGTGTGGTGCAACCTACAGTCATGGCGACATTTTCCATCAGATAATGAGGTTGGATTTGCCGAAGTCAGTCCGCTCGAACATGATAACATGATCGTTGTTGAGAAGCTGCATGTGCATGGCAGATATGCTAATGCTGGTTTGGAGGAGCTCCTACCGCCCTTTAGCTGCATGGCTGAGGAAGCGTTAGCATGCTTGGAAGAGGAGGATAGTGGTGAGCTGCAAGAAGAGCTAGTAGAGAATGGAAGTCATTGTTCTTGTTTTTTTGGTGTCAGTTTATTTTTTTATTGTTGTGCATGTCTCAATATTGTCTACTTTATATAATGGTGAGATTAAGAGGAGGAGTATCTACATGAATTTTTCTTTTTGTGTCCTTAATTAATTTGTGTATTCGTTGAATCAAATATAATCACATTCCTTTTCCTGTCTTTAATCAATCCGTATATTTTCTTAAAATCAATGGAGAAATCAAATATAATCATATTCGTTAGTGTATCTTTAATCAATTTGTGTATATATTATATTTAATGAGGACATGGAATATAATTACTTTCCTCTTTATCTCTCTAATTGAATTTGTGTATTTCAATATTTCTTAAATCCGATGAGGAAGTCAGACGTAACCCCATTTAATTAATTTCTTTTTTTTTTTTTTTTTTTTTGGTGTCGTGGTTGTTGACCTTTAGTGCAGCAGATGCCTCGAGATTTTCCCGATGCTTATTGGATTGGTATAAATTTATAATATGGATGTCAAATCAACAATCTTTGAATTATATATGATTAAAAATTAAAATTAAATTATGAATTTAAATTGGCAAAGAGATAAATGCATTTATCTTGGATTAGTCCAATGAAAAACATACATTAGTTAAATTGTACGTGTCCATCTTCAGAATTTGGTTTGTCAAATCCCTTAAAATTAAACAAAGAGATTTTGTAAACAAACTTCACTCCTATTTGACCTTAGTTTTTTTTTTTTTTTTTAATTTAACGAGACATTAATTTATTTTTAGAAATAATTTTCTTTGTTGCAAGAAACCTAATGGAATCACTGAGCAGTCTAATAGAAGACACGCATCCAGAAAAATTTTCTACAGGTTATAAAAGATTAAACAATCATTTCCAGCTGCTGTCAACTGATCTGGATAACAAAAAAGCATAAAAATGTGCTCCAACACTCCAATACATATCTTTATGAATAAAAATAATATTACATGAAAACAATATTAAGTGCCGCCCCCAACAAGTTTGTCCAGGTTTTCCTTACCGTTACCAACAAGCAAAAGGTAACTGCAGTGACTAATGTTGGGACTTTGGAGACACCATAACTATAAGGCTTCAATGGGGATAAACAACAATAAATTAGTGCCTGTAAGGCAAAGCTAACTTATCTTTACACGTCGTTTGCCACTAATATCTTCCGTTATCTGAACCCGTAACTTTGCCTGCAATCTCTAGATATTTCAAACTTCTATGAGAATATTTGAACAAGGGTGAAGATTTGTGATTCTAGGCCTTTAGGCCAAAGTTATGATGTTGGGGGCACATGCTTGCATCTTTCCCCTATTTTCGAAGAATCAAATGATCACTTGCGGTAAGAGTATGTACATATACTACCATCTCAAGCATTTTCTTTGGCTATGAAGCATTAATTCCTAGACGTTGTTATTTCTTCAGTGTGGCTTTACTAGGCTCCGGCTGGATGCACCATGCAACAGTTTGATAAACCCTAGAAAGCTTAGCTTCCCATCAGTGTGCCTTACCCAGTCGTGAAGAACAGCATGAACTGGGATGGAGGGGCCAAGCCCTAGTTCCTGATACAGCATTCCAAAGGAGATATTTAAACAAATAAGTATTAACAAAGAATGAGGAAATAAAATAACAGTGCAATGCTCCTACATCCCCACAATATTGTTCGTTTTGACATTTTGTGCGGATGGCAAATAAGGATTTAAGAAAAAGAAATGCCGGTAATATATTAGATCAATGATGAAGAGCAAAGAGACAAAGGACGACTCCTCTTCCTCAATTGAGTTGGAGATGCTAGTTCCATGACATTCAAGTTGCATATATGTAATTAATCAAGCCCTTGATGTAGGATATATCAAGACAGCCCAATGTCATAGTTAAGGACTTCAATTCTAAGCATGGGAGTCAATTTCTGTATATGGTGGTTTGCTTCAATTTGTAAGGACACCATAGGACTTCCTATGTGACATATTTCCCATGAAATCTTAAAATGTCTCAAAGATTGTATAACATCGAAAAAAGTTTGAACTTACTGAAGCAAGTTCCTCAATGACAATGGCCCTGTTTCCATCCTTCTCAAAAAGCTCATATGCACAACGGGCATGTTGTTCCCAGCGACCAAGTGCCTCCAACTGATGGACGCTTAATGCAGCTGCACAAAATTCTTCAAAATCCATCCTTCTGTATTGAAGTGCATTTAACTGTTGTGGAATGGAATTGAAGCAGTAGATATAAGCTACAAGTTTTTAAACCACAATAATTCAAGGAATATCTACAGAATGGATTAGCAACAAATTCATACCGAGGAAAGAAAATCAGGAATGCGAGATTCCTTCATTGCATCTGTTGCATTTTTCATCAGAGCCTGAACAGAACAAAAAGAATGGTATAAAATTTACATTTTCAACACCATCCTACACAGGAGGAGGGAGAGAGAACAGAACCTACCTTCTTGATACTCTCCAAGGTTATGCAGCCATTTTTGTCTGGCTCTAATAGCGCAAACTGCTCCTTCAAATAGAAGAGTTCATCCACGGTCAAAGTCTTAGACAAGGCCTGCAGAGAAATGCATTGAATAAAAATAACTAGCAGTTAGTTTCAAAGCAATCACGAAAATTTGGACTTCCAAAATGAAATATTTTATCACGCCAGTAAATTTCTGAACTTTGACAAGACATGTTTTGCAAATTTGACATAGAAATCTAAAGTGGAAACATACTCAACTAGAACGCTGTACCATTTAAGTAATATATTCTTTAAGGTCTATAGAAAGTATTTTGAGAGAAGACATCAAATGTGAAGTTGAATAGTCTGGAAACTTAAACCATAGTGGATGTCGAATGACATCATAACTAGTCAATACAAAATATTACTTTTGGTCCTACAAATAGTCTTTCAATTTCTGGTCAGTCCCATTATGTTTGACATTCGCAGTTGACCAGTTTTCTTTTATGGTTTTTCCCTCTCCCCTGGAAAGACTGTCTTCCTTAAGTTTTTAATCGGCATTACAAAGCCAGAAAATTGACAGATAATTTAAGACAACAAAAGGTTGTATATGAATGTGCTAATTCTAAATTTCTTTAAAGAGGTAAATTTTTTGAGTTGTAACAATGCAGTAGACAAACAATCAAAAAAACAATAAATAAATAATGGAGTAGACACATAATAAGACATATACATACCTTTAAAGCAGCCTTACGCAAAGAAGATGATCGCATATATGACTTCATGAGTTTGAATATTAAAATATCAAGAGGCACTTTTACACCATCATAATTTCGAATCCAAGGATGACCTGCAAATAGAAGACTATGGGTGGTGACTCAAGATAGTGTTAGCAGTAACTAGACAAAATGAGAGAAAATGAAGCACTCACTTAGAGCCTGAGCAGCTGTCATTCGTTTTCGAGAGTCCTTGTTTAGTAGGCGTTTGACAAAGTCCTTAGCTTCTGTGGATAATGAAGGCCAGGGTCCCTCAGCAAAACTAGGATCAGCTTTCAAGACTGCCCTAAAAATTCCAGACTCGGTGCGGGCCCAGAATGGACGGCTACCACATAAAAGAATATATGCGATCACACCAATACTCCAAACATCAGCCTCTAAAGCATAAGATCTATGTAGAACTTCAGGGGCCACATAATATGCACTACCCACAATGTCATTAAGTCTTTCATCTGTAAACCACCAGAATCATCAGAAGATTCATCCAATACTCCCAACTGCCATAGCTGTGCTCAAAAATAAAAGATAATAGAAACAAAATTGAAAAATTGACAGCATGGAGAAGACAAACCTGGTCTAACAAAATCTGATAAACCAAAGTCTATGGCTTTCAACCGAGAGTTCTCATCCTTGGAAGTATACAGAAAGTTCTGATCCAAAAAATAGTGATATTTTAGATTGCAATATGGAAATAAAGAAAATTGATTTTTCTAGCCAGAAGTAATAGCCACTATGTACCATGGAAAGATAAGTAATTTCAAATGACATGACCAGCCATGCTGAATTAGTGCAAAATGACCTAGGTATTCCAGTGGAATGAAAGGAAAAAGAACAATTTTTTTTTCTGGACATATGAATTCATAAGCAGGATGATTCACTGACATTCAACAATATTCAGAACCAGAAAGTAACAAAAGTTGAAACCAAGATATCACAACTGCAGTTGCAGTTAATTAAAGCTGACAGGTTTTGAAACCCAATACTAATTCGGATAAGTTAGGCTGACAGGTTTTGATGTTTCTCATCATTATGCAAATGGCAAGAATTTTGTATAACAATTCTATCTTAGGCAAGAAGGCACCAAACTTTGAACAAATTTAAAGTCTAGTAGAACCCAACCTAGTCCACTTCAAGGAATTCATAGAGTCAAGTAAAATGCTAATTGTGTAACCCCACCACATCTGCATTACCCCCAATTATTACTCATAAATGTAACTTCCAGCACACATTTAGTGTTCTAGAAATAAGGAAGAAAACATGAGAACACGCTCCACCTCTGGTTTAAGATCTCGATGCACCACGCCCTGGATATGACAAAAAGCAACAACATTTAGAATCTGTACCAAGACTGCCTTTGCATCATCTTCAGAGTATTTCCCACCCCTATAATCATTATAGAATATCTAGTTAGAGGCTTTAACAATGCATGCATGAAAGGCCAAGAAAGCACTTCCAACATTTTATTGACTACAAGAGACATCACCTGGAAAGTATTCTATCTAAGAGCTCCCCTCCTTCACATAACCTGTAAATTAAATCAGATTTATTAATTTCAATAAGGAGCAGGCCAGTTCTCCAACTATTTTACCGTCAAATAAACAAATACATAAAACAGAGATTATATGTATATGTGAGTACATATAACGTCAATAATAGATATATATATACACGAGCCTTCTGAGAAACATAGAGATCTCACTTCCCTTTAATTTTTTTTTTTCTTTGGGAATGGTCAAAAGAAGATAAAATATTTAAAGGAAGTGCAATTACATATTCTAAACTTACTCCATCACAATATAGACATTTTCATGGTCTTCAAATGCATCATAGAATTTTACAAGATTGGTGTGTCCAGTCAAAGCTCGCAATATTTTCACCTCCCTTCTCACATCCTCAACCGCAATTGCTGTTGTCATCTGTTGATATATATAAATTACCTCAGAAAATGTTACGAGGAGACTCAAGAAAGATCAATATAACTGTGGTATACCCACTACATCATATAATAGCATAATAGATGCAAACGAAGCTAGATCCTTAACAAAAACTAAGACAATAAATGTTCCAACTAAAGGTCTTCACACAAGTCGTATGCTAACACTGAGGGCTTCACACTTGGTGTCACTTCATCATCCTTACTAGAACTTTTACCTCACCTCCCACATAACTCTAAATTAGCTAACATTATCACCTTACAAACTCTAGAGGAATATTCTAACACAAATATGCAAAATTGCTTCATGATTTGGGTCATCCCAATTGAACTTCCCTGTATATTTCACCTATTTTAGCACAAAATTGTAAGCCTCAAATGCTTTGTATTGACCTCAGCCAGGACAAAAAAGTGTGACAAAGTCCAACATAAATTTTATATAAATTATACTTGCTCTGCGTCTTTCTTACCTTTCCTATAAAATTCTAACCAATCTTAGAGTTAATTACTTAATTACTATTTTCAAGATTAAATTACCATTCTTCATTAAATGGTCCAAATTATTGACAAAGCATCATTGCTCTGATTCAGTTAGAGCACAACATAATCCAAAATAAAAATAAGGTCTCTATTCATTGTAAGTGGGTTCAAATCAACTACGTGGCAATGAATAGAGGTTAACTAATAACAATGAAATCAGCCATACATCATCATTCCAAGCAGCGACGTGTCCAAGCAAAAAGGCCAGTTTCCGGATGGTGGTGGATATTAGTTTAATGCTTCTGCTTTTAATCTTCTTGAAAGTTGACACTAACCCGTGCTAAGCCTCCCCTATTAGGCCACAAATCTTTTCAATAATCAAGTCCACTCGAAATTATTGGACCGTATAAACTTCCTTGACTCTTTACTAGAAACAGCCAAACCTAGAAAACTTTACCAGCAACTTCTATCCTACTTCACACCATATCCACTTCCATGTTCCATCAACTTCCAAACACACAAGTTGATGAATAAAAGGCTCCACTTTCCAGCCCACAAATAATATGATTTATACCCCTACTGTGCCCCAACAGGAATTGCTAGCCATTGTAGGAAAACATGCAGGGTCAGTTGGACCTACCCAAATAGTTCTAATCATTGACCCAAAAAACAAACAAGTAGCATCTTGTCACTCCACTAAAAATTTGCAATGTCATGGTATCATGGAGCTCCACAGAACTAAATCGTAACACCTTATGTTCTCCATCAACTCGAATTCCAAAACATTAAATTACACCAAATTGTTCATCTATCAAGATCCCATCCGCTTAGCACGTTATATGTGACCCTGATGTTAGAGAACCCTTGTTCAGCCTGACCATGACGTAGTTGGTGGTATTTAATTATATAATTAAAAAATAAAAATAAAAAGAAGGAAAAAAAAACCACCTTTCCTCTCAACCCCAATTCAAGAAATGAAATTCTTGAGAGAACTATTTTGGAAACATATACTAATTAATGAAAAAACAAAAGAGCACACGCACACACATAACAACAACTAATCTAACCCCACAAAAAATATATATATTGATAAACTACATAAAACAAAAAATAAAAAGAGAAAAGAAGATAATTGGAAACCTTGGCTTTGTGGATGATTTTAACAGCAACTTGTTGGCCTTTGAATTCACCTTTCTTGTACCTACCAAAACACGTATACCCAAAATGCCCTCGACCCACTTCCTCTCCCACCTCCAACTTACTCTTTATCTCCTTAGAGAACCCAAACCTCTTATCCAGCTCCACCCCATCTTCCTCCTCCTCCTCCTCCATCTCCTCCGCCTCCGGGATCGCCGCCCTGGAAGCAGGCTTCTTTTTGGCCCGCCGTCGTCTAAGCACGGCCCGAATGTGCTTGGCCGGAGACGGAGGCGGGAAGGGCCGGCGGAAGATACGCAGGGGGGTGGAGTTCTTAGCAGGTGTCCTGGTGGCGGTGGGAGGAGAGTTCTTCCAGAGGTAGGCGGGGCTGGGAGTGTAGAAAGGGAAGAAGGGTGAGGAGGAGGAATGCGGGTGGTCGTCGCCGGTGGCGGAGGTGGGGTCGTTGGGCGCAGAGAGAGGGGCAATATGGTCATTTGGGTGGCGAGGAGCGTAGGGGTTGGGCTTGGGTGGCTTGGAGGCGCAGGCTCCCATTGCTTATTGGGTTAGTGAATGAAAATGTCAGAGAGAGAGAGAGAGAGAGAGAGAGAGATGAAGTAGTCCAAGTAGAAGGTAAGTGAGGCTGGGGGTGGACGAGAAAGGAAGAGCTGAAGAAACTCAGCTGTACAAGTCTTGATGACCACGTGGCATGCATATGAGATCAGGGATTCATTTTTAATTATTATTTTTTTTAATTTTTATTTTTGAAAATTAAAAATACACAAGAAGAAGGAAAGATGGAAATTTTGACAACTATACTATTAAAATCATAATCCGTGGATGTCTCCTTTTACAGGAGTTATCATTTCTAGAGAAAAAAAAAACTTATAAAGAGATATAAAGACGGAAACTATAACAACCATAATGTATGCGGCCATGAAAAATATATATATATATTTATATATATAATATGTAGCATGGATATTTGCTTTCATATTTTATTAATTAGGAGTTAATAGTACTGTTTAGATAAAAGTCATAACTTGCATGTTAAGAGAGCTAGAGATTGAAATCAATCGCTATTAGAATAATTTAGGTACCTTATTTTTGTAAGTGAAAATTATTAAAATGACCCAAAAATAAATTGTTAAATTTGTTCTAAGATAAAATAATAATAATATTTTTTACTCAAACCAAACTTCAATATTTTTTTTTTTCATTTTTAGTTTGCATAATGTTTGTCATGTATATAAAATGTTTGACTAAATCTAAACATGTTAAAAACGATCAACTTCAGGATAAATAAAGATCAACATTTTTTTTAACAAAAATTTTGATCAAAAATAAATTTATCCATTTTCATAAATTAAAATATGATTTACAATTTTATTGTCAATGAGATTAGGATGCACACCTAATCAAGCGGATGAAGTTATTGAATTTTTTTTATTATTATTATTTCAATTAGTTGGCTGGTGAGGTAGAGATGCAGGGAGAGGCTTTAAGTCGTGAGAGTGACTAGCGATGGAGTGTTTTTGCTGATGGAAACATTGATTTTATATAAAGTTGGTCATGTTTTACACCACAACTAGGAAGTTTCAATGTGAAGTTTTTGTAGAAAATGATATTTATTGAGATATCATTCTCATGAGATTGACAAAGTTGTTTTTTTATTTAATTCAAAATTCCATTTCTATCTATTTTTAGTAAATTTTTATCCATTTTTTTTATTCAACATTACTGCTCTAAAATTACCCTAAACAGAATGCTTACACATTACTGCTCCATTTACCAAAACTAAATAAATATTAAACCCTTTTTTTCAATTGAACCAGCTATTACCTTTTCACAAATTATGAATAATTAATGAGTTAAGACTACTTGTAATTTATATAATTTTTATTAATCGTAATTTTTTTTTTAAATATTTGAAACCATTAATTTAATTTCCATTTTGTTTGAAAACTAATTCCAAAATTTGTTCAACTTTTTTTTTAAAAAAAAAAAAAAAAAAAATTATCTATACGTTAAAATCAGATAGATGACTACTTACCCATAAATTTTATATTAATATTAAAATCAATTGAAATATAATAGAAACTTTAAAGTTAAAGAGTTTATCCTAATTATAAGGTTGATGATTAAAAGGTTGAAATTAAATACACATATTATTATATTAATTTTAGGTGGACATAATTAATTACTTAGATATTCACATATGATGTCTTGACTGATCAGTAGCTTTGCATGTGCAATGCCACAATGATTAAACGACCAAATCTCTGTTATCAGTGATATTGATTAAAAACTGACATATATAAATTAATTTAACTACTGAGACTTTGATTATACAACTTGAACCTTTGTTTATATATATATAATTCTAAATTTTACTTTTATATAAAGGTACAGTTAGGATAAATATAAAGAGAAAACATTAATGTGCATATTAGGTAAGATTAGGTGTAACCAAACATTAGACCACTAATAAGAGGTGAGACCCATGTCAAAATCACAAGAAATTTCGATGCTTGTAAGATGATCCCATTTGATTAATAATATATATTGTTAATAATAAATTTTGAAAAGGGATTCGAGTATTATTTGACTGGAAAAGTATAAGTGTTCATTTCTAAAAAAGGAGAATGTAGTGTTGAAAAGTTTTCTCTTTATTTGTATAACTCAATACAAGAACATACTCATAACTATAATATTTGATTTAGATAGTTTATGATAAATCTTGTCGATTGTTTAACAATATAAATGAAAAATAAATACTCGCAAATCATTGTAGTTTGTCCTTCTTATAGTATTGGATCTCGATTTTTTTTGTTCATGGGTCAATTATGTGATAAGCTATGCATTAATCTTTTTTTGTTTTCATTCTAATTAATCATGTTCCCTTTTTTGTTGATATGCTATATCCATCAATTTTCTTCCTTTAACATTACTTACAGGTTAAGGAGTCCTAGTAAATCCTTTTCAGACTATTATCATTGGTGTGAGTTTTATTCTATAAGCTAACCTTTGATTTTGATGTTAAGGAGTTTATTCTACAACCTAACCTTTGATGTTAAGGATTCTTATTTTTTTTTCTTGGTAAGTCTAATTCTTCTCAATTTTTTATTATTGAGAATATCAGGAATTTGTTAGTCTCTACGGAGAATGGTTTTTGTCATCATTGCTCTCATTAGAAAAAATGATGGTCCATTCTTTGACATTTTTAACTATTAATACTAGTCTTATCAAATTTGGCTACATTATTGTCCAATATTTATTTCAACATTTGTAGAGGTCTACGGAATAGAATATTAATTCCTTTTTTTTAAAAAAAAAAAAAGAAGGGGCAAAATACTTTTATACCTATATACACATGTAAACTTTATAGGTATAGTCTATAACCAATAATAGAAAGACACGTGGAGCCTGTCAAAAGACAACACCTGCCAATGAATTACCACCTTTGATTATGGGGTCAATCCAATAGGCCTTCAAGGACTAGATAACTCAACAAAAATAAAAATGAATGAAGGAGGAGAACAACGATATATAAATGTGATCCTTTGACGAAAATTGACGGACATGAGATATGTAATTAGCACCTAATATCTCAAGAACAATACGAATGATAAATAACAAACACATCAGCATGTGTTGAAACATGTAGAAAGTTGTTTCCCTATAAAATGTGGTTTAATGATTCGTTAGAGAGAGAAAAAAAAAAGGATAATTAGGTGTCTTTGGTGAGATAACACAAATTTAGAGAGATAAATACTGACTTGAGTGTCCGTGGTGCCCTCATATAAACTCCAGACCACCTTAACAAATTAAGGTGTTATTTCTTGATAGGATAACAAAGGTTGTAAACAATAATGGAGTGAGTTCCAGGTAGTTGAAGCATCGAAGGCTGCAAGAACCTTCGAGGACCAACCTATGCCGGAACATAAGTAAATATGTATTATATAACCTTAAATCTTTAAAATCCCTTACTAAATCAAATTTATTACCTCTACCTGCGTATATTTGTATATATGCATGATAAAATTTGAATACTCTATTAGAAATGTAGGAAAGAGAGATTTGTAACATTGAGTTAAGAATGAATATGTATTCAAACATCGTGAAATTAAACACATGATTTATAATTAAAATAATTAAAATTTATAAAATCCAATTTAGAACTATCTTTAATTCCAGTGTAAGTATGTACAACCGAAAAACCCATAAAACCGTAGTATCTTATATTCATATTAAATTAGCAATTCAAACATTATTAAATCTCAAACTAATATGTTTTTCCTAAAAAATATATATCTTATATATATATATTTTTAATATATATATAGATTACAAAGCAATTAAGGAAATCTACGTTTTGGGAATCTAAAGCAAAAATAATAATAATATTAACCATTACTTCTATTTATAGTCCATCACAATTCCGCCTCATTAGTCGTTACCATATAAACGATTATTGTCGATTTTTTTTTTAGTTTATTAAGCCACAAATATTTCTCTAAGAAAAAGAAAAAAATCTCACTGAAATTTCCACCACTGAATAATAATTTCGTTTTCAACTTTTTGTTCCTTAAAGAGAACTCAAAATTATTAATTCCTTGTGGGAATCCTTTGAAATTTCTTTCCTCTGGTTTCATCATAGTGTGCCAAAACATTAGTGGATTTTCCACTAAATCTGTTAATGTCACCAAATTTTGACCACTGTTAAAGCTTTTGTGAACTTAATCAGTGCACTTGATTAAAGGTAATTACCTGTCTTCTGCCCAGAAATCATGGGTTCTGGTCCCCCTCTCTACTTACTTTCTCAATGATTTTCTTTCAGGGAGATTAGATTATTTGTGTATAAATAATAATCTCCAAAATGGCTCTAGGTATGATAAATTGTAAGTTCAGATATTTAAAATTTTGATTTAAATTTGATTGATTCATGAATTATACTTACTATAACTTATGACAAATTGCAATTACTTGAGATTGACATTGTTCTTATCAAGGATGGAGTATTTAATTTTTTTTTTCTTTTCTTTTCTTTTTGGTTATTGAAGACTTGAAATATATAAAGTTAGTTTGTAGAATTGTCCAATTCCTAACCCTGTATCCTACCACAAGGCTAGGGTTTAAACTTTAAATCCTCATGGGTCTTCTGAAAAATTGTAGGGTTGGATGGTTCTAACTTCAAATTCATTAAGCAAGATCATAATTAATTTATGGATTATCAGCAAAATAATAATAAAAGAACTGTCTTGTTCCTCTTGTAATTAAGCATACATCAATAACTTCTTCTTACGGAAAAGGTTTGAATAAAAATTAAAAAGTTTTAATTCTTTGAAAGGTTCATTTGTCACATGATCATTGAAATTTTGTTTTTATTGCATGTCCCCTCATATGTAACATGAATATATAACAGATATCAGACACATATTAAATTATATGTGAATAGATAACAGATGTCGGACACATACTAAACATCATTTACTGTTATAACATATGTAACACGAGTTTGAGATAAAAGGAGAAGAGATAATTTAAACCAAAAACCTCTAAACTCTGGTATTATAATAGTTATTACTTGATCCAAAAACTTAAACTGAGTTTAATTATAAATATTTAAGACTTGAAGTTGACACGTGACAAACATCACATTAACATAGTCCAACACAATTGAACAACCGTTAATGAAGGAGTTGTATCTCAACATCTTGTAAGGTAAAACTGGCATTGTATGGAGAAAAGAGGACTCGATGATTACCCTTTTGAAAACACCAAGGAGCAACTAGCACCACCACCGTTGTTTGAAGAGAGACAAAAGCAGTTGACATCCATATTAGAAGGTTTGATGGCAAGTTCCATTCAATGTGTCATGTACATGTGTGAGTGTGGTTGAGTCTTTTGAGTGCCTAGCTAGCTCCGCTCACATTATGGCCGTTCGTGTCTGTGATGCTTTTAATTATTGCATGCTCACCTATTTCATGCCTCACAACTCTCTCACTCTACGCATGACCTATAATTTACTCCACTTCCATTTGCACCTACTCTTGTCATTGTCCAATAGGATCTAATTATTATTTCAAAGTTGAGAGGAATTCATGTCAAATATATATACCATTTAATTTAGGATTGTGATGTTTTTATAATATGGGTTTGATTTAGTTTTAAATAATCTTGTCACACGTGGTGGTATTTGTTAATATATAAACATTATTAACGTCAAAGTAATCAAAATTATCCAACGGTAGGTATTAAACCTTTTGACTTTTATTTAATTAGTTTACACAATCTGATGGTTGTTAATTATTCTTATTATTATACCAATAAGTTAACTAAACCTTGGGTTCATTATAAAATAATTAGTATTCATTAGATTAAAATTTAATGAATTAAATAAAAAAAAGTTTTGTAAATGAGAGTAAAAGTTGTTGAAAAATGAACAAAAATTGATATCTTATATAATAGTAGAAACCAAGGAATGGATATGTTAATTTTATATTTGCTTAGGCATATAACATTTAATATTTTGTATCTTTTTTCTTTAAAAAGCTTTATAATTTATTAGATCAACATTATTATTAACTTAAGCCCTGATTTTAAAATTGAATTTCAATTCCGTGTTTCTTACACTATTATTACACGATTATATGTCTTTGTTACAATATTCTTGCAGCTGAAACTTTCAACAAAGACTTTTCAGAAGATTGTTGAATAAATTAATTATTACAATAAATAATGACGTAGGTGGCATTTGAATTGTCTAACCGTAGATATTAAACGTTATTGAATTTAATTTAATTAGTTTATACAATCTATTTTTTGTTTTCGAAAAGAGTTTATACAATCTAATGGATGTTAATTATGCCTCCAATATTATTATACAAATAAGTTAGCTAAACCTTAAGTAAATAGCTAGTATTCACTATTCACTAGATTGAAATTTAATATATTTTTTTTTTTTTAAAAAAAAAAGGGTTAAAGTGAGTAAAAGTTATTGAAAAATAAACAAAAATTGAACATATCTTATATAGTAGTAGAACCCAGGGATGGGATATGATAATCTTATATTTGCTTAGGCATATAACACTTAATATTTTGTATTTTTTTTTCTTTTAAAAGCTTTATAATTTATTATATCAAAATTATTATCAACTTAAGTCCTAATTTTAAAATTGAATTTCAATTCCGTGTTTCTTATCTTATTATTACACGATTGTATGTCATTTTTACAATATCCTTATAGCTAAATCTTCACCAAAGACTTTTAAAAGATTGTTGAATAAATGCCTTATTGCAATAAATAATGATGTAGTTGGCATTTGAATGAGACTGATTGTTTAATAGAAAATTCAATTTTTTTATGAAATTAAAAATCAAATAAGAGAGACTAAATGTCTATTCTAAAAGCTTAACTCGAGGTCCGGTTTAACACAAAACACTAAAATAAAAGAAACAACGGACCGTACACATTATTGCATACATTTCATTATCTTCGAATTTCATAAAATTAATTTGTTAATATATATATACACACACACACACACCATTTGATATGGTCAGAAATCCCTTGATTGTGAAAGGTATTACATCCATTTCTTTAAAAATTTCTCGGGTCGTTTTCTTCTTAGTTTGCTTGTTTGATATTAGTTTTGGAGATTTCCAAATTTTCGAAAAATGAGAATTTAGTACCTTAAATTGCACTACCAAATTGATAGTTATGGTACGCCCATTTTTCAGATATTAATTGGAGTCTGAGAGCGAAAGCTAACTGCACGACAATATGCTACATTGCTACTATGTTTTCACGTCATCAACCATTGACAAACGGTTCTAGTTTCTATTATCATAAATGAGATTCCATGAAAAACCATGAATGATTCATGATTCATGAATGCTTGGATTCCACGCATCTGCCTGAATTAATTTGTATATGCTCTCATGCATGCATGTATATGTATATTTTAATATTTATATGGCTTTTTTTTGGGGAATTGTTTGCCCCAAATTGACCCTAACATGGGTGACAAGTTTTTACATTAATTTTATGGATATCCCCTTTTGAAATAAAGGAAAACAATTTTTAAATTAGAAAAGCCTACAATACAGATGCACATCCTCTTTCAGCCGACCAAGTGGCTGCTGGTGTGCTCCCCTCCTTCCACACTTTGAGGTGTGGTTTAATGTTTTTTTAGATGACAACTTCGATATCTATTCTTGTTATAGGTATTTTCGAAACTGCGTAAATAGACTGATAAAAGCCCAATGAAATTGTCCAACATGCTGATTCAATAAATAAAGGCTTAGCTTGCCAGTATTTAGCTTGCAGAAACAAACCCACAGATCATAAGACACCCAGCTCGCAGATACGAGCCTTCAGTGTATCAAATGCTCAGTTCGCACATACTTGATCTCAACTCGCATAAACAAGTTCTCAAGTCGCTGCTCAATCATAGTCAAAACTATTTAACATCCAACCTCAGCTCGCCTAAAGCAAGATCTAACTCGTGGCGTGGTGTGTACATTGAGTTTTTCCTGAATGATAGCAGCGCAATTTAAGGAAAACTCAACTATCCAGTATGGGGATAATGACAATATCTTATTTTTACAAGATTTGACTTTACACTGATGGATAACAGATTTGGAAAGTGTAATTAATACTAAATTATTACATACTTGTATTATACTGAAACTGTAGCATCTCTCCCTCTATAAATAAGGGTTGAAATTCATTATAAAGAGAGGAGAAGACACACATAAGAAACACACAAATAATAATATATATTATTACTCTGCCGAAATAGTAAGAGAACAGTTGTAGACGTAGGCTATTCCTTAGGTCGAACCACGTAAAAACTTGCTCGTAATAGTGCTTCTTCCTTTTCCTACTTTTCTTTTTCTCTATTATTTAGTTCTATTTACAGTTTGGGCTTCAAGAACCTGATCAACCAAACCCAGACGTCGACATTTTTAATCAACTTGATGGTAAGAGTTATGCACTTAAAATACCTATAAGGTTGAGAGTTCTATTCCGGATGCGATCATACGGGATCAAAAAGAGGTTCAACAATTACAGATCGGCCCCCACAAAAATCATTCGTTGACCCTCCGGGACAATAAACAATTCTCATAATTAAGATTACAATTCTTATTTTAAATGGATAAAAACTTTTCAAATATATTTGATGAAAATTGAACTTTATCACTTTGATGAATAAAATGATGCACAATCATTGGTTGTAAGTGGGGTTTTAAGTTTTACCATACACGATAACATTAGCATTTGTTAGTTTTTTTCATGATATTTGTGAAAGTAGATCTCTCTATTATGCAAATAGAAGTAGATGTCGAAAGAATTTATGTTTTGTTTAATCTTGATAAATCTTAAGACTATTTGACATTTATTCTTTTTTTTTTTTTTTTCAAAGAAGGAAAGCGTATGGATTCTTTACTACATAATATTTTTAAACATATAAAACGGAATAATGTCTCGAAATCAAAGAATTTATATTCTCTTCAACTTGTTTTTTTCGTTAATAATTGGAATTATAATACTAGTTTTTTTTTTTTTTTTAAAAAAAAAAAACTGATATGGTACCAGTTCTTATGTTACATATACAATGGACTCTTCCCCACAGCCTTTTCATTTGTTGTTGCGTTTTCTAACACCATTAACAACCATATCCTTGTCTTATTGTTACTTGCCAAATCTTCCCTTAAATTTACGTGGAAATTGATGAATGAGGAAAACCTTTTCCTACAATAAGGGGATAAACTTTGCACACATATTATTAAATGTTGATGATGAGTAGCTCAATTGGTACATATCTTTCTCAAAGAATCCATTTGTACCGTAGGAGCTAGGTTATGGGTTCGAGGGGTGTGAGAAGCGAAGCAAAACCCTGTGACCAGGGGACAGTACGCTTTTTTATTGTGAGACCCCCCTGTGGGGCAGGGCACTACATACCGACCTCGGTCGGCCCCACTTACTAAGTACTGTCTCCGAACTACAAGGTTTTGTTTCGCCTCCTACACCTCTCAAACCCACGACCTAGCCCCTGTAGTACAAATAAATTATTTGAGGAAAGTATGTACCAATTGAACTACTCAAATTCTTATTATAAATATGAAAGAAAAATACATTAATCATTATAGTTATAAATGGATATATTAATGTGCGGTACCTATATTGATAGGGGGTTGATAGATAGCCCTTAAATTATAATTCAAGGACATATCAAAATTAAAACTTAAAAAATTAAAAAGATAACAATTATCTCTCATTCACTCATTGATGTGTAGTGTTAACTTAGTTGCAACGTAGTTGAGATGAAAATTTAAATTTAAATTTTGTAGTATGAGACCATTTTTTACTTTTGTGGTTCACGGCAAATGGGTAGGCTCTGCATTGCAATAAACGGATGAGAATTTCCCTTTTTTTTTTTTTTAACAAAAAAAATATATATATTAAAACAGGTGGGCTGTTTTAAGTTGCAAGCAGCCCAAAAGATAAGCTGGACCACCGTTTGGGCCATTAGCCCATTTTATGTTATTACGTCGAAATTAAAAGCTCCCTCGAGATTTGCATCTCTCTTCTAAATCGCATATATTGTATTGATCTCGTCATTGAAATAGATCTCTAACACTTTTGATTTTAATTTTTAGAAAAAAAAATATCATTTCTATCTTTTTATGATGAGAAAATATTTTTATTTTCTTATTAAAGTTTTAATTATTATTATGAATAATTAATAACTATAACCATACAACTCAAAACGTATCTAATTTCTTTTACCATGCAAATGTTTATTATTTATTTTTTTAAAAGAAAACAGTAATAAGAATAAGGTGGACCACTTAATAACAATGAACTCAAAACAAAATTTTTATAATTCATTTTGAATAATAGAAAGTATTCACACTTGACTGAATTAGTATATATGAAATGTTGAGTTTCATTTAATGATTTTCTTTTACCTGATCAGAAGTTGCTTTTAATACTTAGTTTCCATCGAGTGATCAAAGTAGATAAAAATCATATTATATTAATGACTCAATACGTCTATAAATCAGGGTGGACATTACACTATTGGGCCACTAAATTTTTTCTATTAATCAGAAACTTTGTCTATTCTTCTAATTAATAATAACTGTGATCAAATTTTTATTTTTAGTTTTCACCAAGTGTTCGGTTAGTCTTTTTTTTGAAAAAGTGTTTGCTTAGTTATTAAAACTTTAATTTATGTATTGAACTAGCTAGTTATTAATGTGTTTGGAGCCAACTTTCGAACTGGAAAAAAAAAATGTAGGCATTTTTTCTAATACATAATCAAAATCATATTATTCTATATCAAAGAAAAACAAAAATAAATCGGACCAGTACCACCTATAA
The DNA here is from genome assembly GCA_022984855.1 of Dimocarpus longan. Taxonomy (NCBI): domain Eukaryota; kingdom Viridiplantae; phylum Streptophyta; class Magnoliopsida; order Sapindales; family Sapindaceae; genus Dimocarpus; species Dimocarpus longan. The sequence goes on from CM041020.1 coordinate 26,364,798, forward strand.
CATTAGTACAAAGTCATGATACAATAATCTAACACTCATAAAACTTCATTAAACTAAAATCCACTCATCATCTTTGAATTAAAAAAAAAAAAAACAAACAGAAAATCAAACTTTATCAAACATAAACAAATTAATGACTTATAACTAACATATTATTCGATGATTTTTATGATAAATATAAATTGCTTAAATTTTATTAAAACATTTAATTTTATTTTTTATGAACTGATGTAAGGAAAGACTATGAATGACTAATAATGCCAGCGGCGACGTAGTGGCATGACGAAGAACTTCATCCTCCCATCTCTACAATGAATACCATCGTGTTCACCGCACGCGAAGTAGTAAGGCTTCCACCTATTGAGCACAAACTTGAAGCCCTCCCCACCACCTTGTGTGCTGTTTGCGATCATCTTGGCTCTTGAAAAGTCACATCTCATAAAACTCCACATATTTGGTAGCAAGTAAACGCTATGTGGAAATGGCTGGGCCGGGCTTGGAGCATTGTACTTGAACACTGCAAAATACCATGCATAAAATAAGGTTAATTACAAATCCATGTTCACGTGTAGGATCCTGGATTCTTTATTTAAGCAAAAAGTAGAACTGACCAAGAACATCATTAACATAGAAAGGAGCGTTTTGAAAAGCCCAGACACTGTAATTGAAGCCAAAGTGCCAGTCTGATCCGCCAACAATGATCGTGTTGGGACCATTTTTGTTAGAGTCATTTCTGGGTCCCCAAGGCCAGTTTGTGGTATGGTTGAACCCACCACCACCACCGCCGCCGCCATAATACCAATCTTTGTTAGCCATACTCACTGTGACCAACATAGAAGCAGCAGCCACAAGCAAAATCAATGATCTATCCAAAACACGGAACCCCATGTCTGCAAAACTTGAAGAATTAATTGAACAAGGGATTTTTAGTGAAACGAAGCTATGAAGAAAAGAGGGCTAGTGAGAATTTTTAAAATGTTAAATGTTGGTTGTGAGAAAGCTTGACTGCATTGGTCTTTATTTATAGTGGATGGTGTGGAGGAACTAGTGGTGCAAGACTGCCAAATGACCTTTTTTGAATTTGTAACTTGATGAGTTTGGTCAGAGATTTCGAAATTGAGGAACTAGCATGAGAATGCAAGTGTACGCTTTTTTGAGTGGTATACACTTCCTTCACTATGTGGTAGAAAGTTCAATTCCTATTACAAATATTTATTACTTTATTAGTATATATGAAAGAATTCTCTCTAGTGTAAACTAGAAAGTCAGGAGATGTATTTTCAATTATTTAAAACAAATTTTGGTCGTGTAAGCAACACTTTGATATCAATAAATCCAGCGGATTCCTGACATGGTTTGTATAGATGTTCAAAACTAACAATAATAACATGATAAGACATAATAAATCCAGCGGATTCCTGACATGGTTTGTATAGATGTTCAAAACTAATAATAATAACATGATAAGACATAAAACAGGGTTAGCACAGTAGTAAAATGTCACCCCACTCATGCGTTGACATTGAGATCAAAGGTTGAAACACATATCCTTCACCAATATGTGGGTTGCTCCTCCATATAATATAGGTTACTCCTTTTTATATTGAGAGTTGATCATCGAACCATGTCTTAAAGTTAAATCTTTGTTAATCTCGATTGTTTTCTGGACTAAATACTAATAATAAAAAATAATGATAATAAAAACATGATGGGAAGGTTAATTGTGTAATCATAGAATTCTAATATCCTGAAGTCGTCCACTTTCGGTCCATTTGATTTCCTTTAATTTCTTCGAGTTAATGACATGGTTAACAAAGTCAAAAATAGTCAGCTAGCCTGATATAGTGATATTCATTTTCACCAGCAAACTTCTCGAGCATTTCGTTTCCACTAGACTACCTCGTGATTTTCTTCTTCTGAGATAAATAAATTGTAAGTCAACTAAATGGAGTTAATTGATTATTAAATTCCTAATTAGCTTAAAAGCAACACTTTTTTCTCTGCTAGGTAATGGTGATGGAAGCATTACGAACAAGAGCAATTTCAATTAATTTATAAAGATTTATAATTTGAATTAGCATGATTCAGTCGGAAGTTGCGGATAGACAAAATAATTCAATGTGTTTTTTGTTAGTGATTATTTTCACTGACATAATTCAATGTGTTTTTGGGAAGCCATATCAGAAAAATTAAGTTATTATGTCAATAGAAAACAGAATCATCCTAACTATACCACGATGTGCTGCACAATCTCTATTAGCTCAAGTGATACACAGCTCACCTTCAACATTAATTTATGATGGGGGACTGAAATCCTAACATATGTAAGGCGGGGGTTAAGTCTCATCATACATGGAGAGTGTTCTGATGGTATTGATAGGGTATGTATATAAACCGTATAGGTAATATTGGATATAGATAGATCACATTAAGAAAATGTTTTTTTTCCCTATAAAGTTAGAGTATTTATGTGGGTTGCAAATATAGTGGTCGATCTCATCGGTCCTAATAAAATTTTTGATCCATTAATCAGTATTAATATTTAAGAAAAAAAAAATAGTAAATACCATGATGGCATTATCCCTTTAATCAAAAACAAAATCAAATTGAGTCATAGCTAAATGTACAGGTGTGGGAAACTTTTATTTCCCATTTATGGGATAATTTTTGTTAATTATTTTTCATATGTTTATGAGAAATAGTATATATTGTTGAATAGCCTTGGTTCCATTCATTGATATATATATACCATTCTTTTTTCTTTTATATATTTTATGAATATGGGATTCATCCAATCTTCTTTTTATTTTGCATGTGGAGTCATAGACCCTCTAATAGCCATATCCTCAATCATATGTAGGAGCCAATTTACTAAAGTGTTTGATTTACGTAGAGGCAACATATCTTTAACCTTCAATGTTATTAATCCTAAAAAAGGGAAATCAAATGAAATAAAGTTAAGACGAAATTAAATGAAATAAAGTTAAGGTACTAAAATAAGTGGAAAACAGAAAGATAAAAAAATATATTTTGACAATAAATTTATTGTGCAAAAAAAGTGGTAAACATAAATAAAATCCATAAAAGCTGCAATGGGTTGGTAGAAGGGAAAATTTTTGTGTAAACCGAAAAGGAGAACCTAAATTCTGGTATGCTCATTAAAAAGTTATTTGAATTCCAAATTAGAGTTGACCGCAGACAATGTCAATTCTATGAATGTGAAACTAAAGGAAAGTAAATAATGCGGTTTTAACTAATATCATTTGACCAATTAAAGCCGTCAGTTTCAAGTACTTTAATGCATATTTTATCTAAACACTACTTAAATAATACGATTGACTGATGAAATAATGACGCCCGTACAATAAGAAAACATATAAAGCTTTCCCTGGAATTATTGCATCGTTAAGATTGGTTTTTGAATTTATACGAGAGAATATACAACATTAAACATACTACTTTTTTTTAAAAAAAAAAAAATACTACATTTTTTTTAAAAAAATAATTAATTACAGACGTGTCACTCGTGATAAGTGATATTAAAATTTACTATTATTATGGAAGCCCTCATTTTTGCCCTACGAGCAAAGGGGTTGGATCTATCTAATAACAGAGAACTAATGATCAGGCATAATCACAGCAAGAGTGTTACAATTAATGGATCCATAAGATTGGCCAAATTATAAACAATTTACATCAATATTAGTGAAGGTGCGGGTTTGAGTTACTTTCTCCACCCCTCATATATTAAAACGGTAATAGTGTAAATATAGGGGGAAGAAAAAGAAATAAGAAGTTTGATCTATCTAATAATAAATTTGGACTACGTACAAATGGCCATGTATGGAGTATAAGTGGATTCTATCTGGTTATCATCTATAACCCCATTTCTTTTAAGACATTCATTTACGTTGTAGTAATTCCAATTAGGATATTATCAATTCAAATAAATGCTTTGAAGCTACATTGAAGGGTGGTTCCAAAACTTATTTTCATACAAGCAAAATTAAGTGGGTATACCAACCAAAAAAATAATAAATAAAAAATTAAGTGGGTATAATTTGGATAGTGCCTACACTCATGCTAGCCAACGTAATTGCTTATTGTGATAAATTAATAAATCAATAAATCAATCGATCAATTAAAGCTTTATTAAGTTGATTTACAAATATGATAAAAATCCAAATCAGACTTCTAAGCTGTACCACTATAATTAACGTAATAAAATTTAAATACGTTTCAGGTACCCTTTGTATAGCTTATTTTTAAAAATATTAATATATACAAATAAATTTATCATATTTCAATATAAGCAAGTATGTGGATAGGGTATTAACCATAAGAAGATTTGCAATCGTCTATTTTTTATTTATGTTGAAAAATCCCTTATATAAGCAAAAGATTTTATAATTTCAGATTTTTGTTAAAAAAAACCTATCTTGTTTGTACCAAAATTTTATGTCAAATCTCATAGGTTTTTTCCTTTTATTTTTGTTAAAAAAAAAACCTATCTTGTTTGTACCAAAATTTTATGTCAAATCTCATAGGTTTTTTCCTTTTTTTTTGGGATCTCCCGTAAGATTGATTGCATGTCCCTATCCTACATGAGTTTTCATATTTATCTTTGTCCACATATTTGTAAGGTATCATTCGTATGTTCATCATAGGCGGGTGTCCACAGGTAGGATTGCCATCACAATTTGTGTTGAGGCAAGGCATGATGTTTACATTACAACACTGTTTTTGAGACGTAATTATCACTTTCCTAAGGACTTATTTAGATGTACTCAAAAAGTTAGCTAACTGGTCCTATATGGAAATACTTCTATGATAAAAAAAAAAAAATCATAAAACTATCATTAGTATTATTAAAATATTTTCACACAGCTCTTGTGAAAAATGTATGCAAATTTTACGATTTAAACAACGATATGTAGTAAGGTGGAGGGATAAATTAAAACAAATTAATGAATAAAAGTGGGAAAATGTTTTCTCAAATATTTTAAATACACGGGAGAAAGTACATGACATGAATCCATTAATGTAGCTCATATATATATATATATATATAACATCAATATATATATATAAGTTTTTCTCCCTGAGTGAACTTCACCTACAACATAATTAACATAATCTAAAAAGCATGCATGCTCTTCAAGAAAATAATAATCTGCATTTTGGATACAAATGAGAGTATGTTATCAATGAGACGTGTAAAAATGTTTTGAAATGCAAGCCTAAGAGCGAAAAGATGAATGCAGTACTTTATTTTAATATAAATTCTTAATTAGATCCTTATAACCAATTTCAATTTAAAAGAGAAAAATTTCTAATAAAAATTTAAAGACATGAAAAAAAGGATAATTATGACCAAAATGTATATTAGTTATTATCAGACCTAAAAATTTATTCCGATAAAAAAATATTCAATTATAATATTTAAAATTTGAGATAATCATACATCAATAAAATATAACACGTCAGCTGACCTAAATGCATATCATGCAAGCTGACCATACATGACTCTTTGCTTTGAAAAACTGAAAAATAAATAAACTATATGGAGTTGAAGTGGACGAATTAGATCAGAAATTGAAAAAATTGGTGGAAGTGGACGACTTAGATCAGAAAATTAAAAAATTGCAGTTGTACATGTTTCAGATTCACTTCATCATTTTCCTTTCATAATCTTTTACCAACCCCGTGTCACAAGAAGAAAAGGTCAATTTGATCGGCAGTTCTGCACACCCACCTCTCTCTCTTGATACTATATAAGCACCAGTCCAGCCATGGCCTCTCATCACCAAAATTAACACTTGTATCTCACTGGTCTCTCAATCATAACTTGATTTCAACAATTCCCAATAAAGTTTTGTGGAAATGGGGTTCACTACAGTTGCAGATAAACTCTTCCTCATTTTAGCTGTTGCTTCAATGTTGGTCGCGGTTACTGTAGCCAACAAAGATTGGTACTACGGTGGTGGTGGTGGTGGGTTCAACTACACTACAAACTGGCCATGGTGGGGACCCAGAAATGAATCTAACGCAAACGGTCCCAACAAGATCATTGTTGGCGGATCAGATCACTGGCGTTTTGGCTTCAATTACAGTGTTTGGGCTTTCCAGAATGCTCCCATCTATGTAAATGATATTCTTGGTCAGTTCATGAATCATATCTCTTTTCTTTTATTTTTTAATAAAATAATCCGGAATCCTTCACTTGATAAATAAATAACCTTATTTTTTACGTTATGTTGCAGTGTTCAAGTACGACCCTCCAAACGAAACCCAGCCTTTTGCTCATAGCGTTTACCTGCTGCCAAATATGTGGAGTTATCTCACATGCGACATGTCAAGAGCCAAGTTGATAGCAAACACCACGCAAGGTGGTGGCGAGGGGTTCAAGTTTGTGCTGAAAAGGTGGAAGCCTTACTACTTTGCTTGCGGGGAACGCGGGGGACTTCACTGCGGACAAGGTGGCATGAAGTTCTTCGTGATGCCAATGCTCCGCCGCTGGCATTAGTACTGATAGTAATTGCACGTTAAATACAAACAGAGCTGGCATGGCCTGGGAAGATGCAGTGATGTTGTAGTTTTATAAATGTGATGTGTACGTGTGTCTTTAATTTGTTTAATGTTTGAGCAAATAATGTTATGGGAGTTGTAATATTACTTTCGTTTATGTCTTTATTTTCAAATGGTTTTTGTTGTAACAGTCTGTAAGTCTCAAATTAGTTCTGTTGTGTCATGATATATGATTTGGGTACAAATAATTAATTATGTCATTGATACACGTTGCATTCTTGTTCTGGCACGTACTTTGACTACCTAATTGCTACTTATGTTTTCATCCATCTAATTTTATGTTAAATTTGTTTTGAGCCTAACAAAGATTCAAGTCTTTTATAAGTTTAAATAAAATATAGGTTTTTCTTTTTAACCTGAAAATGTCAAAGACACATTTAATATAAAGATGCATCAGCTGTGAGTGAAACTTGAATAAATTATACATAAAATATGTATAAAACATGATATGATTGTAACGAATTATGTATTTACTTTAGATAAAATTTTCTCTAATCATAGACATTAAATATTTATAAAATAACATGATTATAATGAAAATACATCATATATCTGTTATAGATAAAATTTTCTTCGTTTGTACACATCAAATGATTGTATGACACTTTAATAAAATATGCACATAAAATGATGTTACAAAATATATGCACATTCACCGATTCATTATTGGGAAATAATCCAAAAGAGAGGTCCCCCGTCCTCATGAACCACAGGAAAATAATTATATTTATTTTCCAAAAGATGTTTTCTCTGGTGACCCTAGCTTCTCAAGATTTTCATTCCTTCTAAATCCTCCAAAATTAAGATTTATAACTTAAATAATACTAAACATTTTACTTTATAAAACCACTCTCATTAACTGACATTTGACTGATAAAATAATATTATATAATTAATATCAGTTAATAATGAAATAACCTTTCACTAACCAAAGTACAAATAAGGATATAAATTCTCATGTGTTTTATATAAATATAGCACACTTAAATCAAGATAAACAAAGCATTGATTGCTCACTTAATCAAGTCACTCTCATACTCAAATGATACCTAAAACTAGGATTTGGCTTACTGATTGAATAACATTAATTAATAATTACAATTATTAGATTAACTTAATTATTGGATAAAGTAATCAAATCTATTAAAAAAAAAAACAAGTTTCGTGATAATACGAATTAATTATAATTTTGGATCATAATCATAATTAAAATTATTATCGTGTCATTAATCAGTCTGGTAATGCAAAGTCAGTGGTTGAATTTTGAATGACAGACGTACAGCGATGAGTCAAACTTTGTAAAAGTCACAAACAACCCGCTCATCCATATTTGCTCACGCCTCCCAGTGGCCGCAAACATTTCGGTCGGTCCGACCCGAAACCCATAAAAAATATATAAAATAAAACAAAGAGTTTGAAAAACATAAAAAAAAAGGGGAAAAATCGATGTCTCCTCCGAGAGGGAGAGCAGCGGAAATGAAAAAACGAATTGAATTGTTTGCACTCGGAGAGAGGCAGAAGTAATGCGTGAAACGGCGTCGTTTTAGAGAGAGAGAGGAAATGGAAAACCTAGGCGATCGCGTCGAAGAAGACGGAAAAGGCGACACCGTCAAAGAAAACGGTGATGCTCCTCCTGCAGACGATTGTTGCCCGATCTGTTTCGGCGATTTCACCGTTCCTTGTAGAGCTGATTGCGGTCACTGGTATTGCGGTAATTTCTTTCTTTTTTTCTTTTTTTTAACAATTTGTTGAAATTTTAGGTTATTTTGTTTGGTTGGTGAGAAAATGTAGGAAAAGAAGAGATGAAAAGTTGTTTCTTTTATTTATTTTTGGTTTGTAAATTTGTTGATTTAATGGAAAAGTTTGGGTTTTTAGTGGACATTTTGTGTTTGGTTGATGAGATAATGTTGGAACAGAAGAGGAGCAAATGGTTATTGACAAGAAGGTAGTTGAGGACCGCTTTGGTTAGGTTTAAGCCAACATTGTCTTGCTTTTGTGATGATGGAAATGGTGAATTGAAGCTGTTTTTGGGTTTTGAATACTGACTGTGCTTCGTTTTTAATATGATAATCAACAACTTTTAATTATGGGCTTTGAGCTGTGTTGGATGGAACGATAAATGACAAATTGATGTTTTAGTATTTTGTTCTTCGAGTCTTTATTTCGGCTCAAGTTTGTGTTAAACAAGTTTACCCGTTTTAGTTGCTACCTGGATTTTTTCGGGGGGTACAATTGTGATTGTTATGACCTACCAAATAAACTACAACATTTGACTGATTACAAATGTAGCATGCTTCATGTAACCGTTATTATGATTTGTGGAACATGTGGGATTTCAGTTTACTCAAGGGATATGGGAAGGTACAATTATGAATATTATTAAAATATACTGGGTGCTTTACTGATTATGAATTCAGCATGCTTCATGTATGTAACCATTATTATCACTTGTGGAACACGTGGGATCCTAGTTTAAGTGATATTGATTGTGGTGTTGTGGGGTTGGTTTAAGTGGTTTGCTACGACCATATATGATTTGTAGTCATATTGCTGCTACTTCTTTATCTAGAGCTGGTTTATTTTCCCACTTATTATTGGCCTCAAGACTCAAGTTAAGATGCATAGCCGAGTGAAAAATGTCTGGTGGAAGTTTGCGATTGATCCATAAGTGTTTAATAAATTACCTTATTAGCTAATAATGAATTCGGACTTTTGGTTTTGCTGGTTTCTAGTTTTGTTTGGAAAAGACCTGCTACTTTTGGAGAAATGATCTTCCTCCTAGGGTACATTTGTTTTTGCTGCTTATGTTTTTTGGGTTTTCCCTTTTTCATTTCTTTGCTCGATGTAATTCTTTTCATGTATTTATAATATTAACCCTTAAGAGGCTTCAAGCTTCTTTGGTTGTACTTTTTTATTTTTCATGTAATTAAGACGGAAATTTAGTTTTGTAGGTATGTTTTTAAAAGTGATTTAATTGACTTCACACTGAACTGTCCCTGTAAATACATTGGAGGAACACTTTACTGATGGTCCTCTTGTTCTATCATATAAGGACCTTTTGGAGCGTGAGTCATGTTTTAATATTGGTGTGTGTTCTTGTGCAGCCAATTGCATCTTGCAGGTTTGGAATTATTCTTCAGCATCAAAGCCTTGCAAGTGTCCCATGTGCTGTCGCTACATTAATAGGTTGACACCGGAAGCATCGCTGCACCACCAACAGGAGCAAGAGGTTACTGAGGTTCTCAAAAATATTGCAAGATACAACCTCCTTTTTGTTGGAGGTGCACGTGGCCTTGTACAGGTATTTTTCCTAGTAAAGGATGTTTGTAAATGTTAATAAATTTTTAAACATGACTGCTTTAGTTTGAATGAGTTCTTTAAAACAATGTGTTTTCTGAGAGGGGCTTCATATATACTCCTTAGCAGATAGTTACTGGCATTCGGTTTTGCAGTCTACTAATATTTGTTGAATTAATTACCTTGCTTGCTTCAAGATTCTTTACCGAATTTCTATTCGAAGTATGTTTTGGAAAATTATTTTTGTTTAAAGCTGGAATGAACATTGTTTATATTGTGTACGTAACAGAAAGTGCGTGAGTTGCCACTCTTTATTAAGAGAATGTTGGGAGAGATGATGGATCCTGATAGGAATGATGCCTACCTGCATGAGATGCGACTTTTTGCAGTTAAGTTCATCCAGATGTTAGACAATGACAGTACATATATTTTCTTGCCTTCAAATTTTATTTTAATTGTTAAGTGTTCTGCAGGGATTGATGGATGATGGATCATGTGGATTTTAATTCATAATTGTTAAGTTTTATTTTCATATTTTTTCCCTAGTGTTATGTGGATAACTATGTGGAGACCTTTTCAACCTACTATTGTATTAAGTTTTACATATAAGCATTATTACTTCTATCATAGTTGTGAACTACCCTACCCCATGCTATATTAGGTTACTCATATTACGTTTGATCATGGACACGATGACTTGATCTTTGTTTAAACATGAATTTGTCTCTTGTTTGCAGATGTTCCTGAGTACCCTATATGCAGCCACTCCTTTTAACTTCATTCCAACAGGTGAGGACTCCTATTTAATTTATATGAACAGTTTTTATATAAATTTTGATATTGAGTAGCAGGATCCGTTATCAAATTGGTTGCATTCTCCTCAACTACATATATGTAGTGGGGATGCTTAGGTTCAATTGATGCCTCTGGACTATTTTATTCTTAAGGCTGGAAGGTTTGTCACTTTCATTATAAAATGTTTTAAGGAATGTTAAGAATTTGATGATTCAGAGTTCTGATCATCACAGGAGTTGGCATTCACTGTCATCTTAGTTGCGCCTATATTTTGGTGCTTCATACTTGTTGGAATGTTTATTGCACAATAGGTGCACTCCTTTAGCCCTTTCTGACATAAAGTCTCGGCTGCTTTTTTACAGGGAGTCTGGGAATTGTGAGAGTGTTTGATTACACTGCTATTGCTTTGGTGATTATCCTTCGTTTGATTGGCATCTATCGCAGACGTCGACTCGCCCAGCGTGTTAGACAGTTGGCTGCTACCCAACCTTTGGATGAATGAACTGCAAACTTTGGTCACAAGCAACAACTTATTTTCTCGTCTTGACTTTTAAAACACTGTAAATATTGTAGATGGACCGTTACATTATACTTGGCTTTCAAGCCTTTACTTAAATCAACTACCAATACTTAGGATGGCAGGTCGGAGTTACTACGATTAGAATGATTGCCATACGAATGATGCTAAAATAATTTTGAGTTTGATTCTGGTTCTGAATGCTTCTGTACATACTGCCAAAACTGCAACCTATTTCGGTGGTGGATGTTGTTATATAATGTATATATTTGGTTTAACACAAAATTATCAATTTTTGTCTAGTTTGTGTCATTAAATTGGTATTTTATCAGTTCGGTACTGTTCTGCTTGAGCCAAAATGATTCTTCGTTTCTGTTTTTAAGATTAATTGGCTTTTACATACTTGACTATTTCTAGTCAGTATGGCCAGGTTCCACAAGCTTCCTTTTTATGCTACGCTTTAGCATACGGCTATATGGCATATACTGTTCACTGGATTAAAATTAAAAAAAAAAAAAATTCTTAAAACTAAAAAATTTGAAAAGATATTGTTGATTTTTATTTAATTGAATGAATAAATTACTTAAATAAATTCTGTGTTGTTCCTACTGTATGTAATATGTATACATACATACAGTAACGAGATTCCTATAGGCTCTTCCTTGTGTTTTATAAAAGTGAAACCATCAACATAGGAACCGAGTTTCTATAACTACAATTTATTAATTAGATGATAATTTAGTTTATCTTAAATCTCAAAAACTAGGTCAATATATTTATAAATTTGCACCACTCTACATGGTTAATATGACTTAAATTCTGTGCGTAGTTCCCACTATACAAATATATATAGTAATGAGATTCCTATAGGCTCATTTTCTCGTTGATCATGTTGGTAATACACTAACCATATCATCAATATGAGGAACCGAGTTTCTATAACTCCAATTTATTGAGTACTCATATATATCCATTCAATCATCAATTAATGCAATGTAATCAGATTAAAAGAAAAAAAAAATAATGATAATTAGAATATGTAATCAAATCTCGGATTGATTAATATTAACAAAGTAAACACTGCAATATTTGTACATAAAAGGAACAGAAGACACAACAACTAAATTTTAAATCTTAATTATTGTTTGTTTCCACCCACATATGGGGATTAATACGACTAAGTGAAGCGCCATTAAAAAATGGGTTGACACTTCCGTCTTCCAAGTTATATATTCCCATATTCCTTCCTCCTCCACTACACAGGCGCCAATAAGCTTCCCAGTAGTCATCGGTAAAATATATGCAATTTGGCTTGCAATAAGAATCATTCGATGCTTCAATAGAAACGAAGAATTACGGCACAAAAACAGCGCTTTATTCCCCAAATCCCAGATCTCGGACAGTTTCCAAGTCCATATCAAAAACTTGGAACCCGTCTCCATAATTACTAGGGACGGTACTCTCCCGTGCAACTACTCATAGCTTTCCTTCTGATTCTACTATATAACCATACTCAAGAAAGCCTCAACGAAGGTGGCAAGGCATTAATTGTACCACCTGATGTGCTATGGTCGGATTATCACCGTTAATATCACAAACCATTATTCAACCACTGCAAAGAGTAACATCGAAATAACGACCGCTGTATGTGTCAATTACGGTTTATAATATGCCAACAACCCTCTACACGATTGAATGACCACCACCGTATAATCTATCGGACGTTAACGAAGGATTTGAGGATAGAAAAAACTTGCTGACAAAAATGATGTAGGACTTCGTGGTAATACTTTTTCTCCTTCTTTAAATGGGGGAGTTGAATTCGCTCGAGTGAAAAGATATGTAAAAGATGCATGCTAAGATTTTGAGAGATTGTCATGAGCCAACCCTTTGAAGAATAATATTTTTTGCCAACAACTTGGGAAAGCTTGCGTGGGCAATCCATGAAGTAATTGCATTGTTTCGGAGGAAGAATAAGCCATGGAAAGTCAAAGCAAGTCTTTCCGCAGCATATCTCCAAGAAGAGCAGACTTGACTAAATCTATTGACATCTTTAAAAGATTTAATTCGGCGGGCAATTTCAAACGTCATCAAAATGCGCCCAATCGGCCACGCTTTCATAGGCTGTGATGATAGATATATATGAGAATCAGAAGCTGCAAATTAATAAGTCTTACAACAAGAAACAAGAATATCATTACTTCATATATTTATATATCCTAAACAAGTTTCTAGGTGGAAACGGAATATAAATTTGACAAAGAATGGATGTAGATTTTAGTAGCTGTCATAGTTTTTTCATATTAAGAAAACCAAGCGTAATTACAAATCCAATTTGTTGAATTCGTTTACTAATTATACAGTATGATTGAAATCAACTATCTTAATCATTTCCAATCAAAACAATAATAATAATAATAATAATATTAATATTATTAATACTAATAATTCCCAATCCTTTTTAAATTAGTAACTGTCATAGTTTTTTTTTTATATTAAAAAATCCATGCTTAATCGCAAATCCAATTTTTTTTGAATTCGATTACTAATCATATAATATGACTGAAATCAACTTTCTCAATAATTCCCAATCAGAATAATAATGATAAGGATAATGATAATTCCCAATCTTCTTTCAATTGCATATTATTAATTTTGTAGTACTTTGATCACTCATAATTTAAGTATGTTTTAGTTTCAAGCATACAAGACTTAGAAAAAGCCAAAAAAGATTGAATAAAAGATATTTTATTCAACCTCTGGTTTAGTCCGTGTGTACGTATGATATTATAACACCATGCCGAGGGAGACAAAAAACAGCAATGGACGTGCCCACTTGGTCGACATCCACTGTTCATGTTCAAAAGGCCATAAAGTGGAGGAGACTCTATCAACTACACTATTTGTTTCAGAATTAATAGTTTGCAAGTCCTTTGGAAAAGATGTCACTTGGTTTGCGCCAGCAACCACCCATGCCTCCTTTGTCAGGGGGCATGGGTCGACACCCCTCCTTCACATCCAAAAAAAAAATATATATATAATTATAATATAAATATAAATATATACACTCTTCTCTCCTATCATATGTGTGGGTTGATCCTCCACCTTCGTGTGGTTTTCCTTCACCCATTTTTGGATGTGTTGATCTCTCCCAATTGGGAGTTATCATCCGGACCGTGCCCCAATGTTCTATTTCGGTTGGTCCCGATCGTCCTCTACGCTTGTCTTAGATACAGTTCGTGTATTCAAAAAAAAAAAAAAAAGTCCTTTGGAAAAAAAAGTAGCATGAGTACTACTTGGGGATAGCAAGACAAAGAGGGACGCTGGAAGAAAGAAACAAATTAGGGATAATTCCAATTCGTCCCTCTAATTTGATAAAATAACTAAAATCCCTCCTTAGTTTGAGAAATAGCTAATATTCCCTATAGTTTGTAGATATATCCAAAAATCTCCCTATAGTTTATTAAAATATCAAAAAAAAACTCTATACCATAAACTTGAATGTTAAAAGCTAATGTTTGACCCTTATGTAGAAGAGCAAAACTATTAAAACAAAATAAAAAATATAATAATAAAAAATAATTATTTTAATTTAATTAAAATATATTTTTTTTGAAAAAATTAATTAATTAATAATATTAATTTTTTTTATCTAAATGAAAAAAAAAATCTTTCTTTGCCTTTTTATTTCATTTTCTTCTAATTGACCTTATCCATTTCCTTCTTCCATGTTCTTTTTCTTCTGCTTTCATCTTCTTCTTCTTCCATCTTCCATCTTGTTCTTCGTTGGAAACCAAGTGTTAACATGAAGAATATTGAATCTCTAGCGAAGAAGACCTAGTCTCTTGGAGATGGTGGTTTCCACCACGCAAGAGATCAGATCTCGTTTCCATCACCTGGAGACCAATATAAACGATGGAGTCCAGATCTGGTATTCATTGTCTGGAGATCAGTTTTGGTCTCCACATGATGGATACCGTTGAGTCTCCTTTACCGAAGACCCCCTGATCTTGGTGGAGACCCCCGACAAAGAAAATCCAATGTTTTCATTTTTTTTTTTTTAAAAAAAAAAATTCTTTTAATTTTTTTTTCAATTTTTTGAGGATAAAGATGATAAATTTGGGTGTTGTTTTTTTTTTTTTTCCAATTTTTTTTAAACGCAATATGGTTATTTATTGTAATTGATGTAATGTTTGTTGATGAAAAATGAAGAAGAAGATTGTTTATTGACGTGGTGTTTGATGATATTGGTGTCTTTTGTTCTTGAATGTTTGATGTTGTATTGGATTTTTTTTTTTTTTCTTTTGATGTTTGATGTTGCAGTGTTGGGGTTTGGTGATGCTAAAGTTTCTATTGCTTTTTTTAAAAAAATCTGTGTTATGTATGTGAAAAGGGAAGACAAAACTCTGAAAATGGATTAATGTGTGCATGGTGTTATTTTATTTTTATTTTTTTTGCTGTTTGGATGTTCTTCATTGAAGAAGAACAAGACATGATACAGTGAATCTTCATCGTTCATCAAAATTACTGGATGGTGGAAATCCAATCTTTATTTTTTATTGGGAGACAGTTTGATATTTTCGTATATTATTATGGTTATAATCTGTTTCCACTAACAAAGTTAACAAAATAAATAAAATAAGATTTCTATATACAGGAGAAAAATTAGCGATTATATCAAATAACAAGAGGAAATTGGGATTATCTCAACAAATTATAGAACATAATTTATAGAAATAGAAACAAAGAACATAATTTACGTAAATATTTTATTTATTTGTTAATTGGCAACACGTCTCCTACTGGAAACACCACACCTAATGGTACCTCATCTACCGACAACTTACAAGAAGAATTCTAACGGAGAGGTTAGTAAATCTATCACCCAATATTTACCACTAAAACTAAATCTTTGTTTTCAATCTAATTAGAGGATTATTGATTATTATCATTATTGTTATTATTATTTTAATTATATCTCCTGATATTAATCATATATGTATTGATACCTTATGATCCAAAAATCCATTCCTATGACAAGAGAAGATTATCTACAATTAGTAGGAAAATTGTCACTTCTTTCTTTCTGGGGGCCTATGAGCGTCAAACCTTGCACATGTTGCAGTGCAGGTGGGGTTGTTGCCAACCCCCCACACTCGATTATTATTCTTGGTTGATGGTATCTTTATCATTTATTACTTGTGACATTACAATTGAGTCCACAAATATGTTTTAATAATTATTCAATCACTATTCCTCTCATGGATGTATATAGGACACACAGCATGAACAAATGCGAATCCAAACATATCTTTTCACAAATATAAAATCATACTATTCAAAAGTGTAGGAAAACTATCACACTAATTTACGGTACCGACTACTATAGAGAAACAAAAGTTTCAACAGTAAAGACTACGCAAAACCATATATTAAAACCCAAGCCTGAAGAATTCACAAAGATAGAGCAATGATTCCAACAACCCTTGAGATAATTTTTTTGGCCAAATCAGATCTTGTTTTCAAATACACAATAACTTCTTCAATGTTTTTCAAAATTAAATTCAAGCCAAGATAAAAACAAGCAATAGTACATAAGAAAAAGAGCCCCAGAGAGAAAAACATCATAAACTAGTCTACGTGCCCAAAGGATATGCACATCTGCATAAGAGATTCTTCAATACGTCTTGAATATATTCATCCAACTTCTGACAACATACCATATAACAATATTATTGAATTGAATATATACATCCAATCATATTGAAGAATTTTCCCATATGCAGATCAAAAATCAAAGAGTCAACAAAATAATGTCACCATAAAAATTAGTACACAACAAAATTATATGTTTTATACCCAGTTTCAGATGGAACAATAAAAGCATTGGATTATAATGTCATTAACCAGGAATTCATAATTTTCTGCCAGTTTCATACTAATCCTGAATAAACCTGTATAAAAATTCTTTTAAGAATGGTTCAAGCCTCAGATTTGTACAGTTAAAAATTTGCTGTAGTGTTGCCTCTGCTCCCGAATAACCTGGAAAGTAAAAATGAAAGTATCAGGAAACCACATATACTTCAACAGTGATTCATGAATTCTGAAAACATAAATCGAGAAGCAGAGACCGCCCAAGTTGGAATCATGTAATAGAAGAATACTCCACTATCATAAATCATCAGAGTCACGTGCCACAAATGATTATCGCATCACATATGTTAAGCGATGGGAGAATGAATGTTAATACCTAATATATCTCCATCAGATTATAGGTCTTGTAACAAAAAAGCCTGAACCAGATGACCCTATCCAGCAATACTAGGATTTTGAACATTCAAAAATATCGGCAGCCTGCATTCCAAATTACAGCAGTTATCAGGTAATCGTTCTGGAGATTAAGCGAGGACTACCTTTTTCTGAAGGTACTTGACATACCAGTTTTAACTACAGAAAAGCTACTGAAACATCTTGCGATATTGTTTTTTCTCCAGCTCGCGTCTATCATGGATCTGTAACATGTTTAATTATTTTAAACCCAGTTAATCACAACCATTTATTGCCAGAAAATGTAGAAATCAGTTTAAATTTACCAACCTTCTTCTTGGCAATGGCAAGTTCCTTTTTAATTCCACCTGAAAAGGAACATATATCCTATCAGCAAGTTTCAAGGGAATCCATTAAACAGGTTCAACTTCCATCCATGAGAATACACATTAACATAACTAGACTACCAGTGAGCGTGTGAATCTAATTCAAATGACTAAGTCATTCGAATGACTAAGTCAATTGTTTGTTCTACATCCTTCTGATTGCCAAACTCATACTATTACCATACACATCAAATTGCCAATTTGTATCCTGGGCATGTGAATGTAAATTTTATTATATTTTGAAAGAAATAGCACATTATTATCATTTCCAAGTATTTCATTGAAGGCCAAAAAATCTAAAACCGGGAGTCAGTCCACCATGAATTTCATGGCTGGGGCACAATCAAATTTGTTACTTACCATCATTTGGCTCCAATTTTAGCGCCTTTTCAAAGCTTTCAATGGCAGCATCAACATCATTGAGGGCCATGTGTGCCTGATTAATAAAAACCACACATTACGAATGGAAACTATTTCATTGTACACAAAATGCAGCATATCTGATTTGCAAACAGTTTGTAAATTATTCAAAAAGTAAAGTAAGAAAAACCTACGGACAGGACCAGTAGAACAATAATAACCAGAAACAAGTAAATTGATACACTTCAATTTAAAAAAGATTCTGCATACGAAAAAGATTCCAACGCAAAGCAAAAGGCCAAAAGCTAAACGATTCACAAAGATGAGTGACTCTAATATGCACCTGCCCTCAGTCTTCCTGAGAACATATTCCCTGACACTAGCTCACAATAATTATATGCACAAAGCTTCCACGCTCTGAATTATCGAAATCCTTACTGGCAAAAGATACTAACCTGACCTTGGCGAAACAAAGCTTTCACATTGTTATCTCCATCGCGCAGTGCAAAATCTGTGTCCAACAATGCTCCTTTCAGATCTCCCAATTTCAGTTTACAAGCCTACATTATAATATAAACCATCAATTAAATTAGCATACCCATTTACCATGTCATATATATGATGTCTTAGTCAAAAAAGGGAAAAACCGATCCTAGAAAGATGAATATTAATTGCAGGGTATGACTACCACAGCAACTAACAATGTCACATTTCTGACATTCCTGTTCAAACTTAACTTTATATCTATGCTAGTGGTCATTGTTGAGCATCAAAGCTTATATTCTGATTTTACTCAGGGAGCAATATATAACTTGTATACATCAGAATGGCTCAACAATCAAACACAATCCATCAAACGGTAAAACCAAGAACTTACAGCACTGTTAGTGAATATCTGGGACTTTGTCCTTCTCAAACCTGAACTCTTCTCTGCAGAGCCACAAAGTGTAAGATAAAAGTACAATCAGATATAACTGAGACTAGGTGAAACTAGCAGCATAAGAGATTAACATAATGCAATAAAGTGATAATCAACCTTCATCCATCCCGTCTTTCTCCCAACAGATATCCACATAACGTAAAGCCTTCCGGTACTTTCTAAGAGCCATCTTATAGTCTTGTTTCTGCGCATAATGATTACCATAAATGATGCATTATATATAGTTCTTAAGGTTTAAAAAAGGAAGAAAAAATAAACAGAAGCATTAGTGATAAGCAGAAACAACATTGAGACCAAATTATAAGCCCAAAAGAAAGAAATTGCTAAATTTTGCTTGCCTATGCATATAACTCAGTTTCGGCTAAACTCTAAAGTACTAATTTAAACTACATAAGAGTGCAATGAAGCAAGATAGAGCCATAAACAACACTTATTACCTTGTACTGGTCATTTCCCAAAGCCTTAATAGAATCGACAGCCTCCATCCACCAAGAAAGTTCATCGGGACTCTTATCAAGGTCAGCAGGCCAATCAGGATAAATATCACCATCTTTGAAAAAATTAGATATCCCATCATCAGCCCCTTGAGGAATTTCTCCACAATCTGTGATTACCACATCGACGGTTGGGCAGTCATTCTCACCAGTTGTGACATGCTCAATTGAACGAACAACTCCCATTCCCTTAATTACCTTCCCAAAAACTACATGTTTCCCATCTAAATGAGATGTACGAGTGGTTGTGATGAAAAACTGAGACCCATTTGTGTTAGGGCCAGCATTAGCCATCGATAGCATTCCCTTCCGCTCATGTTTCAACTCAAAATTCTCATCGTCAAATTTCAATCCATAAATCGATTCTCCACCAGTGCCATCTCCAGCAGTAAAATCTCCTCCTTGTACCATAAAGCCTTTAATGACACGATGAAAACGCACTCCCTGAAATAAAAAGAAAAGATATCATTACCAAAAAGTATAACTATAAGAGAAACTTTAACTGGCCTCTGAACAACTCACTACCACAAATAAACTCTATCCATGTCATCGATAAGCTAATCACATCAGACAACAACACATGCAGGGGACACATCCAGTTTTTCACTAACTCAAAATGAGTCAAAAACAAAAGCCAAAACACTAACAATGCAACTGCACAAAAACCATACATGATGCCAAAAAGCCAGCATAGAAGTTGAAACTAGATGCTTTATAGATACAAAACAACCACATATGTGGAAAAATCAAGTCTTTCATGAATTTATTTTTGTTCCTAGTGAGCCAAAAACAAGAAATAACAGTCACATACGTCTTGAAAATCCCGTTGTCCATAACATAAATTTTCAAATACTCGTATTCCATGACTACACATAACTTGATCAACTAAACAATAACTGCAAAAACCAGCATTTCATTAAACAATTTAGGAAAAAACAGGGTCCTTTCCAAAACGAAAAATACACAAAAACATCTCTAAAATTAAAAAAAGAAAACTACAAGCGAAGTGGGTAAAAATATATATCACTGACAAATCAAAAACAATCAATAATCCAAATATTACCCAGATATCAAAAAGTCAACCAAACATCATTTCCATAAAAATGAAGTTATATTTCCAATGCATGTCAAGAATCCAAAAAGACAACACAAAACATAACAAAGTAAGAAAGACAAGGAACAAGAGTGGAAGACAAACCTTGTAATGGAGAGGAAGACCAGAGACGGGTCCAATGCCCTTCTCACCAGTGCAAAGAGCCCTGAAGTTCTCGGCAGTCTTGGGAACGACTTCGTTGAAGAGCTCTATAACAATTCTACCCTCCAACTCCCCTCCTATGCATATGTCCAAGAAACACCTCGGTCTCTCCATCTTCTTCTCCTTCTAGTTTTGCTTTCTGGGTTTGTCTCTCTCTATCTCTAAAAAAATTGCATCTAGAGACTTTTCGATATAAAAATGTAAAAACCCCAACAAACCCTAGTCCCGTTATTTATTCTTAGTTTTGAAGCAAAAGAAGTCTTGAACTTTTCTTTTTTCAACATAATATATTACATCAGCTATAAGTGTAGCGATTCGAACTTGGGTTATTCTTAAGTTGAATATTACGTGTGGAATAACGATTTAAATATATATTATTATCAATTTAATCACTTGCATATGTATGTAATGGTCGGATCCTATATTATTATCAAGTTAAATACTATATATGATATAATGATTCAAACATGAATTATTATAAAATTGAACGAACGATATAATATTCAAACATGAATTATTATGAAGTTGAATAAGGGGTGTAGTAGGGATTGGTTTGGTGTTCTTA
Source organism: Dimocarpus longan (assembly GCA_022984855.1). Taxonomy (NCBI): domain Eukaryota; kingdom Viridiplantae; phylum Streptophyta; class Magnoliopsida; order Sapindales; family Sapindaceae; genus Dimocarpus; species Dimocarpus longan. Next base: position 26,386,262 of record CM041020.1, read on the forward strand.
TTCACTCCACTCTTTGTATTCTCTCCCTCCATTATTAACCTTGGAATTTTAATAGCTTGAGCAAATATTTGATTTAAGTCTATTATTAAATTTGTCCGCTTCTAAAGTTTTAACTGTTCTTATCAATAATTGTTAGTTAGGTTAAACAAATTATCTCTTTACTTAATTCTCAAAAAATAAAATAAAAAAAAAAATTGTCTCTTTACGATTTTTAAATTAAAATAAAATATTATTTTTGGGTCATTATCTTTATTTTTTATTACTACCTTTAGTTCGACTGCATCAAATCTCTCTTTCTCTCTCCTCCTCTTCTTTGTTTTTGCTCCACCAACCCTCTTGTCATTGGTTATCGAATTTCTACTCCTCTAAATATGTAAGACATTTGCAATACCCTATAACGGTTGTGACTCATAATTCCTATAAGCGGCACGAGTGACAGCCTCTAGTAAGGAGTCAAACTCAATCTCTTACTTTCCCTACTTGGGGTACCATTTGTTCCTTCAATGAGTAACAATCTAGAAATGGTAGAGTATTATTTAAATTAGTTTATATGATAATAATAATGAAATGATCAAAAATTGACAAAAATAGTAAATCCACTAATTTATTTATTTTTTTATATCTTTTACATTTTATAATTTGAGTTTTGGGGAATCAAAACTACCAAAACTCAAAATGTTTGATCCTTTCTAAAAATAATTTTCTAAATTTAAGATAGGCCAAAACTCTTAGTGAATTTTAATTTTGCTTTGAAATCCAACATTGAATACATTAACAATTTATCAAGATTTAAAATAATCAAATATTATCTACACTAGTGTTACAGTTACTTAAAAAAAAAAAAAAAAAAGTAATAGCGTTTGATAAAAAGTTAAAAGAAGTATTTATTATATTTTGAAATTATAATATATTTTAAGAATAATTATAAATTAAAATATTACTTCAAAAGATACTTAAGCTGAATGAATTGATTTTAATTTAATGGTATATCTCTTTTGTCTTTATAACAAAATGGTGAGTTCTACTCATATTCTAACAAATCTCTAGATTGTAACCAAAAGAAATAGTGAAAACTTCTAGGGCTGTTTTGGAATTCTCTAGGTTTTTCGCGGACATCCTTGTTTATTGTTGTATTTCATTTTCAGTCCTTGTTTTTGAAATTATTTCGTGGTCATCTACAGTTTCTAGAACTATCTTTTATTAGGACTTTATTGGACTGCACCATTCTCGGAAAATTTGTTATTTCTAGAAAGCTCGTGTACAACGACGAGAGAGAAGGTAAAATCATTTATAGAACATGAATGATGATGACTCAACAGAATTTTTACTATTACCTAGCTTTTGGACTTTCCTTCGTTGATTTTATCACAAAGTCTTCTTCCTGAAATTTCAAACATTACCGGCAAGGGCTCAATGAAGTCAGAGACTTCGAAACACTCATGTCATGAATTTGATTGTTTATTAATCTATTTTTCTATTTATTTTTTGGGTGGCCAACCGAAAAAATAAATTAAGCACCCAAATTTTTAATACACCCATCAATATAATTTATAAATTAAAATTCCACTTTAAACATCCTTTAATAATGCCATAAAGAACCCTAAACAGTTATATCAATTAATCATTTCCAACAAAAAAAAAAAAGAACTGTATCCAAGTAAAATATTTACAAACTCTAATAAAATTTATTTAACAAGTTAAGAATTATATATACCTAAATAAACAAAAAGTTGATAAACACTTAACTATTTTCCTTCATAACCAATCCTTCCCTTCTTTCAAATCTCCAAAGTTCAATCCAATATTCTCATGTTTGATTTCATCTTCTACTTTACATCAACTTTATCTACTTATATAACCAATTAAATATGTTCTTTTTGCCCCAGTTTATGCTGCAAACCTGCAATGATGTTGGGACCAATAGATAAACTAATTGAGTTCTCATTCAATATGGTTAGATGAGGTATTTCGACTTTGCATTATGAAATTAACTTTAGGCACTTTTCTTAGACTATTGAGTTTAGGTTTCTTTGCCTTTAAAATCTATTATGAAGAATGCTAAACACTACTCAATCTTTTTTTTTTTTTTTTTAGAGAGTGAAAGAAAAATATATTTAAGAATAAATGGTTTTATTAGTAATTTTATGTAGGAATATTTTAGTAATATAAAATTTTAAAAAAAATTTGATTGTGTAAATCATTTCGTTGGGTGGCCATATCTGCACCCTTATTATTATTATTATTATTATTCTTTTGTTTGAGATGTAAAAAAATTATAAACACATACATACAAATATTTATGATAAAATTTGAATATATATACCATAAATATAAAAATATATATATAAATTTTAACTATGAATAAATATAAAAATTTTCTTTTATTTTATTATACATAATATTACTAAAAATCATTAACAATACACAGTGTAGTCATATAAATATGCATAATATTGCTTAAATTTTAGATTTTGTAATCACCCTTTTTATATTAAATTGGGCATTATTGATGTTGGGATCTAGTCAACAAGGTTCTTTAAACCCAAGACTACGGATCAATACAAAATAGAATCAAAGCAAGAGAATGGAGGCAGAGAGAATGAAAAAGACGCAGATTTTACATGGTTCGCCCAAGGGGAAGGCCTACGTCCACGGTGCCTGCTCCGTTGGTGGAAAGGCAGTCAATATTATTGCTATATTTTCTGGTTATAGAAAGAGAGAGAGCCGAGAGAACTCTTTTTAACAATAATTCTCACCCCTATTTATAGAAGGGGGAAGTGCTACAGTGCGTCTAATAAGTTAAAATACAATAATGATTACAGTTGGGTTGTATTAAATAAGTCTGATAGCTGTTAAAACAAGTTATTTAGGCGGCTGATCCAAGTGGCTGATTCAAGTAGGCTAGTTCAAGTGGGCTAGATAAAATCTTCGTAATCCAGGTTGTAATATCTGACATGGTTAGCCATGCATGTCACGCGATCGTGTGAGCTGGTTCTGATGTGGACGAGGTGGAGCTTATCAAAAACAAGCTAATGAGCTGGGGAGCTCGAGCTGGGAAGCTGATAAGTTGAAGAGCTGATGAGTTGGGAGCTGATGAGCTAGGGAGCTCGAGCTGGGAGCTCATCTAAACGAGCTGGAGCCTAGTAATTGGGCCCTTATCTGCTAAGCCTTTGGGTTTTTACCAGCTCATTTGGGATAACCTAAACATACACACAACAGACATATTTATATAAACATTTAATTTTGTAAATGTGATATCTAATTTTATATAGCAATATGACTTATAAGCATTAATTTTTAAATATAAATTACAGATTTAATATTTAACTTTAATTTATATGGATATTAGTCCTAATAGATGTTGGAAAATTGGAACATAAAAGCCGAATTTTAACGCTGAACATTTAATGATGGGGCAGCGATTTTATCTCAAGATCACCGTGTTAGACAAGGGTCTGGATACTTTTTATTTATATCTCTATTATTGTAAATTTATTATAATCCGAAGAGTTTTCAGAATTTTAATTTTTATATTATTACATGTTCATATTGTTATATTTTGTAACAATGTAATTTTTATAAAATCGAAATGTAAATCGGATCAAAAGATATTCTAACATGTGAACCAAATTGGACCCTGTAATAACATGATGTAAATATTATAGAAGTATAGATTCTGATCCCTCCATCTCCTTTTCTTTTCTTAATTGCAAGTTCTATATCAATTTCATATACATGATTTCAAGTTCAATAATTCAGTTCTTAATGGTCACAAAAGTTCAATTACTCATTACAATGGTAGGCATAGTTTAATTTATATGATCATAACTTGTCTGTACATGATGCAAGGAAGAACATTATTATCCATTGTCTAAGCTAACAAATATATTACTGTAGTTTTCTATGCCCAACGACCATCACACCGTCACATCCTAATTATTGGTGGTCCTATATGATATTTTTAGAAGTTACTGGATAACTAATCAGCGTGATCTTCACCATGCTCGGATTTATTATTTAAACGATGAAATCACATGAATAATCAATCATATTAATCAATAATTTCGATTTAATACATTTAAAGCTATGTTAAAATAAATAGTTATTCTATTGTAGATTACTGTTTTCTTTTCTAAAAGAGAATAGAATAAGAACACCCGCCCAAGCAATTATCATAGACACGACATGTATTATTGTCATTGTTAATTATGCTATGGCACTAAAAACAGCATTGCTTTGTTTTGTTTTCAAGTGGGGTCTTTCCAGGGATATTGTCCGATTCAATACCAATAGAGCATTGAGAGTACCAACATAAATTTTGGACATATTGGCGTTAACTGGATGCAACTTGTGACCAATTATAGAGACCTGCATTGGGTTATCCAAATTGCGCCCACGTAAAGCTGACTCCCTATTTACATCGTGAGTGGACCACTCCCTGACTTCCAGTCACCCTCGACACATCCACCCATTTTTGTAATTTTCTCTTTGCCAATAACATGAACTGCCTCGCTCTCAAGAGGAACGGGCGAAATGACACCATTCCGTCTGGCTTTGCTTGTCTCGAGCTGATGGCCATGTTAACCCAAAAAAAAGTCCCACCCACCTTTGTGTGGGTAGTTTTTTTATTTAGTGGGTTGTCTTCTTATCTTATTGGAGAGCATAATTGGGGACTATTCTTTAAAATCTTATAGTAGGACATCCCGATAGATATAATTTCTACTTGTAATGTTCAAAAAAGAAAAAAATAACTCCCTCATATTACATTATTTTTTATATCTTAAAAGAAAAATAGTAATTTTATGTGCATATTCATAGTACTAACATTAGTTAAATCTTTTGTCATTATATATAAAGTTTATAAATTTGAATCCAACTCATATATACTTGGAAAAATGTTTTGTTTCCCTTTCTATAATGGGATCAAAAGAAGCATATAAAAAAAATAATTTACCCTATTTTACTATTGTGAAAGTTTGAGAAACTTTCAACTTTGTGTTTCGGAAATTCAACACATTTGACATTATAATTGGTTTTGTGTTGTCATTTATCGAGTTGTCGGTGCACTTGATTAAATTACAAGTATACTCTATAGTTTAATTACTATTATTTTGTTGAAAGAATTAATTTAATGTGTTAAAATGAGGTTCTTTAAAAATATATATATATATTAAACAAATGGTTTTAAAACGTATTAATATAGTTCATGCGAGATCGTTTTTATTTTTAATTTTTGATAATAAATTAAGAAAAATGAGAACTCTTTTTCCAAACACCACAGCAGCTAGTTTCCTTTCAAATGGTAAAAATATATTTTCGATTATTAATCAAACAGCTCAAAAAATAGCTTCTGGACTCAAAGGCTTCCGAAAACCATCCCAAACAGACCTTACGTGGATGTCCATTGTTCACAGAAGAAGAGGGTCTGGCCTATAATCATTTCTCATGCATGCGAACATGGGATCAGTGACGCTGCGTAACCACTAAAGGTGTTCATGTGTGGGCAATTTGATTGATTGATTTGATTGATGGTTTGAAAATCAATCCCAAGAACAGTTATAAATCAAAATTTTGATGACAGGTCCTTCTTCAATTTCCAACGTGCTTCTTGACTACTGAGACGGAAAATTTTCACCAACCTAAGTTAGATTCCTTTTTAGATTAGGTCCAAACAAAAGGGAAAATACGTTTTTAGCCTCATTATTTTCTTTCTACCAAAATACGTTTAACAGTTTTTATTTTACCTTTGAAACAATTGCTGTCCATCCTCACATTATTTATATTATCCCTAATTATTTTTCACTTAAAAATTTCCTTTTTAACCTTATTCGAAATTATCAACCTACCTTTTTCCTTCCTTTTTCTCTTCTATAAAATTTTTACCTCTTCCATTCTCTATTTTTTTTTTTATCCATTCAAGATTATCTGTACACCCATTAAATATTTTTTAACTCCAAAAAATACACATTCAAACTTCTTTGTCTCCAACAAACTCCACATTCAAGTTTTTCTTCAAGTTTAAGGTATGTTTTTATTGTTGGTTGATTTTCAATTTTTTTATTCATATTACTTAGCTAAAAGCCGTAAGAGTGATTTTTTATTTTAATTTAACCTTATGTAAGTTAGATTTGCAAAAATACACCAAAACCAATTAGGGTAATGTGAGTCCACCGAATCCATTTTGGGTTATGTATACTCACAAAACCTGACAAATCAATTTTATTGGTTATTTTTTCTTTGTGTTGTATATGTTTGTTATTAATCATATGTGGTTATATTTGATTAGATTTTTATGAACCTGCTAATATAGGTGAGATTAGTTTATTTTATACTTTAAATTTTATAGGAATAAGTGAAGTGATGATTATAGTCAAATACAATGAAGAATAAAATAAGAACAACTATGTTAGGGGTGAGACGTTTATGATAAAAGCCCCAAGAATGTCAATTTTTCTCTGTTGATGAACTTTGTTTACATAATAACTGGCATTAATAGAAAAATGTGAGACATTCGTTTGTATTATTTACTTAGAGCTAAGTGAATACCCACTGTTAAGATACCTATCACCACTAATCTTAGTGTCCGGGGTGTGATTCAGAAAAAAAGACTAATTACAGAGATATTTATATTGATAAAAATATGAGAAATTCTGGAGGTATTAATCCTATAGTCCCTCCATTTGCCACCAATTCAATACCAGACTGAAGGCATGTAGAGACACATGCGGATAGAATTGTAAGTCCGATTATGACTGAAGGTCAAAATTGTTTTGTTTCTTATAATGGTAGAAATTATGTTTCAGCTTTTGTCATCGCATTTATATCTATAGAAAGTTTAATGTATGACATTGATTTTGGCGCAAATGATCGTGATGGTGAAGATCGAGACACAGATAGTGATGGTGATGAGACATCGAATACTAGAGATGATGATTAGGAAATTATAATTTGTAGCCGATAATATTGAAACTGGAGTGGATGTAGATAATACGAAGTATCCAAAAGTTAGATTTTCGGATTCATAATTTAAAATTAACCCTTCACAACTATACTGGATTGTTACAGATGTAAATCAATTTGAAATTGAGGCTACGTCAACCGCCATATTGACTTTCATTCGACGTGATACATGGTATAAAAGTACATTTTTTTATAGTAATGTTAGTCCATTTACACCAACATCGGGTTATTTGTATCAACAAAGGCCAATTGATTTTTATTTGTAAATATTTGTAAATATGTCACATAAATATACCTTGACGTCGGCATATATAGACTTACAAAAGCCGATCCGCTTTGTGATCGAGCGATATGGATCATATGCCTCCATAACAAAAATAGATCTACTTTTGTTGGTACAGATACGTTGATGTCGAGATACATGGACCAATAAAATTATATTGATCTTTGTTGTTCGAGATGACTCGACGTTGGTGTATGTGTACCAATAAAAGCTTATCAGCTTTGTGATCGACGTATATGGACAATCTATTCAATCACAAAAACCGATAAGCTTTTGTTGGTCAACATACTCCGACGTTGAGGTACATCGACCAATAAAAGCCAATCGGCCTTTATTTGTCAACTTGACCCAACGTCATGCTATGTTGCCCAATAAAAGCTAATCGTCGTTGCACATTGCGAACTCAACCAAACCTATATTTCAATCTAAATCCAATCACATTCTAACCAAATATAACATAATCTCACCCTAATTAACAATACTCAATATATAAAACACAAATCAACTTTAGAAATCGCAAAAAAATCCAAAAGTCACGAAATCAACCAAACCAAAGCATATCAACATACCCTCACCAATGGAGGAGGACGACGAGCTTACTGACGGTCTACAATGGTTTGCGAATTGCGACGACAGTGTGAGAAGGCCGATGACTATGCAAATCGGTAGTCAGCTTGCATGGTTTGATAGAGGGTGACTAAACTGATTTTCAGCTTGATTTTTCATTTTATATATCTATAAGGACAGTTTCATAATTATGCCTTTTTTAAAAAAATTTTGAAAAATAATGGCAGTTTCGTAATTTTTGGTTAGGGACAATTTGGGTATCTCGAGTATAGAGGCTAAAATAATTTTTTTTTTTAAAAAAAAAGAATAATGGGGGTGGGGGGGAGGGGGATAAAAACATATTTTCTGTTTTTGATTCGGTCATTTTTGGTATTTTTCACCCTAAATTAATGTATCATAGTATGATCACTGCTAGTTTAAGTGGGGCAAACACGCTTTTCACATTTAATTATAGTCAAAATAATTATACATGTTTTGATATATTAATAACCAGTACTCATCTGCAGAGGCTCCTAGATGAAAGAAAATAGTTAAAAATTACCGATAAATTGATTTGTGGGAGAAAATAGTTAAAAATTACCCACAAATCAATTAGTTATGAAATACCATTAAATTTATATGTTTTATCAATATCTCTACATGCAATTCGCTAAAACATAAACTTTTATTTTCTCTATTCTTCTTTTTATTCTAGAAAAAGGAAAAAGAAATTGAATGTATGTCCATATTTTTTTCTTCATTTATTTATTTTTTAGGTTAATTAAAAAAAATAGATAGTTATACATGAGCAAATGAAAACAACTTATAAATTCGTAGCAAAAGCGAATTGAGCCTCATTTTCGATATACGCAGTAAGCAAATGAAAGCAAACTAAAGTAGAAAAAGCCCTCTACCCCCCAAGATGGGTTGATTGTTCATCCTGGCTTGATATGGGCTCAAAAGTGGGCGGTGCATTGGTTGAACCCAAGACAAGACAAGGAGAGTGGGGCGTGAGCCACCTCCACCGAGCGTTGTAGTCTTTCTTTTTATATTAGTCATACTCGTTCCAATTTTACTGTACGTGTTCGTTAATACAGAGTGATTTTTCTTTTTCGGATTTCTAAATTTTTATAAAATTAACATTACAATATTTTTTGCCTAGATAATTGATAGTCATCAAATTATCATTCGTTATATATACGATCCAATAATTTTTAATATTGAACTTGATATGGTGTAGTGTCGTGAAGTGACAAAGCAAATATACATATTAGTTGCCTGCGTTGGGGTGTTTTGGAGGATTTAAAGTCCATTGGTCCTTGTTAAAGTCCATTAGGATGATGGAGAGTGCAGCCCAGCTCAGGCTACCTTATGAGTTGGGTTAGGCCTGTTGAGAATACACAAACCTAATGACATGTTCAATAATAAAGAGTGATGATATTTACATTTAAATCAAACTTTATATATACCCCTTTTGCAATTAACTTCATAAAGATTGTTAAAAAAAATTATAATTTATAATTATGACTAATTTAATATAAAAAATATTTTTTTACTTCTTTTTGAAATATATGTATTTTGCTTTATTTTATGTATATTTGTAAATGAATGTCATCAAAACTATTTTTTAACATAGATTAGGAGTTTTTTTTTTTTTTTTTAAATATATTTAATAAGGTGTGTTTACTGGAAGGGTGTACATACAGCTTTAGTCTTTTAGTGGGGTGTCAAAATGGATATCAACAACAAAAATTAATGATAACATTTGCAACTTGTTCAATACTTCAGTTGTACTTTACCATAAAACTATAAATAGAATATAAAAATAAAAATGATTTGAAAATACGCTTATAAATTAAAACAAGATTTTTGAAAGTAAAAATTGTAGACACATGCCCAATACTAAAATTTTTAAAAGATTTCAGAATTTTGTCTTTTATGTTTAAAAGATTTCAAAATTCCATCTTTTCTTTCGTGTGTTTTTTTTTTCTTTTTTTTTAATATATTTTGGAGCTAGAATTACATTTTATGCATAGAATTGATATTTCCATGGAATTAAAATGCAAAACTGTTTATAATCCAATTATTTCCACACCTACAAGCTCTAATTTTGTAGTTCGGCTTGTGCCTCGTCGGGAAAAAGCACTCTCCCCACGTTGTGTCGTAGATTCTACACCCACAAGGACCCTCCCATTTATAATATGCGTTTTTCTTTTATGTTTGTAAGGGTTATTCCTTTATCCGTGTGAGAGTTATTCTTCCGTATATGAAAGTTACTTTTTATATTATGTTTCAAAGTTATATTCCTTTTGATTTCAATTAACATCGGGGTTTTAATTTTTATATAACTTATTTGTGACCCAAGAGGCCAAAGTCTAGAGTCACTAAACACCCAAGAGCCAAAAATAAACACTGTGTCTGATAATAAATCCGGCAACCTCGAACAAAGTGGTCAGCTAATTAATTAATTAATATCTTAGGTTAGTGGTTAGGCTGATAGATTAATAATTATAATTAGTCAATAACGTGGTGCTCTTGAGCGAAAGTTGCCACTCAAAGATTGACTGACAAAAGAATCTAAGAGCCACGCAGTTGCATAGATCAACCAAGGAGAAATTCCCAAAATACAGTACACATTTTGTACAAAAAAAAAAAAATCCTAAAATAGGGAGGTTCACTCCCCTTTGCTTTGAGCTGATACTTCTTTCATGTAACGTGGGTAGCCTCTCAGACAAAAGCTGCTCATTTCACATGCCTTTTCAAATATCAATTAAATCTCCCTCTCAATTTTTTATTATTTTTTATAGGGTGTAGCCTCAGAGACCCCCATAGCCATGTGATGAACAGTATAGTGGATGTGGTACCCTACACTACAAACGGGATATGCTAGCCACAGCTTGCTGTTCCATGTATAGGCATACATGAAGCTATACATGAAGCTATGTTACCTTTCAACTTTTTGAAAAATAAATAAATTAATAAAGGTCAGTGAGACAAATTTTCAAACCCAATGTTTTTTTTTTTCTCCCTGGTATTGTGTGGTTACTGGTTTCCTATGGTTTGTCCATCTCGCCGTCACCTCTTAACATTAAAAATTGAATATTAGGGAAGTTTTAATTTAGTCCCTCATATTTAATAAAATATTACCTTTATGTTAACATTTATATTTTGAATTTATTGTCATCCTAACTTTTCAAAAATATATCAATTTAATCTCTCTAATAAAAAAATGACAGTCAAATATGATAGAAGCAGCAAAAAAATAGATTTATCTTTGATATAATTTAAAATAATTAAAATTACGTAACTATCCTTTTAAAAATTGACAATTATAAAATAACTATCTCCATTATTATAAAAATATCATTAATCACCTTTCAATCAAATTATGACATATCATTGAATCAATTTTTTTAATTCAATTAACAGTTAATAAATATTTTAATTAAAAATAATATTTTTAATATAAAATTAAAAAAAAAAACTCCTTCACTTTCTACTTCTCCTTGTCTTCATCATCTCCAATTTCATCTTTTACATTCATCAAAATCATTATCAAAATCATTTTCATTAAATCTAACATCTCTTAAATCTTAAAAAAAAATGTTTATGTAAATTTAAAAAAAAAAAAACAAGATGTCATCTTCAATTAATCTCTACAGTCGAAGACTGGTTTTCGACGATGAAGACCTTTTGATCTCTATCGTTAGAGACCAGATCTAGTCTTCAGTGATAGAGCCAAAGAGACCTGATCTCCTCACTAGAGACCTAGTCTCTAACTGGAGACCAGTTTTTTTGTCTCTTTCGTCGGAATGAGAATGTTCTCCATAGGAGACCTCGGTCTAGCATGATGATCTGTTTTTATTTTTTTTAATTAACTTTAAAATATTTTTATATATTCAATTAAAAATATATAAATATATTCAAGTTAAAATTGTCAAATTATCTCTCTTTCTGTTAAAGTTGACTAATATTTGATCAATAGAATGACTAAATTGATATATTTTCGAAAAGTTAGGGATGATAGGAATTCGAAATACAAACGTTAATAAAAAAGTAATATTTTATTAAACATAAAGGACAAAATTAAAATTTTTTCTTGAACATTTTTCCATTTACTTATGGTTGAGGGTATAATTGAAATTAGCTGTATATTAAAGTCTATATTGATATATATTTTTTTTAGAGAATAATTATCTTTCATTTATAAAAATAAATATTTATTTTACATAAATATTATTTGATTGCGATGCACCTATCACGGGCAAACCTAACTTAGGGCTAGATGGAGTATGTGTCCCTAAAATTTTGTAAAAAATTATTAAGTTTATAATATTAGTCATTAAATATTTAAATATATAAATAAATAAATATTATATATTGTTGTAGAATTAGATAATCTCACAAGATTGTTTATTGGTTCTGGTGGTACGAAGTTTTTGTTTCTTTCCACAAGACGGTTCGATCCTTAATTCCACACATTTGCTTTTTTTTGTTTTTTTTTAAAAAAAATAATTAAAATAAGTATAAGTCGACTTAGAACCGTGGATTTTTTTTTTAAAAAAATAATGAAAATACTGTAAGTGGAGTTAGAACCGTGCATTTGGATGAAGATGGCACCACTAATTACTAACCAAATGGTTGGATCCCAATTCCACACATTTACTTTTTCTCTTTTTTTTGGGAAAATAATAATAATAATAATGAAAACAAATGTAAGTGGAGTTAGAACCGTCGATTTGGATCAAGATGATGCCACTACTTACCAACCAAACTCACATTGAAATTCGGTATGCTTGGACCTCAAGAAATTTTATATCTATCATATTTGGTGTCAGTTTTAAAAAAGAAAAAAATTCTTGCTTTCTTTTATTTTGATTTCAGGTTGTTTGGTGAAAGGAAAAATGAAAGAGAAAGGCATATATGAACCTTAATGTGCATTTATGAAAGTAGCTATTTATTTCACATAAATATTATTTGATTTCGATATGCTTATAACCTATTGAGTGTCGGTTTTAAAAAGAAAAAAAAATCTTCGTTTCCTTTGTTTTGATTCCAGTTTGTTCATGAAAGGAAAAAGTAATGATAAAGGTATCTATGAACTTTATGTGGTGCATCGGTGATTCATCAAGAAATGTCAGTAATTTAATCTACAACTTTTATATCCAACACTTTCATTGATTATTTCAGGATGCAGTATACAATAGATCAATATGTTCACAAGAATCCTTTTGGCCCATATTATTTGGGTAAAGATTAAGATGCAAGATAAGTACATATCTCTTTAAAGTTGCTATATACGCCACATGTAGAGTGGAGATTTGTTATCGTTTATTAAAGTGTATACATCTCACATGTGAGATGGTTGGGAAGTTGATACGAAGCTTAAATTGATACCAACATCTACCAAACTAATGTGGTTAAGAACTTAGGATTCAAAAAAATTAGAGATGCATACAAAAATCATGGAAAATCTCTTCTAGATTTAGTAGTTTATGAAAGAGTATATTACATCGATATTTGAACTGAAGTGACATTCCGTCTTCAAATTTGTAAGCATTTATGGTCAATGAAGCATTACATGGTTTTATAAGAAGATTCAGTAGTGATAAAAGGAGTCATAGTTTATTACAATTTTAAATCGGAAAGATGGGAATTATTTATTGATTTATTATTTCAACAAACTTGGCAACATCATATCTCCATAGTTTATAAATATTAATGGGTATATCAGTCTTGGGAAGTAGAACACTATAACCCCCAAAATGGCATGAGGCCCTAAAACCCTATTGTGTCTCTTATGCCGAACAAGGAATGTTAAAGTATTATAATGCAGTCTCCATTAACTAATACATGTCATTAGATGAAGAAGAGAATCCAATGTAACCAATAGAAATTAATAAGACAATAATGAGATCTCCAAATAAGGAAAGTAGAAGCTGAAGAGTCAACAAACTCCATTCTTTTTCTTTTATCCTTGTTTTCTACTTCTTCCCTATCAAACTCCTCTCAACAGCCAATCCTCAACCTATATAAGCTTCAAAGTGCCTTTTCAAAATTTGTAATTGGATGTTGGTAAAACTTATATATGACATTGATGTGACCTAACTTCACTGTTAAAAACTTCAGGTGAAGATTAAATAAATAAATGATGAAATAGTACGCCCAAAATCTGTAGTGGGAGTTTGGTGTTTTTTTTTTTTTTTTTTTTTGAAGGATTGTAGTGGGAGTTGAGACAATGAATCCAAACTATTAACTTACACCATCTCACACAAAAATGTTCAACATAAAAAGTAGTATGTATAATAAACACTAAAACAAAAATATCATGACTATTTACATTTGCCGACCTATTGCAATAAATAAGTTCATTAAAATAATATCGACACATTTAGTTTTTGGTTGATGACTCTTCTGACAAGAGACTTAAAACCACTTAAAAGAAAATCTGACTGATTTCAGTCAATCCAAAAATAATTCAAAACCAATCGAGTTCAGCTATAGACTATAATTAAACTATGAGTACCATAATTAGTAAACAAAAGATCTCTCACAATAAATCAAAAGAGAAAATTTAAAAAAAAAAAAAAAAAAACTGTTTGCATGATTTTCAAAAACAATTTACACCCTATGATGTTGCATGCCCCCACAAAAATTATATAGACCAATCCCAACAGAAGAATGATATTTAGAAAATTAAAAAAAAAAAAAAACTACCATGAACATGAGAGAGATCAAACTCAAAATCAAGATTCACTAGTACTTGCTTGTTTTCCATTAGACTTCTTTTGAGCTTCTTCTTCTTCTTCTTCCTCTTCTTTTATCTCCTGAGTAGTAGCCTCCTCTAGAACTGGTTCAGCCACCGGTATATCGGGTCGGATCGGAGGCGGGTCGACTCGGCCATCGAGGCAAGAAGAGCATTTTCTCTCAACCCAGCCTTCAAAATCGTACTGCCCACCATGTCCCATTATTGGACGACCTGAACACAGCCTCCCAATCATCCCTGCTATGACTCCAAGGATGGTGATCACTGCAAGAACCCCAATCACTGGCCCGACCGACCCGTGACCCGAATGGGCCGTGTAGGCTTGCTGAGTCACATCCACTGGCGGTGGCTGCTGGTCTAGTAGTGGTGTAGACATGTGATGTGAGTGAATAATACTTGTAAATATATATATATGTGTGTGTGTGTGTGTGTCAAGTGTATATGCAATATGTTTTGAGGGTTTTGTGGAGGTTTTAGAGAGATGGGGTTGTAAGATTTGTTGAAGTTTTCAGGTTTCAGAGAAGAAAATAGTTCGTAGAGTTCATCGGAGGATAAACCAAAGAAGAAAATAATATGCGAGAGCTTTTTCTATTTACATTTATTTTCTTTGTTGTGAGTTTGGTTGGTGTTAACTGAGGGTTTAGAAATGGAAGGGACTGATGATTTCCTTTTGTTTGCTTTTTGATGTGGGAGCTCTTTTTGGAAGTAAAGGAGAAATAAATGAGTTGTGTTGGCGGTGAAAAGGTACTACTTTGATAGAAAAGAAAAACCAAAGCAAATCAAAAACCTTTTCAAATGGTCTTCGCCGATAAGATTTCTTAGGAAACTTACGATGTATTTACTTCATTTGGGAAGATGAATCAGAATAGGAATCGAAATGATCTAAAATCGAAATAAAGTATTGGAATCATATAAGTTGTTTACTTTAACTACAAGAATCAGAATCGAAATTAACATTATTTTCATTAAACTGTTTACTTTATTTTGGAATCTGAATTGATTAATTATAAGTAACAAAAATGTCTTTAATTAAAATTATGGATTAATTATAATAATATGTAGTTTTTTTTTTTAATATCAAATAAAAAGTTACATATTATAATAAAAAAAATTTAATATTATTTAAATAGTTTACTAACTTGATATGTAATTTTTTTATTATAATATGTAATTTTTTTTAATATCAAATAAAAAACTACATATAATAATAAAAAAAATTATATAGTATTTTATTAGTCCATCATGATAATTAAGAAATTGGTGATGAAAAATTAATAGTGTGTAATTTTTTTTACAATATATAGTTTTTTTTTTTTTTTTAACATCAAATAAAATAAATTTTTCTTTATTTTTTTAAAAAATGGTATAAGGAACATTTTACTTTGACAAAAGGAATGAGAATGAGATTCCCAAGTGGGTTGGGGGGAATGAGATTCCCATTTCACAATCTCAAATTGATGTGAGACCCACATTTTCATTCTTATTACGGAATAAATTTTAAGTAAGTAAACATTATCAATCAATCATATTTTTCATTCTCATTCCTCAATCCATGAAGTAAACACACCATTAATAGTGAATATGATACATGGAATTTCAAAAAAATTATAATATGGTCTATGGTGCATCCTCCCTTCATTGAATATTTTATTAAATTTATATGAATTATTGGATGATAAAATCATAATGATGGATGTATAAGTAAATTATATTGTATTTAAGTTTTTTGTTTTTTTAATTTGTATTGATGTCACATGATATATTCATGTATGAAGCTCTTCCCCATTCTAAGATTTTTACTTTTGTTTTGGTTTTTGTAGCGAACACTGGAAAGTATGAAAAACTATCTTGGTTAAATTATAGTAAAGCCAAAGGAGTACTTGTATGTGAAAAGATTCATTTCTGGAAGGCAATCCGTGCATTGATTCAAAACTATAATAAATATGGACTGTACTACGTATCTATATATTTGGATTTACGTTCCTACGAACTATAAAAACAAAAACTGAGTGTTTAAATGCCTATGCAAATTATATACGGTACTTGTGTTTTAAGAGCAATTCTTTACTGTAAATCACTAATATAAGGTTTGTTGCTTTAATATGTAAATGCGGCTCTTAACCCAATTGCCTTTATAAGTATTATTTTATCCAAACATTTAAAAATAAGATATAAACTGGAGGAAGAGAAATATAGAGAAAGTAGATTTTGATTCAAAATAGGAGTAAAGATTTTCTATCATCATTTTTTATTTTTTAATCTTTTGATAATTTAGTGGCATATTAGCATTTAAAAAAATGAATGATCAAAATTGATAGATTTTTTCTCTCTCATACATCACTCAAACTTAAATTGTTCTCATAAAAATATTAGCACAATGTCAACATTGATAGAGAATTTTTGTCCCAAAATAGATGGGTTGTAAGGAGCCAAAACAAATAAATTTTTGTCATACAAATTATTATTAATTCCTTTAGCTTAATCAAACAAAATTTATTTATAATTAATTATACTCACAAAATATTGTTTAGATATGAAAATTCAATTTGCTAAGTACAACTCTCAATTCATCAATAACTATTTTGATGTAAAAATTTTCGATAATTCTTGAATATACAAATAAGTCTCGACCCTGTAATGATAACTGTTGATTCATGATTAATTCATCTTAATAAGAGATCTCTTAATTACTTCTCCAGCAATAACTCCCTATTCTTAGTACTAGATTTTGATGGGCTAATTTAAAAATTGTTGGATGGTGGTAAATATTGTTAAATTTGAATTTAAAGATGTAAATTTTGTGATTTTTACTGTTTACATTATGATTTTATATAGGGATAAATGTTTTCGGATTCGGATTGAGTTGAGTTTAAAATCTTTCAACTCAATACAATAAATTCTTCAAGTCTATTTAACCCAACTTAATAATAGTCAGATTGTATTGATCAAGTTAGATTCAATCCACCACAAAATTATAAAAAATCCAGTTGATAACTCTCATAATTTTAATAATTTAATTATAAATAAAATAAGTATAAATAAATATTCAATCATTACATCCATCATAAAGACTGTTATTGATCATCATCCTCAGCAAGTATTCTTCTGGAGGACGAATAAAATCTTAAATTTAGAATTAGGTATGGACGCTTGTTAGGTTGGGTTTAGGTTAGGTTTGATTGAAATTTTTTTAACTTAACTCAATTCATTTTTATTTTTAACCCAATACAATCTAATCAATCCTGGTTTTTTTAAGATTGAATCTAACCCAACTCAATAAAAAATAATTGGATTGGATTGGATTTATCTAGTTAGGTTGAAGGTATCCTTTGTAGAGAGCCGTAACAATGAAAGAGAGGGAGAGAGAGATTAAGTGAAATTTGCAAAATGAGAATGTTGACGTGAGGGGGTAAAAAGCGAGAAAAAGGGAAGAGAAGCTATGTTCTCTTTAATCATCAAAAGCTATGTTGATCCTTCCACCTTATTTAAGTGATAAAATGATGGAACTTTATTATGTCGGTGATATTGTTGAAAACAGATTTTTTTGGTGACATTTCTTTCAATTTATGAAGTAAGGTTTTAGAATGAGTATCTAAATTTATTTGCATTTAAACTTGAAAATCTGTCAAAAAAAAGTCATTCAATTATCGGATGTATTTCATAGTTATCATGAAAATTAACACGTGGTGTTTGTATGAATTAACATAAAAAGTCCAAGTCCACGATTTAGAAAAGTGTGAACTTTTGTGTGAGAAAATTTCTGATTTTTTACATTCGAAGTGTATGTACATCTTATTGGAAATATAATAAAAGAAAATGTAGGCAATGAAAGAAAATATGGTGTGACCGTTTGAGAGATAAAACTATAAATATGTTTATAGTACAAATTGAATCACATGATTACATTATTGAGCTCTCCCTTCTATGTACTGAACATGAACATGGAGGTGTGAAGAAAATAATATTTTCCCTTTTAAAATGTGGGAACTTGAGTTCATCCTAATCTTTTTCTTTTTAATTTGTGGATAGTACTTAATAAATTGTATTTTTAATTAAATCATAATTATTACTGGCAAGCAATCAACAGTTCACTTATTTTCGCTATATATTTTTGTCATAAATTTCAATATTCATGAGCATAAATGAAAGTATAGACACAATTATTTTAAGTACTCGACAACAATATTAGATTTAAAAAAAAAAAATGTTTCAATTAGCTATCCATTGAGTTTGAGAATGATTATAATTAATGAAAACTTTTATCATGGTGTAAACACTTCTAAACATACCAATAAAATTAAAAATTCATGTAATATTCAATCTACTCATATATTATTTAATTTTGATAAATCTTAGTAGTCTCTTAAATCTTAATCTTTTTCATGTTAGATTTTACTTCTTTTAAAAGGAAAGCATCCCAAATTCCCTTTTTATTTTTTTAAAGCTAATATTGAATACATTAAAATCTGTTAGGATTTATCGAAATTAACCAACACTTGAGTAGTCAAAATAAGAGAAAAAAAGTATCAATATAAAACTTGTAAAATATGTTAGTATGGGATATGAATTATTACTACTTAAATCGATGAAAAGATACACAATCATATATATTAAGAAATGATATGCATATACCGAGTTTCATTTTAACAAGGTCGAAATGGAATATGATAGTAGTGCTGTGTATTATTCGAATTGAAAAGAAATCATAAAATAAGGTCTTCTAATGGTCATCTTCACATTTGTCTTTTTTCATATATAGACAAAATGATCTTTTATAGCACCGAATGAATTGCTTGCCTTTCATTTTCAAAGCATAGTTTTTCCGAGGCGTAAGATAAGTTTGCTTTTATAATGAAGGTCAAAAAGTTGTATCCTTTGTGGTGGCAAAAGTTGGAAATTATATATGTTCAAATCTTGAGCCTATTGGCCCATGTCTTTATATTTTCTTTATTTTCCTTTCCCTCAAATCCCTCGATAATGGCTTATTAAAATCAAAATCCCTCAATAATGGCCAGTTGTATGCAGTTGGATTCAACAAATCTATAATGAAATACACTAGGCTAAGAAAGAAAAACAATTAGACCTCCTTGATTAAGTTTTTAATATATATTAAAAGCTTATTTTATAAAACATTAAAAAATTAATATCTTTATAAATTTTAAGATTCAGCAATATATTAGGCAATTACTTTAAGTACCGTTGTGTAATTTCATAAAGCCTGATAATATATTTAATGTTTAAGTTAAGTTTTATCCAAAAAAAAAAAAACTTTATAAGTTTAGTTAGTATATAATGAACACATATCACATGTTAGAAGACCTGTCAAGTTCAACCCACACGAGATAAAGAAGCAAGTATTTACTCCCACAACACTACGGAATCCACTAGTGAACCCACTTATTGAAGTGTTTGACTTCAAACCTGAACACTGAAAGCAGGACAGGTTTGAAGTCACAGGTCTTAACAACATATGCACCACAGAAGCCCAGAGCAATGGAGCTAGCACACAGAGAATCCATCTGAAGTAATCAGGGAATATGTCTCTAACCATCAACAAGACAATTGATAAAACATTAGTTTTGGCAGATCCAACCATATAAAAGAATTGATTATGGACACATTTTTGCATTTTTTTTGAGATATCACATTACCAGTATGGATACAAGTAATATTGTCGAACCCTTTTGATTAGGATACGAAGCCACAATCCAAAATTGGAGGCTCTCATTAACAGGAGTAAAACTCCTTTAGAAGAGGGAGGAGAAGCACCACAAATAAGGGAAAATCAGTCACCATTTTGGTGGCAAGGGGTGTCGAAGCCGAGTTCAAGCATAGTCACAAGGGTGTGGTTACCACTGCAAGTACACACCAAAAACAGTTTGCATTTTTTTTAACATATATTAATTTTTACGCTTTTACATTTTTTAAGAGAGGGATAAACGTGCTTTTAGAAGACAAAAGACAGTATCTCAATGGAGGTTGATATAGAAACAAAGTTTGATCAGGCATCTTACCAGCTTTTCTTTTATATTCTTTTTTTGAATCCATGCACTCCTTGTCGGCTTCTTTTTTAGATCTATTTGCTTTTCACTCTTTTCTTATTCCTCAAAAAGCACTTTTCGTGATCCAAAATGATGGTGGAGAAAGCAGGAATTTGATAAAATAATTTTTTATCTTCTCTATATACTGCAGTACAAATTTTCTCTAGTTAATTATCTAGCGGTCTTACTCTGTTGCCTCTAGCTTGATCATACTCACATATAGTGGGCGACCACTATGATTGTTTTCTACACAAAGGTCTATAAAAAAATATAATTTTTATAAACTTCATTGACTTTCTCACAAACTAATTAGTTTTAGCATTTGATGGAGTCTTTCTTCAAATTGTAATATGGATTTTTGAAGAATTTTAGAAATTATATTTATAGTGAAATTTAACAAATTTAGTATCTATTTGAATCCAGAGATAAATTATCAATAGTATGGTCATCATACAGACATTAATTAGAACACGACTACTGATTTTAGGTACTAATATTAGTACATGAGATCATTCTTGATTGATTACACTAGAAATTTGATTTATCAGGATAATCTTGATCAAAGACCGTACTGATTTTTATTAAAATCAAAACTCACTGACTAGATAAGAACCATTATTACATTATACAGAATTTTTGATAAAACTACACAAATTACGATTATCATATTACATACATCAACTTAATTAGTTAATTTACAGATCCGCATACCTTCCTAATCTCCCCATCATTCCCTGTTAATGTTCCAAGATTACTTAGCTTCGCCATTGATGCAGCAAAATCATTATAGAAAAGATAGGGGTACATGCTATAGGACTTAACATATGCAGCAGTGGTTGGATCCCCCATTAATGCTTGATCGGATTCGAGAAGCCCCGTGTTCGTCATGAGTTTTGTATAATACGAATTATCGAATCTGTATACAGTGGAGTCAAGAGGAGTAAGATTGGTGTTTGATGCATCTCGGTTGGGACAGGTTTTTCGCAAACTTGTGACAGCAGAAGCATCCAATGTAGGATCAGGCTGGCCAGAGCCCTTGTAGTTAAAGAGCCTATACTTGAAAGTGAAGCATTGAGCAAATCCTACCGTGTGTGCTCCTGAAACAAGAGTTTTAACACAATGTGTCAAAAGATCACACCCACCTGAGTTGGAGTCAAAGCAGAGAAAAGTATATATATATATATCAATGGATCGTCACAACTCGATAAATAGTCCTGAAAGTATAACCTGAGAGGACTACGACATCTTTTATGTCCAGACCCTTAGTTGTGAACTTGGCGGTGATGTTTGCTAGGGGCTCAATAGGTGATGGCAGTTGAGGAGCAACGGCTGCCTCGCTTGCTGTCAGTCCATCTAGTTTGCCTAGTTGAATTGGCCAGAAGAATCCTCCTGACTATAAAACAAGAAAAAAAATTGCAAATTTGATGAAAAATAATGTTACCATATTAATCAAATTTATATATTCTCATATAATATTATTTCTGTTTTTATGATTTCTTATTTATTATATTATTATAATTACCTTGTTTAGGGGATTTGATTTTCTTCTATATCCTATAAATAGGTCATACATTGTAAATTAACTACATAATTTGTTCATATTCTATCAGATAGAACAAGTAATCGGAAGAAATAGTTCCTGATACAAAATGATAAATATAAATCAGGAAGATTTTTGTTAATTACCAGGATAACAGCCTCTCTAGCTGCAAGAGCCAAGATATCAACACATGAAACAGTCAATGGACAAGCTCTTTCAACATCTGCTTTTATACTGTCAATGACTTCGTATCCTCTGACTGAATTGCGGTTTGCCAAAGCGTTTTTCTCGCCCTTGAAATCGTCTGTGTCATCGAGGAGAATTGAGGCATCACAACCCTGTAGTAGAGTAATAGCAGAAAATTTAATAGAAGAACACTTAATTAATCACTCAAATTCCATATGCACTCTGCTTGGGTTTGTAAGATAATTCAAAGCAAGAATTTCTATAATTTAAGCCTCACTTGAACATCTATTAATATAATCTATAGTTTACTAAACAGATAAATGGGAAATTGAATTTCTTGTGTTATCAAAAGCAAGTGAACCATTTTTGTTATCCTTACAAAGAAACAGTATTTCCATCTTCAGTATATGAAAGATGTTTGAACGTTTTGTGTGAGAAAGAATTAATAAAATTTAAATATTTTTCAATAGAATCTTATAACAGGAAAAAGAAAATTGGATAATATAAGTTAAAAGATTTTTTTTTAAAAAAAAAAAAACAAGAAAGAAATTGAAGAACCATTAAAAATGCAAAAAAAATTTATTTCTAAGTATATCGATAGGAAAGAAACCTTGTGACTCATATCAAAATAAAGTATTAACATAGTCTATTCACCAGCAATGATAGTTCATTTTTAGAAATATTTATGTAAATCCTTTTAAAATATTATAATATGGAATTTGGAGGAAGGGAACAATAATTTAAACTCACAGTCTTGTGTAATTGAGGGAGACTGGGAGATGTATCAGTAAACTAATAGTAACTCATCTTCAAAATATCCTGTTAGTGTAGTTAACCAAACAATCTAACGATTCTCTATAATCTTACTTGTACAAATTACTTTGTACATTCCTATTTATACACTGATTAAAAAAATGTTACTTTTCAAATTAGTCCAAGTCACATGACCAGTACTCCCAAGTCTCACAAGACATTCAGGTACAAATATGCTTTACACTACATTGTTCTCTAAACTGGTGTCTCTTGGGTTAATTTTTTAAGATACTTGAAAGCGTATCTTAGGGAACTTGAGAGAAAGTAGAATATGATTTTCTTTGATGTTCTTGTACACCCCTACTCCAAGCCTATTCTAACAGTAAGTAAATGTTTTTCACAGACTTCTGATGTCTATTCATTATTCAGTTACTACGTTAGGTCATGTCGGTCAGAAATACTACTACATACACTCTCGCTTCCAAAGACCATGCATATTCACCTTGTAACCACAAAACTGTTTTACTAAGTGAACTGTATAAACCCAACAATCAAACAAAACTGTTAAGTGTACGCAACAAGTGAACCTAGCCATCGGTAAACACCCCAGCAGTGGAGCTGTTATATGTGTTTCATCTCAAAGACAATCTAAGAAGCAGAGATTCTAAAATGTACAGTAAAGATAACTATTAGACTCAAAAATTGATAACAAAAAGGTATAATACTAATATCAGCGTTCTTTAATATATCTCTTTACGTACAAAATCAACGAGTTTGACACACGGTTTAAATCAAACATAAACATATAATAAATAATAAATTCAAATTTTATCATGTTGGATTTAAACCTTAACTTTGTTTATAAATATACATCTTTACATGTAAAATTAACGAATTTGACACGTGATTTAAATCAAACATAAACGCATAATAAATGTATGTAACAAATAATAAATTCAAATTTTATTATACTGGGTTTTAATCTTAGGACTTCTGTAATGAGCAACGCTTTGAAAATATGTTAATAAAAACTTTAAATGGATTAAAATCGTCCAACAAATACTATGTATGCTCTCTAACATATAGTACATAAGAGCACTGAAAATTGAAGAAGCAATAAATCCGAGGATATATTTACATCAACAAAGCAATCATGAAAGTGCAACCGAAGAAGGGATGCAACCATCCTGTTGTCATTCTTGACAGCTGCACGAACACCGTTTCTAACAATTACAGTCAAGTAGGGGCATGATCTATCATAATAGTTGTTATCGTATTGGCCACCATAAGGGAAAGGTGAAACAATGGGATCAAACAAAAGCAGGATAGTAAGGAAAGAAATGGCAGTGTATGAGAGAAGCTTGTTGTGACTCATAGCTTCTGCAAGTGACCAAGAATTGAAGTTGTACACTACTAATTGGATGACCTGTATGATACGCCTGGTGGTTGATTTATAAGCAAAAATGGTGGAAGGTTGAAGCATTTTCACTGGTTAAGTTTTGAAAGTGGCCTTGCCACTATGGTGATTGCAACCTAATGGCCACTCCTAGGATAAAAATTGTATTGCTGTGCAGCCACCTAGAGGCTATAAGCACTTTATTACATCATTTATGTGTCTTAAACTATCAAAATTTGTATGACATAATAAAGGATTTCCTAATCAAAAGATTTTGAGCTTTAAAATAAATTATTAATGACATTATTAGCTATGAAAGCATTTATAGTCCTATTAGGGAGTTTTATATCATTGATCTGCTTCTTTTTTTTTACTCAAGTTTTTAGGTTTAGTAGTTACTAACATTATATTAAAATTTGATCCGTCTCAAGAATTCTGAGTTCAATCCACTCATGTATAATCTGTTTTTGTAATTTATATCCCGATTTGGGTTTAGTATCGACATGTATCAAGTTAATCAGTTTGACACATGAGATGTTGTATTAAACAGTCTTGTGTTATTAATTGGATTTTCTCTATTAACTCAAGTTTTTAAGTCTAGTGGTTACTAACAAGTTCATACACTGGTATATGTTCCTCTTGCACATCTTTTAATTTCATGTTAAACACATCACTACAGAGGGTACTGGACAGTGGATTCAAAACATCAAGCTATTAAAAATATTTGCATTTTCCCTCATGTCATGACTTTTCTCCAACTAATGAAACTCATATACTTTCTTCCATACCACTGAGTTACATAGATGTGAAAACATAAAATTTCATTGCAATTAGTAGTGAAGATTCTATAAGGTATCACTTCCATATTTACTGGCCAAGCTGATTAATTTGCATAAGTTTGGTGATGTTAACTCATAACCTCCAATTCAAACTAGAAAGACACCTCTGCATCTAACTCTAGATTTTTATCTTCTTTGAGTTCTTTCCACTTTCCCACTACAATTCTTTTCACTTTCCCACTACAATACACAGTGGAGTGTGACAACAGAGATGGTTATCAGAAGAAGACTTATAATAATTTACATAACAACATGTGATTTCGTGAATTCTTTTTATTTCATATATACAACCAATACAGTGGAAAATCCAAACTATCCACCACTGATTTGTAAGCCACATATGCTGGTACAACATCATAATGCACTCGAATTTTTTTATCTCAAAAATTTTAGAATCACATGAACTATAGTAGTCCAAGAATATTCTTGGAAAAACCTAAACCATGACTAGGATCTCATATAAAACTGGCATGCGAATTAATTGTAAGCAAGTCAACTTCAAAAGGATAAAGCTCATATAGTTTAACAATTTCACATCAACTAATTATCATCATCAGTGGAAGTACAAGTGTCATTTAGAGGCAGGCAATTAATCAGATACTTCCACAAGCACTTTGCATAATCCAATATGGGAGCAGTCTTGATACAGTGTTTTCAAGATAATAATGGAGGATGGTATACTACTTTAATATGACTTCTATCGTCTGCAACAGTATAAATTGTTTATATTGATTTTAATGGAAAATCTTTTCCGGTAAGAAAGAAACATAAAACTCTATCAAATTTTCTAATCTTTGGCTTTCCAGTTTGTAGGAGTGACTACCATTGGTTGACCTTAAAGAAGCCTGCAAACTCTTACATGATAAAATCTTGATTAAGTGAAGAGTTGTTATGTAATGTAGTACTACAGTAATTGTCAATTTTGAATCTAGTACCAAACTATAGAAGGGGGATATTTCTGCACTAAATAATTTGCAAATAAAGTGTTTTGCACGCAAACGAATATTCAATTCACAAACGATTGATAATATTAAAAAAAAAAAAAAATCATTTTCATAATTTGGTGATAATTTCAAACCCACACTAATTCAATGTTATTTGCTGAAATTTTTATTTAAATTGAAATGGTTAAATTAATGTTTCAAATTTTTTTTAAAAAAAAAAAAAACTTATTTTATCTGACCAAATAAGAATCCAGTCTATAGTAAAAGGATTATATTGTTTTTAACATTTTGATGGTATAGAGTCAAAAACACTTTCTAAATTGAGGATTAATTTAAGATTTGTCAAGTAAAATTCCATGATGTATGAATTAAATATCAAGCATTAAGCCTTATCTTGATCAGTTTTTGGTAATTTATTATCGCCAAGGTAATGACGAATTCCTCATAGCTCTTACCATTCATTTCCTGAATTCAATTATCAAGTGAAAGTGACTAAGTGGTGAGTTTGAAGATATGTATCAGCTGGCCAATAATTGGTTGCTTTTGTGACAAAAGATGCAACTCCACATATACTTCTGTCATTATCAAACTAATGTTTGCTTTTCATCCGTGGATCATTTTTTATATATCAAAAAGTAATAGAACAAGCATTAGCCGGCTAATCAATATTAGACCCTGATCAGTAGGGGTGGGCATCTCTAACCCAACCCAATCTGATCACTTTTTGTCGGGTTGGATTGGGTTAAAAAATTTTTAACCCAACCCAACTCAACCCGACAAATACCTATCCCTAATTCTAAATCCAAGTTTTTTTTTTTTTTCTAAAAGCACATTTGTTAAAGATGAAGATCAAGAATAGTTTATGTGGTGGATTAAATCTTTTATTTTAATAATTGAATATTTATTTCTATTCATTTTATTTGTAATCAAATTATTAAGACTATAAAAGTTACTAACTAAACTTTTTATATCTTTGTAGTGGATTAAATTCAACCCGATCAACTTAAGATAAATCAACCCGATTATTATTGGGTTGGGTTGGATTAAAAAATTTTTAACCCAACCCATGTTGGGTTGAGGGGTTTTCAACCCAACCCAACCCCAACCCGAAAACGCCCACCCCTACTGATCAGAAACACGAGATTTGCTAGCGGAGAAAGCAAGCTTTATGAGAGTAAATAAACATAAATGCAGTATTGTATCAGTGGCGTTGCATGCCATCTCCCCTTCTTCCTTAAGAACTGCAAACAAGTATTTTAAACCATCATAATTCATAATACATAATTCACGGAACATTTAACAATCTGACAAGAAAATGTAATAATATTAAGGTTGATGGAGTTTCTCAAATCTATAAAAGACACGACGAAAACAATCTCCATTAAGTTCTTGGAAAATCATAGAAAGTGGTTTCTGTCACTCGGTCTAAAGTAGTTAAAATACGAACACACACACACTTTCAGGTATGTAATCATGCAAGTGTGCAGCCAAGAGTCAAATAAAGACAACAACGTCGATGAAACAAAATATGGAAACAAAAGAAAGTTGTAAGTAACGATGAGATGTTAAGATTAAACACAACAGTAAAAGGTGAACTTGTGTATTGTGTCTTGTCTCTTTCCATTGCAATGTGCAGGTTGCAAAAAAAGAAAACGGAGAGAATGGCCCATGCAGGTTTCGAACCTGCGACCTTCGCGTTATTAGCACGACGCTCTAACCAACTGAGCTAATAGGCCAGTTGAGATTTGTTACACACTATTTTATACATAACATTTTTATGTAATTGTCAATATCGAATAGCTACCTTGTTCTTGTCATTAATAGTTAAACTATTTAGAAAATAAATACATATTCAATTAAATGGGTGTTTATATATAATTTTTTATTAATTCTACATAAAGAAAATTCTAGAGGTGATTTACTGATTTAATTTTATTGAATTGTTAAGGTGGTTTTTTATTAAAAAAATGAACACAGATTATTATAATTGTAATTAGTTATTTTATTAAAACGTTTCTATCTTAATTTCTATTATACTATCTGATCTTAGGTTACTCGATTCATAATTCAATCAAAGGAATATATCACTTTCAATTTTAATTCTTTATATTTGTGAGCAATATTGTTAGGTTACCTAACTTCTGAAATGAAGCGGCAAATGGATTATAAACATCATGTAAATTATAATATGATGTGATAAATGATATGACATTTGACAATTCATTTGTTATATTATTTGAAATTAAAAAAAAAAAATTGGACTACTTTTAGAGTATCACTCTTTTATCATTTTAATCCATTTTGACAATTTTTTAGTATTACACTACCCAATGATGTGGCAAATAAGTTATAACTAATATATATCGTTGGACA
The DNA here is from genome assembly GCA_022984855.1 of Dimocarpus longan. Taxonomy (NCBI): domain Eukaryota; kingdom Viridiplantae; phylum Streptophyta; class Magnoliopsida; order Sapindales; family Sapindaceae; genus Dimocarpus; species Dimocarpus longan. Next base: position 26,414,889 of record CM041020.1, read on the forward strand.
AAATTTCAAAAACAGTACTAAAATTATAACGAGTTTCAAACTAGCATTAGAAAAACAAAATGGATTTTTTTTAGGATCTATAGTGTTCACGAAGGACCACAAAAGACCATGATGTTCTTTTATTTGTAAACACTAATAGTGGTAAAAACAAACTCATTTTATTTCATCAATGTTAGTTCTTAGTTCAAAACTCAAATATTGTTAATTTTTGTCCCAAACGGGGTGTTGAGATACACAAACTGAATTTTAATTTATATATAACTAAAAAAAATGACACAACAAGATAAAGTTGATCAGTGATATATCTTCTAGACTTTCGTTTCCCTCAAAACTCAAATCAATAATTTTCTGGAAAAACAAAAACTGAGGGCACAAATCTAGAGTACTCCATCCAATCAGAAAGAATAAAGTAGACAATAAAAAGAAGACGAAAAGGAATAATGGGAGTTATTTTTGTTAAAGAATACTAGCTTGGAATGGCAAGAGCTATGTGTTGCCATTCTTCTTATATTATATAAGGTGGCTAACTTTGTCTTATATATTTTGGTTATTACACATTATTTGCTTTTGTTATAATAACCAAACAAGAGTAAAATACCAGGCTCTGCCATGAATTATAATACATCTTGTTTGTTGGCAAACACTAAACATATAAAGTTTTAAAGCAGTCTACATATTATTTCCCTAATTTTAAGTCTTAATTAACCACCCATTTCCCCTTTCAGGAAATGCATGCAAAGCAATTTGGTAACAGTAACACTAGTACATATATTGGAAAGCAAAAAGAACAAATGTAGAGAGACCACCACCATCCATCGCTCTTTGCAAAAATTAAGGTGAATTGCCTATAGCTAGTGAATTCAATGGCTTGCCTCTCCCCATAGTGAAACCCCTGGTTCCATCCGGCATTCTTGGACCCTTGGTAGTCTGTTTCACAGATCCTTCACTCTGTGTTGCACTGCATGACTGAGGAGTTGGAGCAAGCAGGCCTTTGCCACTGTGGCTTTGGCCACGTCCTCCACGGCCCTTTCCTCTACCTCTAGCCCAACCTTTCTTTGAACCCATTGCATTTTCTTCGGCCTACCAAATACAAAATGTAACACTTTCTCATTTTTCCTGTCTAGTACTTGCTTGTGTCACAAGAAACTTGTATATTCACATATATATGACCCATTGTAGGAAGCATAATTTGTGCAAGAGAAATCACTTACATCATTCTCACCGACCAAATCAAGGAGGTTTGGATGAGAGGAATCTTCACCAAATTCAGCATCATCATCATCCAAAATGCCATCAAATTCGGACTTTCTATTCTTCAAGACAGATTTTGGCTGCAGAGTTTCACACTTGACAACTATTAACATTTTATTCAAGCATACAAGAACAAGTGTAAAAGGATTAAAAAAAAAAAAAAAGGATCCTATATTACCCATACCGAGCATCTTAATAGCAACCTTACTCGAAGCCCTTTCCTCCAATTCCTTTCGTCATTTAACTTCTCAGCCTGGTTAATTTTATAAAGCGTCAGCAATTGTAAAAATTGAGAGAATTTGAGAGCAAACAAAGTTCAACATTCTAGAGTTAACATACCGCTCTCTCAGCTGTCTCAGTGTTCTCATACTCCACAAGTGCATGTAGCTTAAGACAACGAAACAAAACAAGTACAATAAACTTTATTTGTGATGACATCTATACCTGAAAAAACAAACATGTTTACTGCATTCTTGTTACCTTGTTACTGACAAAGAAATCCCCTTTGGCACGCGAAGAATTGGATTCTTGAGGATGGCATATCCGAAAGGATTTCACACTATCAAATGATAGAAACCGTTAATATTTGTGTAGGAAACATATTCTTTCATACACGAAGTTTGTAATTAATTAAAAAATATAACCTTCCAACCACATTGAATATCTTCTCCAAGTTTTGATGAGAATGATCATCAGGCAAATTCTCTGCTACAACAGTACGAGACTACAAAACAGGCGAAGAAAATTGGGGTCTCACAAAATAACTTCAATAGGAACACTTGTGATAATATAATGTTCACATATGTTTTACCTGCAAGTCCTCTCTATCTTTGTCAGTGAAAGGATGCTTACGTCTAACCTTCTTCCCATCACTGCTCACAACCTTTCAAGGCATCAACAATTTGAAAGAACAAGTGAATATTTATAGATTATGCAACTTGTTGCTATCATTAGAAGCCAAAAAAAATGTGACTTACAAGCTTTGAAGAGGAACGGAGTGCTTGTGTGAGCAAATGGTTGTTATTAACAAGAGATTTGATTTTCTTGGTGGAAGCAATAACAGATATAGGCACTGTTGCAGAAGCAAACAATAATGAGTGATAAAACTTGCAATTGGAAGTAGAAGAAAAGGCTAATTGAGCAATGGGTATAAAAGATTGGCTGCAATTGCACATCCTTACCAAAACCTTCACTGTCTTTGCTCACTTGTTTTGACAAACTTTCATTTGCAAGAAGACCAATGTCACTGAACTGGTATTCAACCTGTGGTGGCCACAATATCACACAAACCTTATATCAGATCCATCACACACTCAGTGATAAACTCATAGAAAGGACAACTTGGGTAATTTTTTGACAATGTTTTGAGGTGAAATCACCCTAGATAGTGCTTCAGACTTGTAAAATGAACAAGGAGAGATCATGATTGAAGACACTCATGTTTAAGTAGTTAATCCATAAACATTGAGATCTAACCACAAGGATGTACTAGAAATTTACATGTAGACAAGCAGAAATTAAGCATATTATGTTGAATATGATGAGGAGACCTCTGGTTTACAAGGTGATAGGTTTTTGAAACATCAATACAAAGAAAAAAGTTACCTAGTAGAGTATCAGGAACATTAAAATGTCATTTTATCTCAGAGTTTCCAACAATGAAAACCAACAGGGTTCCCCTGAAATGTTTAGAAAATGTTCCTTATACAAATGTGGATTTCATGAAAGCAAATCTGACACATTGGACACAAGGTTCTTGTTTTTCAAGTCTAGATAAGATCAATGTAACCGCGAAAAATAAAAAAATTCCCTTCTTGAAAACATGAGCCAAGAAAGAAGCTATCTGAATTGCTGATATCATTACATATGGCTGATTAAACTGCATTTGTGTAGATGTGCATGAATCTTAACCAAATTAATATTGAAAAAAATTGAGTCAGGGTAGTACTACAGATCCTGTTCATGCTAAAACAATCTAAATCTAAAATTCTAAATCAATCTCTTATTTTGTGTCGAATACATACAAATCCAATTCGCATACGTAAATACCTCTAACAATCTAATACGATCATCTTGGAAATGAAAAGACATGCTTAGTCACCAAACAAAACCACATCAAACACAACCGATCAAAATAAAATAAAATAAAGTAAAATCCAACAAACAAACCTGTTTGACAATTTTCTGCCTGAGATCATCAGTGAGGACATTCTTGGAGCAGTTGGGCACGGCAACATTAGGATTAGAGATAACATACAGAGGCTCCTGGTCACCAACGAAGAACCAATCCGAGCCAGCAGTGGTGCCACCCAGATAATGAAAACAAGGATAGTAGTACCCTGAAAACGGCACCTGGGTATGTGATCTGGGGATAAACTCAGGCGCCTGAACATTGAATCGAAAGGGCACACTTGCACTAGTACCGCTATTACTATTACTGCTGTTGTTGCTGTTCTTCATTGATTCTTTTTGTTGAATCTCCTCTTCAATCCTTCCTGCAGGCTGTGCTTGTGCCATGATAGATTTATTTTTTTTCCCTTGTTCAGATTTTCAATCTTTCTCTGCGAATCTTGTTTGTTAATTATCAATCTCTGATCGCAATCTGTATCGTTATCTCTCCTGAAGATTAGTAACTGTATAGTTGATATTGAATCCACTTTTGGCGCCCAAATGTGGGCATGCAAGAGGAGAGAGAGTTTCTTACACTTGACCGCTGCTTGTGGCTTTGACCGGTTTTTTAAGGTTTAGATTTTCTCAATAAAGGGTACCTTTTGACTTCTCTTTCCTCTAATATACCTCTATTCTGTGTGAGGATAATTTTGTCATTTCATTGTTTCTCAAAGTATTAATTGTTGGTAAATGGTTGTCATACATGTCACTCGATACATATATATATATATATATATATATTTTTTTTCCTTTTTTGTGTGAAAGGGGGTTTGAAAATATATTTGACGTATCATAATGCGAAAAAAATTTATCCAAATTCGTGATACAAATTACGTGATGATACTTTAAGTTCGGCAAATTGATGATTTGTAATTACTATATAACAACCATATAATCTCATAACCTTTATTGAAGTTCATGATCCAAACGACGTGATCACGTCAAAAGTTAGACGAATTGATTTGTAATTATTATATACTAATCATATTATATCGTAACCATTACCATTGAAAGTTTATATAAATTCATGATTTAAATGATATGATCACTTTGTAAGTTTAGTAAGTTGATTTGTAATTACTATATAATGACCGTAGTATCCATGACTAATACTATTAAAAATTTATTCAAATTCATGTTCTAAATAATGTAGACATGTCAAGAGTGTTTTTTTTTTTTTTTTTAAGTTTTTTATTTATTTTTTTTAAAACAAGTTAATTTGTAATTACTATATAGCAATCATAGTATCCGTGACTAATATTATTGAAAGAAATTTATAATCCATAAGATGAGATCATGTTGTAAGTTAAACAAGTAGAGTTGTAGTTACTATATAATAAATTAATTAAAGTATTATCTCATAACCCATACATTTGGAAATTTGTCCAAATTAAGTGGTCATGTCACAAGTTAGGCAAGTTTATTTATATTATTATATAATAATCAAATTATCCTACAATTGATATCGTCTAAAATTTGTCTTAATTCATGACCCAAATGATATGATCATGTTGTAAGTTAGGTACGTTGATTTCTAATTACTATACAACAATAATATTTATCTCATAGCCAATATTATTGAAGCTTTGTCGGTATTCATGACACAAATGATATGATCACATTGCAAGTTGGGCAAATTGTTGTAATCACTATATAAGAATAGTATGATCTCATAACCTATATTATTGAAAATTTATCAGAATTCATGATACAAATAAGGTGGTCACATTGCAATTTAGACAAGTTAATTTGTAGTTATTTTATAGCAATTGAATTATCTCATAACCAATATTGTCGAAAATTTATCCAATTTTATGACCCAAATGACGTGGTCACATTCTATATTTAGAAAGTTAATTTGTAATTACTATAAAACAAATGTATTATCTCATAACCAATATTTTTAAAATTTTCTCTAAATTCATGATGCAAAAAATATGGTTGTGTTGCAAGTCAGGCAAGTTGATTTCGATTACTATATAATAAAAATATTATCTCATTTCCAATATTATTGAAAAATTGACCATGATCCAAAAGACATAATGACGTTGTAAATTGATTTGTAATGATCAGTTACAATCAAATTATCTTATAACCAATATTGTCGAAAATATATCCAAATTTTCTAACCAAAATTAATGATGTAGTGATGTTGTAAGCTGAGTAAGTTGATTTGTAGTTATTATGAAATAATCGTATTATCTCATAATCAATATAGTTGTTACATATAAAATTTTCATATTATTTAAGTAAAATTTTGGATAATTTAGTATTATTGGTTAAAAATATTGTAAAAGGCATAAAAAGTCAAATTTACTTGTATTCTAGTGTAATGCTTTTTAAATAACAACAATAGTTTCCCTTTTTTGATGTGAAGAAATAAGCGTAGGTTTAAAATATTTCTGGCATACTAAAAGTGTTGCCAAATGGCTAATTATATATATATAAATTATATTATCAGTATATTTCTAATTTTAAAAAAGTTAGGAACAGAAAAAGATAAGATAAAAATATAAATAAATAATTATATTACGTTAGAATAATGAAATTCCTAATTTATTACTCTAATATAATGATCCACCGAAGTGAATTATAAAATTTTATTACTCTAATATAATATAACTATTTATTTCTATTTTGTCTTTTCTTTTTTTGCCCATTGATCTAATATACGGTTGAGATTATTTTGTCCTAAATTATGACGTATCGATAGTAGAATTACTCAATGAAAAATGTACTAACTACTTATGTTATAAGTATATTTGTTATATGAGATTAAACTGAAGTTGGATAAATTTCAACTCCATCCCACGTTTGTTGCTTGCATGGCCCCAGTCAGACCAATCTCTTCAACCAATTTATCCCAGTGTGGGATAATTTTTTTTTTTTTTTCTTTTTAACCTTTGTTTATTTCATCTTTATTTTCATTTCTTTTTTAAATTATTTATATAAAACATTGAAAATTTTAAAGTTATTTTTTATATTCTTTATTGATATATTTAATATATATATTTTTTTCAATAATAAAATAAATATTATTTTAAATATATTATAAAAATAAATATTATACAAGAATGAGAAATAAAGGCCCCTGGAGGGTGAATTAGGCAACTAACCTATTGCATACTTGAATTCCTTTTTGGAGGCCCAAATTTAATTATATTTTAAAACTAATCATTGATTGAAAGGCTTGTTTGAGTAAAATAATACCAACCAAAAGTCTATTTACTTCCTTTTAGTATGAGTGCCCCTTATTGATGACTTCTTGAAATAAAAAATTTCAAATTGTAATGGCAACTCATTTAAGATAATAATAATAATAATAATAATAATATTTATTTTATTCTATTATATTATGTTTTTGAAAACTAATCTCACTCACCTATTTTTCTGTCCACTCAAACGATTGCAATTAATTTTGTTCTTCTTTCAGATTTTAATTTAATTAACTATTTATGAAATAAAAAGTAAATGAAAAATATTTTTAAAAAAAGGCTTATCCAAGAGTTTTCTAAAAATAAATAATTTAAGTTTTATGCTGAGTGTATAACAAAATATTTTTGAATAAAAATACATATAAAAATAAAGTAGTGCATATTATATTTTTATCCATAACTCAAATGGTGAGTGTATTTCTCGTTCATGTTTATGATACATCTTTCAATCCCACCATACACATTTATCACCATGTATAGAGAGTTTTCTTCCTTTATTGCAATTGTTGATATCTCTTAGTATATGAGTAAATTTTTGAGTTTAGTATAGTATTTAATCTTCTAGATCTTGGTAGACCCCCTATCCATTGGTATCAATTGTTTTTTTATTACTATGTAATTATTCAATAAATAATAAAAATAAATAAAGGATAATGTTAACACCTATAAATTTAGAGGGGGAGTCACAAGCAATCAATAAACGAATTCATTTATTTTCTTTTCTTTTAATTGGTTGTTTGTGGTATTCACTTTTGCCCTAAGGGCACAACTTATCATTATATATAAATAAATAAATATTTTTCAATAATTTTCTTTTCGTTAAGTGATGTACACCTCCCTTTTTCGCATTTGTGGTTAGGGTTTAGTTTTATCATGCATAATTATCAGGTGTTTGTAAGAGTAAATACTCGGGCTACGTATGGGAGTGGTGTTTCAAAAATAAATCAAATAAAGTTTGGTCCAAATTTAAACGACTAGTATATGATGAATATGATGTCTAATTAGTTGGGCCCAATTGGACGTTTTGGCCCAATAATACTCCCCCTGTGACTGACAATTTTTGTTTTTGCTTTTTCTTATGTTCTCAAATATACAGGTTATAAAATGGAATAAGATAAATTTGTAAAAAAAAATTGAATAAATTTAATTAGAGAAATAGGGTTTTGTTTAGGCACTGAGAAATATGTTTCATGATAAATTTTGTAGTTGAAAATTTTGATTCACGTTGAAATTAATTCTAAAATTTACTTCAATTGTTTAATGTGAGCTTACAAAGAGTAACGTATCTTTAAATTATATTATGATGAAGTCACAGCCACCAAATCTACTCTCCAAGATAAAATTCTCATTAATAAAAATAAATAAATAAATAAGCTCTCTCTAAGATAAGATGATGTTGGTGTATGATAAATTTCTCACATTTATATTATGAATTCAAATTATTCTCTCCCAAAAACCCCCATCTAATTATGTTATTTAAGAATTTAAAAAAAAAAAAAAATCCTAATCTCCACACGGAACTTTTTGACACTCACGAATAATTTTTTTTTTAAAATGTAGTGTTACTTTATTTACCCACAATCATCTACAATTATTCATTCTTTCTATATTATATCTTTGTTTTTGTTTTGTTTTTTTCCTCTTTTTCCTAGATCATATTTAAAAATAAAAAATAAAAAAAAAATTCAAGTCTCTCTCACTCACTCACACACACATATATATGGGGTAGGATCAGCAACCCTGTAATTTGATATGTGATCTTACACAAATTTATTAAAGCAATTTCAATGGCTAAGATGAATTTATACTTGATCACAAATTGCTATACAATTTTAACCTCTTTGATTTTCTCTACTTACATAATCTCTCTCCTCATTAATGAAAACAGGTTTTTTTTTTTTCATTAATATATCTCTCTTCTCTGTTATTTTCCCCGCTCTCTTCTTAATTATTTATTCACTCGTTCAAAGCTATAAATTAATTCAACCCATTTAAATTTCTCATATTTTTCAATAATAATTTTTATACAAAAATTACTTACTTAAGGGATTTTTTAAAAATAAAGCCAGATTTAATATATGCCACCCGCATACAAATGAGTTGAATCAATTAATATTTTCAACTTTGAATGAGTAAATAAACACCAGAGATTAGAGAGAATAAGAGAGATTTGTGAGAAAATAAAAAGAGAGAAACAAGTATGAAGAAAATATAAATTTATTTTCATTGACGAGCAGAGAGACTATGTGAGTAGAAAAAAATAATGTATGTCAAAGTGTACAGTATTTTGTGATCTTTAAAGTATAAATTTGCTATTGAAATTGCTTCTGTCCAAAAGTTATAGATCTCATATCAAATTTTAGAGCTATGGATGTTAACACCATATATATATATATATATATATATATACACACAAATATAGCTCTGACTCAAGCATAAAATATTACTAAACTGAACGAGTATTTGTCACTTTCAAATCACAATAGACAATGGTATTAGAGGTGAGATTATAGGACTCAGTAAAGTTCAAGGTGATTAAGAAACTTTAACCTAAAGGACAACCTAGGATTTTTATGGTCAATCTTAGAGAGTTGAGGTTGATTTCTTTCTTGATGGTCCAGGATTTATATTGAGAAGATGGCAGCTCTCCAGGTTTGATAGACTGGGGCAACAAGTTATTTTATCGGTTTTAATTACACTCTTAAGTATTTTTTGGTAATTTATTATATCATTATTATCTTTTATTTTTTTAAAATTATAATATAACTAATTTAGAGGGATATATTCAATTTAGAATTCATTAAAATTTAAAATATTTTAAAAGTTTTGTTGTATTCTATTCATATTTGAATGGATTCATTGAAATCTATGTATGTTCATTTTAAATTCCATATTTGTATGAATTTGTTAAAATCTAGATATATTCAATTTAGATATTGTATGAAATTTAATAAATCTAAGTGTATTAAAACAATTCACTGAGTTCATAGAAATTATGTAAGTGATGAATTTAGATAGATTTTAAAGTTATTTTTATGAAAAATAAATAAATTATGCAATTTTGCCCAAGTTTTCATTGGACTTCTTAAATAATTATAACAAAATCAATAAAGATTTTATAAAATCAATGAATTCACTCAAAATATATCATTAAAAAAAAAAATCATCAAACTCCAATAAATTCTAGATTTAATGTACATAAAATTTTTATTGGGTGCCAAATGATTTTTTTAGGTCATCCCAAGTCAAAATTATATCTAATTTAAACTTTAATTCATAAATTATTTGTTGACCAACCAATCAACATAAATGAAATAATTTATCAAAATTCAAAAATCTATTCATTTTATTCAGTCACTCACTAGCCCTTATCATTTGGTTTATAAATATGATATATTCCCTAACTAAACTACAATATCATTCCCTTAAACACACACTTTACAACACAACCACATTTGGCAGGCTTCTCCAATTTAAAATTTTGATAATCATAGCATCAAATCAGTTTAAAGATCATCAATCATCCATCTTGCACCATCCATGGCTGGTTTTTGAAGGAACTGTGGCTTAGAATGATTCTTCTTTGTGGGACCGACTGCTATACATACAACATGTATATAAAATACCATGAGCCAGCCATGTGAATAACAAAAGTTCTTAGCCGCTGAAAATATTCTAATATTTGTCCTCCAATTAAAGAAATGGAGAGTAGTAATTGAAAATCAGAATCTTGATTAGTTTAAAAATGAACCCAAATATAGAAAGAGAGAATTTAATTATGATAATTATAATAATAATGGGAGGTTTCCATCATTTTCACTCACATCGTTCATTTCACCAAAACATTTTATACCATAATATGAAGTGGGGCTACCTTGTCTTGTTCATCATATCTTGTCTATAAGATTCTCTCTATTATTTTGCTTGTGAGAGTGACTGGTTTTGTCTTGGAACCCCCCAGATAAACATTACAACAACTGATTGTGTTTTTTCAGTGGGATATGACTAGATTAGGTGAAACGATAAATTTTCTGGGGATTTTCAATTTTTTAAATTGCTTGGCTAATCATATTTTTTTCATATAGCTGTTTTTAGACCAAATTATTGGGTCAGCTGCTTCACAATCATGTTATAACACCTTGGGTTTATTAAATTGTTGCAATCACATATTTGTACACCAATAAAAACCCTCTTAGTAGCAAACTTTTGTGGTCCACTATAGCTTGGTAACAAATAGTATTCATTTGGTCCGGTAATAATCCAGTCATATTTTAATATCTTGGGTTTATTAAATTGTTACAATAATCTATTTGTACATCAATAAAAACCCTCTTAGCTGCAGGACTTTTATGGTCCAATATAGCTTGGTAACATATAATGTTCATTATATAGGTATGAATCGTTTCCACCGTAAATGGTATTAAAAAAAAAAACAGGAAGATTTATATAAGTAAGATTAATCTTCAAATTAGCACTAACTGGATGATATTTGAACTTTAGTAATTTCTACATACACCAGCAATCTTTATGTGCAATTAGGCCCCATGTCATAATCTGATTTTGGTGCAAGTTGCTTGTCCTACAGTACTTTCTTGTGCTAAATGTGGAAGAATAATGTCAAACTACTCACACCTCTACTCCATCATTCCATTAGAAAAAGAAAGACAAACAACAATATGAAGAATCTAATCCAGAATGATTGAGAGTGAATATAATCATAACATATTAAAGGAATAAGAACCCTATAATTAATTATATATATTCTTCACTAATAGATCAGTCCAGATCTTGTCCTGTTTAACTGGTACAACCAAAACACTCCCACCCGCCAGTTTGAACATTGACACAATAATGTCTTCAAAGACGTTTTTTTCTTTTTTTTTTTCCCATCATGGTAAATACAACAGTAGAATGACAGCACAGAATGATTCCCTTAACATATTACACTTCACACAAACTTTCTTGATCCTATAAACCAAAGAACTTGTCCCTAGTGTCAACCGTAAAAAGTTGATCCTTGGTTTTGCCTTCTTTTATTTATTTATTTATTTTTCAATCTTTTGTGGGGTGTGAAGGGTTTTGGATTAGTCTCAAAGGACATCATGATTCTGACCTCCTGAAATCTGCAACATTTTCTGGAGTAGAAATGGAGTGACTTGTGAGAGAATATGTCACAAGAATCATCAGATCTGACCTTCGTGAAATTCTACATGCCAGGACCTATTGTGAACCAAAAAGGCTGTAAACATTGAAAATGAAGTATTCCTAATCCTGTTTAATTGCCCCAGAAGGCAGGCAGGAATCTGAGAGGACTTTTAAGTCTCACAATCAATAGGTGTGGAAAAATCAAACTCCTGTGTACTTTCCCCTGGTCCGTTTGGCAAATCACATGGAGCATTTATCATGATTTGTTCTTCATGAGAGTTTCTAACAACCCCTTCATCATTCTTCCTAGCGAAATCATCAATACAAGTAAGAGCAAAGGACAGCTTATCATTTGAACCAAATTCTCCCCCATAGAGGAAATATGAATTTCAACCAGGTTTTCTTCAGAGGAAGGAAGTTGGAGAGGCTTATTCTACCTAACACAAAACGCCTACGAAAAGGAAACAACATGAACTTAACTTTTCTGGCAAGGAGGCATTTGAGAGCCTCAAAATTTAAAAAAGAAAAAGAAATGGAGGTTTATATAGCTAAACTTAACAATGAAACAAAGGAGAAAATGGAAGCTTTATGATACGGAAATAGATGGTTTAGTTTCTTCTTCCATGAAAACATGGAGCATCATAGAATCCTTATACCACTTCCGAGAGAAAACAAAACTCAGATTCAATACACAAGGAAAGCTAATCCTGCAAAATTTCACAGACTCTCTCTCTCTCTCTCTCTCTCTCTCAACATCCTTGTCCTTTATATTTTATATAATTATTGTCATATAGTCATGAAATTCCTCCCATGTAAACTTTTTATCAAAATTCATGGTGGATCAAACTCTATACATCATCTTTTCCGGGTTTGTGCATATGACTTTTCCAGCTATAGCCCTCAGATTTTGCATCTTCATCGTCTTCCATGCTATCGCCTCCTGTAGTAGAGGTCCCTCCAGTGTTCCCAGTTAACTGTAGAGGCCCCTGAGGAGAACCAGATTGAGAACTGCTTGCCTTTGAGGAGTCACCATACTGATCTTGGGACATCCACAAATTCCCCAAAACAACTACGGATTGGTTTGCAGGAGCAGATGCATTAGTGGGTGGTAATCTACGTGTATGAAGACGGTATTTCTACAATGACAAGGGAAATTGTTAGTCATCATCATCAAAATTCGCATTTCGTAGAGACAAAAACATTAATAAAATGCTGTTTATATCTTGTAAACACATGGCAAGAGGATCGAAAACATATTGAAAACGAGCTTTTTCTTTAAGCATTTCACATATTTACTTCAGTTTTACTAAATCCTTTCCAATAAGTAACCAAATGGGAAATTAAGATCTAACCTGCAAATGACTCTTCACTTCATCGTTGGTCAAGCCATCAACTTGCATAAGTTCTCGAATCTGCTTCGGAGTAGCAGCTGGAAACCAATCAAAAAGTTCAAAATTAGAAACACTCGAATTTTAAAATTCATCCCAACTAATTATGCCAAAGAAGAATAAAACAAGAGAACAATGAACTTCCAGCTAATCATCCCAACTAGTGTTCAACAATTGTAATTTACTATCACTACCTAAAAGATACGATATAAAAATTCAAAATAACTTAAATTTGGTGCCAACAGTTACCATGATTTACCAATTCAATTATTTACTCCAACCACGAAAAGACAAACTTGATGAATCCAATTCAATTACAAGCTAATGAATATCTAAATTCCTCAACCACAAGACAAAAACACAGCATCATAAACCAAACCCATCAGATCATCATTCAAGACTAGAAAAATTCAGATTCTAAAAGCTCACCTTGAGAGCCTCCAAGTTGCTGCAAGGCATTGACAAACCGGCGATGCAACTCAGGAGACCAACATCTCCTCTGTTTCCTAGAAGTGGGCTGCTGGGGCGGCTGTGGCGCTGTCCTGATACTTGACTGTATATTAGGAGCAGAAGACGAAACCGATTTACTACAACTAGTCCTGGAGCCACTTGAACCAGTATCATCCCTCGGATTCTTGATTCCAGGAGTAACAAGAGACAACCCTCCATGGACTGGCAACTCCTCTTTGCCTTCCTTCTTGGCAAAGCCAGTGTAGGCCTTGAATGGCATAAATGCCCTGGCTCCTGAAACCCTGCTTTTACAAGCCTGGAATAGATTCTCCTCCTCATTTCTCTGCCATAATCAAAACAAATAAGCAAAATCAAAATCAAAATCAACCCTTTTGATCCTATAATAACCATTATCAAAACCAAGATGAGATTTTTTTTACCTGAATTTTAATGGCGGGGTTTTGTTTGGAATCCAAGATGGGATCAGTAGTGGTGGTAGTAGTAGTGGTGTGATGATGATGATCAGTATTCCAAAGCTGGACAGAACTCATCCAGTTTTTCTTGTTGTCTTTACTAGAAGACTCTTTTTCTCTTCTGATACTTGCAGTTTCTTCATTCTCATCATCATCACCATCACTTTTGCTCTTCTTCAATGGAATAAATTCCTCCAAAATCGGTTGCTGTTGCACATTTTTTGATCTTGTACATTGCATTGACTCCTCTTTCAAAGCTACAATCGCTACGAATAACAAAAACAACCACCATCACCACCATGACAACAACAACAACAACAAAAATCAACCAAAAAAAAAAACCAACAAGCCCATTTAACAAACTAGTCAAAATCCATAATCAAACCCATCAAAACCAAAAACCCAGATTAAAAAAAAAATGATCTTTTTTTTTTCATAAATAAAAAAAACAAACTTTTTTATTTTCATTTCAAAATCTTTTTTTAAAAAAAGTACCATCATTCAAGAGGAGCATGCAAAGAGGGAGCTCGCGTTTGAAGGCATCGATCTTCCTCATTTCCTCTTCCAACTCCTTAACAAACCCATCAAGCTTCGACGCCTTCTCCGACACGTCACCGATCATCGCCACCTCCCTCAACAAATCATTAATCGTCTTCGGCTCAAACCCACAACTCGTCGTCGTCGTCGTCGCTGTCGCTGCTGTTGGTCTAAAATCCAAGCTCAGTTCAGGTGGAACAGAACCCATTTCCTCCCTCAAAAAACTCAACTTGTCTCGCCTTCTTTCAAATTCTGTAGAGATTACAAAACAACATAGTAAAAACACACAGACGTCGATGGAATAAGAGAGGAACCAAAACGGTGCGATCTGTACGTATATATAGAGATATATACTTGTATTATTTGCAAAAGCTAGAGAGAGAAGAGAACCGGTCCTCGTTTTTGAGAGGCCAATTTTTTTATTAAATATTAAAAAGGAAAAAAAAAAAGGTGGTTTCAGGGAGAGAGGACTGAGAAGAAAAGAAAAGGGAAAAATATATGGAACGCGAAGATTCTGCTTTGTGCTTCTTTCTTTTTTAATTAAACAGGAAAAAAAAAATCTATTTTAATTAAAATAAAATAAAAGTCACTCTCGGTTCGTCGCGTTTTTTATCCATTTCTCGGTCCTGAGCCCTCGTTTTTTTGGCTCATAACCATTTTACATTTGTTGATGTGATTATTTATTTACTTGCCTAAGCAATTAAATGCTGGTTTGATAATTGTTATGATGGGATATGATTGTGGAATGCCGTATTTGGTTCAGTGATTTGAATCTGAAATTAATATTGCTGAATTGAATGAGTAAATTGTATTAGGTAGGGTTTAAGTTTATCAAACAAATTAGTTCTGGTCTATTGATTATTTTATTTACTTGCCAAATTGCTATATGTTGGCTTGAAATGATATGTTATGATTTTGAAATATTATGTACAGTTTATAAATTACATATGGGATATTAAGTTGGACTGGTTGGTGATTAATTTTATAAAGATTTAGTTTGCATTGAAATGCTTTCATTTTTTTATTTTTTTTTTAAAGATTATGAGGAAATTGGATATGATTTTTCTAAAGGTGATTAATATGGAAGATGAAGCATAGAGATTTGAGTAATAAATATTATGTATGTAGATTTTGTTTCTTTTTTGAAAGGCTATAAATGTAGAATTTATGTGTTTTGGATGTAAGAATATCTAGACAGTTGAGTAGTATCTGTTAGATTATATAAATCTTAATGTAATTTTCTGGACAGTTAGGTTATTAAAAATTATTCTCGTTATCACATGTTTCATTCTTCCATAAGAAACTGAGATAATAATTGTTAAAGTTAAACTGAAATTTTCGAAGGAATAAAAATAATGTAAGTTGTGTAAGCTCGTATACGTCTAAACTTCTTTAAATACAAAATCTAAGTTTAATATTACAAATCAAAATTTTGTAAAAGTAATACCAATTCGAAGGTTTAATTCAAAATAATTTTAATATTAACCATTCATTTAATATTGCGTCAACATTTTGTGATATAAAGTTAAAAAAAAAAAAAAATTGTGATTAAAAAAATAAAATCATTTTGTTATAAAACATAAAAGGGATAAGTATGATCATTACACATATGATTTACACCCACATGAGTGTATTCAATCAAAAATTCATTGGAATTTATAACATTTTAAAAGTTTGAGTATATTTAATTTAGATTTGAATGGATTCAATTGAAATCAAGATGTATTTAATCTAGATTTATATAGAATTCAATAAAATCTAGGTATATTCCAAAAGTAATTGATTTCACATATTTTATTTAAATAATAGATTTAGTTGGATTTTAAAGTTATTTTCGTGAAAAAAAAAATTATAATAAATCTTGTCATTAAATTAATATAAAATCTATAGGATTTGTGAATCAAAATCTATCATTAAAAAAATAAAATCCATCAAATTTTAATAAACTATAGTTGCATACACTCATTAAAGTATAAGTTCATACGCTAATGGGTAATTACATAGCCAAATATTATAGTTTACTACATTCAAAAGATTGTAGGTTTCAATAGAAGCTCAAATTCAAAACTATGATTCATTGAGCAAGTTTAGGAGAATTCAAGATTTTTATTGGGAAAAAAAAAATTGGTGAGAGTTATAATTTCAAATTCGAATTACTAAGCGTATATATGGGATTTCTAGAATATTTATATAATTAAAAAAAAAAGAAAAGAATAAAGGTTTTGACATGTTCCAGTTTAAAAAGGAAAATCTTTCAAAAGAAATCTTTATAACAAGTAAACTAAACATTCCATAAAAGATTTTTTCCAAAGCGAACAGCCCTTCTAGCACCAATGGTTGTGCATCTCAGTATTTATTTCAATATGGAGGTTCAAGTACCCTCAAATTTATTTTACAAGTTTTGTGCGGAGAGTTTTTCTTCTTTTATCAAGATGGTAGTTATTTTTTTATTATAGAAAGAAATATTCTAATTATGCTAATAGAGATTGATCTTTATAGAATTCGACAAATATTGAAATCATTTGATGTCAATTTAAAAAAAATATATATTTTTTTCAGTAATAAAATTATATATATTTTTTGATCGTATAAATAATTATTCATCTCGAAATGTCCTAATTAAATAAATATTGATTTGTAAACGTGTCAACTCAGTCTCGAACTCGGGATAAATATAGCGAGTTGAATGAGTTGAAAAGGGGAATCTTTTTGAATGAATCGTACATGGAGTACAACCTTTGTTTATGATGAGTCATGCCTCCTTTTTAATATCAAATTGTTTTTAGTGTTTTTTTGTCAAAAGCATTTTTTTTTTTTTTTTTTTTAATTTTGTTTCATAAGATTCTCGAGGAGGACCTATTGGTACGAAGCTCCCATTAGAAAAAGCATGTGGTAAAATTTCAAAAGTTGTCTTTTCAGTTGAAATGTCATAAATACCCTTTCCCTTTCAACAAA
This sequence comes from Dimocarpus longan, assembly GCA_022984855.1. Taxonomy (NCBI): domain Eukaryota; kingdom Viridiplantae; phylum Streptophyta; class Magnoliopsida; order Sapindales; family Sapindaceae; genus Dimocarpus; species Dimocarpus longan. Next base: position 26,432,472 of record CM041020.1, read on the forward strand.
TGACAAGACATGTCAAATCATTTTCTCATAGAAAGAAAAACAATAAAGTAAAGGGCGAAAAATATCTGACCCCCTTTGACAAATCAACGTAAAATCATATTCAAAATGGGTGGCAAAATGGTAAAAAAGAAAAATGAAGCATAAATTCAAATCTTTAAATCATTTTATATAAACAACAAAAACACAGATGTAAAGCTTATTTTTAAGTTGCTGTATGAGTTGTCTATATATGTATAAATCAAAAAATAATTTTGTTTAACATAAGATAATTATGTATTGCTATTTTGAAATAATAAATTTAGTTTTTTATTTTATTAATAAAAGTCCACTTTTCCTTTGCACCCTGTATTACCTCCCAAAAAATAAATTTAAATAAATTAAAGTTATTTTGAAATTCTTATTTCAATATTCAAACCCATGACATTCTTAATATGAATATAAAAAAAGATACATTATTGGATCAATCATATTTCATTCTCTTAATTTTTTTTTTCTCATAATTTTCTTGATATTGTAGTGAAAGTATTTTATATAAAAGAGATTGTTGATAAATGATAAACTTGTAAACCAACTACTATAATTATTAATCAAACATGTATGTGTATATTATCATGACAGTTGTTCTCACTGCTTCATTTTTCATATCAATATATGTTCTAAAAATATCTAGAATGGGTCAATTGGACTTTTGTTACCAAGCAAGAGATAATATTTAATGGGAAAGGTAACATCGTGGTCAAATGGAGAGAAAAATAAACAAAGCTTTATCTAGTGAAGATTAGTCAAGACCCATTTTGGAATTTTTTTTTTTTTTTTTTTTGAAAAGGAAAAAAAAAAAATGATTCTTGGTCAATAATCATTTTGGTTCTCATGGAAGCAATAAGGCAACCGAGATGGAATGGAATGTTGAGGATGGTCTATTGTCCATTCAAATTCCAACACGCGTTCTTCACAGTTCTTCAATTTTTTTTAATTATAATATAATAAAATCATATTTTTATGTGATCAAATTGTGTGGGATTCTTCTTTGTTCTTGAAAATGGAGTATTCTCAATTTCAAAGGGAATCGCTCATTTTCCGACCTCGTGGTGGGTTAATGGATGGATTAGAAAATTGGGTCCTTTTCATTTAGGATTCCAAAACCCTAGTTTATAGTCCTCTTTGCCCAATCGTCCACAGACCACGCCACACGCCACCTATGGACTTTTTACGGTTTCTAGCATAGAATAGAAGTTTTTAATTGTTGCTAGTATAGAGGTATCCAAAAGCGAAAGAAAAGTTTTCTCTTATAATATTTTATAATTCATCGTGTTAATATTATTACAATTACAACTCATGTTGTTGTATGTCTATCCAAAATATTCACTTCACTAATTCACATGATAATATAAATAAATTAATAAAATTAGATACCCTTTGTCTATCTCTTTATTGATTGTCATTAAGAACAATTACAACCATATATAGGTATAAAAAATTATATTTTTGCACTTTTCATATTAATTCATAGTTAAAACAATAGTGCACTTTTCATTCATATGAATTTGAATTCTATTACATATATTTATTTATCCTTATCGTAAGATAGATGTCTCATGTATTATAGATATTAAAATGATATGAGAGTATTTTCTTTTGAAAAATACAACTATAAATTTTAAAAAATAGCTTTCAATTCAATACATAATACCATCAACTTTGATGGAATGCTGGAATTAACCAAGAATCTTCGAACACTTGGAATGTTTGATTTGACAAACAAAACCCACACTTGTCTCGTCCACAGATAATATAACAAACAAATTCTAAAAAAAAAAAAAAAGGAAACAAAGTAGAGTTTTCTAGATTGAAAAAAATTACACTCATATTTCCTATAATTTTCAAAATTCAACACCCTTTTCCAATTAGACCAGAACTGAAAACAAAATTAAACCAAAAATTTCTTGCCATTAGTCAATCTCATGGGCTTGGATTGGATGTCTCCAAAACTCAAGTGGGTACATTTTGTATTTTAATTTTCCTCAAAAAAAAAAAAAAATTAATACATAAGGTATTGAAGAAATCAACAAGATAAGAGTAGAAGGTAGATGGAAGAAAATGACAAAAAAGGGTGTTGTAGTTGGATGTGATTGGAGAGTGAGAACCACTCACCTGAAAAAGCGCGTGGAAAATAGGAAAACAACAACAAACGGTAAACTTAGAGATAAGGGAATCTAAAGGACATGGAGAAATGAGTGGGACCCGCCTCAAGATATTGCCTCTGATTTCAGTTGGAACATTTGTTTGATAACGAAGAAACCTCACAAGATGCTTTTTTGCTTTTTTTTTTTACAAGAGATTATAAATAAAAAATAAAAAAGTAGGACAACCTTTTACAGCCGTTAGATTCCATTTCTCTTCTCCTGGAATGGAGAGAATCTCCAGCCTTCTCCATCCAATTTTCTTCTTTTTATTATTTTTAAAAAAGTATATATTTATTTTATCTTTAATGGAATATTGATTCTGTCTGAAACGTGCCATTAGCAAGGATTGGATCCACCCAATTTCCCGCATCGCATCTCTGTTTGTTTTGTTGTTTGTGTGCAAGTCAAGAATCTTGCTTTTCTTTTATATTATCAATTTACCATATTGCCCTTTGGATCCCAACTATCTCTTTTTCGAAAAGGAAATTTTGTTTTTATGAATCTTTATAACAAATTATAGGCCTATTAATAAAACACACCAGTGCTTAGTATAAGCAGTTATATATCTCACCGTCCTCTTGAAGCTTTAATTTTCATTAAATGTATATTTTAACTTGTGTAAGCAATTTTCTTATTTTATTATTAAAATACTGACTTCTCATTCATAAGAATGAATAACTAGATTATGCAAGTAATGTTTAATCTTTACAAATTCTGATTGATATTTGATTAGATCAATGCCTACTTTCAAAAAAAGATAAAATAAAATAAAAATATTATTAAATTTAGTAAGAGTTTCTAAGAATTAGAATTGAGTTTACTTTTCAACTTTTAGTTAAGTGATTTTATACATTATCTTCATTTTGATGATAATTTGAGTCAAGACGCTACCTTTTTAATGAAATTTTATAGATATACAATATATTTTTCGACTCCTTTATCTATTTGTGTCACATGTGTTATTTTATAAGAAAGGAAAAAATCTTCAAAATATGGAATTTGTAACTTTTTTCAAATATTAAAATTGAAAAAAAATTTCAGTTAAAAAAAAAAAAAATGTATTTTCTATTTTATTTAGTAAAAATGATATTATCGATGATCTAGACACTTGATAGCGAAGTTGAGAAGTATCCCACCTAAACAGTCCAAGGATGAGAATGGTGTCTTTTCACAGATATGTTAAGTGGGATGTAATAAATTATTGGTGGAGTCATTTCATTTCAATTCATTTCCTCTTCAAACTACCAATTTTGATGGGTAGATACCACCCTCTTTTCTCATCAACATAAAAAGCATATAAAAAAATCACTTGATGAAAATAAAATATAATGGAAGGGCATGTAGATGACCCAATCTAATAAATGAATGGCTTTCCTGTTTTTGCATGGTTAATTAATTAAGAGCATAATATCAATATTCCTCTCTAAAAAAGAGTCAAACAGGGAATAAGATTCTCTTAATTAATCTTTCTTCTTCTTCTTCTTCTAATCAAAGTAATGATGGCATAAAATTGAAGACAGATCATCATCATGAGTTGAGAGAGAGAGAGAGAGAGAAACAAAGAAAAACTGGTTGGTCAATTCAAGAAAAAAATAATACAAAAGTAGAAGTGTGGTATTTACTCTTGCCCGATAGATTGAGAAAGAGAGAGGGAAAGTGAGAATGGAAAGCCAACCAAAAAATTTTTAATTGTATTTGATGAGATTTGATGGATGGATGGCTAAAGAAAGGCATCTCTCAATTATATTCTCATTGTTGGAAAGGAATCTCCCTCAGGAATCCTAGACTTGGTATCTATTTCAATCTAAGACTTCAAACTTATCTAAACACCAATGTATAATTCTTTGGATTTTTCAATGACAATGCATGTGTCGATCTAAAAATTCTCAACTTGGCTTAGATTTTGTGATCTTGATGTCAATTCTGTATAATTAATGAGATGGGTGAGTTCATGTGTGTGCACGTTTTTTTTTAGTAATCGTAATAAATTCAAAGTCTCGAGAAAAAAAATTATTTGAACTAATTATCTCTAAATTGTAAATGTAAGGGACACATCGTTAAGCAAATCATATTTTATCTAAGTACATGTGGAAAAGTGAAAAAGTTCAATATTAATGAACTTTAAACCAACCAGTATACTAAATTGAGTAATAACAAAATGACATGACGATTTTTTCGTTTAGTGGTAAAAAATTTTTATTCAATCTAATAATGATTCAAGGTCGAGTTAGCCTATCGTATAGGTGACATTTTTTTTTTTTTTTGAATTTAAAAAAAAAAAAAAACCATGTGTGATAAACTATAATACTCATATAATGATTTTGATTTGCATAAAATACTATAAGAACATAAAATTGTATACATATGTAAACTTATGAGTTTTTGCATAATTTTGCAAATCATTTTTATTTGGAATACCATTTACAATGAGAGTGACTCAAACATAAGTAATTACTGAACTAAACGAGCATTATCTACTATCAAATTATATTAAGTGATGGTTTTACAAATAATTTTTTAAAATGTGAAAACACAATTAACATTTTACGGTGCCTCTAATGTGTTTATAGGTGATCATATTTGGATCTTACACTTTGAAACAGGGCCGAGCTTAGCCAGTAAAGAGGGTGATCTAACAATATATATATCCATATATATATATATGATTTTGTAAGAGTGATGTGATGCTTTCGATTAAAGAGGGTGACCTAACAGTGACGTAAAGAATGGTTATACTGCTTGTACATACAATAGAGGCAATTCATGAGTAGGGTTGCATGCGATGGTAAAAGATCAATCATTTTTTTCCCAAACATTATGTGCTATAATAGTGTGTGGTTCTATAAATGGCATTAGGCATGCAAGATCTAGTAATTGTTTTAATTTCCTGCACAAAATCAAAACTTGAAAAAATATGATTACATCACATGAAAATTTCTCATTATATTAATTCAAGGTTATGATTTAAAGAAAAAACATATAAAGATATTTTATGTTTTATTCACGTTAACAATAAATGATACCATATTTTGTACGAATCAAACTGCAAAAAAAAAAAAAAAAACGTTTTCGAATTTATGATTCGTTTTATATTTATTCATCAATATTGGAATCCTACATAATATATTCTTGGAATTAATGCCATATCTGAATAGATTTTGATTAAATGGAAAGGGAAAAATGGAAAAGAAAGAATCTATCTGGATACATGTACAGCTATTTGACGCAAAAACACAACCAATTAATAAGACACATTTTCATTTTCGTGAGATATCTTTAGACAACCACAAAATCTTTGGCAATAGTGCACCATCCATTCTCTCCACATCCACCACTCAAAAAGAAAGAAAAAATAAAAAACCTTTTGCTAAAAAGAAAAACAAACACACAAAGTCAGTGAGTCTGCTTCAAATTTCCACAAGATTCACTGAATGAGCCATTCCCCACCTCTCACTTTCAAGAAAGTAACAAACCAACTAGAATTGAATCCAATTAAACAATAACATTTCAAGATACCTTATCATTTTAGTGCTTTTGGAACAAGACATCTTTCATTTTAATTTTTCGTATACATCTCTATCACTTCTTCAATGTTATTTCAAAAGCATCTTTCACGTGATGACAAGTTCATGTTCATGGCATTAATGTGACCCCATTGTCATGAGGGTATCTTTTGTCCCATTATTTTCTTTCTTTTTTTTATTTTTGTTGTCAAGAGGGGGATGGAATCTTTTTTATATAATGCAAAGTGATTTCAATATTTACATGAGGGGGGTGGTTTTTGGGTGTTTGTTTTATAGTGAGTGTGCAGATGAGGCTGTTTTTGTCATTTAGAATTTTGGGTTGTCTTTGTCTACTACTCTCCTTTTAAGAGAGAGAGAGAGAGAGAGAGAGAGAGGAGTTGTTGAGTGGCATTATTGTTAGTGCTTAGATTGGTCCTTACCATACATTCCACTTCCCTTGCTCTAACCTTCTAAGATCAGCGTTTTTTCAACCTCTTCTTCTTCTTCTTCATTTTTTTTTTTCACATGTTACCCTTTGAATTTTAACACTTGAGAAGAGAGGAGGTGGAGCCTAGACATAATACTACAAGACAAGTGATTTCAAGATAAGCATCATGTGATATGGTATATATGTTATGGTCGATATCCAATCTTTTAGATTGAATAACACTATATTTTTTTAAAAAAAAAAAAAATTCTAAAATTATGTGACATAATTTAAAATGATATGATAACCGATATTATAGTTATGGTTATTCAATAACTTAGATTTATTTTAAAGAATGATCATCTTCTCTTATCTCATTTTCATTCATTTTAAAATATACAATTAGTTAATATAGTAACAACAAAAATTGGTAAATAATCTAATCCTAGTCACACTCAATTATTGTTAGATCTTTAACAAACTAAGGAAGAGATTATTAAGGAAAGAATCCAAAATCATTTAGAACTTGTCTGGATCACACACAGAAAAGATTCAAGATCTTTTCAACAAAAACAAAAGAACAACTTCTTTGGCAAATAAGTTTCTATATGTAATGGTTTGTCTTGAAGCTATATTTTTGAATGGTGGTGTGACTGGTGAGCAACCTTGCTACCAACAAAAATATCTTGACCATTTTGTTAGGGTGGCTTTGATTTATTACCAAAGTAACCACACATATATTCATGCTCAATTGTTCTCTTTCTCGTTTTTCTCGAGTTTTAGTTAAGAAAACTAGCAATTAATGCATTGTTAAGTCTTCCCTATAGATATAATTATTTAATGCACATATTATTGTAATTATTTCAACTATGTAACCAAAATCAAGGGATTATTATTCATTATAAATTAAGGACAGACAATTGCCATTTTGTTTTTATAAAATGTGACTCACCATGTGTTATTAAAAAACATGATCAGCAGCAATATTCAAGAATTCAAATAGGGTGGATTGCGTTAGATTCTATTCAACATTATTTAATACAACTATATATATATATATATATATATATTAAAAAACATGATCAGCAGCAATGTTCAAGAATTCAAGTAGAGTGGATTGCATTAGATTCCATTCAACATTATTTAATACAAATATATATATTTCTAAATCCAATAAAAGTTCAGAAATATCTCGATCAAGCCAATCAAACAATTAATGATTTCATTTTTGTTTTTTCTAATTCACTTATCACTTTTTTTATTTCAATTGACGTGTTAAACTGTTAATACTGACTTGACATTTGTCATGTTATCTATTACATTGTTTGTAGTATTTACTAAGTAATGTCAAATCAATTACCACTTTAAGAAGAATATAAAAATTTATAAAATAAATTGAAAAAAATATATTATTGGTAAATTACGCGAGCATGCATAGTGGAGAGTAGATTTCTATTAAATAAGTAATATTGTCAAACTAGTAAAATATGGACTCGATTTTAATCTTACAAATTAATAGAATGGTAAAATTATTAAAGTTAATGAATCATCAAACATTAGATAACCTTTTGACAAGATGAGATTAATCCACCGTCTAACTATTTATACCATTAAGATTATGAATTTTGAGTTATGTTTCATGGTTTAAACCCTTGCACTCAAAACATATTATTTCAAAGTATGAAACTACAATGATAATTAATTAATTGATGTATTTCAACATTTCATTAATTTATTCGGTGCCAATGTTTTGTTTTTAAACAGTTTAATTATATTAATAATTTAATGGACTACCTATCAACATTAAATCTTAAATTAATAAAACATAAAAAATAAAATTTAAATGATCATTTAGATTAAATTTTTCATATTTACATTTATCGTAGTGTTACTAAAAAAATTGCCATCTATGTATACAACTTTTCTTAATAAAAAGTCGGCAACAGTGACAAACCAGTCAAGCCTAGAAAAGGAAAAAAAAAAGAAAAAAACCAACGACGTGGAGAGAGCGCGTGTAAAACAATGAAGAGGGTGAGAGCGTGGACGGTGGGAGAGGAATCGGCTCGGCGTCGCCGCATAAGAACGGCGGTGCTTTTAACATTTCGAATTTTGGAGGGTGGTGGGCGCGCCTCTCTAAAAGATTCCATCTTTTTTGACAATTTTCACAATCACATTTCAATCTCCTTTATTTTTTCTTGAGATTGAATTTTGCATCTTGTTTCTCTACCCAAACCAACCACTTTTTTTTTTTTTTTTCCTCTCTTGAGTAAGTCTAATTTCTCCCCATAGTTTGATATGATAATAAAACAGGTCTCTTAATTTTAAAAATCACTAAAAAAATTTTCTATAATTTTTATTATTTATAAAAATAGTCAAAAAATTTCTTAATAATTTTTTAAGTAAGAGGATTTTTTAGTTATTTTTATAAACAATAAGGATTTTTTACTATTTTTATAAGCTACACATGTTTTTAACGATTTTTAAAATCAAAGAGTTTTTTTTACTATTATGCTAAACTATAGGGAAAAGATTAGATTTATCCCCTTTTTTCTTTCATTTTTCCAAAATCCCATTTTTAGCCTCCATCAAAAAAACAAAAATAAAAATAAAAAATAAAAACAGAAGTATCTTTCAAACCATCGTCCTCATCTCTTCCATTCATCCCCATTATGCCCCTCTCAACTCATCAAAATTGCAATGTCTTTTTTATCTCATCTCATCATCATTCACATTTTTCATGTTCATGCCATTCGCCTTTTCTAGATTCTTATGGGTGCCACACACACTGATCAAATCTAGTATGTTAAGAGCAAAGATGATGAGTTGGTGAAATTTTTATGCATGACTATGAATAGTGATCGGTGATAGTCCACCTCTATTTGGACCATCCATTATTATTAAAGGCCTCATAAAAACAATAATGCCCACCGACGTATTCCTGTGTGCTTCAAATTCCTTAACCACCCACTTCTGCTATTTGCTCTTCGTTTATTTATTTATTTTTTTTGGTTTATGCATGCGCAATGTCAACGTGCACATGCATTGGTATTGTTAATACTGAATCATTTTTATATGTGAACATACAGTGTGAATTGGATGTATAAGTTTGACAGGTTCAGTTCAATTTGGGCACAAAACCACACACCCTCTACATTCCAGGACCTGTTCAAAATCCAATCGAATCTCTCTGGAATTATTGACTTGGTTAACATTTTTATATTATTTTATTGTTTCATCTCATATGATTCTATTCAATTCTAAATCTGAGTTTGAAAAAATAAAAATTACAGTGGTTCGAACCATCCAAGGGTTCTCAAGCTGGGCAGCACAAGTTTCTTCCACAGTTCGAGACAATGAAAGACCCCTTAAGCAATACTAGTAGTCTCCACAAAAATTGATGAAATTTGATTGATTCAAAAACAGTTTTTTTTCCCACCCAATCGTTAAAGACTAGTTCAAAATCGAAATCAATAACAAATCCAAGCCTGATTTGATGGAATGTATTGCTAAAGATATGTCACACACATGAAAAGCACAAACAACCTGAAAAGAAACATTGATGTGGTGAGTTATAACAAGTTATCACAAAATGTTTAGAGCCTACCACTTGGATTGCACGAAGTATGCCATAAATGTCCTAGAAACAACTTTTATTGTGGAAAATCCAACATGTTATGAAAGCTTTATCGACCTTTAATCCCAGCAAGACCACATGGCGTAGTACATTGCTTTCTATATGGCCACATCTTATGTTTCCACTTTCTGATCAAATATTGATCATATATAGAAGGTTGAGAAAAAGATTATTTAGAGGATGCTACTAGTACCAGCTGGCAAGAACTAAACTAACTTGAAAAATTGTTTCCATTTGCTTTTTGGACATTTAAACATAAAAACTACTAGACTATGAGGAGAACACTAAGTTAAGCAAAACTGCCCGTTTCTACCAGGCTAAATGTATGTACATATCAATAACTTACATCTTGATGAAATGAGCAGTTAGAAGCTTTGTCACTGAGAAGCCAAGGAAGGAGTCAACCTCAAAAAGTTCTTTTAACTTATCATCACATATGATTCTCCTCTTATCAGATGGATCCTTCAGAAAAAAGCAGAAAATATAAAATGAGATGATGGTCCAATTGAGCAATTGATGAGAATCTAGAAAACTGGATCAAGCACTCACTGATGAGAAAAAAATAAAGACATGAGAATATAACAATAACATGTGTTAAATCACAAAACTTAAAATACTTACACTAAGCATTTTTATCAAGTTGAACTGAAAGAATAAGGAAAAAAGTTAACATATACAAAATGTAGTCTATCACAACTGACATCTTAAACTAGAAGTTGGACATACTTGTTGGACAGTACCATGATAAGCAGGAGCAAAATACGTTTTTTCCTGTTCAGTTTTAAGGAGTATATATGCCAAACCAATTTGCAACATCAGTATTCAGCTAGGGTCAAGAAAGCATCTTCTCTTCAATCTCCAAAATTTCATTCCCATATTTAACTTAGTAGCTTTAAAGCTTAAAAACTAGAGTGGCGCTGCTACTATGCCAAACCGTTAACCAGCGTAGACACCAAGTGGTCAAGTCTAACCTTTTGCAGGCCTATCAAATAAGGCAAGCAACTGAGTGGGCTGATCCATGAACTCATGATAGTAAAGTAACATTCAATATTCAAAGATCAGAAAAAGAATAAAATAATTCGAAAAAGGCAGACACAAGGGCTGCAAATAAGCTATCCACAGGGCAAAAACAAAACAAATCTTATAGACGGACCAAAAACAAAGGAAGGCATTGTTCATTTTGCATAATTTCTATATTCTTATATTTTTTCGAGCAACGGCGTATCGCCTTATATCTCAAAAGACTAACCTATTGTGGTGTCCATTGATACATATATCCTTCTCTACTTTTTTAATCTTTTCAATATGGAATTCATCCTATCTTCTCTAGCTTCACACATGAGTAATCTAAAAGCAAGTTCCTTTGTCAGTTTAGTCAGTCATCAAGTAAATTGACGCATATTTTTTAGAAATTTTTATTTAACCCAAGCATGAAACAGTATACATAATAGTCACCACTATTATCACAGCAAAAGTTAAATAGGAACATGAAAGACATACTTGCAGATCATTCTGTTTTATGTACTCCCACATTCTCTTCACAACATCAGCTCGGGACAATGCATTTTCACCAGTCCCAAAAAATTTCACTAAAGCATCTGAAAGTGGAAGGGGAGCAAGAAAACCGGAACATCCTTTCTTCTGCCGTTTTTCTTTCTGGTTTGTCTCATCGTCATCAATATCTGAGCAGAAATGTAACATGAAATTTTTTCATGTTACACAAAAGTACACTACGTTATGCTTATTTTCCAAAGCGGGTAAGTTGTTCAAGTACCAAATGTGTGCAAGGATGTGGTGTAGACACAAAATAACAGACCCAGCAAGTTGATAGCCTGTAGGCTTTAAGTAACCAATCTCACCTTCTCTCACCTGCTTGGACTGCTTCCCCTTCATTGAAGATTGGGCTGGAACTGTAAAATTAGAAGTCAATTATTTAATTCATAATGTCAACAGGTAGCTTGAAACACTATTACTAGAAAACCAAATAGAGGAACAATTAAAAAGCAAGTTAAAAAAGCACAATTCCAAAAATTGCAACGCCTTTTGACTAGATGTTTTTTGTCAAATTGTTTATCTATCCCATTAAACCATTTGATAATGAAAAATCGTAGGGAAAAATCTAGCACTTATCCATTCAAACACATACTATAAGACATGTGGTACTCAAGTTAGACTAGACAGAGTCAAGGACCTGAGCACAACGTGAATGCATAAGATTTTCTTGCCAGCACATACCCTATAGACATCTTAGTGAGAAAGAAATTTCCTAGTTAATGAACTTACACACACTGCTTACAATCTAAACTACTTTGGTTTTTGTTCAGATGGTGCTCAAAACAAGGTTCATGAAGTCTGCACCACAGACAGCGTATGCAAGAAAAAAAAAATAATTTTCTTAAATAATACTATAATCAGTATCAGAACTCATATGATACTTCAAAACGCAAGATAACATAATTTCCGCTTAGAAAACAGAAGATACATGAGAAACACAAGGTCACAACTAGACCAACACCCATTAAGCATGTTTGCAAGGGACAGAGACCCCACCTTGAACCAAACCCTGGATATGTAATGTTAATGGAGGCAAGATTTTTGGGAAAAAAATGATATCAGATATCTAACATCAATGCTCACAAACTTTGAAACACAGCAAAAAAGAAGAACATTAATTAAAAAGTATATACCATCTTCCTCATCCAGTGGCCATATGTGTCTTGACAGGGCTTTATTCATTTTAAACATGTTGATAGAATTGACACGAAAGAGAGTATGTAACGATTCATCACATATTATATTTCTCTTATCCTTTGGATCTTGCAAATTGTTCTCCCGAATATAGATCCAAAGTTTCTTTACAACCTACCACCAAAACAGTGATAGTGATTAGGAAAACAAAGAAAGAAAGAATCCATCATCAACAACATAAGCCAACAGAAAATGGTGAGGAATTTTCAGCAACTCAATCAACTTACCTCTGTTCTAGCCAATTCAGACACCCCAAGTAATGTTTGAAGTTGTGGAGAAAGACTACACAATTTGGTAAAGCCACCTCCTCTTTTCTTGACATCTTTATTCACCCTAGTTGACAAGATAGAATAGTGCAATTAATAAAACATCAACTCCAAGAGGTCATAAATTAGAGGCACATCAGACTACAGACACCTATCAGTATATGTATTAGATTCGTAGGCCTACAAAGTACAGTATTCCTAGATCTCAGATATATATATAACAAAATAAGGTTAATTAATTACATAGACATAAAATTACAAACTAAGTAATGTGTTTCACAGAATCCCTTGAGACCTTTATTGGATTGAAGATTCTCAGCACTATGCAAAGCCAACTAAACCACAAGGAGTAGTTATTCTCAATTTCCTAAGCACTTCTCAATTCCAGAGAATAAATTTCAGTGAGAGTAGAAATCAATAGTTAAAAACCTTATTCCGATGCCAGTTTAAGAACTAAAACATCAATGATAGAGAACTTCATAAATTATTTGCATCTATCAAATGAAACAATGCAATTGCTTGACCAAGTACAAGAGTGATCTTAACTTATTAAATTCAAAACGCATAATAAATCTGAATACAACTAAAAAACTACTGCAATTTAATCTTTGCATGTACTTCAAGAAAATTTAATTCTTTGAAAACAGAGTTATTCGACAGGAAGAAAAAAAGTGAACTGAAAAAAGATAATTACAACGCAAGGATAGAAAATGCAAGAGAAATTAACCTTTTTTGTTTCTGTCCTTGCAATTTATTCTTTTCCTCTTCTTCCTCCTCTTCTTCATCTTCTTCATCCTCTTCTACTTCCTCTTCGTTTTCTTCTTCATCCTCTTCTACTTCTTTGTTTTCTTCGTCTGCTTCTTTTTCCTCTGGTTTATTGGTATCTGCAGACACAAAGTAATGACTTATCTTCTGCTTTACGTTTTCTGATTTTCATGAATGCTTTTGCATTAATATTCCAATTAAATAACTAAATTACGCAACTTAAAAATGTCACCTCTAAAGGTAAATGATAGAGGACACTACAGTACACCGTAAGTGAAATTAGGCAGAAGTTAATATGAAATCCAGTTCGTGTCATGTGAGCTGATGTTGAAATTGCAGAAAAGTGTAAACATCTTACAATAATCCAAATGCTGAAACAAATAGATTAGATCATATGAAAGTACCATCTTTTGCACTCAAAGGCCAAATATGCTTGGTCAGAGCTTTATTCATTTTAAACATGTCAATAGATTTTACACGGAAAAGGGCTTGCAATGATTCATCACATATGATTTTTTGCTTATTCTTTGGATCCTGCAAACTATTTGCTCGAATATAAGCCCACATTTTCTTCACGACCTGTAATCATAGTAAAGGGGGAAAAAGTCGAATAATCATTCCAAATTTTCAATCATATACAGCACGAAGTAACAATTTACTGCGAAGAAATTATCTGCACCTAAGTACATAACTAGATTTACCTCAGGTCTAGCCAATTCAGGCACTCCACATAATTTTTGAAGTTCTGGAGAAAGGCTACATAATTTGTTAAAGCCACCCACTCTTTTTTTTACTTCTTTATCCACATTCTTTGACCTAATAGTTGAAAACAACCAAGCTTAGTAACATCAATATCAATGGCATAAAAAAATGCAATATCAATGGCATAAAAAAATGCAATATCAACGTCAATAACTCAATTTTTGTTTCCGCACTCAAGAATTTATGACAACATGCAGCCATTCTAGTATTCCCATGTATATCAACACATCATAACCTCAAAACAACTAAAAACCATAACAACGAAACAGTTATGGAATTTCTTACCCAACGGAAGAACCATACATCCATCCATACTTCACCAATTTTACACTTACTTCTTTTTTCAAACTTATAAAGTTTCAAAAGCAATATAAGCTTGCACAGAAAATATTATCACCACAAGCAAAAAACAAATCTCCAATACATAATTGTTACAATAGAGTGACCTTCAACTCCTCTAATATTTATATGTAGTTTGTTTTCATCAACTACATTCCGCTTACAAATTTTCAAGTAAATTATTAAATTTCCATGAATTGTTTTCCAATAACCTAACTCCAACTCTTATCTATACATAGAACAAACACGAGTTATCCGACGTGCCAAAAGAATCTTTAAAACCAATAATTTTAACATTGCAGCACAAATGCCCAACACTATTCATTTAACCATGCCATGAAATTCAAACACCAAGTTTTCGAACCCACTATAAAATTCCTAATCAACCACTCAAAAACATAGTTCCACATACAAAACACTAAAAACCAACACAACCCAATTCCACAAATGTAATCAAACCTTTATACCAATTATAAAGCAATCAACTTTACTTCTTCTCTGAATTTTCAACTCAAAATATGCACGAAAAAATAATAAAAATTAAAAAATATATATATTATATTTCTTCACAAAACCAACACAACACAACCTATATAACAAAAAATAGAAAAAGAAAGAAACTTTACTCTGTAATTTCGCTATCAGTCTCTTCTTCTTGTACTTGTTCGTCTTCTTGGTGTTGTTGTTGAACGGCGTCGTTTTGATTGTCTGGTTCTAGGTCATTGTCGAGGGTTTGGAGGAAAATGTCGATTTGGTTTCTGACAAAGGCCTTTCGGTCGGATAAGTCGACGTGGAAGTCGAGCTCGAGTTGGCGGCGGATGGTGGCGGCGGTGGCGGTGTCGTGGTCGGCGGTGCGGAGGATTTGGCGGAGTCGGGTCACGAGGTCCGAGTCCGACACCATTTGGTGACGGGTTTCGATATTTGCTATATCGATATATATGTGTATGGTGATCTTTTATTTTTTCCCGGGCAACGGATACATGGAAGAAAACGGTGCGGCGCATGGTTGGTTATTTCGTTTCGCATACCGTGTGGGGTATTTTTGGAATTTGGAAATTATATAATATGTCCAGAAAAATTAAAATTTTGGTTTTAGCCCGAAAATGTGTTTTTTTTTTTTTTTGGGAAAAGGAAATGTTTTCAGTTGGCGCAACATTTCTTGTAAAAAATTTATATCCACGAAATGTTTTCTCTTGGATACATTGTATGTAATGTTATATGTGAAATATTATATAAATTAAGAATGAATAAAAAAAATTATCGAACATTAATAAAATAAAAAAGCTCAGTGTCTTCCGCATGCACTTGAGCGAAGAGACCACAGACTCCTTTCAAGTTTGATATTCTATGGCAAGTTTTGCAATTTTACTTCACACAACGACACCACATTATTTCAACTTTCATCCACTTATCAATATTTTTGAATCTTCTCTAGCCTAGACTATGTACATAATATATATCACATGAACAACCATTAAATAAGAACAAATTTTCCTCCATCCAATGTGGCTTGATTGCAGTGAAAGCTCATTCAGTCTAAGTTTGAGTTGCCTCACCGCAAACGGTGTCTCAAAATAAAACAACAAATTTACAATCACTAATATATATCTACAATTATAACTACAGAAACTCTTAATTGACTAGTTTAATTTGATGATAAGTTAACTCTGCATGTAGTTTCATATGTACAACTCTCATAGATAGCCCAAGATGACTTGGTTGAAAATCTGGTGGCACTTGGCCTGTTTCGTCCTAGGGAAACTGAACCAATCTTCGTGGATGGAAGTTGAAATCATAGTTTGGTCTAAGATACAAACAATCCACAAGCACTACACTCTGC
Source organism: Dimocarpus longan (assembly GCA_022984855.1). Taxonomy (NCBI): domain Eukaryota; kingdom Viridiplantae; phylum Streptophyta; class Magnoliopsida; order Sapindales; family Sapindaceae; genus Dimocarpus; species Dimocarpus longan. The sequence continues at coordinate 26,448,939 of CM041020.1, forward strand.
CATCATCACTGTAATCAGAAGCATTCCCATCAGAATCAGACCCACTATCAAAGCTGATGTCTTGGGTTTCTTTTTCTCTCCTGTCAACTGAGGTCACAACACTTGCATTCACAAAATCTTCTTTCATGTCATCCAAAACGTAGGGTTCTATAAGTTTCCAAAACTGTGTTGAATTGTTTCCAAGAAAACCTAACCAAAAGACTCTCCCCTTCTTCTTTACCCTGCAATCAAGAGATTTTGCTTTGAGTGTTTTGACAACCTTCTCGACACCCTCCAGGTTTCCTTTCAGCTTTAATATAATATCCCCCGATGATTTTCTGTGGCCCCCGTACATAAACCAGTATGCCAAAACACGCGGTGATAGCCACCGATGGATTAACTTGGGAATCGCGGATCGTCCTTTTACCCGAAACTGGTCTGCATAAAATGCAAAATAAGGATGTGAGATGGTACCATACCTGTATGGTATATCATCTACATCATCGCTCAGTTTGCTGGAAGGATGTAACCACTCATGATACTGATCATATAAATGTGTTCGTAAAACAGAATGCATGCCAGACTTCTCATTGAACTCAAACATGAGCCTGTGATTCTTCCCGTCCTCATGTGATTCAATACACAAACCACCTAACAGCAAACCCACTAAATTCTCTCTCTGCTCTTTGCTTAACTTCAGGCTTACTGGTTGCTTATCCTGTTTCCTTGTCAAGCTCAAGATATAGTCAACTTTTTCCATCAAGGGGGGTTCAACATCGTATTTCTTCTGGCACATCAGAACATAAATCTTTTCTGCCTTCACATAATCATCGGAAGAAAGGTATCCACTCAAAATAAGGTTGCATGATCTAGCGTTAACGCCAACCATCTCATCATTACGCATTTGGTTAAAAACCTCCTCAGCTTTGTCAAGATTGCCAACTTTCATCAAAGATTCCAAGTATATATTGCAAATAGTACGGTTGGGTCGACATCTCACTAGGCACTCCGAGAAGGCCGAATGTAATCTATCATGCATGCCCAAATTGAGGTATGTATTTGTTAGATCAATATAAGAAGGCATAAGTGGCTTCATGCCACTCTTTACAAACTCATCTAGAATGGATTCTGCAAGTTCTATATTCTCAGCTTTACATAACACCTCGATGATTTTGTGATATGCTGGAACTGTAGGAGAACCCAGAAGCTTCTGCATCTCCCTGAATATATCCAAGGATTTCATAAATTCTCCTATCTTGGCATAGGCTTCCATTCTATAAACAAAAGCTTGAGAGGGGATGCCATCATCAAAATCAAGAAGTTTGAGCCATATTCTTTCTGCTTCTTCCACATCCCCTTCCTTTGAGCAAACTCTAAGGACAGACAAAAGTACTTCTTTGCCCTCCTCAATTCCTGCTTGTCGCATTTCATTCCTCAGTGACTCTATCCTTTCTTTATCTAAAGTGTCTTGATAGCTATGTAGCCAGATTAGACCAGTATAAATATCCTTCTGTATCTCTAGTCCAGTCGTCACCAGATTGTGAAAAATAAACTCAGCTTGTTTGAGGTAATGTTTTGACGAACCGCCAGTTTTGCTTATAAGAGCTCTGAATAGAGAATTGTGCAAACTGAGACGAGGCTGGTAACCTCCCAGTTGAACCATACGATTATAAATGCCACATGCTTCCTCCAAGCAGCCATGAACTGGTGCACTAAGATATGCAACGATCAAGATGTGAAAAGTAGATTCACTAGGCACACGTCCCTGATTAATGATATCATCAAATATCTCTCGACATTTGGCAAACTTTCGCTCCTTACCCAAATAGTCTGCCAGCTTGGTAGCAAGAGCAAAATCAAATCGATACCAATGTTGCTGCATCATCCATTTGTACACCTGAAACACATAACAAACAATTTTCAGTAACAACACCCTGGCTTATGGCAACAAAAGACACGACATGTAATCATATAACCAGAAAAGACTTCACACGTAAAATTAAAAACAGGGGCAAATCGAAAACCAAAAATTCCTTGCACAGACATAAATCAATTAGTAAACTGATGCAAAACAAAGCATGGATAACTCATCTTGGGCATTAAATTCTTGTGCATGGCAATATATCCGATGCAGAAAGTGGATGTTTGTTAATATAAATCATATCATAACCAAAATCCAAACATTACTTCCAACATTGAAAATCTGATTGCCTCTTCACTTTTACACCCCAATAAAACCCAGTAAACCTATGTAAATATACAAAAACACCATAATGCAAAAACTTGCCATCCAACTTAGCAAGTCATAAAAGATCACACATTATCAACAATAGAAACTAGAATGTCCAATTTCCCACATCAATTTGACTGTAAAACAAATTGCAAACTCATTGCTGAAAAAAAAGAAAGCAACCTTTCATCTCTTATTGTACGAACATTATATTAAAAAGTCTTATATCATTAGTTGGGTCATTTCCTCTTAACTTAAGCTTTTAGATTGTGTTCAAAAAATAAACTTAGGCTTTTAGATCTATTGAATACGAACATGTTATCAGAACTTGATTTGTCCTGAGTATCCTAGGTTTGATTCTCCCACATGATCATATTTGAATTTGTTGTCGGTTTGTATATAGACTTGATCCATGTGACAAGCAAGACAGTCTAGTATGTTAAAAGGTGTATTAGAGAGTCTTCTATCATTAGTTGGTCAGTTTCTATCAGCTTAGATTTTAAACTAACACTCAAAACTTATTAACTCCTAACATAAAAAACACCACTGTATGCAAACATGAACCCAGATACTCCACACAAAATTCAACCATATAAAATCCAAAAAACCAAAGCGAGCAATCAAAAAACATACTAGTACAAAGAGCCTTAACGACTAATCAAGAAATTATACCCTAAAACCAGCCTCATTTTCGCGAATTCGCATGCAATGTACAGTCACGTAAGTGGCGTCCTCCTGCCTCAACCACTTCCTCTGCGCATTCAAAAGCCTCACAAGCGTGCCCGCTGAATGCGCAGGCAACTCTTTACAAAGCCAAGCCAGCTTCGACCTCCTCCACTGCTCAGGCAACTCCTCCAGTTCCTTCACCTCCAACGACGGCGCACCCAGCTGCCGCATTTCGCTTCCCGCCGCCCCCACATCGAACCCCTCTTCGCTGCCAAGCCTTCCGCTGCTGTTAAAGTACTCCCACCTGTCTTCCTCGGATAAGCTTTCTTTGCTCGCCAAGTGTTCGACGAAAGTACTGTTAGAAGCGGCGGAGGCGGAAGCGTACGGGCTTAAGGTGGTGGAGAGAGTGTCTCGGAGGAGGAAGAAGCGGCGGCGGCGGCTGCGGTGGAGAGAGAACGAGAGGGAGCGGAGAAGAGAGAGAGAGGCAGCGAAGGTGGCTTGTGTTGCTGGGGTGATGAGTGGATATCTTGAGATTGCGAGCATGTTTGTCTCTACGCTTGCTTTGGCCTCACCTAGCCCAAACCCTCTTAAATCCTTTCTTGTCTTCAGATCACCACTATTTTATTGGCACGTGGAAACTTGCAAATTAATTCTTGTACCACCTATAGATATCTATTTCCATTTCACGTATTCAGTTAGAACGGTTAAATGCCTAAATATAAGGTATGAACTATTAGTATCTTCTTGATAAAAGTTATCATTTTTTTTTATTGTGAAAGTAGTTATACAAACCACACTATCAATGATTCATCTCGATAGATTACGATAATCATCTAATCTGTAGGAGTTACTGTTTAAAATATATACATTTCCATTTTAAGGGGGAAAAAAAAATTTTGCTGCATATATATGTAAATGTATATAGTGAGACACAGAGAAAGAAAAATTAACTTGATTACTTAGCTATAAGTTGATTACTTATATATGAACTAGTAAATATTAAAGCATTGTATTTGGAATTTTTGTAACACAAAATCTATAAGATTACCTGTAGGCTGTAGTTGGCTATTGCATCAACATCACAATTTTATGTTATGAAAGATATAATTCTACATCCTATTATAACTCTCTCCCCCACCAATTGTGCGGGCAGACTCTCCACCTCTTGTAAGTCAATCCCTCTAGTATGAGAGTAACTCCCAAACTGTGATATTAGTGTCTCATTCCGATAAGTCCCGATTATATCATAGATCAATCCAAAATTTATAATATTAAACAAAAAAAAAAAAAAAGGGGGCCTCTTATATGAATACCTTGTGATTAGTAATTACTAGATTTTAATGTAAGCACACGAAAGTAAGCGCTTGTACTAAGGCATCTTCCCTAAGGTAGCTTGTTTCTTCCCTATTTGGAAACTAATGATAATTAAATTTTTTCATACCTATGGAGTGTTGAAACTATACTAATTTTATGTAAATTACATAAAATTCCGAATTGATGTTGGCGAAGTGTCCCTTTTTTGTGTTTTTATCATACACTATTTGATAAATCAATATTAATCATCATCCAATGTCAACGAATTTGAATATTTGGTTTTCTAATTCTATCCAAACAACTTTAAAGCATGTGTGTTTTTGTTTTCAAGATACTTTTTGCAAGGGAGATGACTTAAATCTAAATCACTATCAAGTGAAATTAGTATTTTCTATCATTAAATCATATTGGATAACGGTTTTAAATATGAGTTTGGTTGTTATAAAATTTATAAATAATTGGAAATTGAATACGTCTTTTTTTAGTCCCCTTAGCGTACACTTTTTGGAGCATATGTTTCTGTAAATCATTCTCAAAACTATTTAAAGAGGCATGTTTAGTGTTTATTGTTTTGTTTCTGTATTTTGTACTGTCCTTCACGAAAAAGAAAACATCTCCATTATCTGGATAATTGAATTTTGCTCCACGTAGCCGTTCAATCCCTTTTCTTCACGTTTCAAATATACAAACTGATAACTGCTTGCATAATTACCATTGCACAATTACGCGCGCACTCTAAACATTCAAATGTGATTAACCCACGTGGATTAAATCAAGTGGGTAGATTTGACCCATCCACACAGTTGTTTAAATCTGCTTTGACCCATATGGACGTCTAGGCCCAATTTTGTATCATGGACTGGTGCGGCCCACACAGTAATAGTTTTTTAATCTTTAAATAATTCATGAACATATTATGAAAAAAGGGTAATGAATAACTTTTGTTAGATAATTTCAACGAACAAAAATTTAAAAGAAAGAAAAGAAAAAAAAAAAAGAAGTGATCGACGAGTCTAGTTTTAGATTTGTGTAATGATCTGTGTTAAAATCATTGTACCTACTTGTTATTATAAAAAATTGGTAAAAACTTAAAAGTCATTCAAAAATTTTTGTTGAATGTCAACATCGTTGTCAACAAATTAATTTTCATTTTTTTAAAAAAAAAATATAAATTTGAGTTTCCAAAAATAAGGTGACTTTAATTCAAATTTTCACTAATATAAATGTGAGAAGCTTATTTTTTACCAATCCCAACCTTTTTAATAAATTATTAGTCACTGGATAAAGTTCATTTGTATTGTATGCTTTTATCGGTGAATTATTACAATTTAGAATTTAAGAAAAGGAATATGGTTCGAATTCATGACTTTCTTGATAAATAAATATGAGAAATATAACATAAACCCAATCTCATATTGTCCTTTTATAATATACATTTTTATGTATATATACCAATGTATAAAATTTAAATAATTTACCCACAAACGATTCATAACACTGATTTAATTTTACTTTGTTCGTACATGTTCTCAATTCAACCTGAAATTCATAGGATTTCATAATGGGCCAAAATGCAAACAACAATACATTTGACACAAGCCCATTAGAGGACCAATTAATATACTCAATCTCGCATCACCATTCACCAAAACAGATTTGGGTACATAACTTCGACTTTAAACAAGCTCAAGATTGCCATTTAAAATCTGAGTGTGTATTTCGTATATAACCCCTATATAACTTCGATTAATGAGTTAGACAATTCATATTCATAGAAGACAATTCATAGTGAGTTAAAGCAAGAAAATTCCAATCAAATTTCATCTCTATTAACTCAATTCAATCCAATATAACTTGAAACTCTAAACTATGCCCTCCATTAGCAGAAAATATTCTAAACTAGTTCCACTCACTTTTGACTTTCTCAATTTACACATCATCTTTCGATAGACATGATTAAACATATTTTTTAATCCTAAATTATTAAGAGTTTGAGTCTCATACTTATTTTAAAATATATGGTGTAGACAGTATTATTTGAATTTAATCTCCTAAAAAAAAATCAGTTCTGGTCCAACATATTCTTGACACATGTTCATCTCGAGAAAAAAACTAGGAGGGAAAAGCTCCTCTCATATCTCTCAAAAATCAAAATAATTGATTTTCTCATGGTGGTTGTTTTTAATTACAAACACAAATGTACATCTAAGGTAGTTGGTATCCTGTCTGTGAGGGCACCACTTTCCAAGCAAACCAATAATTTGGGGTACCAATGCCCATCCCTATTGCCCTCTAATATTATTATTATCAAACCATCGCTAAATCTCAACCAAGCATGAAAATGACACCATTTTATACTAGTTTCTATAACAACCAATAGACTTAGATTCTTACTTGTTTATAGGTTTCCCAATTTTGATGACCTTTTGTACTCCATTAGTGCTTGCTTTTATCACATAAATTAATGTGTTTGATTTTTTTATTCTTCAAGTGAGTCCACGTCTAGATCTTTCTAGTAAAGTCTGTTACCAACCATGTTTCTAAATGTAAATTAAAAAATAAACGAAGATCTCCAATTAGGATCAACCAAAAATTAGACATCAATGGTACGTATCGATAAAGAAGAAAGCATTGGTTAACCAAAAAAAAAAAAGTTATATATATACCGATAAATATATATATTAAAGCTCATACTCTTACCGTAAATGTAAAGGAAAGGTACAATAAGTCACTAAGTATTAAGTTAGGAATGATTGTACATATAAAATTATAGTCCTAAATGATTTTTATATAATATTTTTAACATATGGTTTAAAAATTTATGTTGTATTATAATTATTGCTGTACAAAAGTGCAAAATTGTCTTTGGTTGCGGGTGTTGTTGGTTGGCGCTAGCAACCTCCATGCCTCGACACCTCAGCCCGCAAAATCCAATTAATATATATATAATAATAATAATACGTCTTTCATCCTTATGTGGATCTCCACCACCTTCGTATGGATAGATTTCTCTCAATTGGAAATAGCTTTTAGAACCGTACCACTAATATCATATCTTAATTGATCCCAACAGTCCTCTAAACTCGTCCTAAGATACAATTCTTATACTAAAAAAAAAAAAAAGGTGTAAAATTAGTATCCTAATAAAATAATATTTTTAATAAATGTAAAACCAAATAAATGTGTGAATATTTTTTTATATAGTATTAGTTCAACGGTTAAATATAAAGGTTTTATTTTCTATTTATTTTGTATGAGATATTACATCACATTGCTTGGAAAATTAAAGAATAAATACGTTAAACGAGTCTATCGGCCCCGCATCACTCTTCACTTGTCTTTGTCCGCAAGCCACCACTGTCTTTTGTTTTAAATGCCTATTTTATGAGAAATTGCGAGGTTTCTTTTCTCCCTCCAACAAGAGGTTGAAGGAAAAGAGCATATGGGGTCGAAGTGGTAAAGCGGCTTACAAAACATTTGTCTTTGCTTGTAAGGGTAGAGTTCGATTTTATTCATCAGTCACTTAACCAAAGTGATAATTTTCATATTCGATGTGGGTATTTTCTTATGTTTCTAGAGGCTCAATTTCAAATCATACTTCATAAACATTGATTAAGAGTATCCAACAAACTACACGTTATGTAAAATATTCGTGATTGATGTAATAAAATAATAAAAAATAAATAGAAAATAAATAGAAAATAGATTAGCCTCTCCACATATGCAAAACAAATTCGAGACTTTCAAAATATGCTTGGAGATGATTTTACATTCTCTACCTCTTCCACTCAATCTTCGGATATGTTATGAGTATTTTTGGGTCACCATTGAAAAACTAATAAAAGCCCAAGATCCTCAGAGAAGGCCTAGAAAAGCATATAGCCCAAGGCCGTCTAAAAGGAAATGATCACTTATTTCAGCTAAGGCACAGTTCGCCAAGAATTCAACGTATTAACTGGTGGTCTGACCAATATCCAGCTCGAGGAGATACCCGGATCACCAGACAACATACCGGAAAGCCCGTTTAGAGTATGAACCTATAGTTCGACAAAAGAACCAGCCCAATACAAGTATAAATCATAGCTCGTCGGCTCTACAAACAAACAAAAATACATGAGAGCTTAGCTCGTCATCAATAGCACGGCAGACCAAGTACTATGTTCATTCATCACACCGCGTATCAGATAAGAAGATCGTCAGGTCGTAGAGCCACAGTACAGGATCAGTATACATAGACAGAATCATACATTTCAGTTAGCTCAGACGAACTATTGACTAAACTAGCTCGCCTGGAGTAGATCAGATACTGTCAGATCTGTTAGAATAAAAGTCAGCAAATCACGCCACCTAGGGGTGGGCACCAAAACATGGAACCGACCCGAACGACCAGATCCGTGGGTGTTCGGGCCGAATTCCATGTTAAATTTGAAGATGTTCGGGTCATCAAAACATAAAACATGGTGTTTGACGGATCGGTTCGGTTCCATAGGGTCAAAACCGAACCGACCCGTGAATAGGGGTATAAGCGTAATTTCGTATGTCCCTATATAATGTCACACACAAACTTGTCAAACCCTAGCTGAAAAAAATCCGTCAGATCTCAGTTTTGTTCCTGGTCCCTGTCGCCGCACCGTACCGTATCCCTATTCTTCCTCCCATCGTTCGCCAACCGTCACCTTTCGTCGCTGTTGCCATTACCGTGGCCCCGTCGTCACCGTGAGTCATCTCCAACCGTTGCTGTCGACGCCGTCTGTCACCTCTAAGGCTCTAACCATTTTCGACGCCATCACCCTTTTATTGCCATGACTGTGGCCGAGTTTCTCCTCGTCGGCATCATCGCGGTGAAGCCCCTCCCATCTCTCATCTTTCATTTCTCGCCTTTATCACCGCCGTGGAGTACTCCTCGCCGTAGTCGTGGCTGTCAATCTCTTTTCCTCGTCGGCGTCACCGTGATTCACGTCAGCTCTTCTCGCAGTCGCCATCACCAGCTCGTGGTCCGTGAAGCCGTGGCCGTGAAGCACAAGTCCCCGTCAGCTCTTCTCGCAGTCGCCATCACCAGTTCGGTACTCATCAATCTTGTATATATTTCAGATCTGTTTCAATTTCTGTATTTTAGTTTAAGTTTTTTACAGTTTTACTCATCAATCTGTTTTGGACATTGATGCAGAGCAGTAACCAGCTTGATACTTCCGATTCCGACATCAGCCCTTCTTTGGTTCTCCTAATGAATTTGCAGGCATTGGTCCGACATCAGCCCTTCTTTGGTTGGCTAGAAGGCATGACTTCTGTCTTCTCTCTATTTGATTCTACTCTGTTTCGATCATTTGTTGTGAATTAATTATTCCTATTGCATTATTTTAGTTACTAATATGATCTGAAGATGGTAGATCAAGTTATGATTATTCTACATCCTGCAGGTTTGCTATTTTATCTGGGCCAAAAATTCCTATTATTGGTAAGGGTGATGAGGAGGCAAATGATAGGTAAAACCTAAATTGTCACGTGCAGATAAGATAATTGTTTCTCTAAATACATTAAGCTACATTATCTAACCACTTACTTGTGCCAGATATGTAGAGCAACTAGTTGCAAGTGCAGAGGCTGCTGTTGAGGAAGTTGTTCGTTGCGGAGTAAGCTTATTGATTCTATGTAAAATTTATACTATCATGGCACTTACCATAAGTTTTTCACTAAAATTCTCTGGTGTTGCACTTGTTCAGGTGGCTCATCCTAGTAAAATTGCTGTTGGAGGACATTCTTATGTTGCATTCATGACTGCAAGCCTCCTCACTCATGCCCCTCATCTTTTTTGCTGTGGAGTTGCCCGTTCTGGCGCTTACAACAGAACATTTACACCTTTTGGTTTTCAGGTAGCGGCAGAACAGAATTTCCCACATTACTGTTTCTTCTTGGATTTTTTTTACTTTGGATGTGTATATTACTCTCTTCACATTGAAACCAGTGAGTTTATAATTTAGTTTAACATTCATATTTTATGTTTTATGCTTATGTTTATATTAAATTTAAAGGCCCAACAATAATGGGCTCAAAAAATACTTAAAAAATAATAAAAATTTTGGCCCAAAAAATGAAGCCCAAATTTGGGCCCAAACATGGAAACCGAACCGAACCGAACCGAATACTTTCGGGTCGGTTCCTCTTCCTCACCGGACCATGTTTGGACCTAAAAGTGGCGATCCGCGAATTTATCATGTTCGGGTCGGTTCCAATAGGAACCGAACCGAACATGGCAATGCCCACCCTAATGCCACCCGCGCCGTTTCGTGCCGTCCACACCATTTTTGTCAACAATCACAGCATTTATTACAGCTATCTTATCTAATCCGCGTTGATTAGCCGCCTAATCCAGACTTTAACCCATTTGGTCTGACACATGTCAAACGCATTAAAGACATACACTAAATGTGATTCATCATTACAAAGTGAATAATTACACATTATTGTAGCACCTCTCCATCCTATAAATAGGAGAGTATCCTTATTATACAGGACACACAATATTCTCTGAAGAGTACACTTACTAAGCAGATATAATAAAAATTACAATTGAGGTAGGCAAAAACACTTTGGGCCGAACTACTCTAAAACTCTCTTGTCTAGTGTTCTTCCTCTCTCCCTCTCTAATGTCTTTTTTATGTCTTTTACTTTATTTTCAACATAAACTGTAGTTTGGACTGAAAGAATCTCGTCGGCTAATTCCCAACGTCGACACGATAGCAAACATCTTTACCAATGTAAAGATGACCCATATGAGGCTTATCTTAGGATTAAATGGATTAGAAATAAATGTTCTTACTATTGAACAAAATCTAATTTTGAATGTGATTGACAAAATAGTAGACCTAAAAGAAAAGAGAAAAACTCTAGAAAAATACATAAAGCTAGCTCAACAGAAAAGGGAAACAAAAAAGCTTCTATCAAAGCCATGAGAAGCTACATACTCTTATGATAAAATCATTGAGTGAATACAAAATGCAGTAGTTAAGACAGAACTTATGGTTTAAGAGCTAAGACAGAAAGTCGATCATCTAAAGAAGGAACTTAGAGAACTAAAACAAAGAGTTCGACTTCTTAAGCTAAGTAGTTATGTACAAATTTTTTTCATAAAATATGAGAATGATGAATTATCCTTTAATAATATGTTTTCTCAATGTCAGCAAATCAAATTTGAGATAGAAGGAACATCTTAATTTCCTTTAGCAACTCTCTTGACAAGGTAGTGATTCAAAAATGGCACAACTATATCACTATAGTAGTTGAAAAACAATTTAAGTTCTCGATGAAAGCCTTAATAGATTCTGAAATTAATTTGAATTGTATCAGCGAAGAATCATTCCCTCTAGATACTTTACAAAAACCACACAGGTTCTTAGCACCGTCAATGGTAGTAAAATGATAATGGAATACAAACTCTCTAATGCTATAACTTGTAATTAATAAGTCCATTTTAAGACACATTTTATTCTAGTAAAAAATCTTAGCCAGATGGTTCTCTTGGGAACGTAGTTTCTCTTCTTATTGGGCTTCCATGGCAAAAGATTAGACTCATATTGCTCACAAAATTCGCCTAAGGTTTGCTTGTCATGTAATTTTTTTTTTTTTGCCATTTACGTCTTTAGTTTTATTTCATTATAAAGGGATAAACCTTTTGAAATGACTTCAAAAGGTAGTTCGCCATATGTATATAAGTAATAGGGTATTATTCCATTACACCTATCCTTTGTTCTTTTGCCAACTCTTTCGATAAAGAGAGTCGAAAAACTTGAAATAAACTTCTTTATAGAAATCATTAATAACATTTTCTCCTGTAAAGACTCTAACGAAGTATCTTTAACCTCATTGTTGTGGTTGTTGTTGTTGTTTTATCACTAATATAATATTAATTTTATACATACATATTATATGTTGAGTTTATTGTTGTTATTAATATATCACTTGTAATACCCTAACAATTTTTTTTTTTTCATTTTTATGTAAACGAAGTTGAAACTTTTGCATTCGTTTTTTTGGGTTGACTATTTGTGTAAATATTTTGGTTATATTTGAGTAAGGGCAAGAAGCCTATTTTGGGCTGTATTTTTATGATAATTTTTCTTTGAAGTAAGTATATTAAGAAATTAAATGATTCTCTAAAATGATGGTCAGTATATAAAGCATTTCTTCTTGTTTATTTTATGTTTTCTTATTAAAATAATTGAAAGCAAATTTAAGCATTGTAAAATGAAAGTAAGAAGTGGTTGTGTGATAAGTTTGCCATACTCATGTTAATTAATGAAGATTTGTGTTTGAGTTATGTTCGCTCTATCAACTTTCTCACTATATTTTAATAATTAAAAAAATTAATATTATAATATTTTTATTCTATATTGCCGGCCTTGCAGGATCGGCAACCATCATATCTTATCACGTATAAGTATGCCTCAATTATTGTCAACAAAAAAAAAAAAGGTATGCCTCAATTTAATTGAGCCCACCAGGCGTAAGTCCCTTAGGTCCACTCATATTATGAGTGATTAGGATTCTTTTTAGTATTTAATTTAGCGGTAACTGTATCATTCTAATAAACATCATAACCATCTTCAGTGAGTTAATGATCTATATGTATCAGGACATTACTAAACTTTATCGTAGTTAATGTTCTACATATATCTGACATAAATAATCTTTGTTTTCATATCATAATCGTATGTAGTGAGTAGATGCATTTAGTTGACTGACATTAATCAATCAATTAATAATCTCCTTTATCGAAAATGGGAACATGTAAAATATTCATTGCAGTTCATTGCATGATCCAAATTAATACACACGTATCTAATCCACGCTGCTATGCCTCGACAGCACAGCGCATCCACGCCTTATGTCAAGCGTGCAGATTCGACATTTGGTAGTAATACGGATAATTTTTTATTGATCATTTATGTATATGGATAAATTATGAATAATTCTTTCAAGGTGATAGGGATAATTTTTTTTTTTCAAACAGGAATCCGTGATCTAAACTGTATCATAATATCCATCATAGTAATCTAGTAGATGTAATTAGCATAAAAAAAAAAAACTCGCATATTTTTATCACTCCGTGAGAGAATAAGAAAATGACTATCATGTTATTAATTAATTCACATTGCACTTTTATTATGTGTTTGCGTCATGGACTTACGCATCAAGAACGGATAAGAAACCTTTGAGTTTAATTTCTTGAGTTTTAAACGATCTTATGTTTATTTTATTAGCCAAATTTGGATCTCTTACCTTCCACTCAAAGAAAGTACTAAATTTTGAGAAGACAGATACATTATGTCAATGTTTTTTAACAACCGAAATAAATTATATATATCCTCTACACGTTAAAACTATAATAATAAATATAGATGCTGTGGAGCAAAATATGTCTTTAATTGACAATCTTAATAATACAGATGAGAGAGGCATATTACTTGGTGAATCTGATTTTTTTAACATATCCACAATAGTCCTTTTCAAACTATATATGTTTTTAATTTTTTGTATTGAACCGGTTACGAATCTAACATAATTTTAGATTAAGAACAATTAGAGTAGTTTGAATGATTATATTTCTTTTATCATATTATCAAGTTTAATTATCTTATTAATTAGGTAATATTATCCATCAATAATAATTTTTATATATTTTTTAATAATCACACATTTACGATTAATTTAAAGATTATTATCCATAATTAATCTTATCGATCCGTAAGTTAGCAAAATCCGATATTACAGGGTGTGTTATTGTCAAACTATCAACGAAATCAGGCCATGTGGCCTCTTACGTGATCGGATACTCTAAGTCTCAAACATTTTAAAGGATTCTCTTCTCCCTTAGAAGCAAAATTCAACCTCCGCACCATGTCACACCTCTTTCCAGCCAATCCCAAACAGAAAATGGTTTCCTCGTGACGCAGGTAACCCTATCCACAGGTAACCCTCTTTTCGTCATTTCACTTCCACGGTTTCACCCACCAAAAATCTGGTCTTATGCAACGGTCTCACCACAATATCTCCAATCAAAAGTCGACACACAAACCAAAACAATATACAACGTGTCATCCTCTTAATAACAGGTCCCACGGTGAGGCTGTCCCACCTGAATCTCCTCCGACACTCACCACCACCGCCACTTTCAGACCAAACCCCAGAAATCCCACCTCACTTTCACCAGATACGCCCGATGGGGCCATTTTCGTAATTTTACAACATGACAGATAGTTTTTTGGAATATTCCATTTCAATCCCTATATTTTAAGAATTTATCTCATTGTTAACTGTTCATGAGTATTTAAGAGTCAATTCCTAACATTTTCAAAACCCATCCCATTAAATATTTTTTCATAAAAACTAATTAATTGATATTGAAAAGTTTAAGAACCATGATTTTTAGTAATGTATTCATAGTTTTATATAAGAAAAATTAAAAATCACTTTTTAGAAGAGATAGTTAAACATCTTTAAATTTACTAAACTATAAAATGTTCTACTTAATAAATGCATTAAAAAACTTATGAACCTAGTTTTATCGACATAGTTATCTAAAATGTGTAAATAATATTTGAAATGGATAAGTTTCGGTAAGTTTATGATTCATTTGCTACTCTTTGGAAAAATTCATTAAATTGTTGGGTAAAAATGTAAAATTTAATTATTTTTTTATGGAGAAAAGAAAGAGAAAATATCTGACCAGTTACTGCTAACTCATCATCACTTTTCCTGCCAACAGAGGTTTTTGGATAAAACACAAGATGCAAACTCAGACACAACACACAGCATAACATAACAAACACATCAACAACAGGTAGATATCTAGAGAGAGAAACCGCGTCCGTACATTCTAGAGAGAGAAACCAAAGCTTCCCTTCACGAGCTCTCTCTCTCTTTCTCTCTCTTCCACTGCAACCCAAAAAAAAAAAAAAAATCCATCTTTTCTTTGTTGGGGGACAGGTGAGGCCGCTTTTTCACGAGCAAAGCCACATCACCGGTCTCTTTCTCAACCCACAAACCATCCAGCGGCTCTCCTCTCGCCACCTCACCACCACCACCGCTTCCCGATCTTGCTCTTCTCCCCACCCATCTCTCCATAATGTGAACTCTTCTCTTGGGTTCCTCTCTTTCTTCCTTTTCTTTTACGTTTTGTTTTTTTTTTTTTTCCACTCTTTTGGAGAAGAAGACCTCCGCTTTTTAGTTCTCTTGTGTGTTTTTTTTTTTTTTTTTGTTTTTTATAATATATATATTGATAGAACAACCCACAAACAAGAATGGATCGATCGGCCATCACGGTGGGACCAGGCATGGACATGCCGATCATGCACGACAGCGATCGCTACGAGCTGGTTCGTGATATTGGGTCAGGGAATTTTGGGGTTGCGAGGCTGATGAGAGACAAGCAGACTGATGAGCTTGTTGCTGTTAAGTATATCGAGAGAGGTGAGAAGGTTAGTAATGTCCTATAATTTTTGTTTATTTTTTTTTTAAATAAATTTTTGTTTACTTTTACTTGCTATATAAAGTTGGTTACTTTTGTTTTTGTGTTTTTTTCATTGGTGGTTTTTGTTCCAAGTTTGAGTTTGTTTGGTGGGTCTAATTAGCTCAGTTTTTTTTTTTTGGGTTGGTGGGGCTTGTGTGATTTGGGGTTTAGTCTAGCTTTTGTTCGGTTTTTTTTTTTTTTTTTTGGGTTGAATGGAAGTTAAGAGTTTTGAAGTGTGGAAGTTGGAATCTGAGTGGCTTTTTGAGTTGTTGATGTTTGATGTTGGATTTGAGTGGTTTTGGGAACAACTGGATTGGAATTTATAACTTGATCATTCCCCTTCTTTTTGTTGGTTGTTTAGTTTATTGGAGATCGAGCGTTTTTTGGGTTGTTTTATGTTTGAGGTTTATAGTTTGTGTTTTAGGACATCTAGTCTGTATTGAAATGTGACTCGCGCTGTAATGGATTGTATTCATTTTTGTAGTGCCTAAATTGTGAGTCTGCTTTAATGGTGTTTGTATGGCTATTATGGTTCTTGATCGTATGGTATTTTGATGATTTCTTTAATTGATGCGGTTACTTGTTTATTTTTTTTATTGTTTGTGACAGATTGATGAAAATGTTCAAAGGGAAATTATCAACCACCGATCACTAAGGCATCCTAACATTGTCAGATTCAAAGAGGTTCGTTCAGTTCTCACTCTTTATATGTTTATATACAAATTCTTGCTTCAGTTTTATGATATCTTGTGATGTAATTATAGGTCATCTTAACACCAACCCATCTGGCTATCGTAATGGAATATGCATCTGGAGGAGAGCTCTTTGAGCGCATATGCAATGCAGGACGGTTCAGTGAGGATGAGGTGCGTATCCAACTTGTTATTTTGTTTTCTTGTAGTGCTCCAGAATGTTTATTGTAGGAACTTTTACTCATGCTGCAGGCACGGTTTTTCTTCCAACAACTTATATCAGGAGTCAGTTACTGCCATTCAATGGTATAGCATTTTTCTTTCGTTCACCTGTTTTTCTTTCCTGTCCTGAAGATTTAACCAGGTGACTAACTTGGATCCATTTCGTTGCTTGCCATTGTATAGCAAGTATGCCATCGGGACTTGAAATTGGAGAATACGTTATTGGATGGAAGCCCGGCTCCTCGTTTGAAGATTTGTGATTTTGGTTACTCTAAGGTACTGAAATCCAATCTCTTCTTGCTTCTATTGTTGTGTGGTTCTGTTGCTTATCCATGACACGTAACATTTGATATATAGGTCTGAAACAGAAAATTGTCTGTGAGTACACCTCAAGGTGATGGATTGTACGGGTTATATGGTTGTAGAAATTGTATTTCTCTTTTTCGCTTTTAGTTGAGAGTGATTTCATTGTTTGCTTAGATCGTTAGCTGATATTATTTTAGTATATATCAAAAGCCAATAAGGTATTTGTTCGTCTCATATCTTATTTTTATCGTGTCTTATTTGTGATTGTTAATACACCTTCATCTTGACTTGTTATGGTTCTTGCAGTCTTCAGTGCTACATTCTCAACCAAAATCAACTGTTGGTACTCCTGCGTACATAGCCCCCGAAGTGTTACTTAAGAAAGAATATGATGGCAAGGTATTAGATTTCTATTTGTTTAAATCAGCTTATGTAAACTTGTTTTCAGCTGAAATTCCGTCCAACTAATGATATGTCAAATCTCAATTAGTGGTGTCATTATCATTAGCACCATTATTGTACTTTTTGAATTTAATTCTGAGTAACTTCTACATTTCATGTTCTAACTCGTCATATAAAGGTATTGGTACCTTTCTGTTGTGGACAGAACTGTGTTTATTGCAAAATCATGTAATACTAAAGAGAATTGCTGTATGGAAATATGATTTTGACTGCTGGAAATCATTATCAAATGAACCGTTGATGATATATGAAAAACTTGCATCGGTGAATTGCCTTAAGAATAATGTGGCATCATTAGAGCAAGGATCTCTGTGTCTCCTGCGAACCTGCATTTATGTAATAGTTTGATACCTAATGATAAAATTATTCCGATCAAATGTGTAATTCAGATTGCAGATGTGTGGTCTTGTGGGGTAACCTTGTATGTTATGTTGGTGGGAGCATACCCCTTCGAGGATCCTGAGGAACCAAAGAACTTCCGCAAGACAATACACGTAATTCCTTGCACCTTTTCATAAGGAATGGCAGGTTTATAACTATGCATGATTAACATAATTGGTTGTTTCTTGCAGCGAATTCTGAATGTTCAATACTCCATTCCTGATTATGTTCATATATCTCCTGAGTGCCGCCATTTGATCTCAAGGATTTTCGTAGCTGACCCTGCACAGGTTAGCATGTTCTTTCACAACCCGAGTTTCGAAGCTTGTATCAATTGTTGCTATGCCTTCCAAGGCCCCCCACCATTAGTTGTTTAGTATGTTGTTTGCTTGAGAGGATTCACTGCTGTGTCCAAGATATAAAACGTAGAACTTCTGATCCGATATTTATTTCCCTTGGACAGAGGATAACCATTCCCGAGATAAGAAACCATGAGTGGTTTTTAAGGAACCTTCCTGCAGATCTTGTGGTTGAGAATCCAATGGACAGTCAGTTTGAAGAACCTGATCAACCCATGCAAAGCATTGACGAAATCATGCAGATTATCACTGAAGCCACCATACCTGCGGCTGGTACTCCTAGCCTCAACCGGTACTTGACTGGTAGCCTTGACATTGATGACGAAATGGAAGAGGACCTAGAAACTGATCCTGATCTTGACATCGAGAGCAGCGGGGAGTTCATATACGCTATGTGATAATTTTGAGGTCGGTGAACTGGGGAAGTTTTGATGGTCCATATTTGCAATGAAGGTTACATTTTCTCTGTGGTAACTTGGATTACCGGGGTGTGAAGAATGTTAGAAAGCTTGTCGGTAAATGTCTACATGTCAATGTCAGCTTTGAATATCTACATATCTCTTGCATGTGGTTGTTTTCATCAGAATTATCACCTGTTTTAGTGAAGCGATACTGTTTCCTGTATTCTATGTTGTTCCACTTTCAAGTGGCATATATGTACCCCCTAATGTACTCTTTGTTACACGACAATAATGTAATAATAATGTTGTTAGTGGTTGTATTTTAATTAAGTTTACTAGTGTTTGATCATATTGTGTACTAGAAATTTAGGCCATGTTATTATGTTTATGGAATCAATATGTTTGCAAAATTACAGGTTGTTAATAGCCTTAAAAATGCCGCTTAATTGATATGATAACTTGTTCATTAAGTCCAACAAACCGTATCATGAGGTACCCCTAGTCAAAAGTTCATTGCTGTCTGTGTGGTGAATTTAACATCTAATTATAATAATGAAAACCTGTCATCAGAGATCAAGGTCGTCTGGGTGGTGTAGTTGGTTATCACGCTAGTCTCACACACTAGAGGTCCCCGGTTCGAACCCGGGCTCAGACATTTTTATATTTGGACTAAATGTGATCACACATTCCACCTTTTGCTCTGAAACTTAAAAAAAAAAAAAAAAAAGGTTTTCGGCAGAAAGGGGTACAAAAAGGGGAATTGAACCCGACGTGAATCGAACACGCAACCTTCTGATCTGGAGTCAGACGCGCTACCATTGCGCCACGGATCCACTTTGTTCACCTCTCTTAAAAATATACATTATTAAACCATTATTGAAACATTTTTACCCATACACTGCGAACCTATGTCATCACCCAATAGTTTTATGTGATAAAATGACAATGTGATTTACACAATATACAGAAAGTAAGATAAATTATCAGTAAGTGGCAATTTTTACTTATGAATGATGTACCACTAAGTTAAAATACAGGTAAAAATAAATAATGTTAATTTTATAAAGTAACTATCTTTTTACGTTATTCTCTACTCTTCTTTTAAGGAAAAAGGAAAATATTGTTGTTCTAGCAAATATTGATCCAATAATTTATGGTAATTAGGTGTTCTAAAAGGAAATTATAACTACATCTCTTGACTTTTCTACATGTATATTATTAAAGTCTTATCCTAAAATTAAGTTATCTATTATTAAAGTCTAAATAGATAACATTAAATTATAAAGTAAAATACAACTTTCTGATCAAAACCTACCCAAGTAATCTGCCTGCCATATTTAAATAGATGATAAGTTTTTTGCATAGATGCATCCAAATAAGAACCAACAAAATTAAAAACAAAGCAAACCCCAGATGCATTTCATATCAATAATCTTTGTTATTTCCATTGTTACCTTCCTTCAATTCCCACCAAATTAATCCTTATCAGAGCCACTTCGCACCACCAAGCATTTTGTGCTGGTTCATGGCTCTTGCCATGGAGCCTGGTCATGGTACAAGCTTGTGCCACTGATCAAATCATCTGGCCACAATGTCACTGCACTTGACTTGGCTGGTTCTGGGATTGATTCCAAGCAAGTGAAGGATGTGACATCCATTGCTATTTATTTCAAGCCTTTGATAGACTTCATGGAGGCTCTTCCTGTGCATGAAAGAGTGATCCTTGTTGGTCACAGCTTGGGTGGTTTGGCTGTCTCCAAGGCCATGGAGAGGTTCGCAAATAAGATTTCTGTAGCTGTTTTTGTCTCTGCCGGGATGCCTGGCCCTGACCTCAACATATCTACTCTCAATAAAAAGGTATCATCTTTGCTTTGCTTAGTTTTATATTGGGATAATCCCAAAAAACCGTCTCACTTTTAATAGATTACCCATTTTCCTCCATACGGTTTTATTTTTATCCAAAATACCCAATCTGTTACAAAATTGACAGAAAATTTGAATATATAATAAAAAGACACTTTTACCCCTCAAATTTTTAATTAAAGGTAAAATAATTATAAAATGATATTTTAAAATAAAAAATTTTCAACCGAAAAAAAAAAAATTGGAGATCCAGGTTCTGGATCTCCACAGCCATTCCATCATCACATCGTCCAGACCACAACCATCACAGCCATTCCATCATCACAATAAATCAGTATACCCACAACCATCAACAACAAATCAGTAAAGCCACATTGAACAATAATCAATCAATAAACCCACAAAGATTGAAAAATTAAATCATCAAACACCATCACAATAAATCAGTATACCCACAACCATCAACAACAAATCAGTAAAGCCACATTGAACAATAATCAATCAATAAACCCACAAAGATTGAAAAATTAAATCATCAAACACCATCAAGCACTCCTGAAAACCCAAAAATTATAAAAATCATCAAATATCATCAAACACCAAACCTTCAACTGGGTTCATCTGGGTTCGAACCCAGTAACCCAGTTGAAAGTTCAACTGAACCCAGAACCCTCATCTGGCTTCGAACCCAGATGAGGGTTCGTCTCATCTGGGTTCGAACCCAGATGAGGAATCGTCTCTTCTGGGTTCGAACCCAGACAAGACGAACGCTCATCTCGTCTCATCTGGGTTCGAAACCAGACAACTGGGTTCGAACCCAAACGAACCCTCAACTGGGTTCGAACCCAGACGAACCCTCATCTGGGAACTCTCATCTGGGTCCGAACCCAGATGAGGGTTCGTCTGGGTTCGAACCCAGTTGTTTGGGTTCACTAAAAAGAAAGATGAGAGGAGAGGTGAGAAAGCGGTGGCGGTGGCGGTGGCGACAGTGCCGAAGAGAGAGAGATGAAGAGGAGTTGGCGAGAGAGAGGTTGGTGGTGAATGTATGGTGGAGGCGACAGCGAGCGACGGAGCACAAGCGGTGAGGTTAGGGAGAGAGAGAGAAAGATCGGTGAGGTTAAAGGGGAAAAGTGGTAAGTGACTGAGAAAAATTTATTTTTATCTAATTTTTTAATTTAATTTTTTATATTTTTTATAATTTATTTATTTTAAATTTTCATATTTTAATTAATTTATATGTTTTTTTTTTTTTTACTTTTTTTCGCATTTTCGCTTTTACCCCTGGAGTCAAATGGTCAACTTTATCCATCTAACAGACTCCGTTACTGTCAAGGGTATTACCATCCTTTCATACGCCTTCAGGGGGTGTTTTGGGTGTTTAATTAAAAGTTATGCGGTATTTTGGATAAAAATGAAACCGTATGGGGGAAAATGGGTAATATATCAAAAGTGAGGCGGTTTTTTGGGATTATCCCTTTTATATTTTTTATAAAAATTGACACTGAACATATGGAAGCACATTCAAAATATCCCATAATAAGGAAAGAAAACAGTATAATCTGTGATTAGTGAAAATTAAAGGGTATGATAGAGAGAAACACAACTACTTATAATATATGCCAAGCGGTTGTGTTTTAGTTATATTCTATCTTACTAATTAAAAATCACAAAATGAATATATCTTATTCTAAAAGGCAAGAAGAAAATAAAATTATACATATAATTAAGTAAAAATTTTCTGAAAATGGATGTAAATGTCGATAAAGGTGGAGTTGTTGATGAAGATCTTTGCATATTTGCTAATTTTAGAAGTCAATTTAGAGAAAATCGAATGAAGACTATCTCCAATACTATTAGTCATAGAAAATTGCTTTTTCATTGTCACAGTTACGTAGCAGGCAGGGTCCTTGGCTAGACAGCAAATATACATATGACGATGGCCCTAACAAGCCTCCAACAACGTTCACATTTGGTCCACTGGACTTGGCTTCAAGCTTGTATCAACTTAGTCCAACCCAGGTATATAAAACATTTATTCCCTATTTAAGATTTTGATACATGGTTGTTGGACATCTCCAATTTTTCCAATGTTAGTTGGTTATCACTCTAATAGAACTTTTGTAGATTAAAAGAAACTCAAATTTTATACTTTTCTAGGTAGACTTTTCTACATATATTAATTATATATTGTTTTTATCTCTTTAGCATTTTGGAGATGTTGAACTCCACCAAACCTGAATTCAATGTGCTTGACATTACTGAAAAATTATCAATCATGGATTCTTGATGTTGAGCTGAAGTTACAATCAATGAATTTGGTTGATACTATTAAAGAGAACAATACAGTAACTGCCCAAGATAAGGCTACGACGATGATTTTTATCCGCCGCCATTTGCATGAGAGTTTGAAAACTCAGTATCTCACGGTGAAAGATCCGTTGACTTTGTGGAAAAATTTAAAAGATCAATATGATCATTTAAAAGCTGTTGTTCTCCCTAGAGCTCGATGCAATTGGCATCACTTGAGACTACAAGATTATAAGTCTGTTACTGACTATAATACTGCTATTTTTGACATCACTTCAGAGCTTGAGTTATGTGGTGAAAAATTAACTGATGCAGATTTATTAGAGAAAATTTTCTCTACGTTTCATGCCTCGAATGTGCTCTTGCAGCAACAATATCGAGAGCGTCGGTTTACAAAATATTCTGAGCTAATATCATGTCTTTTAGTTGCAGAATAAAATAATGAGCTGTTATTGAAAAATCATTATCTACGCTCAACTGGTTCCTCAGCATTGCCAGAAAGCAATGCTACCTCAAAAAGGGACCATGGATCATATCGAAGACATAATGGTTCTATCAAATTCGCTTTAATTGATTGGATTCTCGATGAACGATTTGAATCCGAATTTTTGTATTCTAAATCTGAACTAGAAGTTTCAGATTTTAAATAAATATATTCTCAGTTTTATTTGGATCTTAAAACCTGAAGTTTCAGATCCTTACTTCAATTCTAGATTATAATCTAGATTTTGGAACCAGAAGTTTCAAAATTGAGAATGAAAAAAATTGAGAAAAATCAATTCGAATTTGATACGAAAAGAACCCGTCTCGAACTCAAGTATATAGATTTGAAAATATGTCTCCTCATCGAAGTTGAGTAGAGACTTGAAGATTTTTTATGCTAACTTTTGTTCATGATTTCAGGATATAAATCGTGAAATTTAGATTCATAAATACGTTAAAGTATTATATTTTCTGTTCATGAATTTCAACGCATCGAGTCGTTATCTCTCTAGCGACGGCATGGGTCTGATAGTGGCATGAGTTATTAGATGTGAAAACCAGATAGAGACGATGATTAAGGTCGTGTTATGTTTGCTCCTCAAAGTAAAATGCGAAATAAGGTACATGACATATATTTTCTTATACTTTATTTGGTTATTATATATTTGTTACAATTCGTCGTAATTGTATTTTGAGAATTTGTTCATTAATTCACTGTGATTACGATTTATATATTTTGGTGAAATAAATGAAGTCAGATGATTGAAATAATTTGTACTTCAAATTTGCTTCTGAAGTAGCAATGTTAATGATTATGAAGTGAAAAATCATTTATCTCGCATGACTAAATTGATTAATATCATTCCTTGAAGTGAATGTTAAATCATCTGATAGTCATGACGATGATTATGGTCAGTAAAGCCTTGATGATCATATAAATTTAATCCACCTGAAGTGGAATTCATACTGTCATATGCCAGAAGCATATTTTACGATGACTGTTATTATAGAATCTGAAGATTCTCATCTAATAAATGTCCCTGAATGACACTATGTGTTTGATCCTTGAAGGACATTATGTGACATTTTAGTCATTGAACAATAATATGACAGTCTAATATATCCCTGAAGGATAGTAAGACAGTATAGTCCCAGAAGGATATTATGATGATGCAAATAAATTTATGATGCCAATAAATAAATTTTTCCGTCGTTAGGGGGAGAAAAAGAATTAGAAAATTTAATGACGTGAAATTATAATTGGCATGCATCATTCATTATGACGATTATTGTATAAGTCATATGAACTTGAAGTTCAAATAATCGTTTACTTGAAAATTGTATAGCCGAATGATTTTATATTCATTGCCAATATATTAACCCGGGTGATTGTTCTTGAAGAACAATTTACGTAAATGGCAACAAATAAATCATTCGTTTTGTAAAGTTATTATTCCCTGAAGTGAATAATAAAAGATCATGATCATTTTAAAGATCACGCTCGAGCTGTGTATAATCCTCATCATATAACTCCTGAAGAGTTAAATATTTTTGAAGAGATAGAATTCTTTAAATCTCCCCCTATAAAGCTCAAAAGAGATCTTAATTACATATGGAAAAGTCCATGTGCGCAAACTATATAGTTTGTCCTAAGAATATGTGAAAGTTTACAGTAGCCCCTAAAGAGGCATGTGTACTGAAAACTTAAAGAAAATTAAGATCTTATATTTTATTGCTCTGCATATTACAGAAAAATGATGAGGATATTGAATAACATATTGTGGATAAATGTCGACATAAAAGTTATTGATCAAAACAAAAGCAGAGCTATACTTATTGGATGTTTGAAGACATCATATGTTTTGATCGAAATAATTACTCATATGAAAATTGAGACAGTGAGATATAATTATATCTCAAAGGTTTACTGCAGAAACCTAATATTGATAATGTGAAAATAAATTGTCTCATAGTTAATTTCATATGATGAGAATTAATAGCCCTTGTAGAGGCTAGTGCCCCAGAAGTGGTACAATCTCCTGAAGAGATACAAAATCTTGAAAAAAAAAATTTCCTTGGAGAATTGTGGAGTCATGATCATGAACCACACAGTATCTCTGAATGTCAACAAAGGCATGATTGGCCTAAGTGGAAAGAAGCAATTCAAACAGAATTGACTTCATTAGCCAAACGTGATATATTTGGACCAGTAGTCCAGACACTTGAAGATGTCAAACCCGTTGGGTATAAATGACTATTTGTTCGAAAACGTAATGAGAAAAATGAAGTCGTAAGATATAAAGCACGACTCGTACCACAGGGTTTCTCATAAAAATTTGGTATTGATTATGATGAAACATATTCACCTGTGATCGATACAATTACGTTTTGATTTTTAATTAGTTTGGCAGTTTCCAAGAGACTTTAAATGTGTCTTATGGATGTGGTAATGACATATTTATATAGGTCATTAAATACCAATATAATCCCTAAAGGATTTAAAATGCCTGAAACATATAAATCAAATTCTCGTAACTTGTTTTTAATAAAGTTACAATGATCTTTATATGGCTTAAAGCAATCCAGATGGATGTCATATAATCGTCTTAGTGAATACCTCTCAAAAGAAGGATATATTAATGATTTATATATCCATGTGTATTCATAAAGAAATCAGAATTTGGATTTGTAATTATAGCAGTACATGTCGATGACATAAATTTAATTGGAACTCCGAAAGAGTTCTCAAAAACTGCTGAATATTTGAAAAGAGAATTTGAAATGAAAGATTTGGGAAAACAAAATATTGTCTCGACCTGGAGATCGAGCACAAAGGGAATGCTAGTCCATCAATCGGCCTATGTTGAAAAAATCCTAAAAAGATTCAACATGGATAAGGCTCATCCCTTAAGTGCTCCTATGGTTGTCCGGTCTTTGAACCCAAAGAAAGATCCATTTCGATCGAAAGATGATGGTAAAAAGATACTTGGTCCAGAAGTACCGTATCTGAATACCATTGGTGCTTTATTATATTTGGCACAATGTACAAGACCAGGTATTCCATTTTCGGTAAATCTTTTGGCAAGGTTTAGTTCTGCACCAACTCGAAGACACTGGAACGAAATCAAACATATTTTTCGATATCTTCGAGGAACTACAGACTTGGGTTTATTCTATTCAAGGACAACAAATTGTTCTGGTCTTATTGGTTATGTTGATACTGGTTATCTCTCTAATCCTCATAAATCACATTCACAAACTGGATATATTTTCACATATAATGACACAGCAATTTCATGGAGCTTTACCAAGCAAACTCTTGTTACCACATCATCCAATCATTCTGAGATCTTTGCACTTCATGAAGCAAGTAGAGAATGTATATGGTTGAGGTATGTTATTCAACACATCCAAAGTACTTGTAAATTACCTCCAGTTACAAATTCGCCAACAGTGATATATGAAGATAATGCTGCTTACATTGCCCAAATTAAAGGAGGATACATCAAAGGGGACAGAACGAAGCATATATCACCAAAATTCTTTTACACTCATGAACTCCAAGAAAGTCGACAAATTGATGTCAGACAGATACGTTCTACAAATAATCTTGCAGATTTATTTACTAAGTCTTTACCAACATCAACTTTCAAGAAGATGGTATATGGTATTGGTATGCGTCAACTTCACAAACTACAAAAGTGATAGTTGTATAATTTTCAGGGGGAGAATCTTCTTTGGACATATGTGCACTGCACTCTTTTTCCCTTAATCAGGTTTTGTCCCACTGGGTTTTACTGGTAAGGTTTTTAATGAGGCAGTATTTTGGCACGTCCAAGAATCTCGAAGAGTATTATCAAGTGGTGTACGTCCAAGGGGGAGTGTTATAAATATATGGTCTTAACACCACTTCCTTTTTTTAAATATTCTTTACCTTATTTGTTGATATTCAATTATGGAAATGATTCTCCCATTTGCCTATAAATAGGCCTATATTGTAACCATTGAAAATACACATCAATTGAATTATTTTCTCTCTTTCTCTCCTACTTTTGTTTGTTCTCTCTTATTTGATTATTGTTCTATATTCATTGCTTTTAGGCCATGTTTTATAACATATTTATAATAAATGCTCTGTTTTTCTTTTTTAATTTAAAGTATACATTTTCGTTAAGCTATCTCAAACTTGCATATCCATACGAAAATCACATGTAGCCATTTTATAATAATAAATCATCATCATCTGTATGCAAAAAAATGAAATATCACCTTTTTTTCATTTTTAATATTTCAAATGTCAGATTCTTTTTTTTTTTTTTAACAAAAAAAGGTGAAATTCTACTTGTATAATTGTGATGACTGCATGTTTGAATAAAATTTATTAACTTTGATCAACAAGACTATACATACATACATACATACATATATATATATATATATATATATAATGGATTTGAGTGGATTTATGAAAGAATTATAAAATAGTGTAGATAACTTAAATAAAAATAAAATTAAACAGAATCTTATATTTTAAATTTGTATTCTTTTGATTAAAGAACCAGTTTAATTCAAAGACACATTTAAAGTATCTTTTATATCGAAACCTCTTGTTAAATTTTTTTCAAAATCTCGGTGGTGTGAAAACAATTGTCGACAAAAATTAAAAAATAAAATAAAATAAAATCCATGTCACATAATTTAGACTGTATGGTTTTTTGTGATGAAGAAAAAAATAAGTATTCAAAAAAACTCTTAAAAACCAATTTAAAATCCTCAAACAAAAAGAAAAAACAGGTTTTTTTTTTTCCTTTTTTTTCTCAGTTTGATTTCAATATCAAACTGATAATTCTCTACAATTTTGAAAGAAAAATCAGTTATCTTTAACGAAGTATTTGTTAAATCAAAATCAAATTAAAATAAATTAAAAGGATCATAAAACATTTGTAGATATTCTAACAACAGAATTCCTCAATTATTTAATAATCATATTTAAGTAAAAAAGAATAAATAATTAATGACTCTTTATTTCCTACCTAAAGTTGTAATGATGGCCAAGGCATCCTCTACACAGGCATGGTCTTGTTGATGACCTGATTCCCTACTTGATAACACTTTATTACTTTAATTTAATATATTATCAAGTCCTTAATTATTGAAAGCGCATTACACTTTTATGTTCAAATTCAAAAGTCAAGAGCAATCAAACAAAGTTTATCTTTATTATTATTATTTTAAAAAAAAACGTTAACCTTTCTAATGAATAAGTGATACTTTCTTTTAAAATACGATTTAAAAAACTATAATCCATTTAAATTACGAGCGTGAACGTGTATTGTACGGAGAAAATATCGATCCAATCATTATTATTATTATATTACAGATCATTTTAGTCCACATTATTGCACTCACATAGTAACAAAATATTATTTAGGAACAAGTATTAATGTGATCCATCCATGTCTTGATGCTTGTTAACTTGGTAGATACTTGTTTTATTCCAAAGTTGTCATTGTCTTGGAACAAAAGGGCGTCTCTAAGAAACTTAATTATTCACATAATTCATAAAGAACTTTTTCGATCTTATCCACTAAATAATTCAAGCCATGCATGACACTTAATTGAGAAAATAAATGCATTTTGATACCATTTGTGGGGTATCCAGGACCCATCATCACGAGTGGCGGACCAAGAAAACTCACATTGTTCGGTAATTTTCTTAGTAACGAAGTTTCCTATTTTTAAGAAATTAAAAGAAAAAAAAAATATTTCCTTATTATCAGCGTTTTTATAAATTCCTAGAGTTTTAAAAATATTTTAAATGAGTAATTATAAACTACTCAAATTTTTTGTTAAATTCATATTCAAATTATATAAAAAAATTTAAAAAAAAATTTATGAGATACTGAATTGATATGTCATACTAATGCTAGTATTACATTTCAATAATAATAAAATATATATATTTCTCTTTAAAAAAATTAATATTGATATAATATGTCACGTTGTTATTAAAAGAATATCAAATCAATAATAATTTTTTTATGAAAAAAATATTATATATTATATTATTATTAAAATATCATATTAATGTTAATATGATATGTTAATTAAATATTTTATAAAAAAAAAATTTTGAAATATTGATAATTTATATATATATAAATTTTATTAAAAAATTAAAAAAATCTAGTATTGGCAGTAGTGCAATACTCATATTAAATTTGAATGATGAAACATAAATAATGTTAAATAAAAACTAAATACGTAAATCGCGTAAACAACCATTACAAGTTATCCCATAATATCTATCAAGCCACTGCATCGAAACTCGAAAGATTCGAGCAATAAAGGACAACCGTCCCAACAAAACCAGAATCAAACAACAAACTGGTTTTATCTTCTCGGGATAAGTCACCACCGATCCCACACAATCCTTTTCTTCCTCATGTATCCAACACCATTCCAAGTTTCCAACAGTGCTATATTTCCAAATCTAAACATTCAAGAGCTGATTATCACATGTTAATTCACACCCAGAAATCACAAAAATCTAATAAAATTGTATGCAATTACATGGCATTATCAAATAACTAAGGAACTGAATTAATCAACAACAAACTCATCATCACTCAACCAAGAAAAAAAAAAAACAGATAATTACAACTCTCTTCTATGTTACACCAATCCTGAAGCGTGTTTGTACAACCAAAAAACCAACATGAAAACCAAAACATTACAAATTTGAAGGCTGATAAAAGAGAGGATGCATCATACATGAGTTCAGGGGATGAAACCAACGAAAGGCATGGCGGGGGAGTAGGCGTTGGAGAGTTGAGGTGACATGTTCTGGTGGATTACGATGTCAACTGCTTCTGCTACCACCATCACGAACTCTATTGCTAGTTTCACCATTTCTATGCACATCTCCAGTCTCTGGAACACCATTTTATCACTTTTAAATGATAATGCTGTGGCGGGTGGTGGGGCTTTGGTTTCGTTTCTTAATTTCTTCTTTCTTCTTCTTCAAATCTCCGCGTCGCTTTGATTTATGTATGGCGTTCCAAGTCTGGAAGGCCCGTGTTTATACGCGCATAAATAAATATTGGGGTTTTGAAGAAGAAAACGAGTGGATTGAACAAAGGTTTTATATCGCCTTTCGAAGTCCCCAAGAGACACCTTGGATACTCACCAATTTATCTTATGCTGCTTTTATCCTATAAGTCTGTCAAAATCCAAACATGGTTACAATTTCGGCTTACCGTCTAATTAACCTTTTATTTTTGGGTTTAATGTCCTTTTAAGTTTGAACATCCTTCTCATCTCGCACTTCTTAATCATATGGATTCGAGTTTTATCGCTTCTTATAGTGAGAGTTAGTAAGTTTATCCAACCAATCAAATTATTAGTATTGATAAATAACTTTACCTTGAAAATGAGTTTGACTACTATATTGATTAGATAATCTTATTCATTAATAACTATATTTATTCCCTTATTTTCGTTTTTTTTTATTTAAAAAAAAAAAAAACTGTAACCAACTAATATCCCAAAGTCTTATGGGAATTCAATGTGAATTTTATGAGATAATTTTTTTCTTATCGAGTTTTGGATATATTTATTATATCATGTATCTTCTATTCAAATAACGTTATATGGTATGAGTGTATTTGATATGTAAAGCTCTTACATTGATTATAATTATCACAAAATTATATGTTCATGAATAAGAGTTTTCTAAATCAAATGATCCCATTAGTTTATGGTGATGGTAGTAAAGTTATATAGATAATAAAAGGAGTAAGAATTAATAATCTATAAAGATGTATAGGACCACTTTGTGAATCTGTTTGATCTTTCAAAAATTGGACAGAATCTTTAGCAAATTTTGTAGTTATGTGAACCATATAATCTAATTTTCTTTTATCAGATGGTTTACACAAGAAACATGAGTTAGAATCTACTTGGAGTAGTTTAGGAGATGAATGATGATGACAAATAACCCTATAAAAAAGACCAACATTTTCAATGTAATTACCACTGTCTGTACAGCCCAAGTTGATAAGAAGTGTCTCGGATGCTTATCCAATTATTGAGTAAGCGACAAGCGTCGTGAAGAGTGAAACGGCCATGACTATTTCTATTTAAGTACTGCAATATTGAATACACCCTAGCCATATCATTGGCAAAATAATGAAAAATTTGACCACGAAATGGGTCAGTGAACTGAGGCCTACCTCGAACACGACATGAAATCTAGGAGTACGACTTTTCAGTCGATTGAATCTGATGGTCGATTCGATGTCAGTGAAAGGTTAAATGTCAAGTGCGTACGATCAAATCACTACTCTTAAATTAGGTTAGCTCTTGCTTATCTTACCTAATTATTAATTTTATTTATAAATTATAATTTTTAAATTTTATTCTATAACTAAACTTATAATCAATCTAAGAATTATAATTTATAAATAAATTTAATAATTTGATAAAATAATTAAATCTAATTATTATAAAATATGAATATTTAATTTGACTGGACATGTACAAACCTTACATCATTTTATGTATATTTGTAATACAAGCCTTCCATTTGAATGGATGCATATATTTTAACATATTTAAATATTATGGTTTCAATGGTTAATAAAGATATCAATCTTTCGTCTTTGGCTATTGGGCCGTGGTTAGTCACCGGTAACCCCATGCCTTAGTGACATGAATTTGACATCAATCCATCAATCCAAATAATATATATATAATATAATAATAGTTATCTCATTATTACGTATTAATTATCTCTCAATTTTTATATGGGTCTTCCCCCCACCTTCATATGGACAGAGAGCAGTATCTCGTACCGTGTCATCATATTTTTATTTCGATTGATTTTGATAGTTTTATGTGTTGTCGCAGTACTAAAAAATATATATATCAACCTTTTGAAGAGTTTTTAGATATTAGTAATATAAAAATTATAAAAAATACTCAAAAAGGTGAAATTTCAGTTTTGGTTAAAAAATATAAAGTTATTCATTGGAGTTGCCATATTTCCACCCCTTAAATTTGCATGTAAACCCCTCTTTGTTCTTACGCCCCATTAAAAAGTTCAATCTTGTAAGTATACTACACATTACCAGTGATATCCCATTTATTTTTCTCATGTAACTATTATTGATAAATAAATTATAAAAATAACTATAATAATTACCATAAAGCATTAGGGAAAAAAAAAGAAAAAAGAAAAAAATTTCATATGAGGAACCGCATCTCCGTCCAAGTGAGGCGGCAACCTCTGCCATAGTCTTTCTCAATCTTTAATGGAGGAGGCTGCTGCACAACCCTCCATCTTCTTAATCTCTTTCCATTTTCCCCCCTAAAACAATCTTCTTTTGTTTTATGCTTAGAAAACCTGCTTCCATTCTTTTCTTTCTATCATCTTCCTCATACTCTTCCATTGTTCCACTTTCTTATCTGGATTTTATTTTATCTAAATTTTACATTTTTTGTTAAATGTAATATAGTGAATAAGAATAAAAAGTTAAATAGATATTAATAATAATATATTTTAATTGAAAAGTTAATAATATAAATAAATTATTTTTGATTTGGATTTTTTTTTATATATACTTTATGATAATTTTTTTATTAATTCTCACTAAAAATGAAAATAATATCTTTTGATTAAAGTGTTAATAATTTAATTTAAGAGTAATGTTAAAATTTAAAAAAAAAAAAATAAAAAAATTCACGCATCGTTTTAGAGGGAGGGTTGTGAATATCGCCACTCTACTCATTGAACTCCAAACCCGGGCTGAGTTGTGGAGGGGGCCACAGGCGTTTGGGTCACCCACCAGCCCATGAAAAATTGCCATGTGTGAAACTAAGGTATAAGTCCCTCTAATTTTGGTTTTCATTAATTAAGACCATATTAATTAATTATAAATGATAACAAATAGGAAATTGTTGGATACGTGATTTCTGGTATACATATATACGTATTATATAATATTTTTATAATTAGATATAATTAATTTTAAAATGTAAAAATCAATCAATTAAATTCATTTATTATATTTGAATTAAATATAAGAGAAAAATTGTTTTAAGATAAATAATATAATGAATAAATTTTATTAATAGATTTTTACAATTTAAAATAAAATATACCTTATTATAACAGTTATATATACATATATTATCATTTAAAATAGAAGACAAGACCTATCCCTTTTAATATTTAGTTTCCTGTTAATTTATATATTACTGTTTTGGTAAATTTATATTTTAGTTTTTTAAACTAGTGTAATATATAAATTAATATTTTAATTTTGTTAAATTTATATATTAACATTTCCCATTAATATATATATATTTTGTTAAAATACCATTTATATTTGTTTTTGAAACTTGTTTTGCTAAGTTATAATTTAATTAATTATTTATATACATTTATTTTAAGTTATTATATCTTGACGTGGTTTAATATGACAATGATGAAAATAAAATTACTAAAATGTGTATAAGTAATTAAGACTTAAATATATTGTAAAATAATGATATTACATTTACTCTTCCGATGTTAACGACTATTATTGAAAGATTCTTTTAAATTATGTATATTGATAAGATTAGACTTTCTAACAAAATAAAAACATAACTTTCTTACAAATTCATTGACATATATATTGAAAGGGTATTTTTCAGTATAAATTAATTTTTAGATTTAAAAGAGTAATGAATTCCGTTTTGATTAATAAGGTTAGAGTCTGTATTATTTGTTAATTTATTTTTTAATAATAAGATTAAACGGTGTTATATTTAGTTTTTCTCTAACTTTTTTTTTTTCAGTGGTTAATTGGATTGATATTTTTGTCTTGGCCTCAGATAAAATTCCTAACCCTGCCTCTACTACAAACGTAACCTCAATCATATTTAATTATTCATCCATTTCATATAAGTAAATATTTTCACATGCAATGTTGTAGGTAAGATATTTTCACCTATGTGACATATTTTAAAAAGTTGAAAAGCACTTGCACAATTAAAGTTGCATTTGCGCTAAAAATAAATTTTTTTTTTATGGACTATTTATCCCCTTAACTGTCAATAATTAACGGCAAAACATTAACGACAAAAGATATCCGTACAATAAATACTAGAAGTTGCATTCAACTACAATTATAGCAAAACTTAGGGAAATTTTGTGAAATTCGCACAATTTAACAGCAGTTAGTCACAATAGGTATGTTGTGAATCAACTATATATTTTTTTTCTTTTTTTTTTTTTTTATTAATGATAAGAAAAATAAATTAAATTTTAAAAAAAATTATCTACAATTTATATCGTGAGATAAGGATGGAATTTGAATTCCCGATCCCTTATGATAACACCATATTGTAATTATCATGCATTTGAATATTCTCCCTTCCTTATCAATATAATATGTGCTTCGAAATCATTAGAAAGTTAGGCAAAGCAATGGTCAAACCATGTCATTATCATGTCTCAATGTAGACATCACAGCCGGTTTACAGAATCTATTTTGGTTAATTAATTAGCCTGCCAAGCATTGAATCGTGTACAGTTCCACAACTTTACTCATACCTGACACTAAGTGATTACTAATTAAATGTGATTTGAAGGCTGATTTGTTCCGTCTTCTTCACTCAATTATATGACAGACTCTGTATATTTTTTATTTCGAGTCCAACGGTTCAACCAATTAAAAAGACTACTCCGTTAAATATTGTAAACTTGCAGTGTTCCAACACATAAGTTCAGGAAAGTAAGATTATAACCAAAGTACAATATATTATAAACTAATACAAGATAAGTTTGTCCTCACTAAATGAGCCATTGTCACAAATCTTCAAGAGATGTGCACAAAAATCATTTAGGAGTTATAATATTATTGTTACGCCGTGTAAATGATAAAATTTGAGTTTTTTGTTTTTTTTTTTTAAAAAAAATGACAAAGTTCATGTGTGTGATGACATAATGACTATCACATATTTATGATTCTAAGTTGACACCTCTTACTACTAAAATATGGTAGGTTTTTTTCATTTTTATGTTGATTGCTCTCTTATTTTTGTGTGGATTACTTCTTTTTAGTATGAAACTACTCCTCAAACCATCAATATCTTATTTCATTTAGTTAATATTATCCTTTGCAATTGATATTGTCCCTTGCACCAATTGCAGTAATTAAAAATAAAAATGATAAAATTTGAATAGGTTCTTTCTCTGTCAATCCACCGTAATGGTATACACTTTCTAATAATTTTCTTTTTCCTTTTTTTTTTTTCTTTTTCTTTTGGGAAAAGAAAAAGGGCAAAAGAAAATAATAATTATGATAGTAACCTCTCTAAATGCATGTTGAATTGACACTGGGCATCAATCTTTTACTTTAAAATTATCTCTAACTGCTTTAGCTGAAAATTTGAAAACGTAAATTTTATTCGATTATTATAATAAATTTGAGTTTTGAAAAAAAATTAGTGTGCTGGGTATGTTGCCTGATCGACCGCATTGTCCTTCTAGTCAATTTTCAGAAGGTATAAGGGAAATTGAGATTAATCAAACAATCAAATCTTAGTTTGTTAACGTAATATCAATTAGATATATAGAATATAAAATAGTAAATAAAATTTTGAATCAAAGCAAATATGAATAGCTCTAAGTAGGGTAATACGGCGATAGCCACCCCCACCACTTCCTTTAATTCAAAGGTCACAAGTTCGAACTCAAAAACCTTTTACTTTGTATGGACGATTTTTTCACAACTGTATAGGCAGTCAGTCATCTCTCATTCTCTGAGAGTAGTGATTCAAATAGTACTTTTGACTTTTATATCAATTAGTATTGGCAGACTTAATGTTTCAAAGAAAAAAAAGCCAAAATTGAATAATGTAGGTTACTTAGTAACTTTTACATAGTAAAACATTTAAAAAAAGTCATTTTTCATTTTTTAACTTTAGACAGAAAATTTAAAATGTTATTATTAAAAAATCATACTGATACCAGTACATCACGTTAACTCAATGTCTTATGAAAAAATTTTCTTCTAAGCGGTGAACTTTCAATAGTATCTCATTATATTAACTTTCATAAATAATAAATATTATTGAATATTTTAATTGTTTGGTGATTTGAATTGAAAATATAAAAGCTAATTATCTTTCTAATTACTTACTAACCATGTATATAAAGTAACTTGTAAGTTTTATATCTTTTATTAATGAAAATAATAAACAGAGTTACATGATTATATATATGTTAGGATTTGGTACAATCAATGGATTGATTTTAGTAACTACTCTTATAACCAATCAAATAAATATAATTGATGGATAAGGTTACTCAACTGATTTGTTAAAATTAAAATTGATAATTATTTTTTTTCTTGAAAGGACAAAACGGTAATAAGATTGAACTTGTAATAAATCACTTTGCAATGATTTTTAATCATGACTTTACAACTGAAATTAAATGCGTAAAATTTTAAAACTGATTAAAAAGATTAAAGTTGAAATTACATGGCCCGGTGCCCAAGTGCCATGGTCCACATCACCTACACATATAGCCGTTAAAATTTGAATTAAATATCTCTACAATTCCACAAATGCCCTCACCGTTTCCCCTTTTTCCCAAAAAACCTCTCCCAAATTCAAATCCCAAACCTGCGAGTGTCCCTCCATTTCAAATGTCAATCAAATCTCCACCGTCCACCCCATCTCCCTCAAATTTCAACCCCTCAAAAACCCCAAAATCCAGAGAGAGAGAAGTGAGTCAGTGAGTTCAAAATGAGTCCTTTACCGAACCTCTATTAGCTTCAAAACAAGAAGAATTTCGTCTCTTTGTTAAACAACTTGAAAAAATCGCAGCAAATCGATTAGGGTTTTTGTTTCTCAGCTCCTCTTTCAGGTATTATCAGATTCACATTTCAAGTGGTTTTCTTCTTATAAAATTTTTACGATTTAGTTTTGTTTTGATTGATAGAATGTTGAGAGACTTCAAGTTCCTGCGACGAAATTCATCAAAAAACGAAGAGATCGAGAACGTTCCAGTGAACCCTAGAGACTCTTCTGGTTCTCAAACGAATTTCAACGACGCATCATCCAGGCCTCCACTCAACACATTGAACCCTAGAATCGAACAAGAACCGTCGGTTCGAACGAGAGTTGATAGAACCCCAACGAAGCAGATCAAGTCGAAGAACTCTGATCAGGCGTTGCCTTTGAGGACTCCAGATAAGCATGGAGGTGGGTACTCGTCGAAGCAAAGGTTTGGATGGGGGAGTAGGAATGAGTCTAGTGATGATTTGAGGAGTTTGGTGACTCCTAGAGGAGGGGGGAGTAGGGTTTCGGGGAGGGGGAATGGGAGTTGTAGTGAGAGTAATTGTAATTCCACGCAGAGCACGCCTACAAAGAGTGTGAACAAGCCTCCTAATTCGGGGTTTAGGAGTAAATTTGACTGGACTGGAAATGGGAATGTTCGTGGTGGGAATTTTGCTGCTTTGTACAGAGGGATTCCAAGTTCCAGTGGGACGAGTACAGTTGTTAACACTGTTGAAGTGCCTCATTTTGATCTTAAGGAGGACCCATCTTTTTGGATGGATCATAATGTACAGGTAGAATTCGAGTTTTGGCTTGTAAAAAGATGGATTTTTTAGAGTTTGTAGTTTGTTTTTGTGGTGTGGTATGTCGGTATGTTGGAATTTGCTTGTTTTTGATTGATTGGTTGAGGGGTACTTATGGTGATGGGTTTGAAAATTACAGGTTCTTATACGTGTGCGTCCTCTCAATGGGATGGAGAAGGCTACGCAAGGTTATAATAGGTGTTTGAAGCAAGAAAGTGCTCAAAGCATCACTTGGACTGGCCAACCGGAAACACGATTTACTTTTGATCATGTTGCTTGTGAAACGGTGGATCAGGTGTGTGGCTGGAGACCAGCAGATTTGTATAAATTGGTTTTTGCTTTCTATTTTGAATTTGTGAGTTTTGTTTGAAATTTGGATTTTGCAGGAAATGCTTTTTAGGATGGCTGCTCTGCCAATGGTAGAGAATTGCTTGTCTGGGTATAATAGCTGTATGTTTGCCTACGGTCAGGTATTCCTCGATATTCCTTCTTTGACCTTATTTCAATAAAGCAGAGTTAGGTGAATCCCCAAATTCTAGGATGATTTGAATGTTTACTCTTGCCTGAAAAAGAAGACTGACTTCACAAATTCCCATTATTTTTGCATCCATCAACTAGAATTGAACTGTAACAATATTTACTGAAACAATTATGCATTATCATTATTGTTTTCCCTTAGTTGCTTCTATTAGAACACATCTATAGTGACACAGTTCTTATTGTATGCTCTTTGTGTACATGGGGTTGTACTCTCGTTTGGGCCTCACTAAGAATGCCTCTGGCTTACAATCTTGGTGATAAATTTCAGTTTATTCATGTTTCCTTTTTTGATTCAAATTCTGTACTAGGAGACACGAATTATGGATGCTAAACCTATGTGTTGGTTCTTTCTGTAAAATATTTTGGAACTTAGTTTCCAACTGTATTACGTTAAACAACAATGTATTTAAGCTTTTTTTTTTTCCAACTGTATTAACTCAAACAACAATGTATTTAAGCTATTTTTTTTCCAACTGTATTAACTCAAACAACATTGTATTTAGGCTATTTTTTTATTACTATTATTATTATCTCTAACCATAACAAAATATCAGCTTAATTTAAATTTGATTGAGTTTTGTCATGCAGACAGGAAGTGGGAAGACATATACAATGCTTGGAGAGATAGATGATTTAGAAGTTAGGCCAAGTCCACATCGGGGAATGACACCAAGGATATTTGAATTCTTGTTTGCGAGGATCCAAGCCGTAACTTTGTTATTCTATGCATGATTTTGATACATCTTTTATTTTGGTATAAACACAAATTGTGCTCAGTTTCTCTTTCTGTTACATGTTTTTCATTGCAGGAAGAGGAAAGTAGAAGAGATGAGAAATTAAAATACAATTGCAAGTGCTCTTTCTTAGAGATATACAATGAACAAGTCACAGATCTCCTTGATCCTTCATCTACCAATTTAATGGTGGGTTGGGCTCTTTCATAGGTATGCACCCTTATGAATGTTTATGCTGATCTTACAAGTTATTTTCTTTAATTGTAGCTGCGGGAGGATGTCAAGAAAGGGGTGTATGTGGAAAACCTCTCTGAATTTGAAGTTCAGACAGTAGGCGATATATTGAAGCTTCTAACTCAGGTTTTTTATCTTTAACTGTTGTCTATTTTCCAGTTGGAAAAAACTGGAAATGAGGGAACCGTGTCTTTTCTTGCTTCACAATCTGTGTTTTTATTGTGCATAGGGTTCTTTAAATAGGAGAGTTGCAGCTACAAATATGAATAGAGAGAGCAGTCGTTCACACAGTGTTTTTACATGTGTCATTGAGAGTAGGTGGGAAAAGGATTCCGCAACTAACTTAAGGTTTGCAAGATTAAACCTTGTTGATCTTGCCGGTTCTGAAAGGTAAAAGTGTTGTATCTTAACTTGTTGAACCATGTATACATGTCAACCTCTTGCATGATTGTTATAATATTAGTATTGTTTTCTATTATAGGCAGAAAACTTCAGGTGCTGAGGGTGAACGTTTAAAAGAAGCTGCCAACATTAACAAATCATTGTCCACACTAGGGTAATTTTAACCATTAGCATAATTCTTTAACATCTTCTCATTTGTGTTGTTTCATTGTTTTCTCCTTCAACCAGATGACTATTTTTAATGTAATATTATTTGCAGTCATGTGATTATGATTCTAGTAGATTTGGCACATGGGAAGCCTAAGCATGTTCCTTACAGAGATTCAAGGCTGACTTTTCTTCTCCAGGTTTATTCTGAGTCCGTGTCCTGCATTTTGATTAGTTACATTTCTTGGCCAATATTTAATGTTGGGCACTAAAATCAATTCAGGATTCTCTTGGAGGGAACTCAAAAACAATGATAATTGCTAATGTCAGCCCTTCGATCTGGTTAGTTCATATTTTCTTCTATGTGCAACAGCATTGCTGTGTTTTCAACTAAGATACACGATCACCAAATTGATATTAACCACCCTTAACTTTTTATTATTATCTACTTATCTTTTGCAGCTGTGCAGCTGAAACACTGAACACATTGAAGTTTGCTCAACGAGCAAAACTCATTCAGAACAATGTAAGATTGTTTCTTTGTCAATGCAGCATCATTAAATTTCTGCAAGGCATTGATCAGTTTTGACCGATTTACTTTTTCTCTCTTCATGGCATAGGCTGTGGTGAATGAAGATGCTACAGGGGATGTCATTGCCCTACAACACCAGATAAGGCTTTTAAAGGTGTGGTAGTCCGTCTGTTTGGTCAATTTTGATATTGCTTATTGCATGCCTAATATTTAAAGACTTAAGATGGGTGTTTTTTTTTTTGAACAGGAGGAACTTTTACTTCTTAAACGTCAGAATATTTCCAGGTCCTTGTCATTTGGTTCAGTTTCATTAGATGCAATGCAAGTAGAGGAAACTGCTTGCACAGTGAACAAATGTGAGATGGATCAACAGCCAGTTGATTTCCTTGAATTTGAGTCCAAAGGAATCATACGATTGTCTACTAAACAGGTATCCTAGTATACACTAAATTGATTCAAGTCAAGTTAGCCAATGTTTACAGTGACTATGGATGGATTTGGAGGATTTTCAACTTAGTTTTAGACAAAGTAGATTGACCAGGCTACTTTTTTTAAAGACTGACAAGTGCAAATCTCATATTAAAGCATTCAAATATAGGCTTCAAATTGAAAACTGAACTCGGTTTACAATTTACATTCATTATGTTTCTGGTCGTATGACAATGTGCATGATTTCATTTATATCACTGTCACTGATAATTACATTCTAATGGAAATGATGGTGAATTAGTTTAAATCTTTGGAGACAACACTAGCGGGTGCCTTGAGAAGAGAGCAAATGGCAGAAACATCAATCAAGAATCTTGAAGCTGAAATAGAACAGTTGAATCGTTTGGTATTGTCCACTTATATACATTTGCTCCCTTTTATTTTTCTAATTAAAATATGAAGCAAAGAAAAATTGTCAACTGTCACCTAATTTCCTACTTCTCAGGTTCGTCAAAGAGAAGAGGAAACCAGGAGCACTAAAATGATGCTCAGGTTTCGTGAGGACAAGATTCAAAGAATGGAGTCACTTCTTGGTGGCTCATTGCCTGCGGACTCTTTCTTAATGGAAGAGAACAGAGCGCTCTCTGAAGAGATTCAGCTACTTCAAGCTAAAGTTGATAAAAACCCTGAAGTAACCCGATTTGCATTAGAGAATATAAGACTTCTAGATCAAGTCAGAAGGTACATTATTGAAAACAGATGCAAATGACAAGATGCTTTTCCAATTCTGAACTTATTTTTTCATGTTGAATCTATAGATTTCAAGAATTCTATGAAGAAGGGGAGAGGGATATACTGATGGTTGAGATATCCAATCTGCGTGAGCAGGTATTATAAGAATCTGTTAGCTTATGACATTTTTTCGTTTTATTAATTTTTTTCTTTGGAGCTTATATAAACAACAAAAGCCTACTGTTTGCAGCTGCTTCAGTTTCTGGATGGTAACTCTAAGCAGCATAATGATTCAAAGGTTAGTTGATTTCATTATCTACTTCAATCTGTCTACTTTTCTTCTCCGAAAGAGTGACCTGCATTTTTGGAAATTTGGTACAGGAAATTGCATTTTAGAGGCCTTCAGTTCTGAATCATTTTCCTCTACTTTTCCTTAGAACATGTAGCACTAGGAATTTGGACCTGTGTAGAGTCCTAGGAGGTTGGATTTAATTCTAAGAACCAATGACTTATTGTCTTTTTCATCTTGATCCTTATATATATATATTTCAATGACACAGGAAGCTGTGCGCATTAACAAAGAAAATGATCTTCTCCAATTCGAGGTTGCTTCTTATGGTCTTACTACGAACAAATCTTTTTTTGATTAAAATTCAATCATTTAAGTGACATTTACTTTTCATTGTCTCAGTTGAAAACCACTCTCAACGAGTTGGAGAAATGTAAAAATAACCTAAATTCTTGCTTAGAGGAAAATGCAAAACTCAGTAGGTAAGGAAATCTTGTTCGACCTTCGAGTTCCTTAGTGTTCATATTCAGATACCACAAACCTGTCTGCAGTTCTCATTCATTTTGTTTCTTGCGATCTTCTGCAGAGAAATTTATGATCTGCGTAATATGTTAAACAATGTCGAATCTGCACCTGATAGTCAAAAGAGCAGTGCTGGGATCATTGAGGTACCTTTTCTTTGTGCTTA
Source organism: Dimocarpus longan (assembly GCA_022984855.1). NCBI lineage: Eukaryota > Viridiplantae > Streptophyta > Magnoliopsida > Sapindales > Sapindaceae > Dimocarpus > Dimocarpus longan. The sequence goes on from CM041020.1 coordinate 26,491,476, forward strand.
AAATGAATTAATAATTATTATAAAAGAATAAAAAAAGGATCAAGAAGAAAGAGTTTAGGGCAGGTATCAAGTTAACTGGAAGACCAGTGGACCTAATGTTGTCATTTCATTTAACTAGCTTTTGATCGCTTTGAGATTTCATATATGTTTGAGTTCATTGATAAGCAATGAAACTTTGCTTTCAGGGTACGTTGGGAACTCCGACTTTTGAACTTCCCAGGCCTTCTTCTGTTCAAAATGCGATGGATGAGATGCATGATACTCATGTCCTGAAGCATGCTGAAGAAATCATGAATTTGCAGCTTGAATTGGATATACTTAAGATTATTCTGAATGAAGAGAGGTCATTCCGTGCAGAAGTAGAGGAGAGGGAAACTTGCTTTAATAGAGATCTTGAGCTTGCAAAAGACCAACTTTTGTTGTTGAATAAACAATATGAAGATGTAAACATTGAACTGAAAGAAGCTAAATCTGTGATTGAAGCTCTTGAGTCGCAACAAATTCTATCAATCAATGAGATGGAGGACCTGCAGAAAAAGAACAGTCATTATGTAAAACGTTTGAGTGAACAGGAGCTTGAAATGATTGCTTTGAAGGAGCAAATTTCTTGCAAAGAGTTAAGAGATTACCCATCCTCTGACCCCTTCAAGAGTCAGGACTTAACCTTGCAGGCCAAGCTGAAGAGGATGCATGATTCTCTTGACAAGGCTAAGCGACTGAATATGTGGTACCAAAATGATCGTGATTTTCATGTCTCTAATGAAGAAGAAATGGATGAAATTTGTCGGCAGGCTGAAGCTGAAACTGCTGAGGTCATTGTCTGTATGCAGGAAGAGCTTTCCATTCTTCAGCAGCAAGTCCAAGATTATCATCTTAAAGAGATGGAAGCTGAAAACAATGTGATTTGTTTGGAAACGGAGTTGAAGGAACTACAAGAAAAACTTGCTCTCTCAACTGAGAAAAATGAATGGTTACTTGGAAAGCTTGAAGAAAAAGATGGGGAATTAAGAGCATTGTCTGAGGAATGGGAAGTTCTGGCTGGTGAGGTTGAAGAAGTTGTGGCTTGTGGAAATAATGCATTGATTGATGCCTCTGATCAGCTTGACCTCATTTCCAGCTCATTTCCACAGAAAAGGATCTGGATTTCTGAACAAGTTGGCAGGTTGATAAATATCATTTCTGAAAAGGAAATATTAATTGAAGAACTTGGCAGATATTTAGAAGATGCAGACAATAAAAGAGGTGAAGTGGAGTGCATGTTGAAGTCATTACGAGGGGCAGCACTGGTTATTAATGAAGCTCACCAGCGGGAATGCAATGAAAAGGAGCAGGAAATTCTCTTGTTGCTGTCAGAAGTAAGGGGAAAAACATCTACCATAGCCAAGCTGGAGGACAGAATGAAGATGGCTGAAGAGCACATTAGCAAATTGTCAGTTTGTGCAACAGCGGCATTTGTAATAGTGAATAGACAGTCAGAAACCACTGAGAGTCATCTCATTTCATTAAAGCACAAAGATATTCAACTCGAGGAATCTGTAGAGGTGAACCAGAAGAAGGATACCCTTCTAACTGGCCAGGCTGCTATTATTGAACAGGCAGAGAAACAGATCGAATCTCTGAGAAAGGAGGTAACAGATATGAAGGAAACCTGTGCTGAACTTGGAAGGAAGCTTTCTGAGGAGGAGCAGCGTGCAAATGCCATGGAACAAAAGCTTGGAGATATTGAAGAGACTGACATTTTGAAGACAAGAGAAAAACTATCCGAGCTAAAAGCTGGTGTGTCCACACTCAGGTCATGCGTTGGTTTGTGTTTGGAGGATGATAAAATTCCTGAAAGATATAATGCGGATGCAGATTGTTCAACTTTTGATGGCAGTGATGAAGGACGGGTAAGCTAAGTTCTCACTTTCTAGTAGAAGCTAATACGCTAATTCAGTTTATGTGTACCCAAAGCTTCGAAGAGTATCTGATTTAATAGTAATTACATATCTGGGCATTATTGCAGTTAGATGGTGAGACAAAAGATGATGATGATGTCCATTTTGTTGAGGATTTGAGAAATGATGTTTCCAAGCATCGTGTTAAAGCAAAAGAGAATTTCTGCAGCTATCCATGTGATCAGAAACAGATGGTGTCCAGAAACATTTGCAATGATGTGCGTGAAAGAGATGCTACAATTGTTCTTCTGAGAATGGAAATAGAATCTGCCCTTAAAAGCTTAAAAGAGGTACAAGCTGAGATGGCCAGACTACATGGCGAGAAAGAAGAAATGTTGGTGTCTAAGAAACAAAATGAAAAGGTCATGAAATATTTCGTTAATCAGCTACTTACCCTGCAAGCAACTATGGATAATTTTGAGAAGCAATCTAAACTCAAGATAGAAGCTGTCAATCAAAAACTTGGGGAATTTGAACATAATGTACATGAAGCAGGGACTGATTGGTGTCAAACGAAAGAGGTATCTTATATTACTCTTTTGAAATTATATTCCAATAATCTGCCACTATAACTTACTCTCACGTTAGTTTTTGCTTTGGAATGGAGTAATTTAAGTAAAGCTTAGTATGCCCTCCAAGCACGTTTCATATTCATTCACTGAATCTTTCATAATAAAAAATTAAGATAATTCCAGGTTATAGTTGTCATTGGATTCAGCTGAATTTTTCACCCTTTTACTTATTAAACATTAGGATACTCAACACTAGTACCCAATTTTTGTATTTTTCTGATGAACTGGTTTTCTGACTTTTGTGCACAGTTTCTGGAACATGAAGTTGGTGATGCGAAGATAGTTGCAGTTCAGAAAGCTGCTGAAGCTTCTTGTATTTTCGCAAAATTTGAAGAGGCCCAAGATACCATGAAAGAAGCAGATATTATGATCAATGGGTTACTGATAGCTAATGAGACAATGAAGTTGGATATAGAAAGGCTAAAGCAAACACAAGTAAAATTAAAGAAGGAGAGGAATACACTAATTAATGAGGTTCAGAGCTTGCAGTCCATCAACGATCTGAAGGATCAGCAATTGGATAACCTTGAAAAGCAGTTTGGCACAGACATGACAGAAGCGAGGGATTTGGTTGTGGAGCTGGAGGGTTTTGTTGCAGATCTGCAGACTACTTATAGGGAAAAGTTTATGCTTATAGCTCATGATTTTCAAAGCATGAAATCAGTACTTTTAGATTCAACTAACTTAGTGAGATCATGGCTGGATGACGTGTGGTCAGAAATAATTATGAAAGATTGCGCTGTGGCTGTGCTACACCTTTGTCACATGGGAATATTATTGGAGACTGTGACGGGGCTGAATGCTGAAAATGGTTTGCTTCAACATGGCCTCAGTGAATCAAACTCTGTTATAGCTGATTTGAGAGAGCATAATTTCAAGTCAAGAAAGGAGCTTGAGATGTGTAGAGTTCTTAAGGGGAAACTACTGGCTGACATCAAGAATAGTTTTGATCGAATCTCCAGGAAAGAAGAGGAAACTGGGGAGCTCTGTGTCAAGTTAATTACTTTTGAGAAAAAGGTATCGGATCTACAGCTTCAGGAGGAGATGATGTTTCAAAGGTCTAATGATATGGGATCTCAGCTTGCTGTTCTAATGAAGGAGTTGGACTTGAGTCATATAAATGTTGTGGCATCCCTTTTAGATCAGGAGAAACTGCTGAAAGATAAAGAAGAGGTTCTAAATTTAGAAGCTGAATTGCTTATGGTCAATTTGTGCTCAAAAGACTTAGAGTCACTTGTTTTGGCATCAGAGTTAGAAGAGATGGCTCTTCAAAAAGCTGAAGCAGAGAGAAAGAATATTGGTTGTTTTGCTGTCATTGAGAACTTAAAGAAAGAAATGATCATCTCCAATGTAGAAGCAGAACTGAAAGAAGAGTTATACAGCTTGGTTCTCCATGATTTGGAGGAAAAGAAAGTTAAATTTGAATCATCCCTTAGCCGCATTGATAAATCTGAGATGGAAAATCACAGGTTGAAAGACAAAATTTTGTCTTTGGAGGCCTGCTTTGTCAATTTACAAACTGATTTGGATATGAAAAATGCTGAACTTGGTGAACTCCAACATTCTCAATCTGACATTATGAAGGATCTTTGCTTGAAAAACCAGGATGTGGATATTCATTTAAAGAGAGAGACTATTTTAACCAAGGAAAATGCTTCCTTGAGGAACCACATTACTCATCTCGGAAGTGAAACCCATAAAGCTATGTCCATATCAGGCGTGAACATTTTGAAATGTTTAGATTCAGTTAAGAGCGTAGAAATGATGGGCAACAGATTGTCTAACAAAATGCATGAAGGCTTTATGATTTCAGACACAATGTTCCAAGAGATCTGTGAAAATGCAGAGCAATTATCTAAATTCACTAAAGATTGTGAGTATTTGGAGAGCCATGTCAAAGAGCTGATGTCTGAAAATAAGACTCTTCAGGCTGAGCTATTAAGGAAGGATGAGGTCCTAGAAGGATTGTCATTTGATTTGAGCCTATTGCAGGAATCTGCATCTAACACTAAGGATCAAAAAGACGAAATTGAGGAACTGATGGCTTCTTTGGAGGCCTTAGAAGATGATCTTGAACAAAAATCAAGTGAGCTTGATCAGGCTGTTGCTCACAGCCAGATGCTTGAAGCTCAGCTGCAAGAAAAAATAAACGTGATTTCCACTCTTGAGTCTGATATATCAAGAGAGCAGGAGACCTTGAAATTACTTTCCTGTGAAAATTTGGAGCTGAGAGCTCATATTGAAGAGACCTTGTCTGCGAAAACATCTATTGAGGAGGAGCTAGCAGAAAGAATGAAGATTAATGAGAGCTTGGAAGTGGAAGTAGAAGAAATGGGTAGTGCTCTTGGACGAATGAATGATACTATTGAATCCTTGAGGAGCCATTTAAATGAACTCACTGAAGAGAGGGATCATCTCCACCTGGAGCTGCTTAGTTTGAATGAAAAGCTTGAAAGGGAACAGCTTCGGGCTGAAGATAATGAAGCAACTGCTCTTGAAGCTCAACAGGTAAATTCTGATTTGGAAGTGAAATATACATAATATAGAACTTATTGAATTATCTTGTTTTATATATACTAATCCTAATATGTTATAATGGTGTCAGTTGGCTGAATCAAGGAAGATCTATGCTGAAGAGAAGGAAGTAGAGGTAAGGCTTTTAGAGAGGTCTGTTGAAGAGCTGGAATGTACTATAAATGTATTAGAAAACAAGGTGAGTTTCGAACTGTAGTTAAGTTGCATGAACTTTATTCAGTCGTTGTCACTCATGGATATCAACTATTTAGGTTGACATTATTAAAGAAGAAGCTGAACGACAACGGTTACAGAGGGAAGAGCTTGAATTGGAGCTTAATGCTTTAAATCATCAGATGCAGAATGTTGAAAATGCTGATGCTAACACAAAAAGGTGTATCAGCATGATTCCAATCTCTTTCTTGGAATTGCAACTGACTTCTTTATATAGAATACAATGCTGAAATTTTCTTAGATATTTTCAATGTATGACTTTTTTCTTAATCTATAGGTGTCTAGATGAAAAAGAGAAAAGCCTTCAAGAAGCCCTGAAACAAATACAAATTCTTGAGAGGGATATCACTAACAAGGATACAGAGGTGAAGTTCTGTTTTTTTTTTTTGTCCTTTGCAATTTTTATATATTTATTTTGCCCACAAAAATGTTACTTGTTTCCCCTAAGTTCAATAACTTAGAACTCAATGGTTTTCAGCACTTGAACTTTATTTTGTTATTTATTTTTATCAACAGATTGCGCAATGCAAAACACATATTTCTGAGCTGAATTTGCATGCAGAAGCACAAGCTAGTGAGTACAAGCAGAAGGTAGGCAATATATGTAATGTGTTTTATAAGATATAATTGTTCAGTCGTGTGAAGAGATCAGGTAGCATATATGAGAGTAGAATGTTGTTACCCTGCAAGATTTTTTATATCAGAAATTGAAATTTGATGATAGTTCAAGGCATTGGAAGCCATGGTTGAACAAGTCAGAGCTGACAGTCAGTCCACCCAAGTCACAAATTCTTCATCAAACAAAGTAGAAAGAAATGCCTCAAAACATAAGGGTTCTGGTTCCCCTTTAAATGCCTTAAAGCCTAGGGGTTCTGGTTCCCCTTTCAAATGTATGGGATTGGGCTTGGCCCAACAAATGAAATCAGAGAAGGATGAGGAACTTACTGTTTCTAGGATGCGTATAGAAGAACTGGAATCTTTGGCAGTTAGTCGACAAAAGGAGGTAGTTTCTTCTGCCATGATGTTGGATTCTACAATTTTTTTAGACTAGAAATTATGGTTCTTTATGTTGTTTATCATTTCACGTTTCAATTTCAGATATTCACATTGAAGGCCAGACTAGCTTCTGCTGAGAGCATGACTCATGATGTGATTCGGGACTTACTAGGAGTCAAATTGGATATGACTAATTATGTGGTAACTTATTACACTTCTATCAGTTGTTCTTTGCATTGATATTAGGAAATCTTCCTGTGGAAAATGAGTTTACTAAATTGATTATGCTCTTTTAAAAACCTGTTGTTAAATTATACCAATTAAAATTGTTTATCTTACCGTTGTGAATGCAGTCACTGTTGGATAATCAACAAGTACAGAAAATAACAGAGACGGCACGACTTAATGGCTCAGAATCTCAAGTGAAGGTATTTTTCACTTTGGTGATAGTAAATTAAGGTCTAAATCTTTTTTTTTTTTTTTTCTCTGGATCCTGAATTTTGTTGTTCATACAGGACCAGGAGGTGATCAAGCAACTTAAGCAGCAGCTCAATGAATTTATTGAGGAAAGGCGAGGGTGAGCAACCATTTCTTCGGAAATGAAAGTTGAAAACTATTTAGTTATCCTATTATTTAAAGTTGATATGATTCTTGTGCTTATCTAAGAGCCCTTTCGAATCCCTTTTCTAGATGGCTAGAGGAAATTGATCGAAAACAGGCTGAGTTGGTAACAGCACAAATTGCATTAGAAAAGCTTCGTCAGCAAGATCAGTCTCTAAGAACAGAAAATGAAATGTTGAAGGTTAATATATCAAGTTTCTGTCATAGAAATTTCTTTTTCAGTGTGTGCTCTTTGCAAAACTTAGTTATAAAAATTAATCGTTGCATTTGTAACATTTTCCTTTTATCTTTTGTCTGTGTAGATGGAGAATGTTAAATACAAGAAGGTGGTGATGGAACTTGAAGGTGAAGTAAAGAAGCTGTCTGGCCAGCAGAATCTCCATCAGCGAATTCATCATCATGCGAAAATCAAGGCAAGATAATTATGTATTTCTCTTATTTTGTTCAAATTAAACTTTCTGCTGCAGTTTACTGATCTTTTCTTGAATCAGTTGAAGTAGTTTGCAATCATCTTGGTTTGTCTACGTACCCCTTTCCCTTTCAAATCAGTAATTGGTGTGTGCATTTTCATAAATACAACAGGAAGAAAACAATATGCTAAAGATTCAGAATGAAGATCTTAGTGCTAAGCTTCGGCGAAGTGAGGTTTTTCTATCCCGTGTAAAGGAAGAGCTTGCTCAATATCGTGCTTCCATTGGGAAAAACCCCTGCGTAAATTTTGATGAGGAGCATCGGTTGAATAACAAACTGAAGGTAAGTGCAACAAGAGAGACATGAAAATATCTGTCTGCTTATCCAATTCATGCTGGACTTAATTAACATTCAAGTGAATTTGATATAGGAAACCGAGGAGGAGAGGATGCAGTTAGCACAGAAGTTGCTTGGCTTGTGTACCAGCATTTTGAAGGTATATATAAATAACAATCATCTCGTTTATTTGTATCCTTCCTAATAAGGCGAAAGCAGAACCAGTATTAATATTCATGCCTCTCTCAACTTTCAGGCAGCTGGAATAACCAGAATTGTCACGGATATAAGCCCTGATGTTGCTGAAGACGCACTTGAGCAACTCAAGAATAGAGTCGCTTCACAGGAAAGAGAATTGCAAAATCTGAAATTTAAGGTAAATGACGACAGCTAAACCTTTGTTTTCATCCTCTGGAACCTTGTTTTCCAAATAAACTCAAGTTTTGTTCGTATATATGATCCAAAAGAACTTAACAACTTCCAAATTCTTATACAGATTAGAATTAACAGTGAAAGAAATCGGTTGTCTGAGATAATGCCCCAATCCTCACCAACAAACACAAGGACAGATGACAACTTTCAAAGTCCTAGAAGGGTATCCCAAGCTCCATCTCTTTCTGCTTTAGATCGATAACTATATATGTAGATAAAAAAGTGCATGTATAGTTTAGCATTCTGTTGTTACACTAATACAAGTTTTGAACTCAATTTTTATTCTTGGTTTTGTTGTGCTAACTGAGATGTATATTAATTTAGTTCTTTTGAAGGAAGTGTAATATTGCAGTGTAAAATACGTATAATTTGATTGGCAATCAAAATGCATCATTCATTTTTTCCACTAATTACTCTCTGCAATTGCACAAACCAACTGACGTAGGAGTAGATCATTTCCAAAAGAGGTTTTGCTTTGTTAGCATAAATGGATTGATTATTGTGATTTGGTTCTTCTTGTATAAATTTATATTTTTGTTGTATTTGATATTAATGCTACATGTTTTTAAAATTTGTTCAAAAATTTTGCCAAATGATATGATAAACTGATTATAGTTATCATATTAATTTTGAGATTTTTTTTTTTTTAAATGATGGGGAGGAGTAATTAAATTCATAGAAAACCAACATTTTGTGATTTAGGAAAAATGTGATATTTAAACCGTTCATCTTTTAAAATCAAGAGAAGTGTTTAATTATTTCTACTAAAAGCAGTGTGTTAAAATGATGTATTGATGATGTGAAAATTATATATAAATTTATTAATATCATTTGAATAAATTAGGTAGCGGGAGATCATTTTTATTGAAAATAAGAAGGTAGTGATAATTTTTAAGTTGCTAAAGATTTTTATTTTTTTAATGCGGAGCCAATCTCTTCTTTTGATTCACCTTTATTAATTATTATTATTATTATTTTATTTATTTTTTTTTGTCGTTGATACCTTATTTAGGTATAATATTTTTTTATTTGTAAGTGAAGGGTGTAAAGCACCAATAAATACATGTTCGCTTTAAGATTTTGAGAATGACACCTTAAAAAATTTAAATGTTATTTGATAAATACAAATAATAAAATGGTCATATCCCTTTCAAAAAACCAAAGTCATACCAAAATCTAAAGTACAGACAAACAGATAAGTATTGAAAAAGTGCACGCACATATATTCATCTTTCTATCTTTAAAATATATATATATATATATAATTTTTTATATTTACCTTTTAACTCTTGAACATTGGCATTAAAAAAAAAAAAAAAAAAAACTCTTGAACATTATTTTGATGACGAAATAAGATTGAAATTTGATGCTGTGACTTGTGAGTACAAACCATATTTTGTTCTTCAAATTCCGAACACAATTTTAAAATGTGATTTTACTCCCTTTTTTCTCCCAAATTCAATTTAATTATAATAATAATTCATCTTTATTTAATAAAAAGTTCAACTATTTTTTAATTAAAAAATTTCACAAAATGGGAAAGTGGAACAAAACTAGCTCAAGCCAACTTATTATGTGGTCTGTCAACCCACACGTGCACACGTGCGAGTTTTCGAATCTCCATCTCCTGCTCGAGTCCAAATTACAAAGTCCAGTCAGGCTGCGCGGGTAAGAAATTCCTTAATTTAATATCACAATAAATCAAACAATTCATTAAAACCCTTCAATGAGACTCCACTTCTAGTGTATTTGCATTGGTGGGTCAAAAAAAGCAGTCTTTATCATCTCCAAACCTACCCCACTTTCACGATTCAAGAGCCCATGTAAGTGTTTTTTTTTATTTTTTATTATACAGTAACATTTTCATTTTCAAGGGCACCCTTTTATTTTACTTGTTGTATACTTGTTAAAAATTTGTTCTTTCGCAGAGTGTCACTGACAGAGAATGAGCACTGCCGCTTTCAATTCCATTTGTTTCACTGGAGGCTACTTGCGGAAGGTGTGTGTTCTTTTACTGTTTGTTTCATGGGAAATTGTAGGAAGAATGTTTCTACACATTGAAATGCATTAAACTTTCAACTTTTTTGGTTTCTGACTGTGGTTTGAGAACTATTTATCTGAAGGGAGAATTGGTGATGTTTTTGTGTGGAATTTAGTGTCCTTTTGAGTATTTGTGAGTTTGAGAATTCATGAGAGGTGGACAAAGATTTGATTTTTTTTCACTTGGGTGTGTTTTGATTTTCTTTAATGTTTTAAATTTAGGATGAACCTAAGATATCGAAGATAGTTAAGAGAAATGAGAGAGCAAAGCTTTGTGTAAGAGTGTCTGCGACTTCGTCGACAAAAAGCTTGCAAGTTGAAGATGGGAAGGCTCAAAAATCCAAAAAGCAAGTTCGCGTTGGCCTTCTTGGTGCCAGTGGTTACACGGGTGCAGAGGTTTGTGTGTGCATTAGCCTGTGTTTGTGGTTTCAGTTATTTTTTTGTTTCCTTTGTTGCAAATCCAAATGATGTAACTAGTTGATATCTTGGTGTTTCTAATATATGTTTTTGAACTCTGTATTTATTTTGCATTCGGGTGATGTCACTCAGTGATGGGACTTGAAACTCTAACATGTTGAATTTAGCCGTCTCTTAGTTGTTTGTGTGTAGCATAGTTAATGTTTTGTGATGATGTGTTTTTCCAGATTGTGCGACTCCTTGCAAACCATCCGTACTTTGACATTACTCTGATGACTGCTGATAGAAAAGCTGGCCAATCAATCGGATCGGTGTTTCCTCATTTGGTTACACAAGTATGAATCTTTAATATTCATTACAAAACTTCGTTTCATAACCAAAGAGGGGTTTCAAAATTGTTGAAGTAGCGTCCGAGTGGCTTTATAATCTAATTCGTTATAGATTCTCTTTGATGGGCGTTGGTGTATTAAGGAGCTTCATGGATGATGTTTGGGCCCTTTATGTTCTCAGGATCTACCAATTATGGTTTCAATCAAGGATGCAGATTTTTCTAATGTGGATGCTGTGTTTTGTTGCTTACCCCATGGAACCACTCAGGTCTTTTCTTGTTCCTTTACATCTTTTCACTTATCACTTAGAATGCTTGATGAAGTTAACCTTCCTAAGATGAAAAGCATTTAACGAATCTCTGGTATGATTATTGATTTCCATTTGCTATTCTTTTTATTAGGAAATCATCAAAGGCCTTCCGAAGAGTTTAAAGATCGTTGATCTTTCTGCGGTATGCTTCAATTGCATGCTTTTCATTTTATATTCTTTTGTGGTTTGGTTTACGTATGCATTTTGCACAATTTCAAATGTTTTTCTTATATTTAGTATCATCTGATATATTTTCAGGACTTTCGGCTTCGCGATATTTCTGAGTACCAAGAATGGTATGGTCAACCACATAGTGCACCGGATTTGCAGGTACCATAGTTTGGGCTTCTATTTTCAGACACATATATGTGCACACACATTCTCACTCTTTCACACCGTACATTTGGTAGCTCATGTCTGAAATATCATATTTGAATCAGGAACTATATAAAAAGTTGTTTTACAAAATTTTGGAGGAATCAAAGACAATTATATTCAGTCCTTTGGACTAATTACAAAATTTCAAGTGACAGTTTAGCGAATGTAACCAAACTCCGATTTTGAGTCATTTTTCTATGCTGTTCATGTGACTGTCTGGTAATAGTTTGAACGTGTCACTGCATGGCTTAAATGAAATATTTTAATGAGTGCTTTTTCTTCCCTAGAGGGTTCTTGTAGAAGGCAGGATCTGAGATTTTTTATTTTTTTAATGAACTGTGTGAGGACAACAGTATTTATGTCTTGAGGTTACGGACTCCTTTGTAATAAATACTTTCAGAAGCATTTGTGCCAATGCGTTACTGATGAAAGACTCCTATTTATGTAGAGGTGTCTATTTATTGCAAACAATTATGCTGTTAAAAGTTTTTATTCTCTTTCATTGGCTTGCGGATGATGTAACACAATATGGAATTGGCATCATCAACCTTGTAAAGTCTTGAGTGTCATTCTTTATTTCTCCATGCATTATTCTTTTTGTTTACAAGTTGCTTGTTGTTACTGGTCCAGGAAGAGGCTGTATATGGTTTGACGGAAATTTTGAGGGAGGATATAAAAAATGCACGCCTAGTTGCTAACCCTGGTTGTTATCCAACATCAATTCAACTTCCTCTCGTTCCCTTGATAAAGGTTTGTATCTTTAATATCATGTTTAGATATGTTTGATGCTACATGTATAATTAGTTTGTTAGTATTTAACAAGAGAGAAATAATTTGATCATCTTAATTAGTGTCTATTAGGTTGGCATTGTTTTGTTCATTGGTAAATACATGTTCAAAAGGATTGGGAAATCCTTTTAATTTCCTTTTGGTGACGCCTTAACATCTGATGAACTAGGCATGAAAAGAAAATCAAATAATTGGGAATAAGTCAGCGGTAAGAAATATTATTAGAATTACACTTGGGAAAAAGAAATTGCTTGTAGACAGTCCAACATGCTACTTCCATAAGTTGCTGCTAAACTTATCATGTTGGATAAGATAAACATAACAGATCAGTCTTACCATTTAAAGCTCCCTTTAGGACTTTTAAAGTGTGATTTCATTTGCTATTTAGGTTGTACCTTCAATCTGTGATGTTGTGTTTTGCTGAATTTTACCAATTACGAATCTGATGGTGTTGAGTCCTTTTTTTTTTTCTTTTTCCTCATAGTACTTTCTAATCATTATTAAATGGTGTTGACTTCTTTATTTTTCTGCTTTCAGGCTAATCTGATTGAATATAGAAATATCATCATTGATGCAAAATCTGGTGTGAGTGGAGCAGGTTGGGATCCCTTCATTGTCTTTCTATCTCAATGCATATTGTTGGCCATTTATAATATATGTTAGTTGCAACTTGCTACATTCTGTGAGCAGCTTCTGTTTTCTTGTACATTGAGCAGGACGTGGTGCTAAAGAGGCCAATTTGTACTCCGAAATAGCTGAAGGCATTTATTCTTACGGGGTTACAAGGCATCGCCATGGTGAGTTTTGACCATGGAGATTTAGATATTGTGCTTTTGGTTCTGGAGTCCCTAATAATATTAGCCAAATAGATGAAAGGAATGCTTCTTGGGTCAGAATTTTGTTTATACTATTGTATGTCCTTTTTCTATTGATCACAGTTCCTATTTTCCCAAAAAAAAAAAAAGGTTTTCCTTGTTCAAATTTTTGAACCTGTAGTGGCTTGTGTTAGTGAATGATTGATCAAAGTTACTGCTCTGCCTTAGATAGTACAGTGGTTGATTAACTTACCTCGGTTGCTTATGTGTGAGATTTTAACCCGACTCTGTGATGCTATATTTTGTCCTATATTCAGTTCCAGAAATCGAGCAAGGATTGTCTGATGTTGCGCATTCTAAAATAACTGTCAGTTTCACCCCACACCTGATGCCAATGGTAACTTGTACTCAATGTCTCTAAGTAGTGGTAATGTCTTTTAACTCGTTTCCCTTGCCATAGAAACTTAGTATGTGTCTTGATTTTCTTACAGGTTCGTGGTATGCAATCTACTATATATGTAGAAATGGCTCCAGGAGTGACGATCGAAGATTTGTATGAACAATTAAAGAACTCCTATAAGGTATTTCTGACTGAACAATTCTCATTTATTCCTAAATCTTTTATTGTGAATATTAGATTGCCATGTGTTTTGGTCCAGCTGATCCTCTGTGGTGCAAACTGTATTATAGTCTACTAAACAGATGCTTTGCTTTAATATATAATGATCATCAAGTATGGACCACATCCATATGATTTTTGTCTTTTAATGCATTTCTTTGCATGTAGAAATGATATGCATTGAGAATTACAGTTTTATGTACAAAATTCACTAAAAGATAAAAGTCCATACAGACTTGGTGTGGGCTGGATCAATATTATATATCTATACAAAACACACTTGCAGTCCTAATATCCCTTTCTGAGATTGTGTAACTATATTATTGGAAAGTGTTCTACTTCTTGAAGTAATGGCACTGGGATAACTAATACTTAAATATCATTTGACCCTGATGTGTAGTTAGTATAATTAGTATAAATATAGTATCACAAGAACAAGAGTGTGAGTAATCCTGAACTTAAAAAAAAAAAAAAAAAAACTTGTCTAAGGGAGGGAGTGACTGACTAATCGAGACAGAGCTTGTATAGGATTTGCTGCATATTTACTCTCATAAGTTTATATTTCTACTAATCAAAACAAATATGAATTGCCTCCATTCTTTTTTTTTTAAACATAACATATTTTAAAATAATTATGATTAAATTATTATTTATTAAACAAACTTAGATTGAGATCTACGACTATATATATACTATCTATTAATAAGTCAGTCAAGGTACGAGATTTCATATGCTCCATCTGGTCATCCAAGTTTGGGGCTGGTTTCAAAGTGAGTGTAGTTTCCGAATGGGTTGTGTGGTTCTAGGGCTCTTGCTCATTTCCATGACCTTTGGGTTTCAATATTTACATTTCAAAACTTTGTTGCAGGATGAGGAATTTGTAAAGTTGTTGGACAAGGGAGTTGTACCTCGCACTCATAATGTTCGTGGTTCTAATTATTGTTTGATGAATGTCTTTCCTGATAGAATTCCAGGAAGAGCAATAATTATATCAGTTGTATGTAGCAATTCTTCACACCCTTGTGCTTGACCTTAGAGACATTTTCTCTATACCTATTGACAATTTGTATCATTGTTGCTAAGTTTTGAAAACCCTTTTGCAGATTGATAATCTTGTGAAGGGAGCTTCAGGTCAAGCATTACAAAATCTTAACATTATGCTCGGATTTCCAGAAAATACAGGGCTTCTCTACCAGCCATTGTTTCCTTGACATATTCTTTTCGTCATATCTTCAGCAAAGTAAGCATGTCCTTTCAATACAATGCCTCTTTAGCTATGCAATCTTATTTTCGTCATGTTATTTTTTATTTTAGTATATTTATATCACTCATAGCTACCATTGCTTCTGTTTCAACCTCTACCATGTTTTACTGCCTAATTACTTAACTCTTCTAATTATCTGAAAGATTTTTTTTCCCTTGTCCGCTATTTCCCTTGCGATATCGTTATTGACAACATAATTTACACATGTACCTTCTGGACATGTTTTATAACTTTTGGCTCATATATGTCTCGCTGCAAGATCGTGTATATGGTACTTGAGAGAAAACCATGTTAAATGTTCATTACTTGATAGTCTGTTCTAATTACATATCCTGGATTCCTTGACCATTCCTTAGAAGTCCATTGCACCCAAGAGGAATCAAATAGCACAATTTTATCAATAGACAAACCACCCCTTTCTTTCCTTGTTTTACCAAGTTAACAGAACCAACAAAATTTATGTTAATATGTAATAATGAACTATTTGATCTGAGGGGCTAGTACTTTCTCTATCAACAATGTATTGTTTGCGGATCATTAACTATTAAACGGTTGGTGCAGGTAACCGTGTAATGGAGTCTTGTTTTGAATGCCCCAACAACCTCCTTGAAGCAGTATTGTATGCATGTAATTTCGGAAAACAATGAATGATATGTACCATATAGCTAGAGGCAATGTATGTAATAAGATGATAAATGGGTTGGTTTGATATTGATGGTATTCAATCATGAAAATAAGGATGGGGTTGTTCATTTTCCGGGGTTGAGGGGGCTTTTGACAACTCATGAATGCATGAATAACAAGTGCTTTCATTCAAGAGCCTCCAATTTTTTGGATCATATGACTGGCCCTAAGTTATTGGAATTTACAATATTTACAAAGTTGGTTTGGGAATTGCTTACTCACTTTTTTTTTTTTTTTAAGTACAAGAACCGTATCTAGGACGGACCCAGAGGACTGTCGGGATTAATCGAGATAGGATATTAGTGACATGGTTTGGGAAACTATTTTTAATTGGGATGAATTCATCCACACAGAAATGAGAGGGAGATCCACACGAGGATAGAAAGTCAATTCACACAAATTATGAAAGACGAATTATTATTATTACTATTATTATTATAAGTATTATTATATTATATTATATGTAAAATTGGATTTTTTCGGGTTAGGATGTCGAATTCATGCCTCTTACAAAGGGAGGCATGGGGGCTGCTAGTATCAACCAACGGTGTCAGCAATCAATGACAATTGCTTACTCGATGCTTTTGATTTTGTCAAAGTGGATATCTTTTACACATAAATTTTTTCTCATTTAATTACACAAAAATTAAAATAAGTTGATTTTTTAAATTTCAAATGTTGGCTCAATAATTATGGGAATTTGGAAATACTTCTAATATTGTCAAAAGTATATTGTTTCCAAAATATCAAATGATAAGTAATGGGCGGGTCTCGGGGTTTTTATTTTTTTAAATCAATTCAGTAATTCATGATTTCATATGATCCAAACACCCTTTATAGGGATCCATGTTTTAATTTTTTTTACCTTACAAATAAAAAAGGATATAAATGTAATTACATTTAAAATGCAAAAATATCTTAATTGATAATTATTATTTATACATACATAAAATTCCTCTACCAGTAGTTCAGAAGCCACTTATTTTTCAAAAAATAAAAATAAAATAAAGGGATAACCTCATCATCCTCTTTGTAGTTTGATATAATCATTAATTATTCCTATAATTTTGAAGAATTATATTTTATTCTCAATCATTATTGTTATTACTTAAATGATCGAAATTATTAAAGTGCTTTTTATTTTTTCACATTAGTAATAAACTTTAATTTTTAACGTTAACTTTAATGACAAAAGGTATTTTGGATATTGTCATGCACTACAGGGATATTTGATCTACCTCATAAATCAATAAGGGAAATATTAGTGATTTTAAAATATACTGAAAAATTTTAATATTATTTCAAGCTAGGGGGAAAAATTGGTTTTCCCTAAAATAAAAGCCGATATAGCTTGGTGTGAGGCGCGTCGTACCCGATTAGAACCAAAGTCTTAAACCCCAGAAACATGTTCTCTTATCTTCCTCGTACGAAACGAATGATGTCTTCAGCTTTCATCTTCTGATTTCACGTCACAAGTAAGTTTCTCGATAAGGGTCTTTTCTCTTTTTATTATTTAGTCATCATAAAATGACAACCACCACCTCCCCATTTCACTCTCGCTTGTTATCGGCCTCCTCCATTACACCTCTTCATCAACTTCAGGTAACACTTCTCACTCTCTTATGATTTATGATGTGTTTTGTTTGATGCCCAAATATGATTTCCAAATGGGTTTATTATCTCAGCTGTCTTTGTGTTGATGGATGGACACATTTTAGATGCGTCAAGTGTGTGTATACATATATATAGCCTACCTAGTTGTATTGTGTATGTTTGCTAATAGCAGCCTTTTAACATTTTACAATGATGTTGTCAATATTTTAATATCGTGAAACACGAAAGGATGCTGCTTTTGTTGTTCCTTTTTTTCACGGAGTTGGGTGGTTATGTTGTGTTTGGTTGTTGGGAAATATAGGAGAAAACCATGTGATGACTGTTTGTGAATTAGAAAAAGTATTGTGTATTTCGAAATGCATAGATTGTGTTATGATTTTGCGACGATAATATGTTCGAATTAGCTTAAGATAGGACTTAGTAAAATTGTGGCTGGTTTTGATGTTATTCTAATTGGATATTTTCTCATAGTGGAGTGGCTGTGTGTTTAAAACATTATATTATTTAACAGTGAATTGATCAAGTTTGACTTGTTTATGAATAGGTAGAATGCATGTAGACGTGATCTTGGTTTTATATTGAGATGGTTTGAAGCGATACATATATACAATTTAAAAATTGAAAGTGTGTGTCAATGTCTTGAAAATTGGTTGTATCAAGAGGAAGTTTGATTTGCAAACGGTTCTGCCTTGCCAAGAATAGTGACAGTACAAAATTTAAAGAAGTAGAAGAGGAAATTTGATTCTAGGTTTTTTTAATCAGGACTGTTTTTTGGTTTGTGCATACCCTTGTTAGTTTGAGCATTTGATGCTAATTGAGATATAATCCCTTTGTGGTGGCATTTATAAATTCTGCTGCAAATTATCTTCGGAGGACAATGGCTTTTGCATTGGCTAGATTTCATTTGCTAGTTTGTCTATGTGATTTTCTGGCCAGCAGCAACTACAATTGCAAAAAAGATCTTACTCTTAATACTGAATTTATTCCATTTAGCTTGCAGTTGATAGATAGCATGTTAATTTTGGTTCTAGTTTTATTATCATCATCTTACATTCTGTCGGTCCTAGCAAAGCTGTAAAACAATAGAGCATAACTCTTTAAACAAGGTTGCAGAGAAAGTTAACTTCTTTTGCGCATGGCATTACCTAGGACCCTATTATTTGTTTATAAACAATGAATCCATAGCCATGCATTTTTCTATGATCTAACATTCAAACGGTTAAACCAAAGATAACAGGGTTGTAAATAGTGGAGAAATACATTGCTTATTTGGAATTTACATTTGTATCGTTCTGAATAAGGTCATGTCTAGTAGGATTCATGTAGATGGCTCTACTAGTTCGCATCTGAGGCCCAGTGAGTTGAAAAAGGCATGTGATGTGTTTGTATTTGCCTCACCTTTATTTATTGATTTGTTCATTCTTCTTCTCTAGAAAGGTTGTTAGAATCATGAGTTAGTAGGCAATTGCAACAGTTTGGCTGGCTGATGTGGGTTAGTTGTACTAGTCTTAATTTGAGCAAAGTTGATTGTGGCATTATGGTGGCAAAGATGAAATGATCATTCATATTAGATGAAGAAACATAGTCACTTATCAATTTTTTCTTTTCATGTTTTATTTTCAATAAATATTTATTCTTGTTATCTTTATTAGTTAACAAACTTCTTTTCTTATTTTAGCAGGTTTCACCATTCTATAAGGCTTATAATGTTAGTTGGAGTGCTAAACCAAATGGAGTTTTTCAAAGTACTAAACACAATATCTACTGTACACTAAATATGGCAGCAGGGCAGCAGGGCGATCCTGAAAAAATAAATTTAGATCATCTTCTGAACAAGGCGAGAAAATTGTGGGACAGTTCTCCCCAACCAGTCAAGACATTTCCTTGGAATAGAGCGTTGGAGAATTTCATTCAACTCATTCTTGATCTTTTCTTAGCGGTTGTCAAATATTTGAGCGTACCTTTACTGGCAGTTTCCTCCCTTAGTGAGATGTCTTATTGTGCACATGTAAAGAAGTTGTTTCTTGTCCCAGTTCCCCTACTCATTGGCATGGCTGTTGCTGATGTCTTAAGAGAAACCACCTTGGAACTATCTCCACTTCTCAAGGTATATTTTTCAACTTATGCGTTTAGGAATTTAAGACATCAGTTCACTAGGACATGGTGGTCGATTTTGATCTGATGCCATTTTCCTACACACAGTGGCACACAGGATGGTGTTTACTGAAGTTGACTGCAAAAGCTTTATTGCCACTCATCTATTTTCTCTTGTTTTCCTTTTTTTATTCGTAATAGTCTAAAGGAAGTATGATGGAGTGGGCTATATGTGTGTGTGTGTGTGTGTGTTTGTGTGTGTTTGTGTGTTTCTAGTTATGTAATTGTGGGGCCTGTTCATTTAAATACAAAGACTATATGAACAAATGTACGTGAGATTGTATGGATTTTTCCTTTTGTGACTAATTGCCTGATTTGATTTGCAGAATGCTGAAGTTCCATGGCATCTTATTGCCATTGCGATATTTTTCACTTTGCTCAAATTGCCAGGTCCTTATTATCCGTTTTGGGGGCGCATATTTATTCCTCACATTGCAAATGGGGCACTATGGAGAACTCTGTGGTATGCATTGATGTGGTATAGAAGGCCCAAAAAGGCAACAGAAATAACACTGCAGAATAGTTCTGAAAACACTGGCAATTCCAAACCAAATTAAAGGTAATTTCGCCAGGTAAATTATTTTGATATTGTAGTTAATTCCCAGTGTTGTGCCCTGCATGAGGAGATGCTGATAAGCTGCTAGGCCATAGGTCAACAAATTGTTGTCAAATGCTGTTCCTGAGCATTAAGAAGTTATACCCCTTTACTCTTTTGTGCATTACACTCATCATCCTTCTGATTGAATCCAGGAAAGATTCTTACCGATCAAGAGTAAGGTGATAAGACAATAGTCAGGCTGTTGGAGACAGTGAGTCGGAGATCAAATGATTTGTGCATTGGATAGTCTGACGAATATTGAATGCTGTAATGACCTTTCTTCCTTCTCTTTTATAGCTATTGGATGTAAAAAGTTGCTGAAATGGCTGGGGATTTTATTTGAGAATGTTTTTCAGCTTTTCTTTTTAGACTGTTCTCCTTAGCTCAGATTGAAATTACATGGCTTAAATTGCCAATCTAGACAGAAGGATATTTTCCTTCAGTACTGAGGTGATTGTAGCTTACAGTTTTGATTTAACTCATTGATTTGTTAGTACTGCACCTTGGATTTCATTGTCTTGATATTGTTTATATAAATTGGAATCTTGATGTCTTCCCTGAATATTGGAATGGATGAAAGCTTGAAACCATAGCATTCTGAGAATACCTGTAACCAATTCGAGTGGATTAAGATGAATGACGAACACTTATGGAAGAAAACTGTTTGAGGTTCGGAATCCAAATATTCAATTATATATTAACAGCTTAGTAGTATCAATCATAATTCATAGAGATCTAAATCTGTGGTTATAAGGCCAGTTCAGTGTTGCATTTGTGATACCTGAACAAAACTAAGTTTATAGCTGCTTATGTATCAGCTTTTTCTAATATAAACAGAAAATAGGTCATGAACATGATACTGTATAGACCAATTATAATAATTAATAATAGTAAACAGAAACTCATGAAGGTGCAGCAAATAGTTCAAGAAGGTGCAGGTTGCCAACCATAATGATACTGTATGAACTCCTTCATACTAATTAATTAATACAGAAAAACAACATTTTCTCTTTATGTTGACACTGTATGAACTCTTTCAATACCATTCCGTTCAAAAATTTGAACACTGAAACTCATGTCTCCATCATAGGTGAAAACCAGAAAGTGTCCGTACTTCAATGAGTTGTCTCTCAGAAATTGCTGCCAGCCATCATCCATGAACACGCCATCTTTGGTATTATTGATCTTAACAGTCCATACACCCCTGGAGAAAATCTTTAAAGTTGCAGTGTTTGTTAAGTCCTTCAACACATGATGCATGAATTTTGGTGGGATCCTCTTGAAAAAATAACAACAAAAATGGAACCCAAAAAACGGAATTTAGTGCCTGTACAATGTACTAAGATGTAGATGAGGCATGAGGCCTGAAGCAAAGAACATTAAGAAGTAAAAAAGAAAAAAAAAAGAGTACCACTCACCATCCTTTCCTTCACAGAGTCAAGGATGATCTTGAAGAAGCTTGGCCTGTTGTCTCGAGCCACATTAGCCATATCTGAACTCTTCTTCTTCGTTATCTTCGATGATATTGCAAGGCAAAAACTTTAGCTTCACAGGCACAATGAAGCAGAGAAAGAGAGAGAAATATGGAGGAAAGAATTTTGTGTGAACATCTCACCTAGGCTTTGTTTAGTATGTGTACAAAGATTTTCCATTAGTAGGCAACCTAAAAATTGATCCTTCTGTGCACATTATCCTACTAAAAGTAATGCTTCAACCACTTCAATAAATTTTAGTTAATTACGTAGAAAGAAACTTTATCAGGTCTTTTCTATAATGGTAATATTTTCAAAACAAACGAATTAATCCGACGTGTATGAGTCTCAAAAACTTGTATGAACAAGAAGGTTTTTGATATACATACCTGGTTGATATTATTGTTCTCAGGAGCTGTCTGAGAATGAAGCCGTTTTTTCTTTGGTCTATCAGGCCTTCTCTTAGATGCAAGATAACTTTTGTTACAACCATTTCCTTTCACTGAGTTTTTCTTGATCACCATTTTCTTCTTTGATTTTGAAAGTCAAGAGAGTTTGGTTTCCTCTTCTGAAAACAAACAAAGGAAAAGCTCTTCAAGATTTCAGCAAAGGAAAATTTTTTGAGAGAGAGAGGAAAAGACGGGAAGCGAAGTAAGGAAAAAACTGCAAGTCTTTCTTTGCACAACATAAAATGAAAATGGAAACTCATTTTAAAGTTTTGGTATTCTTTTTTTTTCCTTTTGATTGGATTATTCATGTGACTTCTAGGTGTAATTTACTAATATAAGTTTCGGTTCAATATAAAAAAAAAAATGTATACTTTAGATGGGTTATTACTTTTGTATTATTGATGATTAACAGTGCCATATTGAACCGAGTTGCACAACAATGCTACACAATGTAGTCAGGAAGGATGGCAGGCTACGTAATTTTGGAAGAGTTCAAAGGCTTTTGGAATGTCATCATTATAAGTAAATGGAATCTGTATAATACATGATGAAACCAAGATAACAATCATGAAACACAACGAGACAATTGGACAACAAAGCAATTAAAGGCAACTAGGCTTAATCTTGGAGGCTTTGGGCACTAATTAAAGATAATAAACTGGAGTTAATTACGCTTTAAATGAATTGGTTTTTAATTGTAATGAGTTTTAAATTAAGTTAGTTTATTTTATTTTTGTCACGACCTGGGCTCTAGGCCGTAGCAGAATCGTAAATATTAATTAATAGAAATTTCTAATTAATACCATAAAGTTCATGAAATTTTTCACCTTTTAAAAATATAATTTTTTTTTCTCTGTATTGGATATTTCATAGTACCAAAATAAAATATTAAAAAAAATGTAATAAAAAACTTCAAAACATTCTAAAATAATTTTGGTAGAGACCATTCCCACAGATAGGTAAACACTTGCTAAAAATCATGATTCATAGTCATAAATAAAATTATGAACACTTAGTCATATAATCAGTTTATCGTATTTAAGCATTCATATCCACTCAGAATTTCAAATGAAAATCCACAACTCTGATGTTCTTAATACAATGCTTTAAATACATTGAATGTAAATTCCTTAAATTTGTTTTAAGGACTTCCACCTCTAAATACTAAATTTGAAATGAATAAACTAAATAATTATACCATGAGTAGAGTTCTTGATTTCCTTAATCCCCTACCTACTCCGCCTGAACCACGTAAGTTAACTTGTACATTTCTTGGAAGGGGGAAAAATAGAGGGTGGGGGGCGGGGCGGGGCGGGGCGGGGTGGGGGGTGGGGTGGCGTGTGGGGTTGAGTTAGTGCTAAGTAAAATTTCATTCCCGATAAGGTTTTGAAAATCACTTTCTAAAATCATTACTAAAACTCTGCATGGTTAATTGTCTTAACAATCTAATAAATCTTTTGATAAAACATACAGGCTTCTAAAATAGTAACATAGTATTTAAATTTTTAAGTCAAGTCATAGCATTTTCAAAATAATATAAATTTCGTCTCCAAGTTATATACCCAGTGACCTATAATTTCAGTAAATTATTTTGAATATGAAAACAATGTTTGACACACCGTAACCCCGGTAACCATACTAGAAAATACCTTGCGTAGTAATCCCGACATAAAATCATATAGTATGAATGGTTAGTGATAACATCACATAATAACTAGGGTGATAGACTTTTACCTCATTCAAGTTACAAAACAATTTAAATAAATTTACCATCTAATCAATACAATATATATAAAAATCGATATTTTAAAAAACCCTCCTTTTTATTTATGAAAAATTTCGGCAGCATAACGATTGTTAATTCAATAAACCAACTTGTCATAAACCACAATATACTCCCAAAATAATCCATAATATTTTTCCGCAAAGAATTAACACATTTTTAAAATCATAAAAATTTAAATAAACTCCAACTTTAATATAAAAATTTTTAAAAAATCAAAATTGAACCCCTACCTTAATATGAGTTATTAACTACTCCGAAAACCTTGATTTCCAATAAAATTATTATCATTCCAAAATCCAAATCGAATCTACAAAATAACGAAATATAAAAAAATTTTAATACCATTGTTCTATGGGGAAAATAACCTTAAAAATGAATTTTACGCTTAAAAACGATTTCGTAGACACGTCTAAAGCTAAATTTCGAGTCCGGGAGGTCTAGAAACTTACCTCTGTCGTATGTGGTGGTCGACGGTGACTTTCCAGCGACGGATTCCGACGACCATGGTGGTAGGAGGTGCTGTTAGGTGGGTTTTGTTGTCCTCGACACGCTTGTCATGAAGATGGGGTTGGCCAGAGTCGGAATCGCTTAGTTTTGTCGATATCTTGAAAAATCAAAGTTAGTTAGTGGCAAAACTTCCTTCATAGAAATGAAGACTCAAATGATAGTAAACATTAGTGAGATTGGTACCTATGAAATCTACGTCATATGAGCTTTCCAACGGTATCAAGTTTGGTCAAAACGGAGATCGGATGTGGTCGAAACGAGATGTCAAAGCAGGGGGCGTGGGAATGGGGAAATTGAAAAAAAGAGAGAGAGATGGGGGGGAGGTTCTGGTCGGCTGGAGGTTGAAGACATGTTATATAATCCTGTAAAATTATAATTTGATCTCTTAACTATTTTCAAATTACACTTTTAAACTAAAATTTTAAAAGTCTAACTTTTTGACCCTTCCACTTTTACATAATTTTCATAAAATTGTTCAATTTCAGTTTTAAGAAAAATGTGAGGTTTTACAATTTTAATTAATATTATTTGGGTTGAGACATTTAATTTAATTTAAACTCATAAGTATATTTAGTTGAACTCAGTTGTTAGGGAGTTAGAGAGATTCATATTAACGTTTTATTTCTTTGCTTATAAACAGACTTGTAACCTTAAGCAAACATAAGAACAATGATGAAACAGTTAATTATTGATTATAAATTGAGAATTTGTTTTGTTCTTTTGAAAAACATGTGATCTTATCAAGTCATACTTGTGAGAATCGAAACATAACTTATGTCCCTCCTTATTGTTTATGTCTTAGGAGTGACGTCAATATTATTCTTATTATAATTTTGATTATTAGTTATCATATATTTAATAAGTTAAGTTTTTTTATAATTTTGGTTTTTGAATGTCATAATCATATATCAAAGTTTTTATTATAAACCTGTTTTGATATTTCTTAAGATTATGTTTCAATTTGATTGTGAACGTTGTATTTTTTATACGGGATTCACATCAATACATAACTAGATATGATAGGTTTCTTCATCGATGCATGGCAATGAAGCAGAAATGTGATAAAAATATTACATTTTTAATACACACACATGCTTTATAAGAACAAGTTGCAAGGTTCAATACATTAAATTTGTTCTCCTATCATAAAATTTGTTTGAATTAAAAGTCACCAGGTGGTGTGATAATGTGATAATGATTTTTGACTGTTTATCATTGTTTTCAAAATGGTTAATAGGAGTTTTTGACAAATTTTTATAACTAATGTATTACAACCAAAATTAGGAAAAGGTTGGTAAAGTTTTCTTCTAAATAAAGTGTGGTGATGCAGCTCATGCTCATGAATCATGACTTCTTGTTTCAAATGGAAGTGATACTCCTTTGACAATGTGAAATTTTTTTCCCAAAATTTAAACTTGCTTTTGGCAGACGGAAAGTAGTAATTTGTTTTAAGTCCTTTTCAAGTCATTTATTTACATGTTCACACCTCACTGTCCTTATAAATTTGTGATAATCCCTCACCGAGATGGTAAAACATTTCAAGTAAAGAAAATGATGGCATATAGTAAGAAAATCACATCTAAATTGACTCCATATCACATGCATGATATTATTGAGTTGAAAGCAATAAACATTTCTCCTACCTTGAAATCATCTACTAAGAAATTTTTATTTAATACAAACATTTTACACCATTATTATTATTATTATTATTTAAATTGCATTTGTTTCATCTACTTCTATCTAATACAAGAAATATTATTTAATCATTTGAAAAAACTTCTTGGTAACATTAAAAACACTTCTAAACACTTCATAGGTTGATAACCAAACCAATTTTTTTTTTTTTTTTTATCAAGTTTAACATTAATAAAGTTAATTTCTATTGGAACCTAACAAGATCAACTACTATAATTTTGGTCCGAAAAATAAGTTCATTATAATAAAAAAAACTCGAACCTGTATCATGTGTATGTATATATATATATATATATATATATGAAGAGGAAATGTATAAGTTGTGATTGGAAGGAACCA
The DNA here is from genome assembly GCA_022984855.1 of Dimocarpus longan. Classification (NCBI taxonomy): domain Eukaryota; kingdom Viridiplantae; phylum Streptophyta; class Magnoliopsida; order Sapindales; family Sapindaceae; genus Dimocarpus; species Dimocarpus longan. The sequence continues at coordinate 26,517,791 of CM041020.1, forward strand.
AACTAATTAATTTGATTTGGTAAAATGTCTATTACATTTACTTTATATATTTTAATTATTTTTTTAATATATATATATACATACATTTGGTAATGGAAAACACAACTTCCATAACGGTTTATAAGACAAGATCCACCTGGCTTGCCGATATAACCGTTTGGCGGGTTCTAGGTTGTCACCTTTTATAGTTCACGTCGCCTTTGTTACGTCAAAACACTCTCCAACAACACAAAAAACTGTTCCATTTTAATTAATCAAACACAAGAAAACAATTATTATTTGTTAAAACCCAATTTGTGTACACATCCATTTTGAATTGTTTAAAAATCTCACACAGACTGACTTGCAGGATAATTTTTTTGTGAGAGCATTTGTTGTACAAACATTGATCCATCAACCCACCTAGCATCATCAGCTTCTTTTGAAGATTTTATTATTTGGGTATGTTTTCTTTTCCTTTTTATGTAGAGAAAAAGTAGATTGATTGGTTGATTTTTATATATGAGAATGTAATTGATGATTCATATTGATCATGATTTGTTTAGATTTACAAAATTTAATTAATTGGTGTATCTTTGTGTGGTGCAAATATTTTAACAGCTAATGATGTTTTGAATATCATCACATGGGGTGTTATAATCATATGATCATAGCTTCAAACATTACTTTGTTTTGATCATCTAAATTAGTCAAATTTTTTTTTCTCTGTATATTCTTGCAATTCTCTTTTGTTGTAGTGAAAGTGGATATTGATATTATGTTTGCATTATCATAATCATTTGTTGCCTTTTATGGCTGAAGAAGATGAAGATGGGTGGACTAGGATCGCCCATCATGAGGGGAAGGGACCTGGTTAGGCGTATGGCTTTCGCAGTGATGATGGTGGTTTTTGCAGAGGCAGGTGATACAAATCCTGAATACAGCCCTTGTTCTGATGCCAAAGTTAGTAGATTAGATGGTTTTACATTTGGTCTTGCGTTTTCGACAAAAGAATCTTTCTTCATGAATCAAACTCAACTTTCACCATGTGACAGTCGTCTCCAATTACCGACTACACATGCCCAACTTGCTGTTTTTAGACCCAAAGTCGATGAGATGTCTCTCATTTCCATCGACAACACTTTCAATCTGGTATGTATTTTATTTCTTTCAAGATATGTTAGTGTTTGTTTTTTCTGCGTTGCAGATTGGTTTTCGTAGGCTTTCTTTGTTGTTTAGAATCAACTCTTGGAAAATGGCTTCAGGTCAAATTTGTTAACATGTGCACATTTGAGTTGACTTCCAACTCAAGCAATCAAATTTCTTGGCTTGTTAGCATCTCCACTCATTTTTAACCTCTTAATCAAAGAGTTTGTCCATTTTCGGTACTTTGTTACTGGGCAAAGTTAATCAATATGAACAAACAAGTGCTTGTATTAGGAATTTGACGAAGTTGAACTTTTCTGGTCACCATATGACCTGGTTTAGTGTTGTCCTTTGCTTGGTTAGAAGAATATCAGTCATATCAAGAAGTCTAAACAGATAAACATGTATGACCACTCTGCTTCTTTAATATTATATGATTCATCTTTTGGACATTATTCATTTATTGAGCTTTCCTCAACAATAGGAACTAAAGCTTTCAGATTTGAAGATCCTTTTGATTTCTGAAAAGCTTGGATCAATCACATGTATTGAACTTTCAACGATTTTGAGGATCATGTCACATTTCTTTACGTTGCTTGGTGTGTTCCCTTCGTCAAGTTCTTGCACTCATTAACTCAACTCTTCTGTTCTTATCTTAGATAAACACAACTTCAATTTATGCCAATTAGGGACCAAATACTTCCCGATCAACCATAAATTTGTTTCAAGTTCACTTTGAACTTAAAATGTTTTGACAGGCCTGTGACATTTGAATGTAGAGAATATTCAGATTCGTGACAGTTTACATCTGATGTCTATAAGTCACATCTTCCAAAGAAATAACATATAAATGCAATGAGACAGACAGGTTGATATGCACCAATCGCAATTTCCTCTTCAGGTTACATCTGGTGGATATATGGTAGCGTTTGCTGGACGAAAATATGCAGCAAGATCAATGCCACTAATGGTTTCTGACAATACTCACACCATTACTAAATATACTTTGGTAAGTCCATAAACACAAGCAGAGTCTTTTCTTTTCTCCGCGTGCTCTCTGGTGGAACGAAATAGCATCACAGGCTGCTTCGTATTTTATTGCTTCACAGGTCCTTGAATTCCAGCATGGTACTCTTCAAAACTTATTCTGGAAGAGCTTTGGCTGCGATTCATGCGCTGGGGATTCTATCTGCCTAAACAACCAAGACTGTGCAGTGCCAAACTCAAAGTGTAAAACCAATGGTGGTTCTGTTGACTGCACCCTGGCCATCCAGCTGACGTTTTCAGGCACGGACCAGAACCTTGAATCGCTTAACTCATGGTACGAGCTGAAAAATTTTCAGAAGCATTCGTTGTATCGCCTGTATTCAGGTGTTTTCGATCCTCTCCCCACCCTGCCACATTGACAAGCTTTTGTAAACCAGAAGTGTACAAGTTTTTCTACATGATAAGCCATTAGTCCCGTTACTTGTAATAAGAAGGCCAAACAAGGCAGAGGTCTATATATAATGTACAAGTGAGTAGATAGAGTTCATTTTGCAGAGAAAAGCAATGAGTTTTCGATCATTTGATTCACTTCTTTGCAGTTCTACAGTTACTAAATTAACTTTTATCTACCTTTAAAATGTCAACTAATTTTAACTTAGTAAGCAAAATTTAACGAAACTTTCTAACAAATTTCAAAAATACTTGGATGAACATATTTCAAGTGTATAAAAAATTGTCTACTTTAAAAGGAACTATATATTTGCTGAAACAACTGATAATTGATCTCTTTTGTCAATAATTATAATGTGGACTGGATAGAATGACATTGGAGAACAAAATTTTGTGTTTGAACTGGAACCATTTTTGTAAAATGAAAATTGAACAACTCTTGTGATTCAAAATCACTGAAAAAAGGATTGAATAATGAATGATGAAAGAATATCATTGACAGTGTCATCAATGTCTGTTATGACCCTGCACGATACAAAATCCCCTACAAAAGGGGTATTGCTATACACCAAAAAAAAAAAAAAAAAAACACCCTCATTTTTAGTTTCTATACTGGCTGCAAATGTACAATTTTGTACAACTAGAACGCAGAGATGTCAAGCTACTTCCAGAGTCATGAAAAATCTCCATTTATTTATCACTCTTGATTTCCCACTTGCATTTAAAATGATATTAACAAGTGAGAAAACTATCGAAGTCCATGGCATCTGAATCGTCCAAGGACAAAACCATCTAATCATGCCACTCTTGGAATTGAGCTTCTTAATCTGTGGAATAGATACGGGCATCTCATGAGGAGTAAGTGAACGTATAGACTTCCTATGCAGGCTGAACACCCATCTTGTCATGAATATTTGACACAACATCCCGCAACTCAGGGAACACCGATACAATCAAGAGTTCAAGTATCGCGTATGCAAGTTGTTTCACACAGACAGTAGACTGCAATTTACCATAAATTGAGCTAGTTAGTTGAATTAAACTGACAAAAAGGATGTGAACTATTAATGAATATGTGAGAAAGAGGATAAAAAGGAATGAAGAAGAAAGATTCCCCATCTAATAGCAAATGGGGAAACAAGAGGTCGAACCTGAGTAAAATAGTAAATGTCTTTAGCACAACGCCTATATTGCTTATGTCCAATCAAGCTGACCAAGGCTGTTGGAGCTCCATCTAAAAAAAGGGAAGAAAACTTCAAGTTTTGGTTACAAATCCAGTTATGAAGAAAAGAATTTCACTTGGTGCCCAAAGAAGGGCCATGACTCTTTGTAATCTTAAAAAACAATGGACAAATCATGCAGATCAAACAAAGAAAAGGAAAAGGAGCACAATGCAAGATTCCTGATTTATGCAGTAATTTTGCAACGAGGATGTTTGTGTGAACTATTGATAACAGGTTACAAGGGATGTGGAGATTTTCACGAGATATAGAAATTTGGCTACCACCTTTTTTTCAGTTCTCTTAGCCTTGCTTAGACTGCTGTCCATGTTTCAGTTTCTACAATAGAGACAAATTTAATAAATAATTTCCCGAAAATTTAGAGATCCAAATCGTCACCTAAATTAACAACATCAACTCTTTAGTTTCTAAGGTGCATAATGAACTAAATCTACCCATGCAACCACTCTATTCAGTCAGCGAAAATTCTTGTATATTAAGAGTATTTGCAAAAGGACCTAGAAACAGAGAATTTGCTGCAACTTGCTTTCATTGACAACATATAATATGACATGTAGCAAAACTCATATACCAAAAGCCAGGCATGTATGCAACAATAAGTCAGAGGTGAAAGAACAAAGTGAGTGATCTGGAGACTGATGAATGTCAATTTTTGACAAGATACTCACCAAGGAGCATTTTCTTGACACTGCTTGCTCTGCGAGCTGCCTCAAGTTGTTCTTCAAAGGATCCCAGTTTGGAGACCTTACTGCCACTAATTTGGCTTACAGCCTGAAGACCTTTCTGGCCTGATTGAGCATTGTCAACTTCACTCTGAATATTCCCTACTCGTGTAAAAAATGTGCCACCAGGCCACAGAACCTGAAGAAATCAATAAGTTCAAAATGTTACTTGCCTGTGCTGCTGCACCTTTCAAAAGTCAATTCTCCTATTCAACTTCAGTCAATCCCATTCAAAAATAACCTTTAACAGCACAACATATTAAAACTTGGGATAACTTTCAAGAAATCCTCGTCAGGAGGACATGAATTTAGTTCCCTTTGCATTTGGGAAATGACACTAAGTGCTCCAAGAATATTACAAATAAAATTACATAAAACTGAAAATGGCATGCAACTGGAAACAAATAAAAGAAAAAATAAAGAGGCACCTAAACATATCTGAAGGTAACATTGTTTTGTGCATCTCTATATTAGCAAGGCCTACAATTAACACGCAAACAAAAAGAAGTTCCACTTATCATAATTTAGATGTTTGCCCTTCTCATATATAATTATTATCAGAACACTGCAACTATTTAAAATAGCCACAAGTCTCATTCCACACTTTGTTTCTATAATCAGCCAACAGCCTTCAATTAGCTCTAAAGTCTTCGATTGTTGATGTGTTAACCCAAAATTTAGAAGCCCTTTACAATGACAATGCTAAAACAACATTCAGCAAGCGTCGGTCCCAAGTGGTACAAGTGTGTAGCCAGCTAAGTGACTGAAATTCAGCTAACATTAACTCCAACAAGTTTTATTAAGTCTCCTTTCAAAGCCTAAATTTGAAGATTTGGGTTATAGCTCTGCCAACATCATAAGCAATGTTGGCACCTAGCTTGCTATGCTTGTCTTCAAACATTATCTTGAGTATCAAAAACATGATCTAAGGTGTCAGCCCGCTAGGCTTGCTAATTTGTTTCACTTAAGCTTGAGACTCATATTATGCAAACAGTTCTTAAGATGACTGTCTTTATATTTATATATATATATTACACTCAACCAGAAAATGATGCACTTTAAAACTGATACAATGAACTAACCCACAAACCAAAATTTGGTATCATAACTTTTTACGGGATGATAAAAGACCAAATTACATTCCACCATAATTACTAAGCTCAAGTACAGCTAGCTCATTGGTTGAAAAGGATGTTGAGAGAATGCAATGTAAAAATTTGATCATTTACAAACACAAATGTCAGCTAACTACATCCTCTGAGGAAAGTATTAGCCATAAATTATAACACATTATGATGTGATAGCTACGATATGTTTAGGAGAGGGAGACAGAGGCTTCTTCTTTTACCTCAGTATGCAGCCAAATAATTCAATACATTATTTGGAGAAGGAACTGAGGCTTAAGATACATACTTATTAACAGCCAAATTTCCTTATATTCTAGAAATATTCCAGAGCATTTTATCAGTAAGATCTTTGAAATCCTCATCTTGAATACACATGCCGGACTAGTTGGTAGAAAAGCATTTTGGAAGAATATATACATACCAACACCATGCTAACCTTACAATGATTAAAAAAAACACTGAGGTGCAGCCTTAGTTTGAAACTTTCTCTAAGTAAAATACACAGAATAAAATCTAGATTTGATGGTAGTTAAAACTTAAGCTATCCCAATTTCAACTAAAGGTGGGTTTAAGCATGAAAAATCTAGACCCCCAGTTGGATTGACCTCAGTCAATTACAGAGATTTTGGCTGATGTACAGGCAAGAAAATTCTGAGTGAATAAACACACGGCTGCCTGACATATATGTAGTAAATATATAGAACAACAAACGATCGGTTAATTATATAAATCAACCCTATAATACTGGTTTGAAATTTTGTATCTACTGTTGACGATTGTGTGTGCAGATTAAGATTGCTGAACTTGTAAACATCAAAGTAAAGCTATGGCCATTGTAATTAGTTCAGTCCTTACATTTTGAACCCACTTAATCCCTTGAGCAATCACATCATCTCTTCGAAGCCAATAAATTTGCCTCAAGAGCCAGTCATCAATAGCATCTTCCATTACTAGTTGCAGAATTTGCTTTGATATCCAAAAGACTTGTCTTCTGCAACAATCACAACAAACCCATATTAAAGATCAATAACTAAGATGTACTAATGCTTGATAGTGTTGCATTATGTTTGATACAGATTAAATACTGCAGAAGACAAGACAACTTCATGCAGTTGACAAATAGGAGATAAGAGAACACTGTGCACTTTGCTCATTGCATGAAAGGAAATGATATCAAGTATAATCTCTAGCAATTAATGATCTTTTGGTACCATATGTAAAAATTCCTTAAAAGTATCAATCAAGCAAAGAATGACTAAAAAATGCCACCAACAATAGGTAAATTGAGGAGACACAAAAATAAGAAATCAGTAAAAATATTCAAAAATAAAAGTCAAGTGCAGCTAAAGCTGTGACTATAATAATATCTAGGTTCAGGGACTATGCAGGTAATGAGAGATGCCATAAACAGAACAGCATGAAGGTTGTAGCTAAAAATAAACACCCACACCAACAACTGGACATCTAACAGATAGCCTCTTAACAGATCACAGGAAGGGGAAAGACAATGACGGTAGCAGTAGAATAAAAAATATAAAAAATAAAGAAAGTAACTACAAAGAGAGAAACAGAAAATAAAAACAACTAATCCATATATCTCCATTGTCAGTAATGACACAAAAAATATAACAGTCTTAAGAACTGAACCCTTTGACAATCATGATCAAATAATTTTTGCTACTTAATGCCCTGAAAAAACACAAACTAGTTTTTAAGCCCCAGCTCTGATGTGAACAAATTGACCTAACATATCATCCTTAACAAGTTACCAGCTACTTAAAACTGAGGGTTAACATGTTGACAAAACCTATAATAAAGTTGCAGGCATCATAAAAATGATGATCAAAGTTTCTTTTAAAACAGAAGTATACATTACTGCTTCAGGTATATTTGCACAGGCTGGGATAACTAACTATCCATTGTTACAACATCAAGACTTTGAAGCAATAAATTATTCCATAACTACTATTCAGGAGATATTTCGCACCTTATCCAGCCTCTTCTCTTAAGCTGAAATATCTTATCCACTAGATTTAGTAGCGGTACACTTACATTAGGCGGAGTCCACTGCATAAAATTAAATTGTTAGCATTTTCAGACAGTCATTAACATGTAGTCAGAAAACTTTATGAGCAAATAAACTATTAATAACAAAAAAGACTCTGCACATATCCTTCTCAAGTTGAATTGGCACACTACAAAGGAGGGGATTAGCTGTAGAGTTTGAGGACCCTTATTGTAAAAGTCCATAAGGCAGTAACAGCAAACATATAAGCAAAAGGAGTGGCATAAAATATGTGTAACAACCAAACACCAAAGGGATAAATGAAAAGAAAGGAAATCAATGTAAGGGTAGTGATAGTAATTCTTTTAACATTTCCTACAAACACTTGACCAACTAATTACTATGCTACATCAACTAAGATGGGTATTTACGATACCACACGAAACTAGTAAACTGATGCACAAGAACATGACAATGATCCCTAGTAAATGCATGATACCTCAGGTGGCATTCCAATTGGATCTTCCAAATGAAGAGGGGGCAAAGAAAAATTGGCTACTGGCAATCCACCCTGGCCAATTAATACAGATTTTGCCTCCAAGCTGTGTTTCGTCTCAGAACCAAATTTCCTAGATTCTTCACCAAATTTTATTACCCCCGGGGAAAAACCTTTTGAGTTTAATTCATTATCTGAATGCCACCCATTAGCTTCTGCACTGGATGTATTTTCCTTATGGCGATGGCTTCCATCTTTCTCACCTTCATTGTCTGAAGAGCTATTTAATGTTTCAGAAATATTTTCGCCTGAGACATGTCTACTTATCTCATCTGCATTCCAGGACAAATTTCTACTGGAGATTGAGGAAGAGGCTTCATGAGTGGGTGAGCCTGGACCTACAACTCTCCGCATTAGGCCATCTGAAACGCCTTTAAACTGGCGTACAATATCATCCACAGCATCATCCACATTGACTGCTTGGAAAACAATATCATCCACAGCATCATCCACATTGTCAGTATTTTGATTTTCAATAATAAACCACTATATTAAGAAGATCAGAGTCAAGTGAGTGTGAGAGATTGAAAAATAGCGTTGTCAGTACCTATTGAGACAGGAGAACTTGGTTTTCAATAATAAATCATTATATAAAGAAGATTAGAGTCGTGTGCATGTGTGTGTGTGAGTGACAGACAGAGAGAGAAAGAGAGAGAGAGAACAGACCACTTTTATGAATAAAAAGAAAAGATGTGTATCTCCAAAAGAGAACCAATAAGGTATACAAAAACAAAAAGACATAAATCATCCACAAAAACAGTGAAATCAAGGTCCTAAAAGAGAAAAGGGGTAGAAAAAAGAATTAACTATAAAACTAAACATAAACAAAACCCATCAATTAGTAAAATAAAAGGAAAGTTTTGTCTTTCTTTATAGCTGATACAATAAAGAACATCAACAAATGAGCAGTTAGAACTGCCGGATAACCTAACCTTGACTATCACAAAATGCAAATAATAAATGGGAAGAAGGGATGCATATGGTTAAGATATTAAAATCGCAACTCTGAATAATCAATGCTCAGTTTATAATCTTTAACACAAAATTTTGTGATGGAAATTTTTTAATAACAACACTATTGAGATAATAAATATTCAATATAATCATGAACCTGTGGGGCACCACTTGCATTCACAGTTACAACCCCTTTACAGCCAGCTTTAATAATGCAACAACAACAAAAAGACACATACCTGCCAGGGTTCTCATGACTGACGATGATTTTCCAAAAGAGTAATTCTTCATAAACAAAAGGCACTTATTAATAATTTAGATATAATTCAGCTTAACTGTAGAAAATGGAAAATATGTTTACATGTGTGTGATGGTACGTTTAACAAAAATTGAAGCACTAAATGTCATGAAGATGCACACCTTCGAGGAAACACTTAAAAAATCCCAGACTTCATGCTGTTCAGCAACATTAGCTATAGATAGGAGATCCTGCATAAAAGAAGCAAATCTAAAACAACAGGAAAAAAAAAAAGGAGAAAGAAAAAAAACCATAACATTTTACAGAACATGGCAGAGAAGGGACTATAAGTACTTGCAGATACTGGTCAAGCTGAATGCAGCGCTGATGAACAAAAGCATCCTCCGTGCTCGACGAAAATATCCTTTTGGGAGGTAAATGTAATGTATAATTAGGGATGTCTTTAAGATGACGGTGCAATCGTTCAAAATTTCTATATCTGCAGGAAGACGAAAATACTATATTGAATAATTGGAAATCATGCAAAATAATTTTTAGATGCTAATTGGAGGATACTGATCCAGAAATTTTGAGAACTATCTCATTAGCTTATTCAATTGAAATGCAGTTGTGCTAATCAGAGAAACTCCATACAAACAAAAAGGCATGATATAGGCAAGAATGAAACCTTCTTTTCACAAACCAAGTTCTACTTTCTGAATCTGTCACTGCAATTGAATAAACTGCAAATGATTTTGACCCAAGTTTCTCAAAATATGCTCCCATCACCTATACATACACAAGTAAACACAGCATCTAAGATTCAACCATAACCTGAATAAAACATCAATGATGCTAAATCTACAGACCAAAGCTCAAGAAGCTACTCTTATGTAATATTGTAGTACATGCGTATTCTAAACGAAATTCAATTTCTAAGTGTATAAAAAATTTAGGAAAAGAATAATATATATTTAAAGCTCACCCGACACCCGAGTTTGCGAATATGGTGTCCCTCACTGCGGAGTACTATATGTGAAGCACTTGGACCCCTATAATTGTCAATATGCTTGACAACATCAGGGCTGTAGAACTCTGCAATTATTGGTCCCCCACCTTCCCCCGTAAATGCCTTTTTCGCATCAGGTAGGCCTTTCAAAGCAGAGGTACTATTGGATCTCTTAAGCCCAATTTTATTTCCATCAGCACCAAGATTATTAGTATCCTCCAATACATCAACAGCACATCTTTCCTCAAATGACAATGATTTTTTATCCAAATTTTGATATAACTGTGTCCTAATTTCATTCTTATCACCTGATTGAGCATCAAAGTTTAATATTGGTGTTAGCTGCATAACAGTTCTGTCATCAGTTCCTGCAGATAATCCAGTTCTGTTGGTAAGCATTTCCTTCCCCATATTTAATGTCAGAGGCATGGCACTTTTTGTTCCTGAACTCATTACCATATGGTCCTTAGATCCTGATTTCATTTTTTTCTGCTCCCTCTTTTTGTAATTTCTTCCTTTCGTCCACATGTTTTCAAGATTCTCAGGAGCAAGAACTTCAGTTCTTCTTTGGGTTACAGCCTCCAGAATTCGTGCCCAATCAGCAGAACGCATATGCAGAGGCTCTTCAGGATTTGTGTTGCAATCCAAAGATGTTTCTTCTTGGTTGCTCACTTTAACTAAAGTCATATCACTCCCTTCAGTTTTGAAAGAAGAAAATTTTCTTGAGTTAGAATCTCCAGTATGTGTTCCCCCAGCAGACTTATCACTGCCTACTTTTTTAGTGCTATCATCATTAATATAAAGTAAAATAATCTCAATCACTTCATTGATGTCCCTGGCAACAGAGAGATGTTATAAATTGGTTAGATAATCCAGAGAAGTGGAAAAGCATAATGAAAGCTATGTGCCATCTTAATATGTATACAGACGAAGCTTAAGTTACATAAGATGAGTTTAAGGTGTTCAAAGTATGGTAAGATGCTACATTAACCCATAATTTTTCCCTATCGCACACACTTAAGTAATGTTGATTAGCCATAACAATGTCCTCAAGGCAACATATTGAAATATTTCATCATAAATGCTCAATTGAAAAAATAGTCACTTAAAAAATAGTAAAATCTACAACACGTCCAGCTGGTTCAAAATAACGCAGGATCCTAAGAAAAGAGGAAAGGAAAAAAGAAAACATTTTTTTCCATTCATATGCATGATAATGGTGTGCAGCAGTACACCATCAAGTAAATGCCACAAGAACCCTTCGTTACACAACCATGGTTGGGAAATACAATTGACTAAGGCTTCTAATTATTCTTCAAATTATTTAGACAGACATATTCTGAGTGATTCAGATTACAGGGGTTTGACTTCTACAAAGCAATCATCCTACACAAGATAGATTAGAAGAGAGAGACATAATAATATATCCCTGTTTTCATTTTCTTTTATTTTTCCAATTTTTCTTTTCTGTTATTTCAAGCTGACTCTCATTTAGTTCATCATAAGTTTAAATAAGACAGGGAAAATATGTGTTAGAGAGCTTGTATACTATTGTTAAGCTTTTTCCTATTAGCTTAAGCTTTTGAATTTAATGATTACTAATAATGTACAAAGACATTAAGTTTCTCGGATCACCAATTAGGTTTCTGTTATTCTACTTGATATCATAAAGGCCCAATATTTATCCACAAAAGGTCATAATGCAGACAGATTTAATATTAACTATTAAGCTTATTTATATTTCTTTTCTTTTTCATTAATGCTTTTTGGTTTTGATTAAATAGGTACTATGACTAATCATAATGTAATGGTCCAAACATTATTGGGACTTGTTGGAAAATATGATTATGAATTCTAGGAATCATGTTGGAAGATTTTTTTTTTTTTTGATAGGAAACATAAATTTTATTAAAGAAATGAAAGAAGATACAAAATAAATAAAAGTGAACCAGAAGTCCACCAACAAACAACAGAACCAAAAACAAAAAACAAGATTAGAAAGAACAGTCAACAAACAACAACCTTCCATTCTAACATAATGAAAAATAACGAAAGGTATTTAAAATCTACACAAGAAGATGCCTAAAGAGAAACCAAATAATACGCTTTATCCCCTAAAAAATTCTCCTCTTTTTCAACTTCATCAAAGATTATTCTGTTTCTTTCTTCCCAAATAACCTACAGAATGGAGAAAACTCCACAACGCTAAATAATACTAACCTTCTTTTCCCCTCCAAGAGCTTGAAATTCTTCCATAAAGAAAGACCATAAAAACTTAAGAGTAGCCCATCTCAAACCCACCTAAGAGACCATAAAAATTCTTCCAAGCCCTTGGAAGATATGATTCTAATCTCTAGGAATCATGTTGAAGATATGATGCTAGAATCATGTCAAAGATTTGATGCTAATTTCTAGGGATTATAGTTGAAGATATTTAGGATCCTAGATTGATTATTTCCTTTTTCTAGAAAGGAAACAATTCCTTAATTGTATCCTTAAGTGTAGCTGTCATAGTTGATTACTACTACACCTAATGTGTGTGTATATATATGTTGTACAATTTGTAAAGTTGAAGGTGTGAATAAATAATACTCTCAAATTCACAAAATATCAACAGGACTTGAAAGCACTGAAATCTAATATTCAACTTCAACCTCATGCCCAACAATACACAGTACTAAGGACTAAAATTCTCCCATCTTGACACAGTTGGAAACTAAACACCGAAACAGTTGATTTATAACAAAAATCACTTGAGTAGAGTTAAAACTCTTGATGGACAGACCAAGCTTAGATGCTTTGATATTAACACCGTAAAATATTTAATAGAAAAAACAAGAATCATTCAGAACTTACTCTGGGCTTGCAAAACTCAAGATAGGCTGCATCACTAAACATGTTACAATCTCTCTAGCAATTGTTCGAACAATGGGGCATTGAGCTTCCCGTGGTCTCAATACTACAGCTAGCAGTCCACCTACTATCCTTTGAAGAACCTAAGAGAGAACAGAAACTTTCAAACAGAATGCAAACAATAAAAGTCAAGATAAAATCAAATTTCAACAGAAGTCTCCACTCAGACCTTATACTCACTCTCAGGAGATATCAGTGCTGGATGAAGTTCCTTCGAAGCCATGAGATGGTGTTTCAACCTTTCATCCCTTTCCTCAGTAGACAGCATTCCCATAACATCAACACCTATAGCTGCTTGGTTTCTCCTAAAAAGCTCTATGTGCTCCCCTATTAAATCCACTATATCCCTGAAACATTACAGAGTTATTGAATCACGTTCCTTAAACACCCAACCATTCTCAAACTTCAAAAAAGTTTCTTAAATTGGCATTAATTAATTTTCAGGAAATTTTATATATATATATACACACAGATAGATAGATACATAGATAGATATACCTCGTTAGCAAGTCAACAAGGTTTATCTCTTTGACCCTTCCTGATATTTCACCAATAGCATCCATGATGATACTCCGGATTAGCTCAGGGGTTTCCTTATCCGGTGTAATCTCCGAATACCATAAGTCAATCACAAAATCCTTCAAAATTTTATCAATAAACTCATTGATTGCATCCTCCACGATAGGAGAATCAATTTTCCTCTTCCATTTTTGCGGTGGTGGTACACTGGAAAGGCGTGAATCATTCACAGACAACTGTTTCTTCTCCAACTGAGACAAATAACTCGGCGCACGTGCTGCTTTAACCTTCCAGGAGAATTCCACCTCATTAACTAAAATCCGTAGACCGCAAACAACGAGAATCGCTATCGGTAAATTCATCCACATGGATGTACTCGTATCTGCATTGAATAATTATGTAAAAAAAATAATAATAATGATAATGATAATAAGCAAACGAAAAATCAACAGAATCAGTGAATCACATATCAGTCCAAGTACTCCTATTCTCAAAATGGGAATCCCACAAAGAACATCTATCAATATCTACATCACTAAATTATACCAGAATTCACATCAATCATCAACCACTTCGAATAAGCTTTATCCATCCTATAACAATCTGGTTTCCAAGATATATCCAAACAAAACTCAACAAAACCCCAAACTCAACTCATTCTCACTAACATTAGCTAATGACAAGATAAACCTACACCCAACTTAGCCTCATCAACATTAAGCTTCAATTCACATCATTTCCAATCACAAGAACCCACAATAAAGAAATCACCCAATTCCAACAAGTCATTTCTCTTAACAACACTACCATACACCTTCTGTATCCCAACCTGATCCCAACTCATCATATATCAATTAATAACAAATGCATTTTGTGAAATAAAGAATCATTACTTAGTATCCTTTCTCCAGTCATCAATTGACACATAATAAGTCGAGCCCAAAGTTAAGCTAGAAGTGGAACGTCCTGCGTTACTCTTTCTCTTAATGCTGCGGTTGGTCGAATTGAATTCTTCCACCACAGCATTTGACCTCATCTTCTTCATCAAAATTTAACGACTCTCACACTACCTACCACCGTTAGCGACAAAATGTGTTTACAAAACTCTAAATTTAAACAAATTTGCAGCAAACAATGATTCAAACTACCAAATTCCTAGCTAACCTAACTAAAAATCTAACAGCTGAATGAGAACAACTAAAATTCAACCATAATTGGAATTCCAAATTATGTGGAAACGAAAAGCGAGTAATTAATTAATTTGAAGCGAGAGAGAGAGAGAGAGAGAGAGAGAGAGAGAGAGAGAGAAGAAAGTTACGAGTCAAGAAATAACAGACGGTGAATACACACAAGGACCACCAAACTGCGCGAAGTTTAGCTTCCTCGATCAGATCTTCTATCGTCTCCATCGCCTTCATTTTTTTTCTCGCCAAACCAAACAGATACAATTTTTCAAATCGTCTCAAACCAACTAAACATCGATGTCTCAATTAAAGCCTTGTTTGGTGATGACTGACTTCGTCGTCGTCGACAATAAATTTCGAAGCAAAGACAGAGGCACCGTATCTCGAATTTGATTTTGGTTTCGTTTTCGTTTTTTTTTTTTTTTCTCTTTTTTCTTTTGGGATATTAATTTTTGTTTTTATTTATTTTGACGTGTGAGAGAAAGGTGCAATCGTCGTCGTGTCAATTAGTTCATTTACTTTACACGTGTAACTTAGTGGCGGAATCTTCTGTGTCCACTGTGTTCCCTCCAACTTTCCCGTCTTTTTGCAACGCCAGCGTGTCACCGCCTCATAAATTATCTTAAGAGCGTGGTACTACACAACCCAAAAAATTGTCCAAATTTATAATATAAATGATATGATAAATTTATATAAAACTATCATATCATCAATATAATAGTTATAAATCAACTTATCTCATTATTTATATAAAATTTTTGAGTCAATTTTTAATAAATATAACATTATTTTTATCTTAATATTTTAATTTTAATAAAATTATGAGCTAATTTCAAAAGAGAAAGTTCTTGCAATTCAATAACTGTCACTATGAATTCATATAATTTGTACGGATAATGTTATACTATTAAAAAATTTATCTAAATGATATGTTAAATTTATATGTAATTAACATATCATCTTAAAATTAATGTAGTAGTTATAAATAAACTTAATACATCATTTGAATAAAATTTTTAGATAAATTTTTAAAATGTATTGCATTATTTAATTCATATTATATGACATTATAAATCTTCTACATCATTATTATTATAGAAAAAATGACCATGGTAAGCATAGCTTTTTATATTGAAATTAACACTGAATAGAAGTTTGTACAAATTTAATAAGATTATAATTCTAATAAACTAGATATCTTCGAGTAGCTTGAGTTGTGGTTTGATAGATAGACGATGAATCGTCCCACATTATTTTTTATTTTTTAAAAATTAAAAGTCTCGCATTGTTACCAACAATTTCCTTCCATTAGTTGTGGGCTTAGCAGTGGAATCTTCTGTGTCCACTGTGTTCCCTCATTGTAGCTCCAACTTACCTGTCTTTTTTCCACGTTAGCATGTCACGAACATATGAATTATCCTAATAGTTTAATCCTAATAAATTTCTGGTATAGCTTAAAAAGAAAAAATTCTTGTAATTCAACAAGTGCCATTATGAATTTATATAATTCATATTAGATGACATTACAAATCTTCAATATAATCATTAGTATTGACTAAATAACCATGGTAAGGTAGCTTTTTATATCGAAATTAGCACCCAATGGAAGTCTCTACGAAATTTAAAAAGATTGTAATTCTAATAAAATAGGTATCTTAAAGTAGCTTAGGATGTGGTTTGGTGGATGGACCATCAGTCGTATTTTTTAAAGTGGAATGTTCTATACTCAAAAGCTTCTCATCATTATAAGCATTTTTTCTTCACTATTTATGAGTTATCCTTTCCTCTTCCCCTCTTTTTTATTTGTGGATTGATCTCTTCTGT
The DNA here is from genome assembly GCA_022984855.1 of Dimocarpus longan. Classification (NCBI taxonomy): domain Eukaryota; kingdom Viridiplantae; phylum Streptophyta; class Magnoliopsida; order Sapindales; family Sapindaceae; genus Dimocarpus; species Dimocarpus longan. The sequence continues at coordinate 26,534,645 of CM041020.1, forward strand.
TCTTAGAAGTTAATCATCGAGCCACGTCATTACGCCTATCGTTACTTGTACTAATTGTACCCTAAGTTGCTCAAAGTCATAAAAAAATAAAATAAAAATTGGTATCCTATATATGTGAAACAGAAAGTTCATGGTTTGTTCATATGAGAGTGAATATATGAAATAATGGGTGTGCAAGAAGAACACAATCACTACAATGTCTATCGCTACTGGTACCGATTATATCTTGGGTTGGTCCCAATCATTAAAAATATATACATCCTATAATTGTGAAACGGGAAGCTTATGGTTTGTTCATATGAGAGTGAACAAGTAAAATAATGGATGTGCAAGAAGAACACAACCTTGAGTTTGACTATTGGTAACATGTTGACATTTGGAGTTTACAAGATAAGGGTGGTAGGGATTAGAACTAAAATTTAAGAATTTAAGATAAAGAAGGGAGAAAAATTTTGAACTAAAGACTTTCAAACTTTGATATCATGTTAGTAACTATAGGATCCAAGAGCTTAAATAAATAAGAAATAATTCAATTATAGTATTTAAAACTTGAAGTTGATTGGTAATATTCTAAAATGAAAAAGATTCATAATTAATATTCAATAACTTTACTTCATATTTCATATAATTTTGTTTTCTTGCTAATGATAAGCATTAAATATGTTGTTTAGAACTATAACAAGCTTAGAATTATCATTATATAATTGGTTAACCAGTAAGGATGATTTGGATGGCACATGGGCGAGCACATGGAGGTCCTGTCGTGGCTACAATGATGATCAAGCAAACACCACCTTAGAATTAAAAAAATGAATATATATATATACACACACACACACTGTCTGTTGCTTACCTTAATTAAATTGGATGCATATGAATCTTGGTCGGACTTCATGCGTGTGTTGTATCCATTTCTAGGTTGCATTGAATCGAGTGCATATAAAAATCGTACCTACATTTGTTTGGTGTTGCCTGTTTGTACGACAGAAAAAAAAAAAAACAGGAATGATCCCTTGGTAACTTTTTATTGTTTAGCACACGAGTTGTAATAAAAAATGAAAATGAAATTGAAAGGGATTGAAATTTCATGAGATTACTTTAAATTAAAAAGTTATTGTTTGTATTTAATATAACTTGCGATTGGATTATATTTATATTCTATTGTCTATATTTGATATAACTTGATATTAGATTAAAATTATATTATATTATGTATGATGTATATTAGGATTTGATTGAAATAAAATTAATTTAAATATTTTATTATTGTTATGGGTATTTTGAAGTTATCTAAACTGGGCTGATAGAAACCCAAAACTGACTCAATAGAACTGTCCAACAAACTAGAAAGCAGGGAGCCTGTCTGCCTGAGTCTCAACTTGTAGAAGCTATCAAGCTCACTAAACCGAGATCGTATACTATTGCAACTATTGGATCCACAGTCATACTCAACAGCTACAGGTCGTCCAGAACCAACCTCAAATCTCAGATTCTCAAATTCTCCAAATGCTCAATCCGCATAGGCAAACTCATCATTAAACTTCGGATATTATTTGATGTCCAATAAATATAATGATATAAAATAAATATCCAAATATTACATGCTATATATGTTAAAAGTTCAATGTAAAAAGTGAATAAAATTCTCGTGAAACTCCCTCCTAGAACGCCACCTCACTTTTTGAAATATCGGCAAATTCACCCTCTAGCAGCCAATTTCCATTATTAAAAATAGACACCTTTTTATTCAAATTTAAACTGCCCTCGTTGAAAAGTCTGATGAAATAAAATAGAAAAAACTTTATTTTAATATTGAAGTTTCAAAAAATACCAAAATTTTAAATATCTTTTGAAAATAGTTATTTTTATTCCTAATTTTTTTTAAATTCTTTAAAATAGTCTAAATCACCGGTCAATTGAAGGCCAACAATGATAAAATGCATAAAAAGATATTTTTATCCTTGATAGTTAATGACACTAAAATTATCGATCACCTCTCATAAAATAATGAATTTACAAGTAAAATTGTTTAAAATATTTCTAACTTTAAGTTATTAAATTATATTTTAATCTAAACCACTATATTTTTTATTATAAGAATATTTTTTTACCAAAATATCCTCATTTGTAGCTGATTTGTTAGTCACATGAGTCTGAGTGCATAAATTGTTGAGATGATTTATTGACTAAATTACCCTTTTTATGAGTTAAAATTTAAATAAAAAATTGGTGTGATTATTAATACTATTTTTTGAAGTAACTGGTGTGATTATTTAATTATAAATTTGGTGTAATAATTTAATTAAAAAATATTCTCATATAATTCTCAAAACTTAAAAAAAAATTCCAAACATTTAAAACAAAACTAAAAAGGAAATCATTATTTTTTTCAATTTTGTTTTTAAAACAAAATAACAATTTAAAGTTGTGCCGGTTGGAATTTCCAAGTAGCAAGGTAGCAAGTTTTTGTTGCTTGGAAATTCCAGGCAGTAAACTGTTGCTGCTTAGAAATTCTCCTAGAGTAGTTCATAAGAGCATTGTGAACTAGAGATTTCGAAAAATAAAGTCAGTTGATGCTATCTCACCTTAACAAGATTTCAGACGCTGTCATGACTAGCATGAGTTACCAGAGTTGAGCATGAAATGGTTGATTGTGTGTGAAGGAGGGTTTGGGTGTGTTAACGAAGTCTAGTTGTGTGAGAGGCCAAATGATATAGAATGAGAGAAAATGGTTTTTCAACTCATAGAGGTATATACGTCATTTCATGCCCTTTTGTTTTTCTTTTTTATTTTTAAAATCTTAATCATTTACGTGTCACAATCCTAGCCTTTCACATTAAAAGACCGTGTTATCCTTATTGTTCAAACTGTTTGTTACTGTTGACCGTTAGTTGATCGATGATTTGGATTATTTTAAAGAATTTTATAAATATTAGAGATTAAAAGAGTTGTTTCCCAAAGATATTTAAAAATTTAATATTTTTTTAAAATTTCAATAACTAAAATGAAGTTTTTCCAATAAAATAATGATTTTCCCATTAAATTAAAATTGAAACAACTATAATACCTTCATCATCATCTCTATCTATCTTATACATATTTATTATCATCCATCACATATCTCTCCATGACCATCCGTCACATAGCTATCCATCATTATCGTTGTTTATCTTTCTCATCTCTATAGATCATTAATCTCCGTCATCACTATCATCACCATCAAGTATCCTTTTTCTTATTTCTTCTTTATTCTTCATTCTTTTACCTCTTTCTTCTTTTTCTTTTTCTTCTTGAAGTTGGATGGAATAAAATAATAATTGTTCCATTAAACCATCATTCTTTTTCCTTTTTGCTTCACTTTTTTCCTCTTTTTTTTTTCTTCCCCATTCTCTAGCAATGAGCAAAGAAAGAAAGAATAATAAGAAAAAGAAAAGGAGGAAGAGCGAAGAATAAGGAATAAGGAAGAAAAAGGAGACAAAAATGAAAGATGTCGAACAAGAAATACAAAGATTCTATTGGAGAAAGTGGCCAAAGATGGAATAGAAGAATATATTAGTTATTTTTAATGGTCAATTTTGCCCAAAAAAAACATCGTAGGACACAAGTGTTCAATTTTATTAAGATGGAATATAAATATCTATCTTTATTTAAAATCCATTTTTCACATTTTTTTTCTTCATATATTAACTCAAAATTTGACCTAAAATTTGCATGGTTGCATTTCAAGTCAAAATTTCTGGTTTTTAATATAATTAATTATATAAAATAATCGAAATTTATAGTAACTAGTGATCAGCGTCCTACCAAAACTTGATGACATTAAACACTTGTACATATATACACTCACGTAAGAGAGATACACTCTCGTGGGGAGGTAAATTTTTTCACACATATTTATAAATATATATGATGAGACTTAAATTTTTATCACAAATCTAAAAAAGAAAAACCACTTGATATATGAGTGAAAGGGTAAATCAAAGTATTTAATTAATGTGATCAAATCCATAATTTTTTATTAGAAAAATAAATGCACGACTAAAATAAATAAAATGTATATATATTTTTTAATTATTCAACTGGTGGTTTGAGAAGAAAACACGAACACTAGACTAATCTAATATATTTTCTTTCATTTTCTTAAAATATCATAGATGTAATGATTTGAAATCACTAATATCACTAGTATGCATTAGGGCAGAAGCCTTTCCACCACTAGCCCACAACACTAATATCAATCTCGAATTATTTTTCTTTACTATGAATAACACTTTCTTTATTGTAATTTAGAGTATCCGATTTTATATTTATTTGTATAATAATATATATAATAATTAAAAAAAAAAACAAAACAAAACATTCCATGTAATAAAATACCCATAACTTTTAACATTCCATGTCAGAAACCCAAGCCCAACACCAATGCACTGCCCGCGGCCGCCCACTGACTGAGCGCGACGCCGGGTTTTCCTAGCCGGCCTCGAAACCAATATCCTATCTTTGAAAAGTCATCCCAATCGACATCCACCGTAGGATCACAAAACCTCCTCCTTTTATCAGACCGTTAAACATTAACAAAATATCTTAAAACCAATAAAATAAAATATCTAAGCCTTATCCACTCAACCAGGCCCCACCTTGTACTTTAGATTGCCACGAACTCACTGCATCTTCTCCTACAACTTTGAGTTCAGGTCAGTTTCATGTGTGTTTGGATACGATGTTAAAGTCAGTTGTGATTGGTTCTGGTCCTTTCCCAGTACTGGTTGAAGCTAAAGACGTTGAGGGTTCAAGAACACGTCCTCCTGAAACCAGACTTGGTTCCGTTGTTTGTTCCTCTTCTAGAAACAACAACACTTTTATTCCCAAACTTGAGCCTTTTAGCCGTACCAAGTTCGAACGCGCTGTCAAAGACCGTCCCTTGATTGAAAAGTCCGAGAATGATCTTGCAGGTTTGCTATCAATACCCTCTTCTTCTTTTGATTATTATGAGTTTGATGTGCTTTAAAGTGTTTTTGTGCTGTTTCTAGTAAAGTTATGTGGGGGGTTTTCTGTTTTTTGTTTTTTTTTTGAGTTTGTTTGATGGTATAGATAGAGGTTTATGTTAATTTATGATGTTGTATGTGAGAAAGGTTTTTATTTATTTATTATGTAGTTCTGAGTTTGTTGGATTTCTTGCTTGATGGTAGCTAATAATTTAGTGGGTTGGTATATATATTTTTTTGGTGTGTAGACTATTGTTCAACTCTTGAAGGAGATGATTGCTATAGCTGCTGGAGAGCATATTTTGAACTTAAAGATCTTGAAGTAAGTTTATTGCTACTAGTTTATGTAATTACATATGTTTGCTTTTGATTAACTAAAGTTTGTCACTAATCGATTAAGCTGATAGATCTGAAAATTTTAAGTTGATAGGTAACGCTTGATTCTAGTATATGAAATATAGGTAGACGAGATTTAGAAATTTATGATACATTAACACTCTTTGTCGCCTGTAATGTGAATAGACAGCTCGAATCTAAGAACTTTGGCTCTAGCAACATACCATTAACCTATTAACACGAAAGTTTAAACTAATAGATAAGGGCTCAATTATAGTATTTTATAAGTAGGTACTACTCTTAGTTGGGTACAGTAAGATTTGATTTTGGTTCTTTTTTCAAGTTCACTTTTAATGTACTACAAAATCTTTGTTTGGTTGCTGAGAAAATGAATAGAAGTGTGTAAAGGAACATAATCCAAATCTTAATTAAATTAGCTGATCTGTGTATGCTTCATAAATAAGTAAATAACACTAATCTTTATGTTCAATGGCAATGTATATCAGAGTGTCACACCAAAAGAAGACATTGAGAAACTAATTCTCCAAGCCGGGGGTGTAAAATCCTTGATCGGATTCTTACATGGAATTTCGTCAATCCACAAAGAAAAGGTTCATGGATTTGTTATGGGGAAGCCAACAATTTCTAACGGAGAAGGGAGTCGAGTATGTCCTATCCCAGATGGAATCCCGAAATCGCTTGAAGAGCTAGAGGAAGAAGCCAGAGGGAGATTGCCGGATTCTCCTTACACTAGAATGCTTAGAACCAAAGGAAAGTTCCCTGCCTGGTACTCCCCTGCCCCTGACCACGAAACAGACTGATAATATGGTATGATCAAATAAATTTTGTGAAAAGAATAGAAGAAGAGGTTTTGCAAGTTTGTATTACTGAGTTTGTTCTTTGTAGATATGGTTATATGTGCAGTGTTGGGATTTTTGATCTGATTGTAATGGAAAAACATAAAAAAGCTATTTTAAAGTTGAAGTCTTGGGTATGCAACTCAAGTTCGATCTTTGTATAATATGTTGATTGGTTACTGCTTGAATGTTGAGAACTCTTTCGAGTTCTTTATCCATATTACATGATCTATTGTAAGGTTTCTTAAATTTTGTCTTTCAAGTATGAATTGTTGGCTGTTGTGATGTTTTTCGCATATGAATTGTTGGCTGTTGTGACGTTTTTCGTGGGGAAGCAGAATTGTTTAAAATTTCGTCTCAGGTGTATGGCTTCAAATTCAAGACCCCATAGCAGCTTTTTGTGTCTAGTTTCTTTCTTGGACAACTTAAACCCAGATTATAATCAAACTGAATAAGTATTCTATGCTATCAAACCACATTGGACAATTGTAAGCTTTTTGGTGTAGTTGTCAAAATGAAATCACCATTTTTTGATGGTAGTGTTATATGATTTAAACTTGGCTGGATCATTCCAGGCTATGAGAGATTAAACTCAAGTCGAGTATCAGTGAACTGTGAACTTGACACTGCCACTTTTGGAGTAAAGTTAATTTAACTTGGTTAATACAATTTCCTTGATTTTGAATCTCAGTTAACCAATCTGGGAATTTCAGGCTTGTAGAGTAGGTTGCAGGTAGCCTCAGTTATATTAATTGATAATTAGACTGAACAACACAATCATTCTATTTGCTTCTGATGTTTAAATTTAATTAGAGAGTTGTTCTCAAACTTTAGAAGCGTGAAGTTGCATGCCATGGTATAATTTGCTAGAGTGTTTTGGTAAAAAGCACTTTTGAAGTAAGGTGTTCTTGTGTAGAAGTAAGGGAAAACCGCTTGTTAGACTGTTACGTAATTGTCAATAATTTGTCTAGAGAAAACGTCTCTAATCTAGAACAAATCCATCAATTGATTTGTCGAAAAAAATTTACCAAAAAAAAAAAAAAAAAAATCAATTAATCCATTGAGTTCTCAAAAGTACCGAAAAAAAAAAAGGCGCATTGATTGCTTTCTGAGTACTCCTAATACCTTTTTGAGTTTAACAAGGTACCAATTATGTATCTACCGTTAAAAAATACAAAAAAGAAAAACCCAAAAATGCTTGAACCACACGGAAAGTGCTCTTAGGGAGTTTATTTATTTATTTTTTATCAATTTTAATTTTTGTATTTGATGAAAAATTAATATGGCTGGTTGGTCTTAAAATTTGGGGTTCAATTTAAAAAAAAAAATAATAATAATAAAGCGATAAAAAGAGTGGACTGTTTTCTCTTGATATCATTTATCAAATATAAAAAATGTCAAAACTTGCAACGAGATCACTTCGCTTTATGTATTTATTTTTTACATATATATATTTTCTACTAAGTGTGTCCTGTAAATGTAACTATTGATTTCGTACTAGTATTCACCTTCCATTTGATAACAGTTAGTTAACAAAAAAGGATAGACTTGGTCAATTGTTGGTTTTTTTTTAGCTATGTCTTTTGTCGTTACGTTTTGTGCTACATACCGCAATCAAAGCAATATCTTCCCTAAACTTGTCTCTAAATTTAGACATAAAATTTTAAACCTGTGGTGCCTGTAAGAACCATGCAAACTTTCCGGTGCCAAAACAGGACTCCATTTTCCACAACCATCAATGCCTGTCAAACCATAACCTCAATTTTCCTCTTCATATAACACCCTCTTCCTCATTGCATCCTATAAGCAGCCTTGGGGCCTCCAAGGCAGTTAACAATGCATCTACCTCTGAATATGCGGGTCTCTGGCTGCTTTCTTTTGTTCTCTTCTCTTTTACTTTCATTCTCGACTTTTTCTTTAGCTCTATCTGCGGCTGAGGCATCCCTCATTGCTAGGCGCCAGCTCTTGGCGATCCATGAAAGTAGTTTGACGGCTGTAACTATTGATTTTGAGGCTCTTGGTGATACAACTTTCGCCAATCCAAGGTTGAAGAAGGCACATGTTGCTCTTCAGGCCTGGAAAAAGGCTGTTTATTCAGACCCTTATAACACAACCGCTAACTGGGTAGGTACCGATGTGTGCAACTACACAGGTGTTTTCTGTGCACCGGCTCTTGATGATCATAACTTGACGGTCGTGGCTGGCATTGATCTTAATGGTGCTGACATCGCCGGATATCTTCCCCCTGAGCTGGGGCTCTTGACGGATGTTGCATTGTTCCACATTAACTCTAACAGGTTCTGTGGAATCATTCCCAAGAGCATGTCTAACCTAACAATTATGTATGAATTTGATGTCAGTAACAACAGGTTTGTTGGTCTTTTCCCGGATGTTGTTCTATCCTGGCCAATAGTGAAGTTCATTGACCTGAGGTACAATAATTTCGAGGGTCAGTTGCCCCCACAAATCTTTGAGATGGGTCTGGATGCATTGTTCTTGAACAACAACAGGTTCAGGTCCACAATTCCTGACACAATTGGAAAATCAACAGTTTCTGTTGTGACATTTGCTAATAACAAGTTCACTGGTTGCATTCCCCGGACCATTGGGAACATGACTAACTTGAATGAAATTCTTTTCACAAACAATAAACTTGGTGGTTGCTTCCCTGGAGAAATCGGGTTGCTTAGCAATGTAACGGTTTTTGATGCAAGTTACAACACATTCTCAGGATTCACGTCGCAAAGCTTTTCAGGACTGAAGAATGTTGAAAGCCTGGATCTTTCAAATAACAGGCTTACAGGATTTATACCTGAGAACATTTGCAACTTGCCAAAGTTGACGAATTTCACATTCTCTCATAATTACTTCCAGGGAGAGGCTAAAGCTTGCTTACCTCCTTCCAGGAAGGATGTTGTGTTCGATGATGCAGATAACTGCTTGTCTGACAGGCCAATGCAGAAGGATGCCAAGGTTTGTTTCCCGGTGGTGAGCAGACCTGTGGACTGCAGCAAGGACAAGTGTTCTGGAGGCTCTACGCCATCTTCACCCAAGACACCAGCTAAGACATTGACACCTCCTCCTACCCCAAAGCCATCTCCTACACCAAGACCAAAACCAGTGTTGCCACCACCAACACCAAAACCAGCATCGACACCTCCACCAACGCCTGATCCAACAAGGCAATCTCCAGTGAGCCCACCACCAGCACCAACACCAACACCAGCACCAACCCCTGACCCAAATAGGACGTCTCCGGTGAGTCCTCCGCCAAAACCTGTATCACCAGCACCGACTCCTGACCCAACTAATAAATCTCCAGTGAGCCCTCCGTCAAAGCCTGTATCACCAGCACCGACACCTGACCCAATTGAGAAATCTCCGGTGAGTCCTCCGCCAAAGCCTGTATCACCAGCGCCGACCCCGGACCCAATTGAGAAATCTCCGGTGAGCCCTCCGCCAAAGCCTGTATCACCAGCGCCGACCCCCGACCCATTTGAAAAATCTCCGGTGAGCCCTCCGCCAAAGCCTGTATCATTAGCGCCAACCCCTGACCCAATTGAGAAATCTCCGGTGAGCCCTCCGCCAAAGCCTGTATCACCAGTTCCAACCCCTGACCCATTTGAGAAATCTCCAGTGAGCCCTCCGCCAAAGCCTGTATCACCAGCGCCCACCCCTGACCCATTTGAGAAATCTCCGGTGAGCCCTCCATCAAAGCCTGTATCACCAGCGCCCACCCCTGACCCATTTGAGAAATCTCCGGTGAGCCCTCCATCAAAACCTGTATCACCAACACCAACGCCTGACCCATTTGAGAAATCTCCAGTGAGCCCTCCACCAAAACCTATATCACCAACACCAACTCCTGATCCATTTGGGAAATCTCCGGTGAGCCCTCCACAAAAACCAAAGTCACCAGCACAAACTCCAGATCCATTTGAGAAATCTCCAGTGACACCTCCTAGACCAAAGGCATCCCCACCACCACCACTGAGCTCTCCTCCTCCACCACCAGTACATTCACCACCTCCACCTGCACCAGTCCATTCTCCACCCCCACCACCTGTAAACTCACCTCCTCCACCTGTACCAGTCCATTCACCACCACCACCACCAGTACAATCACCACCCCCACCTACACCAGTCCATTCTCCACCCCCACCAGTCCATTCACCACCCCCACCTGCACCAGTCCATTCTCCACCCCCACCAGTACATTCACCACCTCCACCTACACCAGTACACTCACCACCTCCACCAACTGTAAGGTCTCCACCTCCACCTGCACCAGTCCATTCACCACCACCACCCCCAGTAAGCTCACCACCTCCACCAACACCAATCTACTCGCCACCTCCACCCCCAGTAAGCTCACCACCTCCACCAACACCAATCTACTCGCCACCTCCACCACCTGTTCACTTCCCACCTCCACCTGTACCAGTCCATTCTCCACCCCCACCAGTACATTCGCCACCCCCACCCGTACATTCACCACCCCCACCGGTCCATTCTCCACCCCCACCAGTACATTCACCACCTCCACCGGTCCATTCTCCACCACCACCAGTACATTCACCACCACCACCTCCACCTGCTCTAGTCCATTCACCACCTCTACTAACACCATCACCACCAGTGGAGAGCTTCGTTATCCCACCAAACATTGGTTCCCATTACGCGTCACCACCACCACCGGTGTTCCCAGGCTATTAAATAACAGGCCTCGAAACACCTTTTGGGATGCCTTATATCATATAAACTCTCATTTCTAGTTACAGATCGCAACGTAAACAATTGCTTTAATTATTAGCTGAATCTCTCATGAAAGATTTGTACCTTTCTTTTTCTTTCATCACCTTTATCCATTGACTTTGTAACATGACAAGCAGAGAAGTTTTTGTTTGTAATATAAAGCATTAAATTATATCCAGTTTTCTCTGGTAGCTCATTTAGCTTCTTAATTCTCTTTTCTATTGTTTGCATCTATCAGACGAATATATGTCATTTGGGTTAATGAATTTGCAAGGAAATGATAAATGATAATTTCATCATTAAATCAAATTTGTAGCGTTACAATTGCTTGGCTCAAACATTTCCATACTCAGCAAATAAAATCCTGGTCCTGCAATTCTTGAATCATCTCCACGACTGTGTTCATGGCTGGCCTATTTCCTGGATTCCTTGAGAGGCAAATCCTGGCAATTTCAAGCTTTTCAACCATGTCTTCCGTCACTTCTCCCATTCTTCTGTCACATATCCCATTTAACCCTTCTTTTCTCCTCTTCTCCAGAATGTGCTCTCCTAAATGCGTCACTACCGGTCTCTTTCCTGTGATTAGCTCTAAAAGTAGAACTCCGAAACTGTAAACATCAGACTTTTGTGTAAAAACCGCTGTGTGTCTTCTAGCATTTCTGATCAGTTCTGGTGCAACCCTGCCGGGGTTTCTTCTTATCAGGATTGATGGAGAAACCAAGTAGGGTGTTTCATAGCTGGATAGGCATGCAGAGAAGTCTGGCCGAATCAAGATGTTGGAAGACTTGATCACACCATGAACAAGTGCCTGTCCGTTTTAGGTTACTTGGGTATGAAGAAAGGCAACTGCCTTGGCTGCACAAAGTGCTATATGTTTCCTGACTCCCCAACTTAATGTTGTAAATTGAATCCCTTCACTTCCTACATTGCCACAAATTTAACAAACTGTTAATAAACTTTCTTAAAACTATGAAATTCCTAGAAAAGTACCTTATCAAATAATTTATCATAAAAAATAGATTTATATTAAAGAGTTTTTTTCCCCCCTTACACTAAAACAAATGTGAATTTTGAGATTTACACTAAAAAACTAAAATGAGTATATTTAGTATCCTTTGTATTTGCGAGCAAAGGACCAAAATAATCATAATTTGCATCCGTTGTGTGCAAACTATTGTCTTTGTTCAATATTTATTGATGGCGCTAAAAAAATTTGGGTTATCATAAAAACCCCAAAAAAATTATGTCAATTGGCACCCGGTTTTAAATATTAGATGAACTACCCTTATCGGTAAAAAAAACTTAGATAGTGTTAAATTTAAATGGCATAATGATAATTGAATAAATAAGTATATTTGATTTAATAACCATATTAATTAATAACAATAATAAATAAATAACAAAATTTAAACAAAACACAACCCATCAGACGACACTTATTTCCACCCACTCTAAATCCCTAATCACCCACCACCACTTGACCACACCTCATCAAATGATGGAGTCGACCGGTCGTTCCTCACCGCAGTCGTCGTTTAGGCACAATTAGCTATGAATTTTTGGGTTTCTAATCATCTGAAACCAAGAAAATCTAATTTTCGATGACTCGAAACCCAGAAAATGGATGGAGATGAATGGTGGAGGATCCTATATAGGATCCTCCACCGTTCCATCTATTTTTAAAATTATTTTAAACTTTGTTTTATATAAATAAGAACATTTCAGTCGTTACATAAATTTAAAAGATATATAAAAATTTCACATAATAAGTCATTTAATTCCTTTCTTGATTTTGGATAGAAAATATCAATTTTTTGCATGGAAATCTGATGGTAGGGGGCAGTTCGTTTAATATTTAAAACATCGGGTATTAACCGACATTAGTTTGTTTTTAATGAGCTTATCTATAATAATCCTTTTTAATTTTTCATTGCTGGCTAGAAAATTCAAGCTTTTTCCAATGTTATTTATGAGATTTTGAATGTAATAAACTAGCCTAAGCTGTTGATGATAAAAAATTTACCCTTAATAATCCGTTAAGAAAACCCCACTAACATGATATGATCAAACTTAAAGAGAGAGAGAAAAAAAAGACAAGAAAATCACATCATATATCTCACCATGTAAGAGGTCTTCTAGACTTCCTAGGCAAAAGTAGTCATACAAAATGAAAGCTTCTCCACCATACCAGAAACTGAAATGCATTGGCAAAACCCAAGTGTCCCTGATTTCTCCAAAGAAAGTCAACCATTACTCAAACCAGACCTTCTCTTATCATCCTCATGGTGATGGTGGCGCCAGAGTCAAGAACCATCTTGAAGAGAGTCCCTACAGTCCCTTCACCAAGCCTGATATATGGTAGCTGAGCCAGCTCTGGTGGGTCATACCTCTTTGCCACAACCTTGTCGCCAAATATCACTTGTGTGGGGAGTGTCACCTTGACCTCCAGCAGTGACACTGGAGTTATGTTGGTTACTTTGGATGATCCATTGCTAGACATGAATATCTCCCTTCTTTTGCATGAGTCAGTACTGCAGAGACAAAAGTAGGTCAAGTAGAATGACAACAGCAGAAGTATGATAGAGACAACTGCTACAACAATGGCAATCCCCATTTCAATAAACAAGTGTTTTCTGCTAATGTTTTTGCAAGTAAAGCTGTTCTAGGTGGGGCTTAGTTTTACTTTGTGAAGAAGATATTGGGAGATGCTATGTTTTTTGTTTTGTGTTGTTTTGTATTTTCAGGGTGAAGTCATCCTTTGGTTTTGTCACTAGAATCTTTGGTCTCATCATCCTTGTAGAAACCTCTGCACTTTTTCCCACCGTGGAAAGGTGGAAGTTTTTTTTGTCATTTGTGAATCTTACTCCCAAAACAGCCATTTTCACTTAATTTTAAGTAAATATTTAGAAGAATAATTCTTCTATATAAGTAGATAATGGAATTTTATTTGGCAATCATAAATTACAATCACTTATTTTCAGTGGATTTGATTATAAATCCACTGAATATATGTGACTGACATTTGTTGTCTTAAATAAAAATTTTAGGATGTCATTACTATAGATTGATCCATATTTAGAACAGGTTTTTTGCTTGCTTAAAAAAATATTTTAATTTTAAAAATTCTTTTGGTTTTATTTTGCGTTTGGTCACCTTCAATAGAACTTTTAAACGAGTAGAAAAAGTTATTTCAAGTCCTCCATTAGGAAAGCTTGAGTTTATTTTTGAAAAAACATTTAAGTGTAAAAATATTCTTATCCAAAATTTATTAATTATACCACATTCTTTTAAAATAAAAACTTTAATTAACTTATTTGACATTAACTCTTATTTACACACTACATCTTAGGTTTGTGAGTGGTTTTTTCCTTTTATTGTAAAAGTGGTTATTTTTTATTTATGAGAGTAAAACAAAGTACTTTTTTATCTCGATAAGTCCGGTAAACATAAAACAGATATTATGAAAGCGGTTGTCTTTCATTTATAAAAATAAAGTAAATATTGTTTGATCTTGACAGATTCTAATAAACGTAAAGTACAACAAATATTGTTTTTGATAGTTCCTAATAGACATAGAGCAAGTATAATTTGATCTAGGTAGATTCTAGCAAATTATCTTTGGTGGGTATTTTTTTTTTCCAGTATAGTGAGAGTAGTTATTTTCTATTTATGAGCGTAGAGCAAATATTGTTTAATATCGACAGATATAAAGTAAGTTTTATAGGGAGTGGTTTTCCCCCATTTATGATTTATGGGAGCACAAATATTGTTTGATTTCAATAGGTTCTAATAGCATTAAACAAGTATTGTTTGATCTCAACAAGTTTCAAAAGATTTATAAGTGATTGTCTCTCATTTATAGGAGTAAAACAAGTACTTTTTAATTTTGACCATTCTTGATAGACATAGAGTTGATAGACATTGAGCAAGTATTATAAGAGTGTTATCTCCCATTCATAGAAATACAAATATTGTTTGATCTCGTTTGGTCTTAACAAATATAGAACAATTATTATTTAATTTTGATATGTTCAGTGTCATTTTTTTTTTGTTGAAAAAAACTCTAACTTTTATCCATCATTTATAATAATTGATTATTGTTTTTTGAAGTATGCTAATAATTGATTATATAAAACAACTAAGCAGCTAATAACTTTTGCCTCAAAAACTCTACTTGAAATAAAAGCTACAGTGCTACACTTACAAAAAAAAAAAGCTACTATCTGAAACTTTATTAAGTGAAGATCTCCCCAACCAACGTGGCTTAACTTTTTATACATGTAATTACAGTTTTAACTTCAATTCTTCAATATAGATCGTTATTAGTTTCCAAATAAAAAATCTACCAAATTAAAAGTAAAAAAAAAAAAAAAAAGCTTAAAAAAAATTGTAAATCTTACCATAACTATCTCTCTTTGTCTCTCTGTTTTTGATTTGTTACTATAACTATCTATTAAGTATATAAATAAGTTTGTTTAAAAAAAAAAGGTAAATAAATAAGTTGGATAGATATAAAAGTAATTTACAAAATATAGAAGAGATTTAAATTTTATTATTAATCTTTCAACAAAGGTTAATATTTATCAATATTCCTTCATATTTCATAAACTTATGCATGATTTCATCTATCTTAGTGGTGAAGACTCACGTCCCGATATGCTTACTTTAGTTTCATAGAAGTGTTGGAGAGGTTTTAATCTCCGTGTAGAAGTATATATTTCATTATTTTAAGAGTAATTCTCAACATATATAGTAATTAATCTTATTAGTTTCTAGTCACCTTTGACCTTTAATATCTCTTTCAAAAAATCCCCAATCACTTTTATTGAAGTTGATGTTTATTAAACTACTTCCAAGTGTGTTTATTTTATTTTTAAAAAAATAAAAACATTTTAGGTTGCGTTTTAATAATTATAATTTTTCAATAAAATTTCGAATATTGTTTTAAAAAAATGGAAGGGTAAAAAGGGAAAAACAAGAAAACGAGTAAACGCAGTCGTTTCAAAAGCGACAGAAAGGAGGGTGAGTGATTGCCTTGCAAAGCACGTTGAATCGTCGGTTTCTCGGTCCATTTATTCACTTGAATTGTTGTAATCAACCAGCACATAACCGGATCTCACTCTGCCTCTTGTTCGTCTTTGTCTGTTATCGTCTTGAAACAAAAAATGGAAGACGAAAGCAGCAACCAAAACCCACCACCAAAAGAGTCTCCGGCGAACGCTAGTGGGTGGGGAGGTTGGGGGTTCTCTCCACTCTCTGTTTTCTCAGATCTCCAAAAGGCCGCCCAAGAGATCTCTCGCAATGTCAGCTTCTTCTAATCTTCTCTGTTTTTGAAATATATGAATTGGGTTTTAATGTTTTTGAACTGGGTTTTTGTGTTTTGGATTGATGAGTTGATAGAGTTGGGTTTTGTATTGATTTAGCATGATTTTTTTTTTTTTTCCTTTGTGGGGTTTTGGTGTTGATATTTTTAGTAGAAATGTAAATGATTGGTCTTTCAATATGTTTTTTCATGTTAGTGCTTATGTGAAATGTTGAAGTAAGCATTGTAGATTATTGATGCAAAAGCTGTTTTTTTGATACCCAGATAAAAAAAAAATTGTTCTTGATCAAATTGATTATTATCACACTTTTATCTTTTGTTGTTAGTGTTTTAGGTACCCTAGATGGCCTGTTTAGTGGATTCTAGGTTTTGAATTTATATGATTAACAGGATTCTAATGAGTTATTTTGATTTGAGTGGGGTGTTAATTTGTGAATGGGAGGTTTTCGAATGTGGATTCTGAGTAGAGAGGAAGGGTATTGATTAGTGTAAGTACACACAAACACTTGCCAAAAATGGAAAAAGAAAATGTGATTGAGCTAATTGAGGTTCCCTTTGTTTTCTGTTTTTATTATTTTAATGTTGACACTTGACACGCTGTCCGACTTTGATTGTGAAGTGATCACTTTAAAATTTGGGTTCTCTTGCTGTTTAGGAAGTGTAGAAAAGAGAGCACTGCAATTTAAGGGCTAAAGTTTGAATGAAGTACAAGTTTTTAGAGAGGAATATGGATAGAAGAAATGGTTAGACACTGAAGTGAAGAACATAATAAAATTTTGATTGCTTGTCTATAGGAAACACTAGTAGTCTCAAAAGGGTTCGATTAGTGGTGGCAAGCCCTTTTTCCTGCCCAAAGTAAAAGGGGTTTAGAAGCGATAAGCAAATAAGCTTGATCTTTGGGTGTTCTGAATGTTAAATTTCCACATCGAGTGGTTTATTTGTGCACTGATTTGTTGAGTACTGCTTTATGCATGCAGGCTTCTGAGGTTGCAGAGAAAGCAGCGAAAAGCATTTCGGACATGCAAAATGTTCCCGAAGACTCTGATTCTCCCAAGAAAGAGGAAGAGGCAGATGAAACTGGAACTGATAAAGAAAGTGAAGTTGAGAATGAACGGCGAAAGGCTGCTTTGGATAAGCTGGAGAAAGCGAGTGAGGAGTCCTTACTTGGTCAGGCAAGTTTTGGTAGTTGAAGTTTCGGATATGCTAAATATGGTGCTCCTTCTGCATTTCTGCCTCAAGGTTTTACATACTGATATGAGGCATCAGAGCTTGTTTAACCTAAGCATCCATTTCACAGTTGTCCCACAAATTTGTCAAATGTTGATAATGCAGAATTTTATCTGCTCTTGTTCTAATTTAGTGATATTTCATTTTTCTGTTTTCATTGAATGTAAAAGTCCTTTTTGTCAATATTTGCAGGGTTTGAAGGTTCTTGATAATTCTGTTGAGAATTTTGCTTCAGGAGCATGGCAAGCGCTAGGAAGTGCATGGAAAGGCAGTACCAATTTTGTTCAGAAGTATGTTCGGTTACAGTTGAATGTGTTGTCAAATGAACCAATTTTAGTTAGTATTGCTGCTAGCTGAGGAGAGTTTTCTGGTCATGTTCTGAATTTAATTGAATAAATAAAGTAGTTTGTAAATGGATTTTTTTTTTTTTTTTTTTAAAGTCAATTTTGATTATTGAATGTTGTTATATTGTTATTTTAGTCTGTTGCATATGATAAATCAAAATAAGACCTACAAATTCTTTTATGTAAAAAATTTCAAGCTTCAGGCTGCTTTGGAGAAACATTTACTAATGGCATGAATGTTCTGCTTTTTTCTCTAGACTTGAGAATTCTGCTGTGAATCTTGCGGAATCTATTCAGCAAGGTGGTATGCCTGCGCCAGCTGGTTCTGTTGCACCATCTCTGTTAGAGGTTTGCTCGATTCTTGTCCACTTGGGCAAAGATATTGTCTGATGTCTGACTGTTTGCCTATTTTTTGTTTTCAGACAGGAAAAGCTTTCACAGCAAAGGGAATGCAAGTGCTTGAATTTGTAGGGAAGGAAACAATGGATCTCCTGATCACCGAGACTGGTATTGAAGTTGAAAAGAATTCTAAAAATGCTGAACAAGAAGGTGATGAGGATCAGTTACTTGAGGAAGTGACATTTGATCGATGCTTCTACATATATGGAGGTCCTGAACAATTGGAGGTCAGCATATCATCATCTAAGTCGAAATTTGATTGATAAAATATTTAAATGTTATCAGTGAACCATAATCATTTCAGGAACTGGAGGCACTATCAAATCATTATGCGCTGTTATTCAATAGAAGAAAAGTGAAATTATCATCTGAACAGAAGTCCTCATATGATGGAAAGCTTAAACAGGTCCAGCAGATTTTTAGCTTGAGTACTGAAGTGGATGGCAGTGGTGTAGAGTCTGATAAAGGAAAAAAGGTGGAGACTGGAACTGAGGGAAGTGGTGATGAATTGAAGAATCTACATGATACAAGTGTCAGCAAGGCTGCTGATATGGCTGCAGGGTAATATGCTTAGTACGCCACTTCATTTCTTTTTCTTTTACTTTGTAAATTTAGGAACTTTTGTCTACAAATAAATTGGGCTTATATGAGCTTTGCTTATATTTTCATTTTATTGCCTTTGTTCTGGCTTTTATTTGTATTGCATCAAGCTCTCATTATCAATTATGAGAGTTTTGTTGGTTGAGGTGATTACATGTGTTTTTTATGGTCATTGCATAATTCCATTCAGTAAGCCTTCCATTTTGAATCTCAAATGTTGTAAACCAAAAGGCGCATGTTGTTTTGCCCGAGAGTATCAAATAATTAAAGCGGATTCTGGTGTGCTGGGTCTTCTTTGTAATTGTGAATTTGTGATGGCGACACTAGCTGGGCAGACAAGAAGTCACTGTGATCTTGGATTTCAGTTGACATACAACAGTGGAAATATGAATTCTTTTACTTGAGCTCCTTTTACAATGTGGGTAGGTAATAATTTTCTGATGTTTTGCAGGTTCACAAATGCCTTAGCTGGACTGTCTGTTAATGATACAATACAGAGGACTGCAGGCAGAATAGAATCTCTTCACTCAGAGGGTGTTCACGTATGAAGATCATTTGGATTTATTTGGAATATTTTTAACCAAAATTGTTTTTCGCAGAGATTGCTTTTTTGTGTTATTAACTGAATAGAATTTTAATTCATGTTTGTGCAGAGAATCTCAGAAATGTGCTGTTTTGCTGTGTCTCAATTGCTTATACTAGGGAAATCGATCATATCAAATTCTAGCAAGGTTCAGGATGAGGATGCTGACAGCGATATGTTGAACATTGATTGGCCAGAAGATTCTGTTGAAAAAGCTAAAATAATTAGAACAAAGGCGCAGTGCATGACTGGCTATGTTGAAGCAGTTTCAAACAGTTTTATCACAGGTTGGTCATTTGGCACTCAGCGATATGGATGAACTCTATTGGCATTGTTGATTTACTGAATCATAAATAGTGGAAATGAAAGATTTTACACACTGACCAAGCTTTATTTCCAATGCCTCACAAATTTCTTCCAACAAAATTCATGTATACTTGGCCTACATATGTGGTGGTGTTATTCTGCTTGTCAATAAGCGGACTGCTATATTGTTCTTTTCGTCATGCTTGGATGTGGTTGAGGAACTCTGAAAAGGTGTCTGTTATTGGAAGTTCTCGACAGGAATAATTTAGCAGTTATTTTATTGATTAGTAAAGCATGTGTTTACTGAAGCATGTGGGTTCACTATGCTTGATCAACTTGCATTTGAAATCGTATGATTCTCCAGGGTTAAGTTTTCTCCAGGTTTAAGTTTTAAGAATATACACATGTTTGCTCTCCCTTGTTGGGGTTATTGAAATGCTTAAGATATTCCCAAGTGAAATGTCAAAATACCATTTTAATGTTATTGAAATAAATATCACTCATCTGTTTCTTTTGGCATTTGTACGTATGTTTCTGCTTTTATTTTACCCACTCATGGCAAAACGTAGTTCTGAAAGTATTGAGTCCTACTTGGTTGTTTGTTCAGGCATATCTGAAGTAGCTGAAGCATACCAAGCAGCCATGAAGAGTGCTTCTGCTGATTCCCATGAAGGTCTTCCACATGCATCAGTTCAGGAAAAAGCCAATGCCTTCTCAGAACATCTCCATGCTGATCGCACAACAGCGGTGGGCAAGATCCAGGATGGGCTCCAATACTTATCTTATTTAGTCATTTCTACTTCCATGCCTGCTGCTTGATGACTAAAGGCTCTCAACTCTGTCATACATGATACGCACTTCAGTCTCTCACTAATTTTATTCCTTTTGTATATAGTAGCAGTTTGTAGTGGGTGTGGCCCCATTCTTCCCTGAAACTCTGCACAGAATGCTGCCAAAATTTAGAATAGAGGAAATATTCTTCTTCTCTAGGTCCTTGAATCTTTTTACTGTGAATGGACATCCCAACTGTTGAACATTTTGGGTGAATTAACTGTTAGGAAAAATAAGAAGAATGGAACTTGTATTTTGCTACGGAATTGGGTGAATGGAAAGCAAGAAATCAACTTTTGACTGATCTGGGTTTCTATTCTTTTATCGGTCCATGTGTTTTTACAAAATAGTCTGTCAAAGGTGATGTGGTGAATCCCATTGCTGTAATTGAACTTGTGAGGTTGTATGTCGTTTTCTTTTTTCTAATGCAGCATTTTCTTTTGCAGACAAATGCACATAATGTGTATTATAATATAATTTCTACCAATAGTAGGGCCAGAAAATGATAGCGTGTCAATTCATCTGCCACGTTATGACATTTACATCCACTTGCTGCAGAGATTTTCAAACCACCCTCACCAACAGGTTTTTGTCTTTTGCGTTCCCTCATCAGTTGTGTCTACGTTCAATGTATAGTCAGTGACGCCAAGGATGTGTTTCGATCACCTCATGTTGGACCCAAAGGGGATTAAGTTTGAAACTTGTGGTCATAGCTTTCATGGGTTATTATCATTTTTTTTTAATTTCTCTTTTGAAGTTAACAACTTTGTTGACTTATATATATGGATTGCCTTTATTTATAATTATTAAATTAATTATAAATAATTATATTTTGTCAAAGTATTATATATCTATTTTTAAATGTTATCATTAATTATTTATATTTTATAAATATATAATTTATAATATTGTTATTTACTTTAAAATTATTGAAAACAATTTTGTTTCATTAAAATAATTTTTTAATATAATTATATTTAATTTTAATGAAATGGTAAACCAAAGAAGTCAGTCATTTCTAAATTAAATTCAATCAAATTCAATGCGGTGAACCAAACGTAATCCAATTCAATGCGGTGAATCAAAGACAACGTGTTTCATTAAAATAATTTTTAATATAATTATATTTAATTTTAATGAAATGGTAAACCGAAGAAGTCAATCATTTCTAAATTAAATTTAATCCAATTCAATGCGGTGAATCAAACACGATCTAATTCAATGCGGTGAATCAAAGACAACGTGGATTGCATAAGACACATCAACACAGTTGTTGATCTCAGCTTCTTCTCACCAGACATACCAGACCATCATGGAGTTGTCAACCATGGCAGAAATTGATCCAGCCTTCATCCAAGCCCCTGAATATAGACCAAAGCCAAAAACAAAGCCAATCCAAGGTGATGAAATCCCAGTTATTGATCTCTCAGATGACACCAAACAAGTTGTGCTCAAGATAGGGGAGGCATGCAAAACATGGGGGTTTTTCCAAGTGATCAATCATGGGGTGCCATTGGAACTAGTTAGCAGAATCAAAAAGACAGCCAAAGAGTTCTTTGATCTCCCAATGGATGAGAAGAAGTTGGTGAAGAGAGATGAAGTGCACCCTATGGGATACCATGACAGTGAGCACACCAAAAATGTTAGAGATTGGAAGGAAGTCTTTGATTTCCTGGCCAAAGATCCTACTCTCATTCCCGCTTCACATGATCCCGATGACACTCAAGTAAGGACTATAAGGAACCAGTGGCCTGCTAACCCTCCTGAATTCAGGTACTATTACTCAATTTATGATAATATTCAGTCTGACACTGATTCAGGTTTGAATGCCCCCACCGGGTGGTTAGCCTAAAATGTTAGGCTATTGGTTTCAGCAATTTAAATTGGTTTGGTTGTTTTGGGCAGGGATGTGTGTGAGGAGTATACTATAGAGGTGGAAAAACTAGCTTACAAGTTGTTGGAACTTGTGTCCCTCAGCTTAGGCTTGCCTGGTGATAGGCTTCATGGTTGTTTTAAGGATCAGATTAGCTTCCTGAGGTTTAATTGCTATCCTGCTTGCCCTTTCCCTGAGCTAGCTCTAGGTGTAGGTCGACACAAGGATGGGGGTGCCTTGACTGTCCTTGCTCAGGATGATGTTGGTGGACTAGAAGTGAAGAGGAAATCTGATGGAGAGTGGATTCCTGTTAAACCAGTCAAAGATGCTTTTATAATCAATCTTGGTGATGCTACTCAGGTACTTTTGTTATCAATGATTGAATTTTAGACATGCAACATGCAATGTTCAGGATGTGACAATTGAAATGTACAATATGCAATATTAGGCTACATTGTGATGAATTGAACTATGTTGTTTTTGTGTTTGTTAGGTTTGGAGTAATGATAGGTATGAGAGTGCAGAGCACAGGGTGGTGGTGAACACTGAGAAGGAAAGGTTTTCAATTCCATTATTCTTCTTCCCATCTCACTATGTTATGCTGAAACCATTAGATGAGCTTGTGAATGAACAAAACCCTGCCAGGTACAGGGAATTCAACTGGGGAAAGTTTTTCGCTTCCAGAAACCGCAGTGATTTCAAGAAGCAAGCAGTTGAGAACGTTCAGATTTATCATTATAGGATACTTTGAATGATGACACAACAGCTTGTTTGCTTGTGAGTTGTGAGTTAGCAATTATAACATGTTATAGATGCTTGTGTAGCATGCTTTGCATATTTGAACCGAGGGAGATGTGCTTTTTTATCATGGTCTAATAATATCTCTAGATGATTATTAATTTGAGTTAACTCAGAAATATGGTTCACAGTACTAAGTTTTTTTTTTTTCTTAATCACATTTGCATATTTGATTATTTTAACCAACTTTTTAAGTACTGACAATCATCCATGTGATTTGAGATAACACTGTTAACCCCACAACATTATCTCATAGGTTCTGATGTGTATTATATTATTTTGTGTTATTTGAACATATGTAGTTTATTTCTTGCTCTTCAATTGGAATCACAAACCTATCATGACACAATATTTTGTAATACATGTTCAACATTAATTGTTCTTTATGCATGGTTAAAAGCAATTAAGTTTGTGAAAGTAGCTAAAATCAATTAATAGCAAAGTTCGGAGGCTATTCATAATTTTTTCTCATTCATCTCAAGCCTTCATTTCTGCCATGGGGAAGCTGATCGTATGAGAGGCCTCCATAGAGGTGTCAATTGGATGGTTCGCGATTTCCCAAAAAGGTGAAAAATTGGACGGTTCGGGCCGGGACCAAAGTTTTACGGCTCAACTGGATTTGATTTTGAGCGGGCCTCAAATCTAGTTGGGCCACAAAACTTTGGTCCGTATACATAATTTATAATTTTCGTAATTTAATTTTAAATTTCACTTAACACCAAAAGTACAAAATTTTACTGTATTTTTATAAGAACATCTCATCCATACTTATTTTCTACTTAACACTATGAATTCAAACAAGCACAAGATAGAGAGGTTTCTTCATGCAGGGCGTTTTTCCATGGCTTCAATTTATGCTCCTATTACTTTCCACGTCTTCCTTTGATAGTATTGAAGAGTGTAGAAGGTGTTGCACCTGTCGTTGCTGTTGTTGGTTCCTTGAGAAGCATTGATCCAGACAGAATAATTTTGAAGAAAATTATTTTATCTGGGTAAGATTTATTCCTGACTTTATAATTGTTGCTGCTGTTGGTTTTTTCAATCTATAATGCAGGTTTTGTTAAGTTTTAAGCACCCAAGTAATAAACAAATGTTGGGACAAAGCTATAGTGAATGGAACACAAGTGAAGATCTTTCAAAATACTTTAACCAGGTTGACATACATTACACTGAGGCTGCAAACTGTTGCATCGCCAACCACATCATGGACTGGCTCATTCTCAGAACCCCCATTTCCGCTCGCTTAAACATGTCGATAGCGCTTGTTTTCTCTTGTTCATGAGCTTTAACATGTTATTAGATTTTTGGGAAAATTTTACTTTAATCCCTAACATTTGGTAAAATATTACTTTTTTACTAACGTTTGTATTTTGAATTCCCGTCATCCCTAACGTTTCGAAAATGATCAATTTAGTCCCTCTGACCAAAAAGATAACAGTCAAACTAACTAGACGAGATAAAAAGACAAATTTACCCCTAATATAATTTAAAATAGTTAAAATGACGTAATTACCAATTTAAAACCTGATAATTACAAAATAAGCATTTCTATTATTACAAAATTGTCATTGATCACCTTCCAATAAAATTGTGAAAATCAATTTTTTTAATATAATTTATTGTTAATAAATATTTTAATTAAAAAATAATATTTTTAATATAAAATAATAAAAAAAAAAATTATTCTTCATCTTCATCTTCTACCTTTCATTATCTTCCTCGTCTACAATTTCATCTTCTATATTCAACGAAATCATCACTTCATTATTTTCGTCAAATCAACATCATCCAAATTAAAGATATAACATCAAACCAAATATCTTCCAAATCTAAAAAAAAATGTTTATCCAAATTAAAAAAAAAAAAGTTAATGTAAAATAAAAATAAATAAAAAATAAAAACAAAAAAAGAGACCTTCTGGCCTCCATCGCCGGAGACCAGATCTGGTCTCCGGACGATGGAGACCAACCATCGGCTGGAGCCAGAAAACTGGTCTCCAGCGGCTGAAGACCAGTTTCTGGTCTCCAGCCCAGTTGCTGGTGTCTCCAGCAACTGGTCTCCAGCCCCGCTGGAGATCAGAAAAAGTCCAGTTGCTGGTGTCTCCAGCAACTGGTTTCCAGCCCCGCTGGAGACTAGAAACTGGTCTCTAGCGAGGCTGGTCTGGTCTCCAGCGAGGCTGGAGACCAGTTTCTGGTCAGTTGCTGGAGTCACCAGCAACTTGCTGGAGACCAGTTCTGGTCTCCAGCCCAGTTGCTGGAGTCACCAGCAACTGGTCTCCAGACCGCTGGAGACCAGAACTCGCTGGAGACCAGTTGGTCTCCAGTCTCCAGCGAGCTTCACCAGGTCTCCAGCGAGACCAGGTCGGAGACCTGGTCTCCGGTCCTGCGATGGAGACCAGTACTGGTCTCCATCGCCGGGAAGAGGAGGTCTCCATGACCTCCTCCTTTCTTTTTTTTTGTTTTTTTAACTTAATTTTTTTTATATATTAAATTGAAAGTATAAAAATATATATTATATTAAATATATAGATTAAAATTATATAAATATATATATTCAAGTTAAAATGATCAAATTAACCCTCGTTGACTAACATTTGACTAACAGAAGGACTAAATTGATGCATTTTCGAAACGTTGGGATGATAGAAATTCGAAATACAAACGTTAGTAAAAAAGTAATATTTTACCAAACGTTAAGGATTAAATTAAAATTTCCCCTAGCTTTTTTTTCCCCCTCTTTAGGGAAGTGTAGTAATTTTATTCGAGGGTCATATAGAATATTTAAAGTAAAAAAAAGCCAATTTGGGGTCTACATAAAATTTTTGAAGGGTGCAAATTTCGCCACTCGTTGGGGGAAAAGATAGTGGAATTTCCTTTTGGGAAGATCATCATAAGAGGTGTTGCTGGCCTGCTGGCAACTATTATACCAACTTCTTCATTTTTTTCTTCTAATTAATTATGGACTACAATTAACTAAAAGTTATTTTGATAATGGAGTATTTAATGGTTTATTTCTTCTTCTATCTTGTATTTAAAAAAAATAAATAAATAAAATAAATGATGGAAGATAAATAGATTGTTTGAATGTCACCTGAACGGTAGTACTGTTAGTTAAAGCGCTATTATCCATCAGAGATCATGATTCGATACTCATACCTCTCTCACCCTAAATTGGTATGTCTTTTACTTATGTGTTGTGAGCAGTCTTCCACCCTTATATGGGCTATTCCCCATCAATGTGTGAGTTGTTTCTTTCTGTATGAAAGCGGCTATTCGGACTACGCTATTAGTATCCGATCTTATTTGATATCGGTTGTTCCCTAAGTCAGTCTCAGTAATTAAAAAAAAATGAATAAAAAAAAGTTGGACATATTTATTTATACTTCCATTGATGGTACTTCGACAATTTCTAAAGAAAATGACTAGCAAAAATCTAGTATATATGGTGGATTCCGATTGAATAAATTGACCATGTAAGCAATCCATCACTTGATGTAAAAGCTAGTTGGTGGGGCAGTCCTAAATCAATGACACCGGCTAATTATTGCATGAAATTGAAATAAATAAAAATAAACATTACAGCCATATATT
Organism: Dimocarpus longan; assembly: GCA_022984855.1. Classification (NCBI taxonomy): domain Eukaryota; kingdom Viridiplantae; phylum Streptophyta; class Magnoliopsida; order Sapindales; family Sapindaceae; genus Dimocarpus; species Dimocarpus longan. The sequence continues at coordinate 26,561,452 of CM041020.1, forward strand.
GCTACCTAGTAAGTGATAATATGATTGGAGCTGAGAAAGTGCTTGTGGCCTGCTGGTAGGCACTACCCACACATCTAGCCTTAAAGAGGTCCTGGTTCGAACTCATCAAGATCCACAAATTATGAGCATTTTCCCTGCCTAATGTGGGACGCCCTCTCATGTTTCTTAGGAGATGATCCTCGGGCACGCTCTAGAGTTAAACCTTTTGTAGTCTCCATATACCCTTGGACAAATGCTGGTATTAAATAAAATGATTGGTGCCATTTTCCCTCATTTTCATTTACTGTTAATGCAAGTTCATACATGAAAATAATGACCTTTTTATAAATAAATGGATACATGATAAATTTATACTGCAAATAGACGGTAGGGAGATAATATATTTTACTTTTTCTAAAAGTTAAAGATTCATTGATTTTGGATTCAAATTCAATCATGATTTAAGTTCAATTCAGATTCAATCTTAGTGGGAGCCTGACTTGAGAAGTTTTTTAATGTAATGAGGCTAAGCATAAAAATATTGTATGGTTAATTTTTTTTTTTTTTTAACGGTGAGGTGAGAGATTAAATTCATAGAAAATTACCTACACTTTTGATAAGGATGAGATTTGAACCTTTGATCTCTTAGGATCAATAAAGATGTTCAAACATTTCTACTTCTTGAAGTGGTGTGCTTGTTCTCCCTCTTGTTCATGCTTGTAAGTGTATTATTTGAAAGACTAGTAGATAAAACTTGAATCAGCTTCCGGATTCTTTAAGAGTAAAATAGATGAGTTTCAAACAAATAAACCATATATACATGCAAGCACAAACGTCACCACTCTCCAATACAAATATAACTTTCCAATACAAATCAAATATAATTTACTACTCTCCCCTGCTCAAAAAACCTGTCCAGGTTCAATCTTGTCCTGACACTATAAAACAAATATAACTGCATTTCTTACAGCCAGTCCTCACGAAAAACCTGAACCAATCACTACTCACCATGGGGGCCGTTGATGAAGCTTTCATTCAAGCACAAGAACACAGGCCTAAAGCCAGCTCCATCACTTATGCTGAAGGCATACCCTTGATTGATATCTCGCCTTTTACTTCTCCTGATGATCACAAAACCAGAACCAAGTCCATTGATGGACTTGTTTCTGAGATAGGCAATGCATGCAAGAACTGGGGATTCTTCCAGGTGGTCAACCATGGGGTGCCCTTGGAGAAGCGCCAGAAACTGGAGGATTCTGCCAGGAAATTTTTCGAGTTGTCGTTGGAGGAGAAGTGGAGGATCAGGAGAACTGAGAGGCAGGCTTTGGGGTACTTTGATACTGAGCATACCAAGAATGTTAGAGATTGGAAAGAAGTGTTTGATTTTGTTGCACATCGTCCTACTTTGATCCCAGCTTCACCGGACCCTGATGACAAGGAACTAGTTGAGTTGCATAATGTCTGGCCTGAGTATCCTCCTGAAATGAAGTGAGTTTCTACAATCTTTTTGTTGTTCTAGTTGTGTTACAGTTATGATTATCATGTAACATGGCTTTGTTGTAGATTAAAAAAGTCCTTTACTAGCACAGATGTCTACTAATTTGCTGACTCACTAGTCAAAAGACAGATATTCAAGTTTAAAGATATACGGATATCCACACTTGAAAATTCTTATACGTCCATCTTTGGACAAGTAAATTGTTTATCAAAACATTTTCCCGAGTTGTGAATTCATAAATTTTGACAGGAAATATAGTAGTAGATATGTTTGAATTTGACTCGTTATTGATTTAGGCTTTATTGTGTTAATCAGATTTGCCTACGTCTAAATTTATTTTATTATATTATCATGTAACTTTTAATCACTTTAGTTTCAGTCTAAGTTCCTTTAGAGATTAGATGAATTTGATTGTACAATTTGGTTGATGTGATCTAATGAGGTGGTTGAATGATGAGACAGGGAGGTATGTGAAGAATATGTTGAAGAAATGGAAAAACTTGCATACAAGTTGCTGGAGCTGATTGCACTGAGCCTAGGCTTGCCAGCCGACAGGTTCCACAGCTTCTTCAAAGAACAAACCACCTTCATTAGACTCAACCACTATTCACCTTGCCCGGCTCCAGACCTGGCTCTTGGTGTTGGCAGACACAAGGATGGTGGTTGTTTAACCATTCTTTTCCAGGATGATGTTGGTGGGCTTCAAGTGAAGAGAAAATCAGATGGACAGTGGGTTACGGTTAAACCCACCCCAGATGCTTATATTATAAATGTTGGTGACATTATTCAGGTAACATTCAGGAACTTCATGTTATCATAAAAAAAAAACTACTAATAACTTAAAAGATGTCATTGTTAATTAAAAAAATTCAAGTTGGGATCATGCTGATGAGGCCAAAATATTTTTCAGACCACTCTCATGGTACAATTAAATATAAACAAATGTGATTGTTGCAGGTTTGGAGCAATGAAACATATGAGAGTGTGGAGCACAGAGTAATGGTGAACTCAGAGAAGGAAAGGTACTCAATTCCGTACTTCTTCAACCCAGCACATTACACCATGGTTGAGCCCTTAGAAGAACTGACAAATGAGCAGAATCCACCCAAATACAAAGCATACAACTGGGGAAAGTTTATCAGTAACAGGAAGCTCAGCAATTACAAGAAGCTCAATGTTGAAAACCTTCAAATCTCCCATTTCAGGATATCAGAGCTGGCTACCAAGCTAGAGGGAGCACTTTCAGTCAACTAGCAATATCTTGAGTTGTAGATGGAAGAAATAAGTGTTTGTGAAAATGGTGTAATTAATCTGCTGTTCTCAAATAATGTAATATAATGGTTACAATAGAATTCTGTGCGGAATAAAAAATAACTCATTTTATTTGCTGTTTATTTATTTATTTTTATTTGGGTTAAATTTGGTTCAACGGTGATAAGCGGTATGGTATGCCTTAAATTTATGGGACTGCATGCATAGAATATTTTTATAAAAGATTAAACAATCCGTTAGGATATGGACGTGCACCGGTTGCCAACATATTAAACTCCAAATACCAACAATTTAATAATCTCCACTCCTCCCACAAGAACAAGAAAATTAGATTGTATCGATGACAATTTTTATGGTAGATTGTGTAGTAAATTGAAAATACATACAGGTGTTTTCTTTCTTTAGACTTGTAGGTCAGCATCAAGACGAAGATGTATTCAAATTGAATTACTCTTTCTTCACTGCTAAAGTACAAACATTTCAAACAAATCATTAACATTAATCATGCAAGCACAAACGTCACCACCGCCAACTTTTCCAATACAAATCAACAATAGACCTTTATTACACTCCCTCCTGGCCCGTAAAACAAAAACACTTGTCCAGATCAAGTTCAAATCATACACAATAATAAGCAATGGAGCACTACATTAGTTTACTACTACATGCCATTCCTCATTGAACAAGAAAGAATAGTTATTCACAATCGGAGCAGTTGATGAAGCTTTCGTTCAAGACCAAGAACACATTTAAATGCTAACAATTGTTCAAGAACACAAGTAGCATTTAGATCTCAACAAAACCCAACTTTAAACCCATTTAAATTGCAAATAAATTATCAACTTCTCACGAAATGAATTAATCTCTAATTGTGAAATAAGAATAATTGTTCCATTATCAAAAATTTTACTTAAATTTATTACTAAAATGATGTGATAATCTTATTTGTAACTATTACATTGTCAATATATCATCCTATAATTAAAGTAGTTATTGTCAATAATTTTGTCACGTCATTTGGATAAAAATTTTAGATAAATTTTTTGGGATTATACTATTATTTGTGAATTGAATGTTACCTTTATAAGCAATAACGTTTTGTGTGAATATCCTATTTTTTATAAGCTAAGATCATGAATGTTGACAACCACCCTTACTCCAGTGATTGTGCATTTCTATTTTACATCTGTAATAAAAATTCAAGTAAAAATTGCTTGATATCCATGTCAATGAAAATTGTGCAAGTAAAACGCAGACCATAACTAAAACAACTTCCAGATTCTTTTTCTGAAAGAAATTTCTAAAATTTCAGATTCTTTAAAGCTAAATAAAATACAAAAAATTCAAACAAATAAACAATAGCCATGCAAGCACAAACGTCACCACGACTTGCCAATACAGATCATAGAAATGTACGGCTCTCACCTGCCCAAAAAACCTGTCCAGGTTCAATCTTATCGTGAGAGTCAAAAATAACCAATGCATTTCTTACAGCCATTTCTCTCAGAACCACCATGGGAGCAATCGATCAAGCTTTCATTCTAGAACAAGAACACAGGCCTAAACCCTCCATCGGTTATGCTGAAGGCATACCCTTGATTGATCTCTCACCTTTATCTTCTCCTGATGATCACAAAACCACTACCTCCATTGATGGACTTGTTTCTGAGATAGGCAATGCATGCAAGGACTGGGGGTTTTTCCAAGTGATCAACCATGGAGTGCCCTTGGAGAAGCGCCAGAAAGTGGAGGATTCTGGCAGGAAATTTTTTGGGTTGTCGTTGGAGGAGAAGAGGAAGATCAGGAAAACTGAGAAACAGATTTTGGGGTACAATGATTCAGAACATACCAAAAATATTAGAGATTGGAAAGAAGTGTTTGATTTTGTTGCAAATGATCCTACTTTGCTTCCAGTTTCGCATGATCCTGATGACAAGGAAATCACTGAGTTGCATAATGTTTGGCCTGAGTACCCTCCTGAACTAAAGTGAGTTTCTAACTCTAGCTTTTTATTGTTCTAGTTTGGTTATAATTATGATTGTTAATTATTATTAGATCTAAAACCTTAACCTGACAGAAAATTATCAAACTATAGTATTTAAAACTTGAGGTTATAATTAGTTAACAATGATTATTTATGTTCATGTAGAGATTAGTTGATCAATTTGAGGTGGTTGATTGATAAGACAGGGAGGTGTGTGAAGAATATGTTGAAGAGATGGAAAAACTTGCATACAAGTTGCTGGAGCTGATTGCACTGAGCCTAGGCCTGCCAGCCAACAGGTTCCACAGGTTCTACAAAGACCAGACCACCTATATGAGACTCAACTACTACCAACCTTGCCCAGCTCCAGAGCTGGCTCTTGGTGTTGGTCGACACAAGGATGGCGGTGCTTTAACCATTCTTTACCAAGATCATGTTGGTGGGCTTCAAGTGAAGAGAAAATCAGATGGAGAGTGGCTCACTGTCAAACCCACCCCAGATGCTTTTATTGTAAATGTTGGCGACGTTTTTCAGGTAAAATTCAACTTCTTGTTAACATAACAAACTAAAGAAAATTTTCATGATTTGGTTGGTAATCAAGAATCAAGTTGGGATCATGGTTATTAGACCAAATTTCTCGGACCCATTTCATAGTATAAGTCAAACTTAATCAAAATTGTCACGTACATAGTTAAAATTGTCATACTTCTTAGAATTAATTCTGAATTATATGATCTTGTGGTTATTTACCTCATACAAGAGGGGAGGTTAGAGAATTTTCTCTATTAAGTAGTACTCAAGTACACTAGTAATAAAGTTATCTGCTTTCAATGCTGAAAATGCTTTGACATGAGTCTACTTCAAATCTTGTGAAATTTTAGTATCAATTTTCGCACACTATGTATTTTAACTATTGTGATTGTTGCAGGTGTGGACCAATGAAGCTTATGAGAGTGCGGAACACAGGGCAGCAGTGAACTCTGAGAAGGACAGATTCTCCATTCCATTCTTCTTCAACCCAGCACACTATACTATGGTTGAGCCCCTAGAAGAGCTGACAAGTGAGCAGAGTCCACCCAAGTACAGAGCATACAACTGGGGAAAGTTTTACAGAACTAAAAGGCATAGTAATTTCAAGAAGTCCAATGTTGAGAACCTTCAAATCTCCCATTTCAGGATACCTGAGCTGGCTATCAAGCTAGAGGGTGCACTTTCCATCAATTAGTGATATATGTTAAGACATGGAATACAATAATGTTAGACATCAACTATGCATTGTCAATAATCACCAGATGTTGCAGGACCTATAAAAACCAAGTAAGAGCTCAAGCTAGCCGATAACATTAATTTATATGCTGCTAGTGTGGTTTTAATATTAATGCACTAGAGGGCAAATTCAAGAGATGCCATAAATACTCATGGCAACTACAATTTTAGTCATGATCATTTTTACTTTTTATTAAAACTCCAATAATTTTTGATAGAGTCTGGTGTATTGTCAAGATTTTTACACGGAAAATTCAGACTAATAAAATTTGTCTACACTCACCTTATATTAACTTATATTAGGATCCTACATTAAAGAAAAAGAACAAATATATACATATATATTCGTCTAAACCATTTGTTAAGGGATTAGTGCAATTGTCCCAAAATTGAAAGATAATTTAACTTAACAAACTGCATATTGTTGTCGTTTAAATTAACACAAGATTTTTATTTAAATTGTACTAACACTACTAAAATAATGATTTTTTTCTTTTTTCAAAAGTTGTCATGCAAACACAAAATAAAATAAATTATTTTAAGATTATAAGTTCAACTCACATAAATGTCATCCAAGTGTGAATAATTTTTCCACTTTATGTGGTTGTCCTCTCCTATAATTTGACAGAAGAGGCTCGTGTCCCATCATAAAATTCAATTACAATTGGTCTCGATGGCAACTTAGAGTTAAAATAAAAAAATGACACAACTTTCCGTAACAAATCAGGATTTTATACTCTCACCTGCCTAAAAAATCTAATGAAATTCAATATTTGGCTACAAATAGGCATTACATTTTTCTACAACCATTTTTCACAAAACCATTACCGTATGAGTCTGTTTTACCTTTGTCGACGTCTGGATTTAACCGACTAGGTTCTTTTTTAGGCCCAAACTATAGCTTTGGTTGACGAAAGGTAGTAAAAAGTAAGGAAAGAGACTAGAGAAAAATAAGGAACACCGAAAATTTTTAAGTGGTTCGACCCAATTGATACCTATATTTACTGATCATTCTCTTACTATTTTAGCAGAGTAATGACACTAAAAAAAAAGGTTCATTTTATAATGAAAATTCTCCTTTATTTATTGAGAAGGGGAGGAGTTACAGTAATACATAATAAGACAGTGTACAGTAAATCAAATTGTAATAATGGGTTCACATTTAATGCAGTTGATAATGTTAGATCTAATTCTGTCAAAATATGGGTTTAGGCGGTTAACACATGCTGGTTAGGTAAGATATCCGTAATCCAGGCTATAATCTCTAACGAGGTTAACGTGTACGATACGTCTTGAGTTATAATTGATCTAATAATTCTGACTACAGTTGACTTGTGACCTGTATGGAGTGGCAAACTCTTTAGCGAGAAGGATGTCCAATCAGGCTGATGGACGATTGTAGCTCTGGACTGAGCCGACCTCAATCCGAGTTACTGACTGAGCTGATAGACGGATTAGATAACGGTCTAGTGAATAAGTAAACATCCGATCTTATTAACAGTCTCTTGGGTGAGCTGATGAACGAGCATATGCAAAAGAGGTTGAATGGTAGGGTAGGCAAATGAATGGGCTGATGGGCGAACTGATAGGCGAATTGAATAGTGAGCTGCTCTTTTGGGCCTTTGGGAATTGGGCTCACCCTCTGAGCCTTTAACTCGATCCCTAAAATACCCATAACAACTTTATTGATTGTTGTTATACCTTACTCTCAAGGATTCGGCCATTAGGCATTAAAACCAAATCAGATCTAGACATTATACGGTTTTAATCAAAAAGGGGTGGATATTTTTAACCCAACACAACAGATCCGATCCGGTCATGTTGGGCCGGGTTTAAACTAAAAATGTGTGGGATCGGGTTGATTTGCACAACCCGACCGTATCCGGCAACCAAAAGGCCCCAGCAGCCTGTTCTCATTGCTCTTGTCTAATTGCTTCACTCTTGTTGTCTCCATTCCAGCCTCTTTTCACCCTCTTCTCCGCCGTTCAACTCCACTTTTCTCTTCAGCTCCGGCCTCATTCGTGCCGTTTTTCTCCGTCAGTTGGCCGTCTTTCGTTTTTCATCCTCTCCCTCCACTTGCCGAAGGTCCTCTCCAGCATTCCAGGTATCTCTTAAATCTAAAAACTGAATTCTGTTTTGTCTTTTTTGAATGTCTCTGATAATGTTTAACGCATAAAAGCTTTCGTTCTACTGAGAAAATATCCATGCGGAATGCTTAGGGGGACCTGAACTGAAAAGAGATGTCTTTTATAATTTCGCCTCTTTTTGAATATTGAACTGTTTGATTTTCAGTGTCGTGCAATTTGGTAATTTTATCCAGTTCTTTTAGGTGGAGATTCAAGATTTGTATTTCGTCTATCGTTTATTTTGAAATGATAAAATGGAACTGATTTTGTCGCTTTAAGTTTTTAACAGAATCTCGTATTTTACTATACTCGTTTCCATCTCGTCTTACATTTCCATAAACATTTGGCTTTTAGAGAAGGAGTTGTAGGTACAATCTCGTTGCAGGTGGCAATTTATTTTTCTATCTGAAACCTCTTTGATGTTAGTTTTAACATTTTGTTTTACAATTTGATCTATTGGCTTCTGCGCTTGGCTTAGTTTGCGTCTCTTGCACTATCTATCTGGTCTTTCTTAGATGGAGATTTTATTCTATTATTTTGTTTCTGATAATTTATTTATCAAGTATTTAAAATAGGAAAGCTGAAATTAGGATTTGTTGCAATTTTAACGTTGTTTGAAATGCGTTCAAAGACTAGACATCGGTGATCTGCTCTCTTACGATGTTCAAAATTAAAACTTTCATCCTCCTGTGATCTGTTCTCTTACTTTTTGCATTTTTACTCCAGCAACTACTACAATGGCTACTGTTCTGCCCTGCACCCAGTATGGTTCCATTTCTTCTTCTTTTAAATTTAGACTCTTACCATCTAATTCTTTGTTATTTACATCTCCTACCATCTGCCCACTTGGTCTCTACTCAAAACATTATCAGTATTTCAAGCCCATAGCGTGTACCCTTTCCACAGTTGATTCTCCCTTGGTTTCTTCCACTGATGGGGACAATGAGAAGCAAAGTCCTCTGCTCAAAGTCACTGATTTAACCGCTGTTATTACTGAATCCAAACAAGAAATTCTCAAGGGTGTTAATCTGTTGGTCAATGAAGGGGAGGTCAGTCTAAACCTTCACCATTATTTTAATTATTTAAAGAAATTAATGATGAATAATATCTAATGTTTGTGTTTTTTCATAGGTTCATGCCATAATGGGTAAGAATGGTTCTGGGAAGAGCACCCTTTCAAAGGTTTTTTTTTTTTTTTTTGGGTAAAATTTTTTAATCCCATCAGATAGGATTGATTTTGTTAGTTCTCTTAAAACAAATTTATCAATGAGGTCTTAAAAATTTTGCAGGTTCTTGTTGGCCATCCAGACTATGAAGTGACAGGAGGTAGTGTCATTTTCAAAGGGGAAAACTTGCTTGAAATGGAGCCAGAGGAACGGTCACTTGCTGGGCTTTTTATGAGTTTCCAGTCTCCAGTTGAGATTCCAGGTGTCAGCAATATTGATTTCCTTCACATGGCCTACAATGCTCGAAGAAGAAAACTTGGTGAACCAGAGCTTGGACCCATTGAGGTTTATATACAATTTTATTAGTGGATGATATGTAATTCATTTATCTTCCATGTTTTTTGCATGATTGATTACTTTTCTCTATAGTTAATTTATTTTTCAATCCTATTTGTTCTTGCAGTTCTATGCCTACATATATCCTAAACTAGAACTTGTGAACATAAAGACTGACTTTCTTAACAGAAATGTTAATGAAGGATTTAGTGGTGGTGAAAGGAAACGCAATGAGATTTTACAGCTCGCGGTATGAATACTATTACTTTTTCTTTGCTCCATATTTTATTATTTGTTCTAATAAAAAACTTTGATGGTGACGGGAAGTTTAGATAAATTGTCCTTATCTTGTATGCCTTTGACAATGATGGTGGACATAAATAAATTTTATTGACATCTCCTTGGTTCTTTTGCCTTTCACTTTCATCTAATATTTTAAGATCTAATGTTGATGATGAGGCTTATATGCTGACACTTCTTGGTTGCTGGGCTGGCACTTTCTCTTTTGATATTAAGATTTGATGAATTCTTTGAGTTCCAAAATGATGAAATGGAGTTAATTAGATTTTTCTTTGGTGGTATAGGGTTGGGGTTGGGATCTACCTTAAGCTATTGTAGTTGAACCAAGCAGAGATTGAAAGACGACCTTGTTGAATATGCTTAAATTTCCCATTCTCATATATGCATTTGCCTCTGTATATTGCAGGTTCTGGGAGCAGAGCTGGCTATATTAGATGAAATTGATTCTGGATTAGATGTTGATGCGCTTAGAGATGTAGCAAAAGCTGTGAATGGACTTTTGTCTCCAAATAATTCCATATTGATGATTACTCATTATAGACGGCTTTTGGAATTTATAAAACCAGCGTTTATCCATATCATGGTGAGTCATTTAGAAGATCAGGAATTGACTACAAAATAATCTGTGTTGTGGTATAATTTTAAACTTAGGTCTTTATTATTATTCCTAATTTCAATAATGTCTAGTCGGACAAAATAAGCCCATGTTCTATTATTTTATTACTTTTTTTCCTTTGGGTTTGGATGTTGGGGATGCTTGTCTGATGCTATGTATGGGCTAGAAGTCTGTGTTGTAGGCATGTTCCTGCATCTATTTAACTGCATGTTAATGTTTCTCTTCTTTCTCATTCCTTTTTGTTTGAAATATAACAACAATATTGCCTTACAAACGTTATTGAGTATTTAACATAGGGAAAAACGATACATGTTTCCTATTGTAATTCTGCGTTTTACATGTACCCTTAATTATCTAATTGCTCTTTTGCTCTGGACAATTGTTTGATCTTTCAGTATACATGATTTGCAAAAAGAATGTAATGAATCTCAACTGTTTGTCACTCTAGGTGGCATTCTTAAGTCAGCCCTTTGTTTCTTTAATTGGGCTATCGTAGCATTATGAAGTGACTTGTAAAGAACAGTTCCCCATGCTTCTTGAATTCTATCTAATGTTCATGTTTTTGTTCTTTCAGGATGATGGAAGAATCATAAAGACGGGGGATTTCTCCATAGCAAAAGTACTTGAGGAGGGCAGCTATAAAGCTATCTCTGACACATTATCATAGGACATTAGTAATGGGTACTTTCTCTCTCTCTCTCTCTCTGTGCATGTGCTTGCGTAAATAAAATATATTTCTATTAGTGAAGTTTGCTACGATCTTGTCAGATCAGTTTAAATAGACTCTAAAACAAATGCTTTATTGGTGTTTGGTTCACAGAGCTGTCTTCTAATTGAAACAAAAGTTGAGGCTATCTTTCATTCTGTTACTAATTTTGAGAGAGAACTCATTTATCTTACCTAGGAGTCTTGAAATTGATCTTGGAGCTGCACCCTATAATTAAACTATTATAATCATTTGGATAGAGCATTGCTGTATAGGTGTGGAACAATAAGTTGTGCATAAGAGATGCTGGAGCTTCTGTTCCATTGAGTCAATCCAATCACTAAAGCTCTTGTTATAGTTATGGCCTGTTAAGTTTGGATAGTAGATTGCGCTGGCTAACTGTGGGTAATGTTCATACATTGTCATTCTTGAATGTAATTTCGGATGAAGTTGTGATTCTATTGGAATTTCTTTCTGTCTTGTTTCTTTTTGAACAATTACAAATTTAGGAGCTGGAGGAGGACATGTTCCAACAATCTTATTGATGTGAGTATAAAGGGCTTATTACCATTGGATTGCATCAACCTCTGTCGACTTTATTGGAAGTTAATTATGGATTTTATAGCAAGTATATTTGTGAGAAGTCAAGCTACTGGTATTAACTTAATTACACAAAAAGAAAAAGGCATTTAACCATATGACAAGCATACAATTTCTTCATTTTGTGGAAATTGGTGTTGAATTATTCACTGTTTCTATGCTTGAGTCATGAGTCTGATTGAAAGAAAAGTATGCAAAGAAGACATGAAATCAAAGTAAGAGGAAACTCAGGGTGCTATTCTTTTTTTTTTTTTTTTTGGTTCTTTTTGATTTTATGTACACTTGAAAAAATTATTGTATTGATAAACGGAATTTACAAATGAAAAACAAACATAACTAAACAAAGGCCTAACCACTTCTGAGGATGCAAATTGTACAATTCTCATGGCTATAGGCTGTAATGGTTCACCGGAACTGCTAAAAAAGCAATAAAAGACTCAACCTTGGGTCCTATCTTATATAATTAGCTATGCAAATCCAATTAAAAGTAGAAAGATAACACCCTAGTAAGAAATAGGAATGTGAAGGGGTTCGTAGGTACCTAAATTCCATCACCATTTGTGGGAAAATTTTTGGATTTTTGGAATTAGGGATGGGAGTGAGGATAGATCCATCACCATCCCCAAATGTCAATGGAGATCAAGACGGGGGATTATATAAATATAAAAATATTTTGAATAATTAAATTTATTATTTTAATAATTTAAAATTAATTTTGTGATATTCTTATAGAAGTCAAAAATTTGTTTACTGACTTCGCTTATTTAGTCCTTTTTTGTTTCTTTACCTATTTGTCTGACACGAGATATGAAGTTGAAACTTGGAACTTGAGGGTTAAGAATTTAAGATTGTGTTAATAATCGTGTCATGTGTAATAGTTTAGATTTTGTTTAAACTTTTGTCATGAGTTAGACTCATGCAAGAGGGAATTGTGATTTTTATAAATGTTTTTGTGGATTTAGTACGTTGAATTATTTTGTAAATTATGATTTCATTTATATCATTATATGTATTTATTTTTATGAATTTTATTATATTATTAATTGAAAATTCTTTTTTTTTTTTTTTTCACCAAACGCCACCTATCAGCTGCTCACAAGTAGTAAAACCTCACCACCGTTAGGCCTCACCCATCAGCTGCTCAGACAATCACAGCTCCCTTGTGGCCTCATCTCACCATTGGCCATCACAGGAGCAACAACTCCCAGCACCTCATCTCAGCTTCTCAGATGATTCCTGGTATGTCTATTTCCCATTCCTATTATTCTTCTATATAAATAATGTAATCAACTACATTAGACTCTGTTTTCTCTCAATTATTATAAATATAGGTTTTAAGAGGTTTGTAACTGTTATATATATCCTTAGCTCCTGCATTAGACTTCATTGCTTATTACGGGAAAAGAAAGGTGAAATTCTGTGATTGACTTCTGATATCATTTTCTGGGGAAAGAGTAACACTAACACATGACCTAAAGTCTTTTACTTCAAGATGTTGTGGAGAGAACTTTCAAAATCGTACTGGAGTTAGTAGCCTGGTTAAAGTTTTGTAATTGTTTCGACATATATTTCTGCCGACCTTGCATTTACTTACTGGTTAACACAGAATAAAGGATAGAAATAACAAGGCAGAAAAATTGGTAAAAAAAAACTTGAACTTGTTTAACTTTTTGGGAATTCTATTCTGACTTCTGATCCCAGGTAGCAATCAAATAATTGCAAATCTAAAGAACCATCAGGATTAAAATGCTTAATATATTATATGAGCGAATTACAATTAGCTACCCACTTTAAACTTATTTACTGAGGGAAATAACTTTATAGTTTTATTACAATTTAATTACCTAAAGTTAATTTTAGTTAGTCAACAGTCAGTCAATGTCAATATATCCAGGGATATTTTTGTCTTTCAACTATATTTTAAATTTTTTATCCCTCTCTCTCCTACCGGTCTCTTCTTCTTCCGCGTCTTCTTCTTCCGCTTCTTCTTCTTCTTCCCTTCTGAGATTCTTCCTCTCATTGTTCCACTTCTTCTTCTTCCTCGGAGCAAACCCACTTCTTCTCTTCTTCCACTTCTTCTTCTTCCTCGTGGGTTCCCCTGAGAACCCCGATCTGGGTTCTCCTGTGAGAACCCAGATTTCTGGGTTCGTAAGAGAACCCAGATTCTGGGTTCGTCCGAACCCAGAATCTGGGTTCATTTTCAGATTTGGTTTTTTAATTTTTTTTGTTGTTGAATTGGTGATTGTTTGGGTTGATGATTATTGTTGTTGAATTGGTGATTGTTTGGGTTGATGATTATATTTAACTGATGACTTTGGGTGATTTTTTGAGGATGAATCGGTGAAGAACACTTGAAGAATACTGTAGATTGAAGTTGGGCTTTTTTAGTCAAATAAGTCAACATAATCAGTCAGGGGTATTTTCGTCTTTTTAACACTATAACATTATTTGCCGTCAAAACTAACAGACTTGGTCTAAAGTGGGTAGCTAATTAGTAATAAAACTATAAAGTTGTTTCCCTCAGTAAATAAGTTTAAAGTGGGTAGCTAATTTGTAATTCACTCTATTATTTAATTATCTCTGATTCTCTGCTAAATACCGCTTCTTGCACTTAGGGATTAGTATTACCTTATCTAATTGTTAATTTCAACTTTTAATTCTAGTCTATGATATTTTGTTTTCATTGTTTCTGTCTCATGTTTATAAATCCAAGTGTGTAATTTCAGTTTCTAATCTTTTGTTGTTATATATCTTTTCGGAGGTGGCAGGTTTATGAACTCGCTAGTTATGTACTTTGGAGGGGACCTTTATGGATTTTATTTTATCTTACATTAAGGATTGTATTTGTATATTTATTTATATTAACTTGGTTAAATATCTTCCTTTATTTTTTTTTTTTGTTTAAAAGCTGGGATTGACTGAGGGGGTTACCGGGACTAATAAGGATAGTAACATTGTAGCATGGCCCAAGGAATAACTCCCAATTGGGAGAAATCCACCCACACGAAGATGAGAAAGAGATCCATACGAGGGTGGGAGGTCAACCCACATCGAATGGTGGGAGACTGTTATTATATGATGATGATTATTATTATTATTATGATTATTATATATTTGGATTTGATGGGTTGATGTCGAATCCATACCACACACAATAGGAGGCATGGAGACGGCTAGCGTCCAACCAATGACCCTTGGTTAATTATCTTTGTGGATAGTGGATGAAAGTATTTACATTTTAATTTAGTTGTTTACTAGAGCTAGATTTTCCTGTTTTATGTTCTATCATTATCTTCTTCAACTTCTTCATCGGTTGTAATCCCTCTCATCTCTATCCGTGTCCTCTCCAATGAATATTCTCTTTTCTCCGTTCAGCATCTCTCTAAATCTATTTTGGTTTTTTGTCTTTTCTTTTCTCTTTTTCTTTTTCTTCTTTTCTTCGTTTATTTTTATCTCAAATGGAGAAGGAAGAAAACTCACCAAATAAGACCCTGGATGAACAAGTGGACTCCGACAGTGAAAGAAATTGAAAAAGATAATATTTTTTTAAAGCTTAAATTTATTTATTTTCTTAAAAA
Organism: Dimocarpus longan; assembly: GCA_022984855.1. Classification (NCBI taxonomy): domain Eukaryota; kingdom Viridiplantae; phylum Streptophyta; class Magnoliopsida; order Sapindales; family Sapindaceae; genus Dimocarpus; species Dimocarpus longan. Next base: position 26,576,879 of record CM041020.1, read on the forward strand.
AAGAAACTTTGTGACTCAAATGTTAAAAAGATTCAAATCAGACTCTAATATTAACGCTCTCCAAAAATATCTTTTGGTGACAGTTTCAAATGCTATCTAGTCACAATCAAGCAACTATATTGTCCATTAATGTAAATAAGAGTTTGATTAATAAAATTTTAAAGAAAAAATAAAGTGTAACGGCAATAATTGAGGTTATCATACAGATTTAATCATCATTATTAACCATGGCAGCAGTTGAACAAGCTTTCATCCAAGACCAAGAACATAGGCCTAAACTCTCCATCTCTTACGCTGAAGCCATACCCTTAATTGATCTGTCACTTATATCTGTTCCTGATGATCACAAAACCTCAATTGATGGCCTTGTTTCTGAGGTTGGCAATGCATGCAAGGACTGGGGATTCTTCCAGGTGGTCAACCATGGAGTGCCCCTGGAGAAGCGCCAGAAAGTGGAGGATTCTGCCAGGAAATTTTTCGGGTTGTCGCTGGAGGAGAAGAGGAAGATCAGGAGAACCGAGAAGCAGCCTTTGGGGTACTATGATTCTGAGCATACCAAAAACATCAGAGATTGGAAAGAAGTGTTTGATTTTGTTTCGAGAAGTCCTACTTTGGTACCTGCTTCACCTGACCCTGATGACAGGGAAATCACCGAGTTGCATAATGCTTGGCCTGAGTATCCTCCTGAGCTGAAGTGAGTTTCTAACTCTAGTTTTGTCACATATATGATCATCATGCAACGTGTTTTGGTCATAAATTTTGCAAGTCTTTCTTTCATGCAGACATCTTGTTCTTTAATTATCAGGATGTTTTCTTTTTATACTCCAGAAATCCCCGCAACTGTTTAGAAAATTTGAGTTCGAATTGAAGCTCGCACTAAAATCCTACCATCTTTGAGAAGCAGTAAACTATAGCCTTTTGGCCAAGTATGTGTCCATAAGGATTTGAACCTTAGACTTTGAGGGAACAAATTCTAAGACCCAACCATTCGTACTAACCATTCATGGGTAATTATCAGGATTTTGATTCTCACCTTTAGAAATGGATTCCATGTAAATCTTATTTATGTTCATGTAGAGATCAGTTGATCAATTTGATTGTACGACTTGGTTTACATGATCTAATCGAATGAGGTGGCTGATTGATGAGACAGAGAGGCCTGTGAAGAATATGTTAAAGAGATGGAAAAACTTGCATACAAGTTGATGGAGCTGATTGCAATGAGCCTAGGCTTGCCAGCAGACAGGTTCCACAGCTTCTTCAAAGACCAAACCACCTTTATGAGGCTCAACCACTACCCGCCTTGCCCAGCTCCAGACCTGGCTCTTGGCATTGGTCGACACTTGGATGGTGGAGCCTTAACCATTCTTTTCCAGGATGATGTTGGCGGGCTTCAAGTGAAGAGAAAATCAGATGGAGAGTGGGTTACTGTCAAACCCACCCCAGATGCTTATATTATAAATGTTGGTGAAATTGTTCAGGTAACATTCAAAAGCTTCATGATAACATAACAGAAAATTTTCCATGATTTGGTTGGTAATCAGAAATCAAGTTTGAATCATGTTAATTAGACCAAATTTCTCGAACCCATCTCATAATATGAGTTAGATACACATAATTTCAAGTGGTTTTGAATTTTCTTGACTAGGTAGCACTCTAGTACACTAACGGTAACAAAGAAATCTGTTTTCAATGCTCTAAAAATGCTTTGACATGAATCTACTGCCAATCTTGTTTGTATCACTTTTCACATTTGTTTGGTTGAACTATTCTGATTGTTGCAGGTTTGGAGCAATGACGCTTATGAGAGTGTGGAACACAGGGCAGTGGTGAACTCTGAGAAGGAAAGATTCTCCGTTCCGTTCTTCTTCAACCCAGCACACTACACCATGGTTGAGCCCTTAGAAGAGCTGACAAATGAGCAGAGTCCACCCAAATACACAGCATACAACTGGGGAAAGTTCTACAGAACTAAAAGGCTTTGTAACTTCAAGAAGCTTAATGTTGAGATACTTCAAATCTCTCATTTCAAGATTCCAGAGCTGGCTATCAAGCTAGAGGGAGAGCTTTCCATCCATAAGTGATATATGCTAAGTTGTTTGTGTGAAAATGGTGTAACAATTACCTCATCACTAGCAATGTATAGACGTTATATATATATCAGTATTCACACTTTTGTGGCCTTAATACTGTATTAGCAACTATTTGATTAGAATGCTTAGATTTAACTAAAGTATTTAAATTTAATTTAAGACATGCATTACAATATTGTTAGACATCAACCATGCCAGGTTAGTAATTATGAGATGTTGCAAAGTCTACAAAAACTAAGAAGGAGCACATGCTAGCCTATAACCTTGATTCATATGTTGCCAATGTGGTTTCATAATTAATGTAGTAAAGGGCCAAATTTAAGACATGATATGCCAAAACTACTCATGTCTTTGTGCAGGGCAGCTACAATTTTAGTCCTGATCATTTTTGCTAGCACTCCCCAATCATTCGTGATAGGATCTTAGCATGTTTTGGGATATTGTCAAGACTTGCATGGAGAATTAAGACTCACAAAATTGATCAGGATATCCTACATTAAAGAACTAATGTATGCATATATATATATATATATGTCCATCAAACCGTTTGTTGATAATTTCTAGGAGTGTCAGTGTAAAAAAAGGCAACACGTCACTAGAGAGTATAATTTCAATTAAGGAACTTGCAAATTATAAGAGAACCGATTGTTTATACAATCTGAGTTGGGAGCTTGCAAATTTTAATAAGAGATATCATGATAATATATATTTTATATTTCTGTAATGTAGTCGCTCAACTATAGATCATTATCAAGCTGAATGATAGCTCTTTACTATCGTATTAAATTAGATGATGGTAATTTGGATAGTTATTATTGATTTGGGACAATTAGATTTTCCTTAAGTATAATTTTACTTCATTATTATTATTATTTAACTTCAAATTACATTAATCTCAATCTAACTTCTCTAGACATTGAATGGCTTTGATTGTACAAGTTGGTTAATGTGATCTAATCTAATGAGTTTGTTGATTGATGAGAAAGGGAGGCATGTGTATAATAATAATAATAATAATAAAATAGGAATAAGAGGAAAAGTCAAGGAAGATAAAAAGAGTAGGAGGAAAAGGAGAAAAGAAGGAGACGAAGGGTTGAACGGCGGCTGTTTTGAGAAGGTAGACGGTTACTTCCTCAGTTCCTCTGTTTGCAAAAAAAATATCTCTTCAACTTTCTTTTGGTATAAGGATATTTTCGTATTTTCATAGATAAAAAAAAAGACCGATTGTTGAATTTATTGAAAAAGGATATCAATGTTAGATCCTTATTTTATTGTGTCATTTTTGCCCCTCCCCATAATATATAGAGTGAGAGAGAGGGAGAGAGAATGAGAGAGAGTAAATAATAATTAACAGATATTTTATCAACCAGCATAATGTTGAAATTAGCCCCAAGATTTTACATTCCAACTGCATTACTAATGCTTAAATTCTACTTCAACGTTCAAACAAATAAAAATTGTCCATATTGCAGGCACAAACATCATTTAAACTTTCCACCACATGTCATGACTTGTTCTCACCTGTCCCAAAACCTGTCTAGGTTCAATCTAAACCAGAAGCACTACATCTCCTCCAAACATTATCTCTCTCAAAACCATCACTTGTTTCACCTTTTGATTAGAAACCAAAAAGAACCATATATCATTCAACATGGGAGAGGTTGATCTAGCTTTTATTCAAGCACAAGAACACAGGCCTAAACTGTCCAAAATGACTGAAGCTGAAGGCATACCCTTAATTGATCTCTCACTTGATGGACCTGTTTCAGAGATAGGCCATGCATGCAAGCACTGGGGTTTCTTCCAGGTGATCAACCATGGAGTGCCCTTGAAGAAGCGCCAGAAAGTGGAGGATTCTGCCAGGAAATTTTTCAGGTTGTCATTAGAGGAGAAGAGGAAGATCAGGAGAACTGAGAAGCAGCCTTTGGGGTACTATGATACTGAGCATACTAAGAATGTTAGAGATTGGAAAGAAGTGTTTGATTTTGTCATGAATAATCCTACTTTAATGCCAACTTCACCTGATCCTGATGACAAGGAAGTAACTGAGCTCTACAATGTTTGGCCTGAATATCCTCCAGAATTGAAGTGAGTTTTTTTACAACAATCTTTCTGTTGTTCTAGTTGCATTATAAATATGTTTATGTTGTACATGTTATGGTTACAAATCCAAAACAAGTCCTCCTTTGGTTTAATGCTCTTTTCTCAGTTAACCTTGAATCACAATCTTAACAATGTTCATGTAGAGAGATAAGGTGAGCAAATGAATACAGTACAACTTGGTTTATGTGTTATCTAATCTAATGAGTTTGTTAATTGATAACTTAGGGATGCATGTGAAGAATATGTTAAAGAGATGGAAAAGCTTGCATACAAGTTATTGGAGCTGATTGCACTGAGTCTAGGCTTGCCAGCCAATAGGTTCCACAGCTTCTTCAGAGATTCAACCACCTTCATTAGACTCAACCACTACCCGCCTTGCCCTGCTCCAGACCTAGCTCTTGGTGTTGGTAGACACAAGGATGGTGGTGCCTTGACTATTCTTTACCAAGATGATGTTGGTGGGCTTCAAGTGAAGAGAAAATCAGATGGAGAGTGGGTGTTTGTCAAGCCCACCCCTGATGCTTATATTGTAAATGTTGGTGACATTATTCAGGTAACATTTAAAAGCTTCAAGTTAACAAAGAACATATAATCATAAATAATTTGGTAGGTGGGTACTTGAAATCTTGCTTCAGTCAAATTTGAAAGTAAATGTTGAATAAGTTAGGATCATATTGATAACGGTAAATTCTTCAAAAATATCTTAAAGTCTGAATATTGAATATAAGAGCATATTTAAATAGTTTTAAAATTCATTATAAAAATCGCTTAAGTTGACTTAACCTTTAAAATAGTTGCACTATAAACGATAATGTTTTAAAACGAATCAACTTTCCAATTTTGTGTACATCAAGCACCAATTTCCTCATGAAAAGTTAAAGAACTAATCAGATGCAGATAATATGAGATTTGATTTTTTAACATAACAAAATCATTAAAAATCACTTATAACATTATAGAATTAAGATCTGCAGGAAAAACATAGGGAATCTTACACCTGATAATTATTACTCATTAGTTTAAATTGTTTGTAGTTAGTGGTATGAAGATGATCTGTCCAAGTAAAATTAGTCCCTAATTGTTGCAGGTTTGGAGTAATGAAGCTTATGAGAGTGTGGAGCACAGGGTTGTGGTGAACTCAGAGAAGGAAAGATATTCCATTCCATTCTTCTTCAGCCCTGCATACAACACCATGGTCGAGCCCTTAGAAGAGCTGACAAATGAGCAGAACCCACCCAAATACAAAGCATACAATTGGGGAAAGTATTATAGTTCTAGAAGGCTCAGTAATTTCAAGAAGCTTGATGTTGAGAACCTTCAAATCTCTCATTTCAGGATTATCTGAGCTGGCTGGCAAGTTAGAGAGGAGCAATAAGTGTTTGTGAAAGTGTAGAATTAATCTTTGTATAAATAAATGCTATGTGATGTGAAGTAGTAAATGTAGAATTAATCTCTGGACAATGCTAAATTTGAAAGCAGAGTATTCTGTTTGTAGCAGAATGAGCACCAACAAAATGAGTCGGGTCCATATAGTGATGCAAAATTTTAAATATGCTTACGAAAATACAATTTTTTTTTTTTTCAAATAACCTCTTATATATATGAGCACTTGTTAACTATTGTATTGTTACTTGATATTTTACATATTAATAATAACAATAAAAAAATCATTTTCCACTTATTAACTCAACCTAATTATGTACTATTTCGCATTCATGGTATGAATTTAAATTTCATCTGTACATTTAAGCAATTATATAACATCAACATGTATAGGTCATGCAAGTACAATTTATATGATAACAGAATTTCGGATCCTACACATAAATTTATCAATATGTGTGAACTACATAAGTAGTAAAGGGAATTATTTGCAGGCACCCTATTAAAAAACCTAATTGCAAGAATAATTTCACGTTTTAAAATCTGACAGATTGGGCTATTTGACCATGTTGACCACCAATAGTTAAACGGTGCACTAAACATGATTGTTCGCAATTACCTTTATGACCTTGCTTTTATAAAAAGCGATGCATGTGATGTGATGGCTTTGACATTTTGTTAGTTTGATGAGGTGAAATAACATTTGAATTTCTAATTATACTCATAAGCAATGTTTCAGATGTCAGTGAAAATCACCGCCTAGGCACCAAAAACTCTGTGGACGATCGATCAACGAGGCAAGAACCATCTAATTAGGGGTTTTAGGCGGATGCAACTCAAGACTTCGCAACTAGGAGCCGCAGAGCCCATTTGTTTTAATAACTCGTCACACCAAAACATAATCATTTTGATGTCACAAAAACGATGTCATTTTGGTGTCTAAAAACTCAAAAAAGGTAAATATTTGAAAAACATCAACTTTTTTCACTCTCACTAGACTACGTACCCACCGCTAAGCACCCTTCTTTTGCAAATCTTAACCCTTACCTTCATTTCAGAGATCGATTTTTTTTTTTTTTCAAGTTTTATCCAAAACAAGTAGTCACTTCTCAAATCCCTTACACCACTCACCGCTCATCACATAAAACCTTAACTCGTTAATCGCCACTCCTTAATCGAGAGACTTCATCCCTCACATTACTCACCACACCAAAACTCAACCCCTACTATTCATTGTTTACCTCTCAGCAGATGAGGTTGTCCTAAACCGCCACTCATCCTTATCGTCATCGGATGAGGCGATTTTAGAGACACTGGCTTCCATCTCAGCGAGAGTAACGAAGAACATAAGAGAAGCGAAGTGAGAGAAAGGAGAGGGGAGAGAGAGTTGAGACCCGAGAGGAGCCAAAGAAGTAAGACGAACGAGAGATATCAGAGAAGTGAAAGTTGACTGTTGAGAGGTAGAGTTTTCAATATATTAATATTGTTTATATAATTTTAGTTTTATTAAATATTATATTACCTACTTTTACAGCACATCACCCTTTATAAAAAATGATAAAACACTTCTTTTAATTCTAAAAAGTAAAGAGTTCAAATTTCATTATTGTACTAAAACACAACATATTAGTAGTTTTCTCTTAATTTAATATCTTTTCTTCCACCAAATATATATATATACACACACCACCTACTTTTACTAAAATACCCTCTAACTCGTTATGTAATCATCATATGAGATTTCAACATGTCTAGTGGAAATTTCAATTGCGTGGCGTCTAGTGCCTTTACAATATTGCCCATAAGGGATGAATAATTTTGCCATTTATCATTATAATTATCATTATTTTGCCATTTGTTTACAGCCTTTGATATTAACATTTATCAGTAAACAAAATTATGGGCAATATAACCAATATGGTTAATTTTAAAATTATTAGAAGTCATTGAATTTTGACAATATTTATCTTGGTAAAGTTATTATCAAAACAATTGGTGTAACATTCATTCTAGCTAAAATCACAATGCTTCATGCCTACTAAACAATTGGTGCTCTTCACACAACTTATAGCCAATATGGTTCATAGTAGTCATAACTAGTGTGGTTCATGTCAGCTATAACCAGGATGTTCCACGCCAGTTATATAACTAGTATGTTTCATACTAGTTTATAACTAGTGTGATTCATGCTAGAAAGAACATGTTCTTTTTATTTTGTTGTTTCTTGTCCTCCATGATTTCTCTTGGTTATCCTTTTTCCTAATCGTGATTTTCTATCCATTGCTCCCTTTTTATTTTTTCTTTGAGTAATATTATACCATCCAAAAATTTATCAAAATTTATTATCAAAATGATGTAATAATATTATGTGTAATTACTCTATCATGAATACATCATCCCAAAATTAATATAGTAGTCATAAATCAACTTACCACATCATTTGAACAAATTTTTAGAAAATGTAGTATTTTTTTTTTCTATTGTTTTTTATCACTTTTACTTTTCTCTATGATCTTCCTTTATTTTTCTTCTTTTCTCTCTCTGTTTATGTCAACTTTTGCTAAAAAGGTAAAACAACTAAAATTTGATAAATTTAATTAATGTAATAACAAAAAGATTAATTTTTTAGCCAATATAAGGTATTGCCAGCTTGTATCCAACTAGATTATTTTTTTTTTACATATTTTTAAAAAGTGTAACATTATTATTATTATTATTATTTTATCACTTCTACTTTTCTCTCCGATCTTCCTTTATTTTTCTTCTTTTCTTCCTCTGTTTATGTCAATTTTTACATAAAAAGGTTAAAAAACTAAAAATTGATAAATTTAATGAATGTAATAACAAAAGGATTATTTTTTTTAACCAATATAAGGTATTTGAAAGTTTACACCCAGCTAGATTCTTTATTATTATTATTATTTTATTACTAGCACCAAATTAGAATTTCATCTAAATCAGCTGTAATAAAATTTTAAAACATGCTCCGGATCTCTATTCTATAAACTTCGAGATGTCACATGGATAACTATTATCCACATACCAAGTGAGGAGATGCACTTGGCATGGGTGAGGGGTGCTCTTAAACCACTGAGCCACGCTTTACAGTGTCCTCGTCTTAGCAGGGTCTCTCTCTTTTTTAATTCTCCTATATATATCCGAAGAAGCAGCCTCCATATTTTATCGCTCACTCGTGAGTAGACAATAAACATAAGCCTGCAAATCTTGTGCACTTCTTCTTTGGCCATGGATTCCTCCAAGTCTTCAGAAATCGATGTTGATTTCTCTCCATACTTTATCGTATACAAAGATGGCCACATAGAGCAGCTCATCAGGAACGACTTCGCTCCCCCATCTCTGGATCCCAAAACCAACGTTGAATCCATAGACACTCTGTTTTCACCTGAAAACAATCTTTCTCTCAGACTTTACCTCCCCAAAAACACCCACCAAAACCAGAAACTTCCTCTTCTTGTTTACTTTCACGGCGGAGCCTTTTGCATCGAATCCGCCTTCTCTACTTTGTACCATAGTTTCCTCAACTCCATAGTCTCGGAAGCTAATATCATTGCAGCCTCAGTAGAGTACAGACAAGCCCCGGAGAATCCTGTCCCTTGTCCTCATAACGATTCGTGGACCGCCCTCAAATGGGTTGCTTCCCATTCTAATGGAAAAGGCCCTGAAGATTGGCTGCATCAACACGCTGATTTCCAGCGAGTGTTATTCTCTGGCGACAGTGCCGGTGGTAACATAGCACACCACATGGGACTAAGACGTGGTCTAGACAAACTTGATGGTGTTAATGTAAGGGGCATCATTTTATTTCATCCATATTTTTTGGGTGAAAAACCAGTTGCTGATGAGACAGATGATGTAAACCTGCGAGAGAAATTGGAAGGATTGTGGCGATTCACTTGTCCGGCCACAAGTGGGCTTAATGATCCAATGATTAATCCGGCTTTCGATCCCAACCTGGCCAGCCTGGGAACCAACAGGTTGCTGGTTTTTGTTGCTGAGAGAGATTTTCTAAGAGCTAGAGGATTGTACTATACTGAGGCATTGAAGATGAGTGGATGGGAAGGTGATGTGGAGGTCATGGAATCTAAAGGAGAAAACCATTGCTTCCACTTGACCAACCCCACATGCGGAAATGCTGTGGCTTTGCGCAAGAAATTTGTTTCCTTCATCAATCAGGAATTAATAGGCTTCTTTTCTTGCTTGTCTTTAGACTGTAAAAGTTAGGATGTTCTAGTAAGGCAAGGCTGCATGCCCTTTTGTGAAGAAAGACATGCAAGTATTGTTGGAATGATCATGAATAAATTTGAAAAGCTTGTACTGACTGAAATGGGAGATTTGTATTCTGATCAATTAACAGATTGTGACGTTGTGTGAGGGTAGATGATAGCAATATGAATGTATGTATAAATATTATACACTAACGTTATTGTAGACGGATTAGATAACAATCTGAAAAATGTAATTATCAAAACAACTATCTCGTGTCTCGGTGTAATCAAATCGAATATTCTTCATAGAACAATCGCATTTTATGTTTTATATTTAGCAAATAAAGTAAGGAATAAAAAGTTGAAATTAATTTTGGGTAGAATACAGCTATGAACGAGTAAAAGCAACTCTCAATACTTTGTCATGTGGAATACTGCCAATAGCAATGGTCTCTCTTACCAAATTATTTCAGTTCTAGAAGGCTCAGTAATTTCAAGAAGCTATGTTGAGAACCTTTACATCCTGGGATCTGTTTGGCACCCCAAATCGGATTGAATTATTTTGATGAAATACGATCAGATTAGATTGGATAAATTAACACTATGACATGTTAGGTATAGTATAAAACTAGATAAAAAAAATTATTATCTTTTATTTGGTTGAGTTTGAAATTGAACTTAAAAATATGAATAAAGTAAATATATCTTATATTTAAAATAATTAAATTATTTTTAAAATAACATAAAATGTTAAATTATTTTCAAAATAAATAATATTTATTTTATAATTAATGTAAAAATTCTTTTCTTTTAGAAATAATTAATATGTATTAACTTAATTTTTAAAATAATTAAATAAATTAATATTATATTTTAAAAACATAAAAAAGATTCCATTGCTTTATCTCATGAGTTGTGGAGGGTTTAAATAATAACGACCATGGGATGGGCTTCCAATCCCATGGCTCTTGCCAAACATAAATTTTGATAAGAAACTATCCAAATTTAATCCAAACTCACGTAACAAATATGATCTCATTCCAAAATTATCTGAGTTGGCAAGCTAGAGATGAGTAATCAGCGTTTGTGAAATTGTAGAATTAATTTCTAGTAGTAAAATAAATAAATGTAATGGGATGTGCAGCAATATAATTTTGAGTGGATTGTATATCTGAATTTTTGTAAGCTTATATCTACTTATTGTTCAAATTATTTGTGCATTTCTCTTAGATATTCATAATAGAGGCTTGAACCTCATCATACATATTTAATATGTATAGGGAATCTTTTTCTCATATTGTGAGAGTAAATATCTCTTGATATTATAAGAGTAAATTTTCGAACTCTGTATTTAGATGTAATGGGAGTATATGTATATGAATCGTACATATAGACTTTAATCTCGATGGATCTCGATAACTTTTCTCACCATCATCATGTCACATTTCTAGAGGAAAAAGAATGGTCATGAATGCTATATTAGCTGCTAGTGTGGAATTGCCTTACCATTACTGTTTTAGAGGCCAATATATATATATTTTTTGAAATAATTTTAGAGTCCAAATTTATGACATGATAGCAGAACTACTCTCAGTTCTTTATGAAGGATAGCTGCACTTTCATGCTTGTTTTGGAGAATTCTTGAAGAAAGCAATTACTTTAATGGTTCTTGACGACATTTTGATATTGGAAATTATTAGAAAATTGTCTCACATTATCCATATACGTCAAAATCCCGCTCGCACCAACTTGTTCTTGAAATAGATACCATTTATCCTCTCAATCCTAACTGGAAAATAAATTGATGTGTTATAAGTTGATAACTATGGATATTAGTGATTAAAATTAAACAATTAAAACTCTGAATGATGCTGAATTTTAAAATAGAGTATTATGTTTATAGTAGAATGAGCACAAACAAATTAAGTCATGCACTTATAACAATGCTATATTTTAAATTTGTTTATGAAAATACACTGTTGTTCTTAAATAACCTCTTCTTTGAGCACTTGTAAACTCTTGTACTGTTACATGATGTTTTACACAAAGACATTCACACTAAAAAGTATTTATGATGTATATCAATTTATAATTCAAATGGCTATATTAATACATTTCTTTTTCACATTTATGATATGATTCAAATCTCACATTCATATCCAACCATGTCTTATAGTTTTTATAACCATAATAAGGGTTTGAATTTTATATATATAATTATCAACATATGGAAGTTACGTAAATAGTATTTAATTTCAACAACTTTAGGCTGATCTTAATTTTGAAACACATTTGAATTAAATGGATTAGGTCATCATCTCATAAACCTTAATGACAATATTAATATATGCACTGATCACTAAGTTTTAGACTAACAATAAAAAGTTAAAAAAGAATCCCAACCATTTTCTACCTTCTAAACAACGGTGGCCTGTAGGTCCTCATCCCGTCCCACCCAACTTTAAATTCTTTTCTTATTTTTATTTTGTGTTTTTTTTTTGAAAAAAGAAAAACAAAAGAAAATCAACATCAATATAAAATATAATAAATAGGCCAATAAAAGGAGCAGGTGCCATCAATTCCTAAATCCTGCTAATAAGCATTTCGAATGACAGTCATGAGATTGGTCCCCAGATCACCCTGGCTTGACAAGTGTCTCAAATGTTTGTCCTATACTGAATGGAATCAAAAGGATCTCCTCGTTGAGAATTGTTTCTTGGGTCACTCCATCTCTCTTCAATTCTTGACTCAGTGGTCCAACTCTTCTCTGACTCAAATTCTCATTCTCACTCTTTTTCGTTTTTCTTGTTTTTCGTATATTAAATTTACAAGTAACCTATTGATGTCTATCCAAATTAGCTACTATTTATATAATTTTAATATTTATTTCAAAACAAAAAACAGTTTAATCCGATGATAAAATCAAGATTCATCCACTACTTATTTTCAAAATTATGGGTTCAAGTCATAAAAATTTCATTAAAATATGAATAATTTTTCTATTTTGTATGAGTTGTCCTCTCTCGTCTTGTATGAGTTTCACTAACAGAGTCTTATTTCAATTAGTGATATATATCAGTAATCCCAAAAGAAGAAAAAAAAGAAATCTACTTCAAAACCACATCAATATCTACTACAATATACTTAAGTGATGCATAATGAATTCATTCTTTTACAAAGTTGTTGTAAAATAATTTATCTCACCATTTATATGAAAGTTTTGAGTAAACATTATTTTAGTGGTAATACCTCTATAATTTATATTCTGGAATTGGATCTACATATATGAAAGTGTCTTGGTGATGTTTGAGCATTTTAGTGAATATTTGAGTGAAGGAGGGCCCTCGATTCCACTCCTTTCTAAGTATATATCCTCTCTTTATTAAAGCCATCAAAATATTTCTTTCGCTCACTTTATACATTCTTAAGTATTTTAATATGATGAAACTTAAATCATTAAATTATTAATTTATCAATTATGAAAGATGCTATCAATATTCTATGATTGTGTACTCTAAGTGTCAACTTTAAAGTAAAATAAATAGCATATATATATAACTAAATTAAAAATTACCAAAATATTATGAATCTAATTTTAAAAAATATTTATTGCACAAATAAATATTTGATCAAGTGAAAGATTTGAAACTAAATTTTTCTCTACAAAATTGAAATTTGGAAGCAAATATATATATATATGAAAGTAGGGATGGTTTTTTCTATTTTGTGATCAATCACTAAAAAATTTGTCTCGTATTAAAAGAAAATAACCAAATAATTTAACATAAAACTTGATATAATAATTAATTAATTCTAATAATATCATATTCATTTCATACCAATAATAGTAGATAAATAATGATTAATTTTGATAGACATAGATGTATAACTGTTAATATATTGTTAAAAGGTTTGATGTTAATTTTAAAATTTTAAATAATAATATTAATAAATAATAGTATTAAAATAATGATAAACGTCATTTTCTGATTTTATTTTTAATTTAATTTAAGAAATCTATAAACAAAAGTAAAATAAAACAAAAATGGTGATGATTGATTGGTATAGGTGGGGTCCAAAAAAAGATAAAAAGACTGTGGGTCCCTGAGTTGCCACCCGAGTCATCCCCCTCTGGCCAAGTGAGTCAGCACTGAGTTGGACTCGTATTTTTAGGTCAAGTTGGGTTTTTTAAGGTTTAAAAGCCCACTGTTTGACTAAAAGCAGAGAAAGAGAGACAGAGGCACAGGCGAGAAGACGAAGCAGATCTGAAACCACTGCAAGTCTCAGAACTCGTATCAACTACTCGAACCACCATCATCATCATCATCGTCATATGTTCTTCTGACTGCGTCTTTTTTCTTTTAAACCCAAAAAAGATGCCTCGTCCGTGTTTTCACAAGCTGATTCTCTCCTCCACCATCCAGGAGCGAAAACTGGTAAAACTCCATCTCAGTTTCCTGTTCTTTTGGTCAAATATTGAATGGTTTTGATTGAATTTGCTTTGTTTTTCTTTTTCATATGTGGGTCGGTTGTTTGTGTGAGATTTTGGGGCTAAAGGTGGCAACTTTGAACCCCAGATGGATACTTTAATTGAATTGAGGTTGTAAGTTTATCATTTTGTGAGATTTAGTCGGGGCCCAGATGTTTGCTTTTAGGTTTAAGAGTAGCTGAAGTGAGATTGGCTGTATTGTTGTTTTAAGGCTTTGTTGGGTTAATTGTTTAATTGTAGTTTTTGAGGACCTAGATAGTGGAATTTACTTGATTGGTGGATTGGAAAACCTAGGGGAGAGAGAGAGAAGGGATTTATGTGGAGTATGGTTTTGCTAGGACTTAGAAGTTTGTTTGGTTACTTGGAACATGACAAGGAAGAGAAATTTGAAGATGCGTTTTTGGTCGTTATGGTTTTAGGTATATTGTAGCAGAATGAGCAAGCTTAGCCTAGCAATATGGTTCGAAAAGCCTTAGTTGACTTGATTATTTTTGTTGTTTGAGGATATCTTTAGGAGTATAGGTTTATTATAAAGAACCTAAGTTGATCAAACAGCAGAACAGTGTTGAACAGTGAGATGTTTTAGTTTCTAGTGTTCTCTGAAATTGAAGGGTGCGATGTTAGTTACTGAGAAATTATATCTTCCACTTTAGACTTGGCTGTTACATCCTGTCGTAGTGTCTTGAAACCGCATTGATTTTGCTTTGGTGTACATTCCCTTACCAATCGAAGAATTGCAATAATTTGACTTTTTTTCCTAGAAGTGTTATTTTTACACAATTGGCAGCATATATCTTGATATTTTTAGAGTTTGATTGTTATGGAAAGCAAGGAAAAAACATGAGGCAAATTGTCTGGTAATGAATCTTGTGCTCTGCGTATCCCTTCACATAAGGCTGAAAGTTAGATTTGAAAAATGATGTCCTTAAAAGTGCTTTCTTAATTTGTTCAGACAAAATATAGTTTCTAGACTTGATGACCAGAATTTTGATGAAGCCTGTAATACCTCTTTATTTGTAGTATATTTATATATACCTTTTGCCCAGCAGGTTTTACTTCTCTTAGAAACATGCAAATGAGCATATGGAATAACCTAAAGTTAAGATAATTATTCCAATAAATCGTTCAAAAGTTATTGCATTTTCAAATTTGCATGATTGCAACAAATGCTAATAACCTTCAATAACTTGCAAGATGAATTGATAAATGTAAACTTGTTGACTTTGATACTTGATATGCCATGTCATGACTGTACTGTTGTCCTTGTTATTTCATCAGAGACTGGATGCTATGATAATTTCTGAGGGTTTTGGAAATTTTGAATTGAAAGGTCATTTGTTGTGATGGTTAATATTGATGCAACCATGGTCCAGCTGGTTACAGTAAATGGACTCCCATCGTACGTAAAAGTTGGAGTCTTACTAATGTGCCATATCTAATTATATTCATTTCTTTTGCTTGACCAGATACTAACTGTAATTCTCTGGAAAAGTTGACAATCTTTATTCTTTGTTATTCTAGAGCTTGCAGTACAATGTCATAAGTAATCATGATGAGTGATTCTAATCTACTTCTTGGTGTCTATAATTTTAGGATGGACATAAATTTCATGAAAATATTTCATTGGTTGCTGTGTCAGTATCTTCATCTTAAATAGAATTTCTATTTACAAGTTTACGTAAGTGACATTTCATTTTTGAAATGTTTTTTTGACTAATGCATTCTTAACCTGACCTGAGTACTTGCAGAGGATTCCAGAAAACTTCATCAAGAAATTCAAGCATGACCTTTCCATGGCTGCTACACTTACTGTCCCCAATGGTAGTGTTTCACGTGTAGGATTGAGAAGAGCTGACAACAAAGTCTGGTTCTATGATGGTTGGCAGGAATTTATGGAACGCTACTCTATTGGCGTTGGGTACTTTTTGGTGTTCAGATATCAAGGGAATTCAGCTTTTAATGTTTACATATTTAATTTGCCTTCTTCCGAGATAAATTATCAATCTAATGCACTCGGTAGTACTGTAGCGGCCAATCATAGCAGACAATACCATATATTTGCAGAGATGGAAGATGATGACTCTGAATATGCAGATCGGCTGACGCTGAACAAAAATGTCAATTCTTCTGGGCTGCAGAACTTGTTCAGTGGTTCCAAATATAATAACAGTGCAAGTTATGCCAGTGAAGGAAACTTACATCAATTTAGAGGTTATGGTAATTCTCAAGTTGGAAATCAATCTACTCGGGATATAGGTGTTCAGTTTGATATTGCTGAGCTTAAGAATTCATTAAATGCATTGTATTCTCCAGATGGAGGATCTCAAAAGCCTAAGAAAGCAGGGAGGAAAAAGCGGAAGCTTGATCCTAGTAAGTTCTTTGAACTAAGATTATTGTTTGATATTCTTGTGTCTGTGTAGTTTCAAATTTCTCTTCATAACTCAATAAACGTGTAGACAATCCGGACACATCAGCTCAATATCAGCAGCATGAAGAAGATGTAGAAATGCGCTTTAGATTTTATGAAAGTGCTTCAGCAAGAAAGAGAACTGTCACAGCTGAAGAAAGAGAGCGAGCAATTAATGCAGCCAAAGCATTTGAGCCAATTAATCCTTTCTGTAGAGTTGTCCTGCGACCATCTTACTTATATAGAGGGTGTATTATGGTGAGCTATTGAAATTCATGTGCTATACATAGTGTTTTCTGTTCCACATGAACATTATGTGTTTGGCTTATGATGCATGTACTTTGTGCTGTGCAGTATTTGCCATCCTGCTTTGCTGAAAAGCATCTAAATGGGGTTTCAGGGTTCATTAAGCTACAGCTTTCTGATGGGAAGCAATGGCCTGTTCGTTGCCTGTATAGAGGAGGCAGAGCTAAGTTCAGTCAAGGATGGTATGAATTTACATTGGAGAACAATTTGGGGGAAGGAGATGTTTGTGTCTTTGAGGTGCTTAGATCGAGGGAATTTGTGCTGAAAGTTACTGTGTTCCATGTCATGGAAGGTGCAGGATTCATGAACAGATTGTCGCATTAGTAGTCAGTGAATTAAACTGGAATCTGCAGTGTATTTTTATCTCTGGTTGCTAAAACCTCTTCGAGTAACCCTTTGTTTTCAGGTGATCTGTTACCAATCCAGTTTATTGTCCACAAACTTTCGTTGGACAACTTGGTGACTTTAAGTGGTTTAGAGGTTTCTATACAAAATTTTGTGGTTTGACTAGGGTTGTATATAGATTGTTCAGTCTAGTTGACGCTCAACCAAACTGGAACAATGGGTTATAGTCATAATATCATTTTCGCTTTTAAGTTGGAAGATTTCATTCTCACTCCATCTATGCATGTCTTATGGTGTTATTCTGCTTCAGGGAACATACAAATTGTATTTTGGACACGAAAACCTTGTCTATATCTCACGTGTATGTATATGCAACAAAGTTTAACGATAAAGTATCTTAATATAACCATCTAGTTTAGGCTTTACGCGAAGTAGGATCCTAAGGACAGAAAAGAATTGCAAATTTGTTTGATGATAATGATTTTGTTCTGTTCTTGATCAGATGTTTCTCTATGAAATTACTTATCAGAGTTTGGAAAAGGAGGAAAGCTGATATATATGACTGCTACTTAACTGTCTGCAATTAGAGTACTTGTGAACATATTTCAACAACGAATTAACCCTATAAACAGATTTTCCTAGTCATTCGGTTTGGCAATAACTCAGGATTAATGAAAGCCGAAACTTTCTGCACTTCAAATTATTTCCTTAAAAATCCAGCACACCCCTTCAATAGATTGGGACCTGAGTTTGCAGATTGTCTCCAAAAAAATTTGGACTGGCCACTCTTTTCCATCAGAAACATTGATAAGTTTGGTATCTCTACTGAAATACTTGTCAGCATTTTTGAGTGGTACATACTGTACATGCAAAAACGGTTGCAACTGAGCATACTACAATGATACTAACATCAGAATCATGCTTTATATACTCAGAAGCTCACCAAGAAATTCTTTGTTATGTTTATTGACTGCAAGATAACCATTAATGCAGAATTTTCAGGCTTGAATGACCTAGCAACATTGATTGCTCTCTCTCTCTCTGTTTGGCTATAAATTGTAATAGACTCAAAATTCTATTACTAACAGAGATTTTCATTTTTTTTTTTTTTAAGAAAAAGGCCAACAACTAAAGTTTCTCAGCAGTTAAGAGGATAAGAGCTGAACAATATAAACTTCCTGAATAATTTACTAGAGAAATGATACATAGGTATTAAAAGCTTACAATATTTAGTTCTTGTTTTCCCTTTGTCTAATGAAGCTGTCCTCACATTGCATGCATTAGGGCCGGCTCTAAGGAGGTGCGACCGTCTCGGGCCTCCGAATTTTGGGCTTCAAATTTTACAAATTTTCAACTTTTTTTATAATTAATTTATAAAATCAGTATATAATAAATGTTTCACATAATATACCCCATTTTCAAAGATAAAATAAATCAGGTTCTTATGAATGATGATTTGATCATATTTTCATCATTTCCTAGGCTTGCGATCGAGTTTCACCGACCACTCTCTTTTGTCACAATCCTCTAGTTTGACCAATTCGGAATTTCTTTGTTTCAAATACTTAGCAGTGAAATGGGATGGCACGTGCTACACATAAAAAGCAATTGCAAATGAGTACGGGTTAATTTCAAAAGCTTATATGAGAAATTAAAGGTTCGTTTGAAATAATTTATGCTTTTGGTTTTTGACACTAAACGAAGAGAAGCGGAAGCTTTTTTTTTAAAGCCATAAGGGCTCGTTTTCTTCTAAAGAGCTCTTAAATGGTAAAACCCTATTTTCAGTTTCCATTCAAATAGCTTTTGGACTCACAAATCTAAATAATCGCTTCTTCTAAGAGCCACCCCAAAAAGACCTAATTTCACAACTCTATTTAATTTATGTATGTTGCCAGGCTGCAAGATAACCATGAAAGATGGATTTTTTGGCATAAACAATCTGGCAGCAGTGATTGTTCTCTCCTTTTCTTTTGCTGCAATATTTCCAAAATATTTGTAAACAGAAATCCCCATCTCTTCAAGAATAGCCAATATTTCATGTTCATCTGCAATGATAAATTTGGAGTTGCTCACTGTCATCACTTATAAGCTCACTCTCCACCAACTCTTCCATTTTACATCTCTTGCTTTGCGCTTCATAGTCGTGCTTAAATTTTGGACTCTCAAGGGATGCAGTAGGTTTCTTGCACCTATTCATTTCCATAGCAGAATCAACAGCAGGTTGCTTAGGAGTCGAGGAATCTATGATCTCAACAGAATCACCATCTTCGAGTTCATTGTGGCGATCGTCATTTATTAGTCCAGCACGATAACGTGGATATTGAATCTCACAAGCAGACATATCGAATACAGGAACATGGAAATTTGAATTCTTTCCATATCTAAACACCAAGAAGTATCCGGCAGAGATTGAATGATATTCAACAAAATCATGCCAACCAGCATCAAACCAAAATTTTCTCCCATCTTTTGTCAACTTTACCTTCCAAACACAACCATTAGGTACTATGAGAGTCGCAACACTTGAGAGATCATTACCATATTTCTTCACAAATTTACTGGGAATCCCCTGCATTTATGCAAATAAAGCTAAATGATCTACTCAAAAAACAAGTGAAAATCAACAAATGCTTTTATATATATATATATATATATATATATATATATAAATTATACCAGCAGTGCATTTTAACTTTAAAAAATTAGGACAAACCAATTAAATTAATTCATTATATTTAAATTAAATAGGAAATAAAATTTATTTTAGGAAAGAGCATGCAATTGATGAATTTAATTAGTTTATCCTTACTTTTTAAAGTTGAGAGGTGCTGATGATATAATTACAATATATATATATATATATAAAAAGAGAGAATAATTTTATCATCAGTGTTTCCTATAAGATTAAAACGAAGCTATCAAATTCATCAATTGCATATTTTCTCTTAAAACAAATTCTTTCATCTATTTAATTTAAATACAATGAATGAATTTGATTGATTCGTCTTAACGTTTTAAAATTAGAGGTATTGATGATAAAATTCCTGTCTATATATATTATTATCATACAAACTTAAAAAATATATATGCAATGAATGAATTTGATTGGTTTATCTTAATATTTTAAAATTGAAAGGTATTCATAGTAGAATTAATATATATATATATATATATCTCGTTATCATACAAACTTAAAAAAAATATAAAAAGATATTTTTGAAGTAAGTTTACGATGCGTAGCTGCATTAATAACCAAGAACAAATCATTTCAACGAATGCTTTCATGACATTGCAGTTATATTATATCAGTCTCTTACAAACTAATTACAAATATAAATTGTAACAACAAATAACAAATAAAATGTTGTGGTGTAAGATTTTGAGGACCATCACCGATCTATGAAAGAAAGTGTTCGATCACTCTTATTAAGGAAGGGACAGTGTGCAAGGGGTGGTCTGCAAGAGACAGACGTACACTAGCAAAATGTATTACTACAAACCACTGAATCATTACAATGCTATTCAAATTGAGATGAGACAGAATGTTGATGTAAACTAAAGCGATGTCTAACCGCTTACATGTGAGCCAAACTCTTCATAACTTATCCATTTATAACATTATCGATGTTAGTTAAAAAAAAAAAACACTATTTATGTTAAATATAAAACACAATGGCAATTTTTAGTACCAAATTTATAGTGGAGTATTCATGCATAGCCTACATTTGTTTAACAGAATATATGATGTGTGGAAAAGGAAGGAGGTACCAGTTTCTTGTCTTGAAGGGTAGAGGGTCGGATGATCTTGAAGAAGTTAAAGGGTGTCTCTGCCATGGAAGCTTGTGGACAGTGGAGGGTTCCCCTCACGAACTGTAACGCAGCACTGGCTTGCTTCTTCAAACAAGCGGAAGAAAATGATGATGAGAAGTATTGAGCCAGTCTCTACTTGGTATGAAAATATGAAAGGTCACATCATTATCTGGAGCACTGCAGGTCTACAACCTTGCCCTATTTGATGTTTACAAGACGGTCATTGGTTCATTTCCAACGTAGATCAGACCAAATCAAATGTGGGTTCCACGGTTCCATCAAACCAAGGGGTTAGACAAAATCTCTTCAGATAATCAGACTAATTTTTATTTTATATATATATATATATAAATACAGGGACAATCCGATTTTTTTATTATTATAATTTAATATAATCATTAATTATTTCTTATAATTTTAAAAAATTTATTTCACATCTTATATTATTATTATTAAGATAATCAAAATGATCAAAATATTTTTATAATTTTATCGTTTTATATTAATGATTAAACTTTACTTTTCAAAGTTAATTTTATTAGTAAGAGATTTTTTTTTTGATATTATTATAAACTATAAGAGATATTTAATTTATTTTATAAATAAAAAAAGATAATATTATTATTTTTTGAAAACAAGACGTGACTTTGACACTATGTTAAATTATAAAAGGAATAGGATTATATCTATTAACTATATATAAAAAATGGGAAGTAGATTCGTAAACAGTAACAGATTTCAGTTCCCTAAAATTTGTTTGAAACTGATATGACGGTTTTGTCCTTGTTAAATTTAAAAGGACCTTTACAGTGAAAAGGTTAGAAATGTGAATATGATATATGGGAGAGCATTGGTAAAAATCGACAGAATTCCACAGATTTTATTTGAAACTGAAATATCATATTTGCCCTTTATCATGTGAAGAGAAATGGTGAACATTCCAGAATGTTGATATTTATTTAAAAATGCAATTACATTTTTACCCTTACTTGGCGACCATGATAACTTCACAGCAGAAATAGTGGTAAAATATCTGGAACCATGATATTTATTTTAAAATATAATTACATTTTTGCCCTTAACTGGAAAGGAAAACTTCATATCAGAAAATAAATAAAACAAATATTGAAAAACTTGATATAAGTGTTTCAAAACAGACCGACATATGACAAAAAAAAAAAATAACAGATAGTAAATAACAGATTAAATTAATATACAACCTTGCTCAAGTAATAAATCAACTTTAATATTTAAAAAAAAATATATGAATTTTAATCCATTCAGCTGCTCATTATTCTCAATATAGATAGTAAAATTAAGCATTCAATCAATCTCTTCTTTCTATCCTATATGAAAAATAAAAAATCAAACCGACGTATGAAAAAATAAAAAATCACAGTCACCTGCTTCATACAATATGATCCTCAAAAATTTTACAAATAGATATAAACTCTGTAAAAATAAAAAGGATAAAAAAGGAAATGACAGAGTCGGCGGTTCAGTGGTGCAGATCTAGAAGTGTCCTAATGAGATAATTTAAAAAGGTTTGTTGAATGATCTATTCTGTCCCGCTGGCTCTGTTCCGTGTCTTTCGCCATCTTCAGAGAAGAGTCTGGATTTTTTTTAAAGGTCAGTTATTTTTCTCAAGTCATCTGTGTAAAAATATTTTTGTTTATGTAATTATTTATGTTTAATTACATAATCTATACATAGTTGTAGTTATTGAAAAATATAATCTCACTGACAACTCTCTGCTCAGGAAAAACTATCAAAATTTCCCATAAAAAAATATATATATATATACAAAATCCAAATGCTAACTTACCCAACAACAACAACACTTAATAGAAATAACAGTTAAACATGCAATAAAAATAAAATAGGGAAGAGATCTAACCTGTAGAAATCAACATATTGCATCCTGCTGGAGAAAATCATTATGTGATCTTTTGGCAACAGAAAAGATCATCGATTGCCTGAAGGTGGCCTTCCTCCACACCCACAACCTGGCTGACATCACTAATTGAATACCCAATACAACTAACAACTAAAAACACCATGTACCACCATTACCAGTCAACAACACCACCGAACACAACACTCACACTGCCACAAACAACCAACAATAATACCCATCACAACCACAAACCCACAAATAATCTCTTCCATCACCAACCATAACCCAAATCAACTGAAAGTTCCCAAATCAAACCAACCAAAACCAAACCAAACCGGGTTAGGCAACCCCTATTACAGACATCAACTAGGCAGAGGGAGACCAAAAGGGAGACAAAGAAGTGAGAGACAGAGACGAAACAAGAGAAGTGAAAGAAGAGAGATTTGGGTTCTAGAAAGTTAGAGATTGACAAAAAAGATAAGAAATCTGGAAAAGAAGAGAACAGATCGGAGAGAAGGTGGAGAGATTGACAGAAAAAGAAGAAAGAAGAGAAAGAAAGTTAAAAGACTAGGAAGAAGTGAGATTTGGGTTCTAGAAAGTTAGAGATTGACAAAAAAGATAAGAAATCTGGAAAAGAAGAGAACAGATCGGAGAGAAGGTGGAGAGATTGACAGAAAAAGAAGAAAGAAGAGAAAGAAAGTTAAAAGACTAGGAAGAAGGAAAAATGACAGAGAGAAGCGTATAAGGAATCAGTGACAGAGAGAGAAAGATTTTATTTATATAATTTAGTTTTAAATCTATATTTTACATGTTGAGTTTAATATTTTATTATTTGATTTTAAAATATCTTTAGGTATGATTGTAAATTTTGAAACTTTGGAAGGCATATAAGTCTTTTTATTAATTCTACTATTATTTGTATATCTGTCATTTGTAAAGTGTCCCTAATATAATTTATACTCTTAATTTGAAACAAATAAAAAAAAATGATTTGTTTTTTTAAATAAAAGCAAACTAACAAGTGAAGGAAAAACCATGTCACATTTAAACTTAATAAAAAAAAAAAAATTATTCTATATCACTTTTAAACAATCTAAAATCAAGTGCATTGCTTACACCAATTTAATTGGAAAAAACTCCTATTAAATTTTAGTTTATCTAATATTTGT
This sequence comes from Dimocarpus longan, assembly GCA_022984855.1. NCBI lineage: Eukaryota > Viridiplantae > Streptophyta > Magnoliopsida > Sapindales > Sapindaceae > Dimocarpus > Dimocarpus longan. Next base: position 26,601,107 of record CM041020.1, read on the forward strand.
CTATTTTGTTTAATATCTTTAGATTGGAACAACTTTCAACTTGGGACTTCGAGATTATAGTTTTCATAAAAGGTATTTGTTGCGGTTTCAATTTTTTTTCTTGTAATATTGTTTCATATATTTTATTTGTCTTGAGCATTTTAAAATTTAGTTAATTAAAACAATTATTTTATGTCAATATTAGTCGTTTATATATATGTATTATGATTATTTGTGTTTTTTTTTTTTTTAATTATTGTTGTTAGTATATATTTTCTATGGCTTATTGGTGTTAGTTTCTAAGCTAATTTCTTTATTGTTAAGTAGATGAACTATATTCATTATTTATACCGATAGAGTTTAGAAACTTTGAATTTGATTACTAATATGTTGTCATATTAATCAGTTAAGTAGACAAATTTTGATGGAAGATATAGTTCAAAAACAGAGTTGGTATGCCCTTTTATCTGAGGAAGAAAGAGAATTAGTTCGTAAAAAAAGAAGAGAAACGTATGCTAGAAAAAGAGCTATTGAGAAGGAAACTATTAATCAAGGAAACCAAAAAGGTATATAATTATAAATGGTTATGGCAATTAGGCAAGTATTTTGTTCCCTCTTTTAGTGGTAAGAAATGTTTTGGATGCAGAGAAAAAAACATGCACGATTAATGTTGCAAAAGATGATAGTGCTTCTGAGTTTACAAAACAATTTCATAATAGAGGTACTAAATCCTTTGTTAAACTGATTGTATTTTCTTGTTCTAGGTGTGATTAAGTTTTAATTGTATAATAACATGTGTTATAATCAATACAGGCAAAGAAGATACACAGGCCAAAGAGTGTGGGAAGAAAAAACAATATAAAAATTTAACTGAAAAACAAAAAGAAAATAAAAAAATGTATAATAGAAAATATTATTTGGAGAAAAAGAAACTTGTGGCAAAAAATGATTTACAAAACATAGATGAAATAAGGAATGAATCATATATTAAGAAGAAAGCAAAATCAAAGCATGAAACAAATGATAATAAATACATCCAAAATAGAGAATTAGCCATAGTTATCAATGATGCAACCCAAAATACAATAGGTAAGAACAAAGTAAATATCAAAACATTAACTGAGAACAATTACTTTGATAAATTTTAAGGATTCAGTTTATTTGGAATTTTAGGAAATCAAGCATGTCAGCTTTTACTTTCAGAACAAGTTGGCAGAAGAAATGATCAAATAAGCTTTCATACAATTTTCGAAAATGGTATGGTTCTTTCCGATTATTAGATGAAAGAATATTACATCTAATATGAATTTTTTTTTTAAAAAAAAAAATTGATTGTCTCATTTAGGATCAACATCAAGTCAATTACATACTCCTATTTTACGACATCAACAAGGTACTAAAACTTCAGGTAAAAATTCTTTTATTGCTTTTATCAAATCAAAAGTTATCTGACTAAAATATTAATTACAAGAAAAAATAAAAAATTCTTATACATACATTATTTTTTGCAGATACTCATAATAATAAAAATGAAGCAAGATATTATATGCTACATAATGTAGCGACGGAGCCAAGTATCTTACCACCAACCTCAATATGTAAATATTGCCAAGCAAAAAGATTTCACCATGAGTTTAAAGGATTTTGTTGTTCTGATGGAGAGATATCACTTAAATTTAATGAAATTCCTGAACAACTTTATCAATTATTTACATCGAATTTTGAAGAATCAATAGAATTCCAAAAGTATGTTCGAACTTATAATAACACTTTTGCTTTCACATCTTTTGGAGTTAGATATGATAAAAACTTATGTAAAAGAAACAAAGGTATATATACATTTCGTGTTCAAGGACAAGTATATCACTATATCAATGAGCTATTACCGAAAAATAATAATCCTTCTTATCTACAACTATACTTTTATGATACAGAACATGAAGTAAAAAATCGAATATTGTATGGCTCCCAAAAAATGAATCCATCTATTATAAGTAAAATAATTGATATACTAAGAATTAACCCTTATTGTGTTTTTTTTCGAAATCTTAAAAACATATCTGATTTGAAAAACCATACAATCCATATAAGATCAAATGTTGGATTAGATCAAAGAGTTTATAATACTCCATTAGCTTCACAAGTGGCAGCAATATGGGTAGAAGATAACCCTACTGAAGAATATAAAGATCGTGATATCGTTGTTTATAACCATTTAGGTTATAGTTATAAAGTCCAATATTATTTTGGGTGTTATGACCCTTTGCAATATCCCTTATTATTCCCTCATGGAGATACTGGTTGGCACCAAGGCATACAAAAGATTGACAAAAGAAAAAAAAGTTCATCATGTGAGGGAGAATTGTTATTGCTTGCTAATCAAATGAAATCTTCTACAGAATTAATTGAAAAGGAATTGCAAGGTATATGTTTTGTTAATTAGTATTCTATTTGTTTTAATATTTAGGATTGATATCTTATTAATAAAGTAAATTATTATTTTCAGTATTACAACGGAGTAAAAAACGAGGAATGGTCTCTTGTCGTGAGTATTATTGTTATAAGTTACAGATAAGATCATTAGAAAACTCAATATTACTTCATGCCGGTCGTCTTTTACAACAATATGTTGTGGATATGTATATTAAATTAGAAACTTCTAGATTAGATTATTTTCGAAATCGACAAAACGAGATTCGAGCTGAATTATATCAAGGAATTATTGATAGCATTCAAGATGGCGAAGCTCGAGGTTCAAAAATTGGACGAAAAATAATTTTGCCATCGTCCTTTATAGGTGGACCTAGAGATATGCGACGAAGATATATGGATGCAATGACATTAGTCCAACGTTTTGGAAAACCTGATATATTTCTTACAATGACATGTAATCCTAATTGGGTTGAAATTAAACAAGAGTTAAGATTCACCGATGAAGTACAAAATAGGCCTGATTTAGTAGCTAGAGTATTTAGAGCAAAATTAGAGGAATTAAAAATTGATTTATTCAAAAGAAAAATATTCGGGCCTGTAGCTGGATATGTATATGTAATAGAATTTCAAAAAAGAGGTCTCCCACATGCTCACTTTCTAATTATTTTAAAGTCAAATTCAAAAATTATTGCACCCGAAACTTTTGATGACATTGTATCAGCTGAGCTTCCAGTGAAAAATAAAAATTTACACTTATATTCAGCTGTTATTAAACATATGATGCATGGGCCTTGTGGTAATCTCAATCCTACTAATGTTTGCATGACAAAAAAAGGAAGATGTAAAAACCATTATCCTAAAACATTTTTAAACAAAACTACTCAAGAAAAAAATTCATATCCAAAGTATAGACGACGCGATGATGGTCAAAAAGTAAATGTGAGGGGTCATGACTTAGATAATCGTTGGGTTGTGCCCTATAATCCTTATTTGTTGGCAAAATTCGACTGTCATATTAATGTAGAAATATGTTCAACGATTAAAGCTGTTAAATATTTATACAAATATATATATAAAGGTCATGATCGTATAGCTTTCCATTTATTATCTCAAGATAGTTCTGCAGATGTAGATGAAATAGAGAATTTTCAATCTGCACGTTGGATTTCTCCACCAGAAGCTATATGGAGAATTTATGGTTTTGTGTTAAATGAAATATATCCATCTGTGAAAACATTACAATTGCATCTTGAAGATAAACAACTTATTACTTTTAAAAAGTCAGATAATCTTAGTCATATTATTAATAATGATTTTAAATCAAAATCTATGCTCACTGAATTTTTCTCTATGAACAAAATAAATGAAAATGCACGAAAATTGTTATATAAAGAATTTCCTGAACAATTTATTTGGAATCAACAAGACAAGATTTGGATTTCAAGGAAAAGAGGAAATGTTATTGGTAGAATAGTTACAGCAAATCCTATTGAAGGTGAAAGATACTATTTGCGATTATTATTAAATCATATTAGAGGTCCAACATCATTTGAAGACTTAAAAGTTGTTAATGGTGTGCAAACTTTATCATTTCGTGAGGCTGCTTTATTACATGGACTATTAGAATCAGATAATAGTCTAGAGCAATGTTTACAAGAGGCATGTTTATATGGGATGCCTTATAGTTTGAGACGTCTTTTTGCTACAATATTAGTATATTGTAAACCTAGCAATCCTAGAATGTTATGGGAAAAATTTAAAGAGCCAATGTCCGAAGATTACAATAAAACAAAAAATCTTTTAATAAATGTTAAAGATAAAGTGTTACGAGGTATTAATTCTATCCTAGAGACTATGGGGAAAAATATTAATGATTATAGTTTAGTTGATTATAATATTTATACAAATGAAGATGAAAAAGGATTAAGAGAAATTAATGATGAATTACAAGTAGTTGTTCCTGAGCAAGATATTCTTGCAATATCATCCTTAAACCTAGAACAAAAATATGCATATGATATGATCTTAGAAAAAGTTTTTTCAGGAAAATCAGGAACATTTTTTATTGATGGTCCTGGTGGAACTGGAAAAACATTTTTATATAGAGCAATTCTGGCTACAGTTAGATCAAAAAATTTTGTTGCGCTTGCAACTGCATCATCTGGAGTTGCTGCATCTATTTTACCTGGTGGTCGAACAGCACACTCACGCTTCAAAATTCCACTAAATGTGGATGAAAATATTACGTGTAGCGTTAGTAAACAATCTGGGTTAGCTAAACTCTTACAAGTTACTAAACTAATTATTTGGGATGAAGCACCTATGTCAAAAAGACAAGCCATTGAAGCTTTGGATAAAATGTTGCAAGATATTATTGAATCTGAATTGCCATTTGGTGGTAAAGTAGTTGTTTTTGGAGGTGATTTTCGTCAAGTGTTGCCAATAGTTCCAAAAGCCACAAGAGAAGAAACAATTAATGCAAGTTTGGTAAAATCATATTTATGGCCAATATTTGAGAAAATAAGATTAAGTGAAAATATGAGAGCTAAATTTGATCCATTCTTTAGCAAGTATTTATTACAAATTGGTAATGGAATAGAGCCAATAGATATTGATGAAAGAATCAAACTTCCAAGTATGATGATATTATCTTATGAAGATGATATAATCTCATTAAATACTTTAATAAATTTTGTTTTTCCTAGCATTCATGATTATCCTAATAATTTTGATTTCATGATAAATCGAGCAATATTGACGCCAACAAATGATTGTGTTGATGAAATAAATAGCTTACTCATACATGAATTTCCAGGTGATCCTATTAGATATTTTAGCTTCGATGAAACATTGGACAAGACAGAACAAAGCTTTCAAGAGGATTTTTTAAATTCACTTGTGCCAAATGGTCTTCCTCCTCATGAATTAGTGCTAAAACCAGGTTGTCCTGTTATGCTACTTAGAAATATTAATCCATCTGAGGGACTATGCAATGGCACTAGATTAGTTTGTCATCGATTTGAATCAAATCTCATTGATGCAGAAATAGCTATTGGTCATTATCGTGGAAAAAGAGTTTTTTTACCAAGAATTCCATTTTTACCTATTGAAAATGACAAACATCCATTTCCATTCAAAAGAATTCAATTTCCAATTCGTTTAAGTTTTGCTATGACAATAAATAAAGCTCAAGGTCAAACATTGGATTATGTTGGCATTTATTTACCTCAACCTGTTTTTTCACATGGACAATTATATGTTGCTTTATCTAGAGCAAAAACATCAAATTCTGTTAAAATCCTTGTTAGACCTACTCATGTTGATAAATCTGATGATGGCTTAACTAAAAATATTGTTTATCAAGAGCTATTAACATTAGCTACACATTAATATCAACCTATTTGTTATAAACTTTTGTAAGTTAATGTTTAGGAACTTTACTTAATTTGTTTTAGTTTTTGTGCATCATTTAGTATAATTGCACTTTTTCTTATTAACTTTTTATTTGTTTTAATTCTTTCTTTTATGTTAAAATTTTTTTTTTTATTGATTCGAAATGTAACCTTAATTTGCTTTTGTTGTAGGATAGCAAAATGGTGAAACAATGTAAGTTTATAAAAGAAATTATTCCTACAACCAAACAATGGACGGTAAAAGTAATTGTTGCCGAGAAAACAATGCCTCGTACATCACAACATAGCCCAAGCAAATATCAAAGGCTAATCCTACTTGATCAAGAGGTAATTATCTAAATAATTGTCAAATAAATTATCTAAGTGATTTTTTTTTTTTTTTAATGTAATGAAAATTAAGTTTCAATTAATATAACTTAATTTAGAACTAATACAATATTGTAAAAGATAATATTATTAAATACAAATGACATATTTGATTAAGTATAGAATTTTTTTTTTTTTTTCCATATCCCTTGTTTTGTTGATGCAATAATTTATCAAGAGTAATTTCATACAATTTAATAGTAGATATTTTTAAATTAGCTTAAGTAAAATAAAATGTTGATAAATTTTTTATCTCTTAAATATATCAGCAACAATGTTATTTTTCATTGATTATGTCATATAATTTTATCTATAAATTTACTTTTCTTACATTTAATTTTATATTTATTCTTCTTTCCTGCATCTCAATAAATATAAATAATTTCTTCATTTTTACAAACTTTATCTTCTTACATCTCCCTTACATCTCCATATGATTGATTTGTTTTGTTGTTGTTTATAATTAGGTTGTTTAATTAGATTTACTCAAAATTAATCAAGCAATCCCACCTTCTTTGATATCATTTAGCTTCTAATATCAGAATAAAATGATTCTATTTATTAGGCAATTGACTTCTTTTTATTCTTTATTACATTATTATAATCTTTAATTCACGGTATCAAATTCAATGATCATATAATAAAATTTATTAGACTATTAATCATTAATAATTAAATTCATCTTCAAAAATCATACTCTTTTTGAGTCAAAAACTACCCAAAAAAACTACTTATGCAATTTTAATCTGTTTATTAAACATGTTTAAATATTTGTTGATTATAATCTTTGTCAAATTTTATCTTTCCTAAAATTATTGTTAATTTGATTTTAGGGTACACGTATTCAAGCCAGCATTTTTGGTGACGATATAGAACTTTTTCGAGATACTTTGAGTATTTCGAAAAATTACTATATCTCAAATGCTTATGTCAAGCAAATCAAACCAGAGCATAGGATTGTTCAAAATGATTATCAATGGACAATCAATCGTAGAACCTTAGTCCAAGAAGTTGAAAATGACGAACTCGTGGTTTCATCAGCATTTAGTTTTGTGGCATTTGCTGATTTGCATAAATATATGGATTGCATAGCCCATGTTGGTAAGAGTTTAATTTTTTTTTTTTTTTTTTTTTTGGTGCTTTTCAATTTTATGTTTGTCATATCATAAATTAGATAACAAACTCATATTTCAAATGTATTCTATCAATGTAGATGTTATTGCTCTAGCAATTGACATGCTTCCTACTCGACAATTAACAACTAAACATGGCCTATCAATGATTCAAGAAGTGATACTCATTAACCAAGAGTAAGATTTGATATTATTATTTTTTAGTTGAAACTTATTAATTTCTGTTAAACCATCTTAAAAGAATACAATTATAGATTTTTAAACAAATATTATTTTTATAACTCTTATACTTTATAAGCAATTATATTGATTGTTTTAATTATGAATTTATATTTTTTAGGTTCAAACCAATCATCTTAACTATGTGGGACCAATTTGTTGGTAATGAAGCTACTACAATTTCAGATCTTATCGAAACCAGACCCGTCATTATTGCAGCTCGTCTCAAAGTTGTGTCATATAATGGTATGATTTTTGTTTATTCAAATAATTATATTATATTTGTTTTACCACTATAACTAAATTAAATTTGAATTCTTCTTAGGCATGTCCTTGTCAACAAAGAAATCCAGTTCTTTCATTGTAAATCCAAACATATCTGAAGCAACGACTTTACATTCTTGGTAAGTCATAGGCTTAAATAATTAATATATTCCTCACTATATTTTAGATGTTCTAAAAATATTAATATTAATGTATGATATTAAAGATTCTATTTTAAATTTTGCATATATTTTAATGTTCCCATTTATGAATGCCTTTCCAATTTTATTACTCAACTTCTTTTCAAACTTATTAAATGCTTCATAACACTTAAATTAGATTAATTGCTTGTGACATATACCTAACAATAAACAAAATGTGAAAATATCATAAGGCATCTACTATTGATATTTTTTCATTATCCTAATTATGTAAAGTTAAACTCAAATATAATGTATGTATTAGGTTCAAAGATAATGAATCTGAAGTAAAAGATGTTATCAACAAAAAGTCATACTTGGCCTCTACATCTAGCACAACAATCCCACCAATTGAAGATGTAATGGAGATTGCCAAAATTGAAAGTTCAATGATGAAGGTATAAGTTTTTTCTTTTTTTACTTCCTCATTTATCTACTTAAAATTCAATTCATTCTCTGTGCAATAAATTGAGTTAAGATAATAAATTTAACTTTTTAAATGCAGCGAACAAGTTTCTGGGTCAAAGCATCAATTATGGTCACAAATTTTAATCAAAACTTTTGGTATATGTCCTGTGACCAATGCCATAAAGTTACAGGTGCAGAATATGGAGAATCATTTTCATGCATCCATTGCAAGCGAAAAGAAGTTATAGCTACACCAAGGTATTTATTTTTTCATTTATTTTTTGCTATAAAAAAATGACAAAACACTAACTAAGAATAATCAACCCAATTAAGTTGGCACCCTACTCTAAAACCTTATAAAATAAATAATTATATTTTGATGCTACACAAAATGTCTCCACATTATAATTTAGTTTGATTATATTGTATGATTCAAATAACGATTAAGTTCATTAATTATTTTTATAGATGCCGTCTTGAAGTAGAGTTACATGATGCATCTGGATCAATTGTTGCAACTTTATTTGGACAAAATGCTGAGACATTTTTATCCTGTTCAGCTAAACAATTGATGGACCAAACAACTGAGGTACATTACATCTTACTTATTCACTATTTAAACCACTAAATCTTTTGTATATGCTCTAAATTTCACTATCCTTATATGAATCTTTTATAATGAATATGCTAATTTTAAAATCTCCTTTATTGTCAATTTGTTTGCTTGGTACAAAGTATAGTTCATAAAAACTAGAAATTGTTTTGTAACAGTTGGTAAAATTTATGCATCATTACTTTATTTGCCCTATCATTGAGAATAATAATAATACATTATATTCTCACAAATCATAATCAGGACTTCTTTAAAAATAATAATAACGATAATGATAATCGGGACTTGAGTCTTTCTTGAGATAAACTTAACTCATTTCTTGTTTTGACGTGTCCTGTTTTGGTGTTAGTAAATATCATAAATTTATTCCTTCTTTTACTTGAATAAGGATGCAATTTGTGCTATAAATTTTTTCCTTACTAACCTCCACATGTATCTTCATTTACATTCTATAGATAAATTCCATTTATATAAACTTACAATTAACTTAAAAATATAGATAACTCAATTTCATTGATTAAAAAATTAAATGTTTTTATTTTGAATAGAATAATACCAAAATGACTTACTATTCTTAACTATGTGAAAAATTTATGTAATTTTGATTATATAGCATTGATATATTATATGTGAATGTATCTTCAAATGTCTTATCAATAATTATAATTTTATTATATGGTATGTCTATATAAGAAGAAGCTTGAAATAAGAATAACATGATAAATCTCATATTAGATAATTATATATTCTAAGTATCATATTAATGCTAAACTATTATTAAATACAAATTATAGTCCATAAACAAATTATTTTACTCATTTTTATGATTTACACTGTGACAGGAAGGGATTCAAGGAATTGAAACTTTTGCCACACTCCATGACCCAAAGATATTTTACGTGCACATCAAAGCCTCTACATTTCAAAAACGTGGAAAAATGAAAAACATGTTTAATATAGTTACAATCCATGATGCCAAAACTTGATGTTTGTTTTTAGAGGGCAAGTATGTATGATGGGTTTGTAAATATTGTTTTTGTTAAAAAGTATGCCTACCATAACTTCCAAGGAAAAAAAGGGTAGGATCAAAAGCATTTCATTTTGTTTGTATCTAAGTAAACATGTCCTCTAACAATACATTTCTAAGCTTTTGTTTCCAATCTTTTAAATACTCTTTTTGAAATGTATGTATAAAGCTTTATACACTATGAATGTTAATTATATGTATAATCTCTCTTTTATATATGATGATATGTTGTATAGAAGTTTCCTTTTTATCATATTTATTTATTTAATTACTTTCTTTTAAATAAGAAACATTTGATGTAATTCTTATAATCATTTATTATCTTTTAATTAAATTAAACATATTATCTATGACTTTATATATATATGACATTTATTTGAAAGAATATAATTAATTTAATAGTTAAATTTAAACATCCAATCAATATAAATTATAAATAATAATATTTAAGTATCTTAATCTTTAAACTTGTTAGATAAATAAAATGAACATAAAGTTAAGCACGTGCCTTGCACGTGCCACCACACCTAGTATTTATATATATGAGGAGAGTCAACTGAAAATCTTGCAATAGCTATGGTTGGAGACTCGGAGGTCCACTAAGACCTATCAAACACTAATGCAAGGTCAAAAATCTATTTTTATGAAATTAATAAACATCTACTTTCATGATAATAGGAAGGTTTTCAAGATTAAATATTATATTTATGGAAACAATTAAAAAAAATCTCATACAAAATATCGAATATGGATAATGAGATTTAAACTTATATATAATAAATATAAATTAAAAATATATTAGCTATTTGAATTTTTTGTATAAATCTTATTATTACTCATCCCAAGCATAATGACGTGATAAAATTTTAAAACTTCAATAAATGATTTATTATTATTTGAATAAAAAAGGTGTCTTTTGCTTTCTCACTTGTAATTTTTTATATATATAATATTTTTATGATTAGAGATATATGATTTTAAAATATAAACACTAACAAATTAAATTAATCTATTATATTTAAATTAAATAGGAGGAAGAATTTATTTTAGGAGAAAATATAATGAATAAATTTAATAAGTTATTTATTTATTTTTAAATAAAATATATCTGATTTATTTTTTAAAATTAGATATATCTAATTATAAAATTTATATATGAAAATCAGACATTTTTTTTCAATTAACGAAGCTCTATTGTATTTTCTACTTCTTTTTAGAAATTCACCTAGTGTAAGTACGGCAAGATACAATGCATTTTCTAGAGCATAAGCTCTAAGCTGAAGTCTTCTGATTTTCTTTGGTAAATCAACAACTGACTTCAAACATGAAAGCAGAACCCATTTCATGGGATTCTACAACAGAGACACCCACACATTTCTTACAGGTTATATTTCCCACCACCCTTGAAGAAAAAAGGCTGGCAAATTCCTAAGATTTTGCTTCTTTGCAAAATATGTTTGTTAAATTTAGACCCCAACTTTGGTTTCTTTGCATTTGTTTTTTTTTTTGGTGATTTTGTAATAAATCATTTGTGTTCAAGGAAGTTTTTCGTTCATGCGATTTAGAAACTTGGTTATAAGTTGCATATATTGACAGAACTCAGTTAGTCATATTACATATTTCTTGTAGATATATGTTATCGTTTCTCTAGTTATTTTAACATAGCTAAAGCTCTGTTGAATATGTTGAACAGGTGTTTGTAGCTTTTGTACCTAGAAGTTCTTTCAAATCCTTCAATTACATATGTTTTACTGTGTTTCATCTAAACTGTCTGATGAAGTTCTGCTCTTCAGTTTCATATACTGGTGGAGTTCATTAATGGGTCTAATTTCAATATGATTTTGTGTTTATTTCAATAATATGGTCAAGTTGGTACTGAATAGCATACTTATTTTGGTTATATGAATGTTATAAATATTTATAATGAATGATGTATTGGTAGTACCATCTAATTTGGCTTGATGGTAGAGAGCGCTTATTCAATTTGATAATGTTTTAGGTTTGAGTTGTTGTACCACTACTGTTATATCAAAAAACTTGGTATGTTGGTAGTGCTCCCACATATAGAAAAATTACATCAGAACATCTTCATTTTATAGATTAATATGAAGTTTTTTTTGTCTGTTAGATCGATCCTAATGCGACAGCAATGTTCTGGAACATTTCTTGGATTGATTTTCAATTTGTGCTTGAGTAGGTCATCTAATTTTATTAGCATAAATGCAGATGATACCAGAAAAGTTTGTGAGGGATTTTGGTGATAAACTTTCTGCTGTTGCTACACTTAGTGTACCTAATGGTCGTGTTTGGCATGTGAGGTTGGCAGAAGATTTGGTTTCATAGTGGTTGGCATGACTTTGTCGAATGTCATTCAATCTCTGCTGGATACTTCTTGGTTTTCAGATATGAAAACATTTCAAATTTTCATGTTCTTATATTTGACTCAACTTTTTGCGAGATTTGATATCCATGTTATTGTGGAGGACTAGAAAATGATGTACAAAACTCAGTGCGGTAGGATGAAATGAAAATTGATGACTTGGTTGAAATGGTTGTTCCCACAACTCTGAATCCACAGTTTGGCTCTTTGAAAAATGAAGTTTCTGATGTGTGGCCAAGTAAAAGGTCATCTAATCAAATGAACAAAACTCCGTCACAGTTAAGTGGTGCTCGTTCTTCCTGTAGTTCTGCTCTGGGGACTAGTGGGTGGGAGGAATGTGCTGTTTGTCCAAATTTAAAGCATGGATATGAGACCCTAAGCAAGAGGTGCAAAGCGGAAGAGCTGAAGGAGACAAATGAACCGAATGCTGAGAATGAATTTAACCGACGCAAACTGAACAGCGATGAAATGTACATTTCACAAGGATCTTTGCACCGCAATAGACACCTGAGTGAAAGTGCTGTCTCTAAATCCAAGACTATGTGTATCAGGGACGATGGCAATCCAACAGAAATGCTGATAAATGCTGAAATATGCTGATAATCATAAAGATGAGAGACATTCTCTGAATGAAGTGAATAAAAGTAGTAATTTGATAATCTCTTTATACGTATTTTTACTTTCTTTAGTATTAGTTTGATTTATGTGTTTTAAGCAGTAATTGCATAGCTTGCGGATGAACGTGACTTTTCGGCTTTGCTTGAAGGCATGGGCGTTTGTTAGTAGGCATTTTCGGTCTATTGCAGCAGAACAAAAAGAGAGCAATCAATGTTGCCAGATTGTTCAAGCCTAAACATCCCGCATTCATGGTTGTCATGTGGCCAAGAAACGTAAAGAAAAGTTGCATGATGGTAAACTCTTAAGTAAATATGTGATCTTGCAAGTTTCTCATATTATCCACTGAAATATGCTTAGTTAGAATTCATTCGCTTGTACAGTATGTGCCAGCCAAATTTGCTAACAAGTATCTGAGTAGAGATACTAAATATGTTAAACCTACAAGTCTCTATTGGAAAAGAGTGGCCAGTCCAAATCGTTTGGAGACAGTCAGGGGGTGCTGATTTAATGAAGGGATGGTCTAGATTTTCCAAACAGAAGCAATTGGAATGTTGGATATTTATATTCGGGGCATGGGCCGGGTCCACCGAGATGACCCAAATAATGGCCCAGGCCCAAAACCCAAAATCCAAACGGATATAGATGGATAGTTAGTGGAAGTTAATAACAGTTATCCTTATGGATAACTGTAATATAAGATAGTGGCAGTTATTTGAAAATAACTGTCACAAGTTTGATAAATAATCAAATTCATATACAGAAAGAAAAGTAGGAAAAGTAAAACAGACGTTGAATTAGAAAAACAAAAGGTTTCCTGAAATAAGAACTTGCTTTCTCTTTGACATTTCTCTGTTTTTTTGAGAAGTGAAGACAGTATTCTGACGCTGTGGGAAGAATTTCAGATTCCAGTTTTGGTGATTCGAAATCGACCAGTTGAACAACCACCAGGTTCAATTTAATTTTTCTCATTACTTTATTCGAAATTTATATATTTCTACATGGAGAAAGGTGATATGTGTTTGTTTGAGCTCATTAGGAAGAATGACATTCTTCTGAAAGTTTCAGTCTCTGAATCTGACCCTGTGCATTGCAAATCTTTATTCGTTCTTCTTGAATTTTTGGTTACTAATATGGTCTGTTTAATGGTATATATAGTTCAATGATAATATATGTTTTATAAGCTTTCACATAGTGGACACTATGGTAGAATTTGTATTATATTGCTAAGATCCTTGCTTATACTTAAGCTTAATTACTGCCCCATTTGGTTTTGTGGAAAAACGCTTATTCAATTTAGCAATATCCCAAGTTTGAGTTGTTTTTGTGCTCATCATAGGTGCTGAATTATTTACATGTTTGTAGAATATCTGAACTTGCTTAAAATGTGACATTTCAAAATTTGGAGAATGTATGAATTCAACATGTCCTCACATCCCATACACAACACTGTCTGGATTTGAAGAGCTGGTTTAGCAATGTAGAGGCCAATGGCGGCGGCGGCAAGCACGGCATTGGAGGAGGATGGTGGTGGTGGTCGTAATGTGGACCGTGGTCAAGAATCTGATTTTGTTTGTTAGATGGGCTCATGATTGGGCCCATTCATGGCCCATATATTTGAAATAGGGCCATCTGTTGCATGATTTTGCAAAACAGTGTGATTAATTGTTGCTTTTGGTTGGTTGGAGAAGCCAAAAATTTTCCCAAAAAGTTTTTTTTTTTTTTTTTTAGGTTTTCTTTTTTATTTTAAGATGTTTAGAATAACCCTATCATATTTCTTTTAATTTTTTATTTTTTCCCAGTTTGTAAACATGTGGTCTATAATCACTTCAAAGTATAAACATTCATCTTTTCCAAGACAGTATAAAAGCACCTTATTTTGGATTTTTTTTTTTTTTTAACTCAAAATTTTTTATAATTAATGAATGTCATTTCAAATAAATAGTTAGTGGGAGTCTTTTTAGGGAATTTTATATCTTTGCAAAAATATTAATTTTTTGGAAATTTTCTTAATTCTAAATAAATTTTTTATATTAAAATTACACTATTAAATTGTTCCAAACTTGGAATTTCATTTCATTAGGATTTCCTCTGGAATTACCATAAATCAACAAATATAAACTAATAATTTAGAGCGTATTTACTTTGTGGATTGGGGAACGGGAATGAAAAATGAGATTGATTGATAGTGTTTACTTACTTAAAATTCATTCCGTAATGAGAATGAAAATGTAGGTATTGCATTAATTTGGAGTTGTGGAATGAGAATCTCATTTTTTTCAACCTATTTGAGAATCTCTTTTTCATTCCCTTTGTAAAAGTCTCTTATACCATTCTTTAAAAAATAAAAACAAAAATCAATTTTATTTGATATTTAAAAAAAATAATATATATTATAATAAAAAACTGTACATCATTTATTTTTCATCACCAATTTCTTAATCTATTTCACCAATTTCCATAACCATATTTTTTTTTTCGTCCTTTTGAAAATTTGATAAAATCTTAAAAGGATTTCTTATCTGGAATTTTCCTTTGAATCTTTTATAACCAAATCAGAATCATTAGTTGAATGATGTAATGCTAACACAAGGGACATAAAAGTCAATAGACTAAAACTTTTTTATACATATATAAGTACTAAAACTTAAGGACTCGGTAGTGCAATTTGGCCAAGTTTGTACGTCTCCTAAAACAACGTTGTTTGAAGTGATCTATTACGTGCGGCCTGTTACACAACCCTATGATTTTGTTCCCCCAGGAGACCAGAACCCAATACAGTGAAGACAATGGCCGACACACCCTTGCACTTCTTCAAGGTTGTTCTTTCACAGACACTTGAAGACAAGAATCTGGTAATATTGGTCACACAACCTTTTTTCCTCGATGCTTTGCTGATATTATTGTCACATACAACTTTTTAATATTTGTTTAGTGTCCATGTAATCTTGACCCCTTTAAACTAAGTTTTTAGTTCTGTTATAGAAATGTAGGAAAGTGTAATTTTTATCTTTTGAACAAGTTTATGTTAATTTAGTACTTGAAAAATGAAACACATGGGAGTTTAGTGGTGTGGTGTTCAGTTACATATGTATTTGTGTTTACTTTAATATGAAAACTATAGGGTTGGTAGTGAATTATGTATTTTGGATTGTATATGTTGTTAATATCTTTCTTTTTTGTTTTGTAACTTTAGAGTTTTATCTGGTAAAATTTATGATTGCATTGTCAAGGAAGCTTTTCATGGATGGAATTTTAGTAGATTGTTTAATTGTATCCTCTTAAATGTAGAGGATTCCGGAAAAGTTTGTGCGGAAGTTCGGGGATGAGCTCTCTGATGTTGCTATGCTTAGAGTACCTAATGGGCGTGTTTGGCATGTTGGGTTGACAAAAGATGGGAATAAGATTTGGTTTGATGATGGTTGGCATGACTTTGTTAAATACCATTCAATATGCGTCGGATACTTCTTGGTTTTTAAGTATGGAAGGAATTCAAATTTTGATGTCCTTATACTCGATACAACCTGCTGTGAGATACAATATCCATATAATGGTGAAAACAAGAAGTCACAATTGCAGTGTGAAGTAAAAACTGAGGATGATGTTGAGATAACAGATTCAAGAACTCCAAACCCGTCTTTAAGCTCTTTGAAGAAAAAAGATATCGCCAAGCGTACAAGATCTGCTAGTAAAATGTACCCCTCTTCCTCGAAACAGAATCAAGCTAAGCCATCTTCTCAGTCTGCCCCTGTTACTAATAAGCATCGAAAATGTGCTGCTTCCCTTGAGAGTCCAACACTTGAGCATGGTGTTGAGACGCGAATGCAGAAGAAATGTAAAATGGAAAAGCTGATGGAGATACATGAATCAGATGCAGAAGGTAATGACATCTAACTGAAAAATGCCGATCATACACATTCTGTTTGGTACTTATACGACCTTTCTTCTTGTTATGATTCGAAAAGTTTAATATCTTTAAACTCTAAACTCACGTAAATTGCAGAGAAAGAGGAATGCACTTTGCTTGAAGAAATGGCAATTACTGTTAGTAGAAGGTTTGGAAGTTATCCATCAATAGAAAGAGCGAGATTAATTAATGCTGCCAAATCGTTCAAGCCTAAAGGTCCTTCGTTCATGACTATTTTACGGTCTAACGGCATAGATAAAAGAACTGTGGTAAGCTTTTATGATCAAATGTGTGATCCTGAAGTTTGTTAGCCTGTAAAATCAATATGTGCTAAGTTGTACAACCTGTTGCTTGTGCAGTTCATGCCATTAAAATTCGCTACCAAATATTTGAGCAGAGAGGTCAAATTCATCAAGCTACAGGTTCAGGGGGGGAGAGAGTGGCAGTTTGTCCGCATCAGTTGGAGACAATATGGGGGTCCTCTTATGAGGACTACATGTAGTACATGGAAAGAATTATCAAATGAGACGAAGTTGGAGAAAGGAGATGTCTGTCTGTTTGAGCTCATAAGGAAGAAGGACCATCTAATGAAACTTTCAGTATATCCATGTAAATCGTAGTGATTATGATGTTGTCTAGTCTCTATAGTCTTAGACCTGTGAATTGCATAATCTTTCATGGATATCAATATCATATCTATTTTTTGGTTCACTAGTGTTGTTTTGAAGGAATGATTTTATGCTTTAATAAGTTCATGAATTCTTAAATAGTAGTAGACATTATCTTATGGTCATTATCTAGTTTAGATGTTCTAAATGTGTTAATTTTTTATGTATGGTTTAGGTCAAGTTGGATTGTGAAATTGGGCAAAGATTGTGCAAACTAATGCAGACATGAAAAATTCAGTCAGCTTCTGTCAGTCCTAGCAGGAGCCCCATTACATAAGGGAAAAACAAGATTTGAATCAAAAGGAAAAGAAGTTTTTTTTTTTTTTTTTTTTCTATGTTTATATTACTGTTTTAGATTATGTACTTACAATAGGTACATTCAACCAAACGACTTTCTTTTAGAAGTTTCCTTTGTAGTATATCCTAATTTTGGAAAAAAATCGGTGGAAATTCGATTCTTATATCTCAAATCATGATGAGGCAAATGATGAATGTATAGGTATAAAATATATTCATTTACAATTTAACATTTGATTGATTGAGATATAAATGAGATAAAGGACTTGTAAAATGTACTTATTCACATTTATCAAATTCTAGGTTATAGTGCAAATGAAATATAATAGAGAGATATCCACATCATAGGTTAGGATGCAAGAGGGATACAAAAGGATTAGCATTACGATTAAAAAAAATCATATTTATTAAACTAGAATCCAAGTTTCTGATTTGTTATTATATGAATACACTTCAATTTATGTAAAGATGCTCGAGTATATGCTCATTCATTAAGGTGTTGGGGTTTAACAAAATTTATGTGGGTAATTTTCAATTTTCATTCATTATTATATGGGTAGTTGTTATTTATTTATTTATTTAAAAGAATAGTAGATATCCAAACCGTGAAAATCATATTTAATCTTAATAGGTTCTTTGGTGTTATTAACTTTAAGAAAAAATTATATTATTATATAAATTATTTATGTGGTAATATTTCACAAAATTATATTTGAATAATAAGTTTTACTGAAAACTAAAAATAAGAAAATGTATTTAGGCTTCGTTTGGTACAGCTTCTCTAAATAGATATTTTAGAAGTAAAACTTTTGGAAGTAGATCTTTCGAAAATAGATTTTTTGAAAAAAAGTTATTGGTTGTTTGGTTGTCAATTAAAAATATCTTTTAGATTATAGACTATTTGGTTAAATTATTTTTAAAGTACTTTTAGATTATTAATTTACCAAAAAGGATATGAAAGAGAGAAGTAATATATTCATTCTAGGAATGTAATTGTGTCAACCTCAACCATAAAAAATTAATCAATCGTAGTAGTAATAAAGATTTTCCTTCTCACTCCTGGTTTAATTAGTCTTAAAAAATAAAATTACAATATATATATATATTAGTTTTATTATTGGCTCGTTGATATATTTGAAATGCTTTGTTGAATTAATGAAATGATATATTACAATTGGTTTTGTTATTGGTTTGTTAATATATATATTTTTATATATATATACAGTGTCTATATATGTAGTGTATATATATATAGAATCAACACAAGATAAAAAGAAAAATTATAGTACATATATATCAACCAAAACCAATTAAAACACACACACACACACACACAAATATAGAAAGTTTACTAATTAAAGAAAAGTTATTAGATATTTTTATAAAATAAAACTGAATGAAAGTGTAGGTTACGTGTTTATATTTAAAAAAAAAGTGTAATATAGTTATAAGGGTATAAAGATATTAACAAAATAAAATAGGGATAGATTAGACATTTTAATATTTTTTTAAAAAAAAACTCAAAAATATCTATTTGAAAAAGCTCAAAATTTGAGTTTCTTCAAGTAGACATTTTTCAGCTTTTTTAATTCTTCAAGAGTTCTACTGGGATGTCAATCAAACGATATAAAAAAAATTAAGTAGAGTTTTTAATATTAAAAAAGTACTTTTGATAAGTAAATAAGCTGTATCATACGTACGCTTAATTTAATTATAATACCAAAATGGTCACATATTATTTTTGAAAATATTCTTGAAGAACAATTTTAAAAAAGAAAAACATAACTATGAATGTCTCTTATAAGTCTTTGGCTGCTGGCGCCGTTGGTTGGCACCAGCAGCCACCCATGCCTCATCGTTTGGCATGGGTTCGACATCTCTCGCCACATCCAAAAAAATCATTCATTTATATAATATAATAAATAGTTCTTTTACTTATATTATATTATATAATATAATAAATATAATATGATAATAGTTTTTCTACTTTTAAGTGTGAGTTGCTCTCTCATCATCGTATAATTCTTCCCTACCCCCTACCCTCTCCCCCATCGTGTGGATAGATCCCTTCCATTTGGAAGCAGTTTTTCGGGTTGTGAATCCTGATTGGTCACTGTTATCTTTTAAGTCCATCCCAATTCTTAAAAAAAAAAAAAATATATCTCTAATAAGATCGTGATTGAATTCAACAATCTATAATCTACTCTAATCAATTACTTTTTATTTTTTTATTTTTTAAAGTTAGTACATATGAGTCATTGGTTTATCATAATCTATCTATTGATTAAGTATTTATTAAAAAAAAAAAAAACTATTAAGTATTTTAAAAGGGAAGACAATTATTCTCCTAATGAGTAAATTATTGAAAAAGAAAAAGATATTAATTTAATATATTACACAGATAAATATAATAAAATATGATACACCACTTTTTTTTTGGGAAACTATTAAAGGTGATAAGTTGGAGAATTAATAAAATAATAATAAAAATATCAATTAAAATTTACAATCATTTAAACTGATACTGATTATCATTAATTAACAAATATTAAATTAATCAAAAGTCAAAATCCCATTTTAAAGGGATTCATATCTTTACTTCTCCAACCAGTCTTTTACTCGTTTTAACAGCGGCAGTTGCAGAGTGAGAGTCAATATCGGCTCTGACCGATATTTTGGCCTTCAAATTCTTCCTTTCTTTCTTTTTCAATTTCCCAATCGGGGTCTGCATATGCTTTCCTCTGATGGGTCAGCTCCCAAATTCCAAGCCCAAGGCTTGTTGGGTCAGTTTCAGAGTCCAAGCCTGAAGCTTTGCTTCTGAATTCTCTATCTTTGTATGTCGATGGCAGACACACCTTCTCATTTCTTCATAGTTGTGCTTCCTTCTACTCTCAAAGACAAGAAGCTGGTAAAAATTTTCAACTTTTTTCGTTCTTTGCTTTGTACAGATTGTCACTGACATTCAAAGGTTCAATTTTTATTTTCAATGTTGGTGGTGTAATTTGTGCTTAGTTTGTTGTGCTTGTATCAGTTTCGATTTGTTGAACATGTTTCTGTCTTTACAATGTTTTGAGATTGCTTTTTCTGTTTTGGTTTGAAAATGTTGGACTAAAATTTTTACGTTGAGGTCAGTAGGGATCAGATTTATATGTGTTTGGTTTTTGATTGCAGAGAAGTGAATGGCACAGACAAGAATTTCATAGAAATCTAGAGAGGGTTTTGGATGGTTTTGGTTTACATCAATGTTCAAATGGTTTTGATTTCAATTTAAAATACTGATGATGGTTTTGCATGTAAAAACATTGCAATGTAGTCATCTTCTTTGTTGTGTGTATTGTTAGAATGCTGTCTGTTATTATTTTTGTAATTCGCCCATGACTAGATTGTCAATTTCGCAAAATGCAGAAGATTCCAGAAAACTTTGTGAGAAGATATGGGGATGAACTCTCTGGTGTTGTTACATTGAGAGTGCCGAATGGTCGTGTTTGGCATGTGGGGTTGACAAAAAGTGGGAGGAAGATATGGTTTCAGGATGGTTGGCATGACTTTATAGAGTATCATTCCATCTGTGCTGGATATTTCTTGTTTTTCAGATATGAAAAGAATTCAAATTTCCATATTCTTATATTCGACAGCACTGCTTGTGAGATTCTCTATCCTCAGTATTATGGACTGGTAAATGAAGAGCAGAACTCAGTGACCGAGGGCGAAACGAAAAATGATGACTCTGTTGAGATAAAGGGTCCCTCAACTCCAAATCCGCCATCTGGCTCTGTTAAAAAGGAAATTTTTTATGAGTGTCCTAGTAACGGGTCATCTAATGAACTGTACAGTACTCCAACGAAGTTGGATGAGGCTAAGCGCTCTTTGAGTTCTGCTCTGGGAATTAATAGGTGTGAGGAATCTCCTGCTTCCCTTGAGAGTCCAAATTTTGGGCATGCTTATGAGACACACAGCAAGAGATGTAAAGTGGAAGAGTTGTTGGAGACATATGAATTGAATGCTTTGAATGAAGCAAGCCAAGACAAATTAAATCACAACAAAAGGCACCTGGGTGAAAATGCTGAGAACCTGACAAATGTTATAGGTATGAAAGTGACTAAAACACTATGATTGTGACGTCAGGACGCATTCTTTGGTAAAAGGAACGATTAATGCTTTATCTTATGTGCACTTTCTTTAGTAATTGTTCGATTTATATTTTTCAAAATTGCAGATGAAGAGTTGCTGTCGTTGCTTGTGGACAAGCGTATCTGTGTTAGTCAAAGATTCGGGGAAATTGTAGCTGAAGAAAGAGAGCGAGCAATCAATGTTGTCAGGACAATCAAGCCTAAAAATCCATCATTCATGATTTTCTTGCGGTCAAGAAATATAACTAAAAGTTTCTTGGTGAGCTTTTAAATAACACGACCCTGGAGTTTCTTTGACTCTAAAATGCTAAATTGCAACTCTCTTTGTGTGCCTCTGCAGTATATGCCAGTAGAATTTGCTAACAAGTACTTGAGTAGAGATATCAACCTTATCAACCTACAGGTTTCCGAGGGAAGAGAGTGGCCAGTCCAGCTCGTTTGGAGACACTGGGGGGGTCCTGATTTAACAAGGGGATGGGCTAGATTTTTGAGGGATAACAATTTGAAGAAAGATGATATCTGTGTGTTTGAGCTCATCAGAATGAAGGATACTCTTCTGAAAGTTTCGGTATTTCATCTCGATAATTAGTGTAAATACATAGTCAGTAGTGGATGGTGTGAATTCTTATATCATGTAACTTCTTATATCGATCTCTCATCGAATTTTTGTTACTATTATGATCTGTTAAAAGGGATTTCTCAATGTTAAAAATGTTTCATAAACTCTTGATTCTGTGAATATTGAGAGGCTGTAATATATATTAGCTTTTGTGGTTTTGGCTTATGCATAAACTGGATGTGGATGGTCATCACTCATCATTTGCCATTTGAACTTACATAAGTTTTCGATGATGATACTCACAAGTTTTTTAGCTTGGTAGCTAAAAACATCAGCCCGCATTTCGCAAGTTTTGGCTAGTATGAGTTCCGTGTCCTGCAAAAGTAGGCATTCTCCGTTTAGTCCACTTGAGTGTAGATAAATTATTCTAAAGTTTTTCGAGTTGAAGGACAGTTTTCTCACCTAGTATAAATCTCTCTTCCCCTACTATTAGGGATATCATATTCCGAGTTCTTTAGAATTTTATTCAGGTGGTCTCAGTTGTAAGAGTTGATATAATTATACTTATAACTTAAAATAAAAAAAAAAGGTTTCGATGATGATGTGCTATCAATGTAGTTCACTTCATGTTCAACATAAATATGTTATATTCGTATTTATATTCTTTCAGAACGGTTAAAGTTAAATCACTACCTTAAATGGTCTGGTGTCAGATTCGAAATATTTCCACCATAATTGTCTCCATCACATATGATATATATATATTGAAATACACCACATGGTATATAAAAGGAAACAAAAATAAAATTGATACATAGTGTTCATGGGCCTGGGTTCGGGCCAAGGTCCACAACAGGATTCAACAATAGAGGCCTATAGTGTCTCCGGGAAAAACGAGGAATCCTAATAGCATTAGACTTTGATTTAAATTGGAATCCTGCATTGAGGGAAATTGACAATTAATTACTTAAACCACGGAGAGTAATTTCTATATAGAATTTGATACCAACATTAGAAATTAAGTTTCTCAACCGTGACATCAACTTCAATGGCAGACACACCCTCACACTTTTTCAAGATTATTCTTCCACAAACACTTGAAGACGAGAAGCTGGTATATATTCGCTTAATCATTGCTTGCTTTGCAGTTATTATTAGCCAAAATATCATATAAGATGCTCAAGAAAATTTTCTTTTCCATGGCTTTATATGTTCGATGTGGTTCATTATTAAGTATTTGTCAGTGTCACTCTAGATATGCCAATGTTTGAGCAAGTTTATACGCTTTTGAATGCATATTATGTTAAAACCATTGAGCAAAATTTATATTGTCACGCTCAAATTCACATTAGTGAGTTTACCTTATATTTTGTATATGTGTACTCCAGTTAAGAATTGAGATTCCTAGCATTATTGGTTATTGAAAACATCGTATAGTGGTTGGATTTCAAATGATTCTCTAATGTTATTTGCATGAATGCAGAGTATTCCAGAGAAGTTTGTGAGGAAATTTGGTGATGAACTCTCTGATGTTGCTATACTACTAGTACCTAATGGTCGCGTTTGGCAAGTGGGGTTGACGAAAGATGGGAGGAGGATGTGGTTCAATGATGGTTGGCATGAATTTCTCATGCATCATTCAGTCTGTGTTGGTTACTTTTTGGTTTTCAGATATGAAAGGAATTCCAATTTTCATGTTCTTATATTTGATATGACTGCCTGTGAGATTGTGTATCCACCAAATGGTGAAAAAGTCGAAAATGACAAGCAGAAGTATGGAGTTAGTGGTAATAGTCCACTGTCACATGAAAAAATGTACACTCCTTTTTTGCAACAAAATCACACTAGGGCTTCTCTTGGCTTTACTCGAGGAGTTAAGAGGAGTCAGGCATGTGTAGTTTCCTCGCAAAGGATTAGACGTAAAATGGGAGAGCTAGTAGAAGGTATAGCAGGTAATGAAACTGAGCTAATGATATGCTGATAATAAGTTTTGATGATTAGAACTAAAGACTTATATGTCAAACTAGATCATACTTATGTATGACATTTGAACAGTGCACTAACTCCACATATTGCAGCTGAACCTGAGTTGTTGGTTTCACTTCAAGATAAGGGAATCAATGTTGCTAGAAATTTTGGATTTGCTTCAGAAATAGAACACGAGAGAGCAATCGACGTTGTCAAATCGTTCAAGTCTAAAAATCCTTCATTCATGGCCATCCTTCGGTCAAGGAATATAAGGAAAAGTACATTGGTGAGATTTAAAATAAAATCAACCTTGTATTAGCATTTGATTCATATTTTAGTTGCTTACACTTTGACTTCTTTTGGTCCGTGCAGTATGTACCTACCCAGTTTGCAGCCAAGTATCTTAGAAGAGATTCCAAATGTCTAATCAGACTTGAAGATTTTGATGGAAAAGAGTGGTCAGTACAACTGGAGGTGAGACAAGCCGGGGGCTCTTTAACAAAGGGGTGGTGTGAATTTACAAGGGAAAAAAAGTTGAAGAGTGGAGATATTGTTGTGTTTGAGCTTATCAGGAAGGAGGACATTGCGCTCAAAGTGTCAGTATTTCAATCCAATATGGCCTTAGATACAAGTAATTAAATGTTCTTTTAAACTCTGAAGTCTTTTTGATTAAAGAGCTTGCACATTTTTTTGTTACTACTATATGGTTTTTTTAAACAATCATTTAGTGGTGAAATATGTTTCTTAACTTTTAAATGATTGACGTTATTGGTGAAATAGACATTTTATTTTTTTGAAAAGCTGATATTGAATGAATTAGAAATCCATCAAAACTGACTAAATTCAATCATTACTAATGTGGTTTGAAAATATACTCTTACAATACAAGGTCCTTAAACTTAAGTTAGATTGTTTATTATGATATTTATATAGATTGTTTATCATGAAATTGTAAAATATTATAGACAATCAAATAGAGAAAACACTCAACAGTCCATATTGCATTTATTGGCTTCTGACTATCTTACAACTTATTGTTAAAACAACAATATATTACAATTTTAAGACTGACACAATTTATTTTCCTCCTATCTTTTCAAATTATAAAGTGATATCGACAGTAGTGTATAAAATTGGTTCAATATATAATTTTAACTTAAACTGCTTCAAATTCATGTTCAGCATGACATTATGACAAATCAATTTGAAGTTGGCTTTTTATTTTTTTATGTTTTATTTCATTATATATAACGGATCATCAGTTCGGGTTAAGACAAAAAGCTTGTCACGATCCTATCCCAATAACCTGATCAGATCAGGTTTTCTGTTTCAAACTTATCTCCAAATATATATAATTGGTATTAGGTTAGAATATTATCGAGATAAGTTAGGATGAAATTCTTTGAGTATAATAAGACTTTTTACTTTACAAGTGGGAGGGGCCTATTCACTCTTAAACTATCCACGTATCAGTGGGGGCACATTTTTGCCATTTACAAGCAAACAGTTTAGTCAGTTGGTGTTTGGATAAATAAGTCCAAATATCTAAGAAGAAAGTTGACCACTTGGTTGGGAAAACCAAACGATCCACCGATACTTAGTACACGCTTAACCTTGCCCCCTCTGTCACAACACAAGAAGAAGTAGGTGATGGCTTTTAGTAGAAGAAGAGAAGCCGTTTCACCAACTCCCTCACATTTCTTCAAGGTTATACTTGCTGCAACACTTGAAGACAAGAAGCTGGTAAATATATATTCCATACAACTTCTACTGTTATTTGCACAGGTTGTGGTTAGTAAAAGAAAGCTTCAATCTTGGAGTTTTATGTTTTTGGTCTCATGGTTTTGGTTGTTAACTAAGCTGCATACTCACATATTTCAGTTTCATGCCTTTTTGGAGAAGCATAAGTTTCTGTCACTCTGGCAAAGGCAGATTTCTGTTATTTTAGCAATTGTATGTATTAATATTTCCTCAATACATTTAGGACTGATTATTATATGCAAGTATTCTTCCTGCATGTACAACTTGTGAAATCATTTGCCTCAATTGTTAAAAGCTTTCTTCTATGCAGATATTGTAATTGATATGGATATGTTTATATTACTAATCAAGTCAGCTTTTAAAGGAGGTGATGTTCTTGTTTCTGTGAAAGAGAAAATTGTTACATTAGAATAATCTTCTTTGTGATATTATCGCTACCAAAAATCGTTTATTTGAGACTGATGTATGTAGACTAACTAAACTGACTGCCATTACTCATGAAAACATTTTTCTTTTATTGATTTTCTCCAAATTTACATTCCATACAGTGCATTCCAGAAAAGTTTGTGAGGCAATTTGGGGATGAACTCTCTGATGTTGCTACAATGAGAGGACCTAATGGTCGTGTATGGCATGTGAAGCTGATAAAAGATGGCAAGAAGATTTGGTTCCATGATGGTTGGCACGACTTTGTTAAATACCATTCAATTGGTCATGGACATTTCCTGCTTTTCAAATACGAGAAGAATTCAGATTTTCAAGTTGTTATATTTGACAATTCTGCTTGTGAGGTGGAATATCCTGGTAAATGTGAACAAGCAGAAAATGATGAGCAAAACTCGCTGCAACAGGACGAAACGAGAATTGGCAACTCTGTTGACAAAACCAGTCTTGGAACTCCCAGCCTGCATTTCGGCTCTTTGAGAAGTAATGTTTTCATAAGTTTCCTAGGTATGTAGCAATATTTTCAGTACATTATAGCTGAATGGAACTAAGCCATCTTATTCTTCTGCTCTAGGAGCTGTTAGTTGTGTGGAATGCAGCACCTCCCTTGAGAGTAAAAGAATTAAGTATCCTAGTAAGATCTTTGAACTGATTTTCTTGTTTATTCTTGCTGTATTTTAAATATTTAGCCATCTCTTTGTGACACAATACAAATGCAGATGATCTGGACTCATTAACTCAAGAGGAGCAAGAAAAAGAGGTAGAAATGCGCTGTAGATTTAATGGAAGTGCTTCAGCAACAAAAACAAGAGCAACAACTGAAGAAAGAGAAAGGGCAATTGAAGCAGCCGAATCGTTTGAGCCAGCTAATCCTTTCTGCAGGGTTGTCTTGCAACCAGCGTATGTACGAAGTGGGTTGGTAAGCTATTGTGTTTCAAACGCAGTGCATGCTATTTCTGTTTTCAATCAACATAAATGTACATTGGCTTAAGATGCATTTGCTCTTTTGCATATGCAGTTTTTGCCATCGGAATTTTCTGCAGAGCATTTAAAAGGGGCTTCTGGTTTCATTGAGCTACAGAATTCTGATGGGAAGCAATGGCCTGTATGTTGTGTATATAATAAACCGAGAGCTAGGCTAGGTCAGGGATGGTATGAATTTACACTGGAAAATAATTTGAATGAAGGAGATGTTTGTGTCTTTGAGGTGCTTAGATTGAAGGATATTGTGCTAAAAGTTACTGTATTTCGCGTCTTGTCTTTTGTTTCTGCACGGGGCAGTACTAAGTGCCAAAAATGTATTGCTTCTCTTAAGACTCCACTTAAGCATGATTATATGACCCGAAACAAGAGACGTAAACTAGAAGTGGAGAAGGAAACAGATGTCGTAGTTGATGTGAGTGACCTTAGACAAAGTGCATATGAAGTTGAGATACATTCTTCAGATGAAAAGGATAAATCTAAACATAGTAAGCTCTTTGTCTTTAACATCCTTTCGCTAGTTGCTCTCAGAATTTGCTTTTTTCTTTTCTACACTGATTACATAAACTGTAGGTGAACATGAGTTTTATGCTCTACTTAAAGACATGGGAATGTCACTTACAAGGAATTTTAGAAATATAACAGCAGAAGATAAAGAGAGAGCAGTCAATGTAGCCAGATTTTTGAAGCTTACAAATCCTTCTTTCATGGTTGTCTTGCAGTCAAGAATCTTAGATAATGCTCTTTTGGTGAGCTTTTATATGAAATGCCATCCTGAAGTTTAATAGACTAGTGTCTGAAATATGTTTAGCTACAGTTCTTTAATTGAATTTTCTTGTGCAGTATGTGCCAATGAAGTTTGCTGGCAAGTATTTAAGTGGAGATGCCAAAATCATCAAACTACAGGTGTCTGATGGAAGAGAATGGCCAGTCCAACTTAGTCGGAGACATGGGTATGTTGAGTTAACAGAGGGATTGACTGAGTTTCTGAAGGAGAATAATTTGGGGAAAGGAGATATGTGCTTGTTTGAGCTCATCAGGACAGATGACTTTCTCTTGAAAGTGTATTTCATTCAATGTAGTGTAAATCTAATTGATTAGTTTCTTTATCAGACGTAGGTTTTTTTATTTTATGAAATTTTTATCAGACGTAGGTTTCTTTTGGAGTTTTTGTTCATTGATACGGTATGTTAAAGGATTATTCTTATAAGCTTTGAATTAGTGAACATCATGGTGATATTAGATTTTGTGAGAAAATCTTTATTTAAAAAGTTATGCTACGTGTTATGTTTTAAAATGAATGTTACGTTGTTATTGGAAGGTTATACTAACATTAAGTTTATTCAGAAAATTATATCATATGTCATGATGTTATTAGAAAGTCATACCAACGTTAGTCTACGACGCTAACTTAGTATCCCAGGGAACATTAAGAAATTGAGCTGCTCCATTGAATATTAAGAGACTGAGCTGCTAATCATTTATTATAAATTTATAACATAAACAATCAGTTGGTTAATTGGAGTTTCAATAAAAACCGGTTCTTTGTCTCAAAACATTTGAAAGAGGAAGCTTGACCACTCGGCTATGAATGGAACACCAAACTTGACACAGTGACAACTGATACTCATCAGAGGGGCCTGTTGTATTCAAAGTTCAAACCTTTAACAATAAACAAAGACCTGTCTGTTAGGAACCAAACAAGATGGCTTTTAGTAGAAGAAGAGAGCCCATTTCACCAACTTCTTTGGCTGACCCTCCCTAACATTTCTTCAAGGTTATACTTGCAACACCACTTGTAGAGAAGAAGTTGGTTAGTCCATTCAACTTCTGCTGTTATCGTTATTTTCTTCTTTTTTGGCTTTGTAAAAAGAAAAATACCATCTTGACTTTTATGCTTTTTTCTTGGATAGTAAAAGAAGAAAGCTACTACCTTTGAGTCTCATGTAACCATGCTACATGCCCACGTAGTCACTCTAAAGTTTTAGTTATTGTAGCAAAGGCAAAGGCTTTTTATAATTTGTTGAATGGATTTCTGTCATTTCAGCACTTGTGGGTTCTCTATGATATGTTTGAACAGATTTTTGTCATTTTTGCACATATAGGTATGCAGATTTCTTCAATACATTTTGGAGTGATATTTTATGCTAATATATTAGGTGTGGTGGCTGCATGTGCAACTTTGTAGTTGTCTAACTTCTGAAATCATTTGTTTCAATTGATGAACGTTTTGTTCTGTGGTTTTCCATGCCTTTGCTTTGCAAACAACTCCTCTATGCAGCAATATAAGCAAATATGGATATTTTATGTAACCAATCAAATCTGCTTTAAAAGTAGGGAGTATCTTCGTGATGTTGTTGTTTTTCAGAGAGTTTTTTAATCAGAATATTTTTCTTTGTGATATTGGTACAAAAGTTTGTATTCTTGTTTCTTTGAGACTAACTGCAATGACTCATAAGAGCAGTTCTTTTACTGATTTTGTCCAAATTTGCATCAATGCACAGGATTCCAGAAAAGTTTGTGAGGAAATTTGGGAATGAACTCTCTGATGTTGCTACATTGAGTGGACCTAATGGTCGTGTTTGGCATGTGAAGGTGTTGAAAGATGGGAAAAAGATTTGGTTTCATGATGGTTGGCCTGACTTTGTTAAATATATTCAATATGTGCTGGATATTTCTTGGTTTTCAAATATGAGAAGAACTCAGATTTTAATGTTCTTATATTTGACAAACGGCTTGTAAGGTGCAATATTCTCATAATCATGAAGAACTAGAAAATGATGAGCAGAACTCACTGCAGCAGGATGAAATAAAAACTGGCAACTCTGTTGTCTAAGAACTCCAAATGAACCTCTAAGCCCTTTGAAAAGTTAAGTTTTTGATTAAGTTTCCTTCTCATCCAACCAAATTTACTGTAAGTTAACGACTAAATGGAACTAAGCTTTCTTTTGCTTCTGCTGCAGGAACTTACGAGAGTGTGGAATGTGGCGCCTCCCTTGAGAGTAAAAGAATTAAGCATCCTAGTAAGATCTTTGAACTAATATTCTTGTTTATTCTTGCTGTGCCTTAAGCTTTTAAGTGTCTCTTCGTGACACAATACAAGTGCAGATGATCTGGACTCATCAACTCAAGATAAACTTGAAGAAGAGGTAGAGACGCGCTGTAAATTTTGTGGAAATAATTCAGCAACAAAAAGAAGAGCGATAAAGGAAGAAAGAGAAAGGGCTATTGAAGCAGCTGAAGCATTTGAGCCAGCTAATCCCTTCTGTAGGGTTGTCTTGTGCCCAACGTATGTACAAAGACGGGGTGTTATGGTAAGCTATTGAGTTTTAAATGCACTAAATGCTATTTCTGTTTTCCATCAATATATATGATTGGTTCAAGATGCATTTACTTTTTCACATCTGCAGTATTTGCCATCAGGATTTTCTGCACAGCATTTAAAATGGGTCTCAGGTTACATTGAGCTACAGCTTTCTGATGGAAAGCAATGGCCCGTGTGCTGTGTATATGAAAGAGGGAGAGCTAGATTAAGCCAGGGATGGAAGAAATTTATATTTGAAAATAATTTGAAGGATGGAGATGTTTGCGTCTTTGAGGTGCTTAGGTTGAAAAATATTGTGCTAAAAGTTACTGTATTTCGCGTCTCGGACAATGCAGGATCTATGAATTTCTGCTCTGGGTAGTAATTACACATCCTTTCACTAATTACTTGCTCTCAGAAGTTCTCTTTTTTCCTGTCAACACTGATTTCATAAACTGCAGATGAACACGAGTTTTTGGCTCTACTTAAAGGCATGGGATATATTTGTGAAAAGGCGTTTTGGAGATTAACAGCAGAAGCTCAAGAGAGAGCAATCAATATGGCCAGATCATTAAAGCCTAGAGGTCCTTCTTTCATGGTTATCTTGCAGTCAACAAGCACAGATAATGCTTCCTTGGTGAGCTTTTAAATGCAATGCCATTCTGAAATCTTACAGATTAGTTTCTATATTATGTTTAGCTACAATTCTCAAATTAAATTTGCCAGTGCAGTATGTGCCGACCGAGTTTGCTGGCAAGTATTTGAGTAGAAATGCCAAAATCATCAAACTACAGGTCTCTGATGGAAGAGTGTGGCTGGTCCAACTTATGTGGGGACATAATGGGGTTGCAAATTTAACCAGGGGATGACCTGAATTTTTTAAGGAGAACAATTTGGAGAAAGGAGATAGGTGAGGGACTGCTTCACCACTCTAGCATCCCTACTTTGTACTAATGTGGGCTATTTGGACTTGAGAAAATAATAGACATATAATATATATATATATATATATATATAAGAAACTAACATATATATATATATATATATATATTTGAAATAAACATTAGACAAATATCTTATAACTTAAAAAACAAAAAGTTACTGATAGTCCTCCAGTAAGGGAAGCTTGACCACTCGGGACAACCAAGTTCCCCCAATATAGAGTTGATACCTTTGAGGGGTGAGTTCTATTTATTTATTGAGATCAGGGGTAACCAAAACTAAAAGAATGGCTTTTAGTAAAAGAGCACAGCCTAGTTCATCAAAATCTTTGGCTGAGACATCCTCACATTTCTTCAAGGTTATACTTGCTGCTACCCTTGAAGACAAGAAGCTGGTAATCACTCAACTTTTGTTTATTGCTTTGCTGAGATTATATTTATTGGTTAACAAATGAAAAAAATACAATCATGCCCCTAGTTGTTTCTGGAGAAACAAGCTGAAAATGTAAGAAATTTGGTTTTGGTTCTGCATGCATGGAGTAGGATGCTGGTTGATGTAGCAAAGGATCCATTTCAGCTCTTATGGTTTTCAGATTTCTTCTAACTATCAAGAAGTAGTTATTCCATTCAAATGTTTTAGTTGCATTGCATGCATGTGTAATTGCATGAACTAGTGAAGCCTTCTGTTGAAATCTAGAAGTGGTTTTACATGCTTTGCTTTGTATCCACCCTGTTTACTAATTGCAGCACCAATCAGTGTAAATTCATTATCAAATTAAGTATTGTTTCCCTTGATTGAACTTGTAAGATTTTAATAACATATACTATCAGCCAAGTCTCTGATTTGAAATTGAATTGTATTGTATCCCATATCTCAGCAATTTAATCAGAATAATCTTCTTTAAGATAGTTGTACATTTATGTTGTTGTTTATCTGACACTCATCAGAGTTATTACAATGACTGCAGTGAGACATGGAAGCATTTCTCTTATTGATTTATTCTTGTTCTCAATGTAGCTGATTCCAGAAAAGTTTGTGGGAAAATTTGGGAATGAACTCTGTAATGTTGCCACACTTAGAGTTCCTAATGGTCTAGTTTGGCACCTGAGGTTGACAAAAGATGGGAAAAAGATATGGTTTCATGATGGTTGGCGTGACGTTGTCCAATATCATTCAATATGTGTTGGATATTTCTTGCTTTTCGAATATGAAAAGAATTCAAGTTTTCAGGTATTTATATTTGATACGTCTACTTGTGAGATCCAATATCCATGTCACTATGGAGGACTAGATAATTATCAGCATAACTTAGTACACAAGGATGAAATGAAAATGGATAATTCTTTTAGTATGATGGGTTCCAAGTTTCGGAACCAACCTTTTAGCTCGTTCGGGAACAAGAGATGTAAAATAGAAGAGCTAGATGAAATCAATATATCAGATGCCAGAGGTGATGACGGTAAATTTAGAAGGCCTGCCTGTGAAGTTGAGGTGTGTTCTTTGGATGAAGAGAATGAAAATCATGAAGGCGGTAAGCTCTTTCCACTTATATATCCTTTCTCTAGTAAACGATTGTCATTTTGTATATTTGAACAGTAATTTCATAGGTTGCAGACGGACTTGATATGATGGCTTTACTTAAAGACAATGGAATCTTGGTTGGTTGGAAGTTTAGATATTTTTCAGCAGAAGAAAGAGAGAGAGCAATCACTGCTGCCAGATTGTTCAAGCCTAAAAATCCTGCATTCATGATTATGTTGAGGCCAGATAACTTAAACAAGAAACGGACGGTGAGTTTTTCAATGAAATGTTATAATGAAGTTTCTCAATAGCCTTTTAAAATACGCTTAGTCAAATTCTTTTTTGCTTGAGCAGGTTGTGCCAGCCAAGTTTGCTAGGAAATGTTTAAGCAGTGATCCAAAATATATTAAACTGCACGATGCAGATGGAAGTGAGTTTTCTGTCCTAACAAAATGGTATGGCAAGAATTGTTATATGAGACATTTGGGTGGAATTTTAAAGAAGAAGAATTTGGACATGGGAGACATCTGTCTCTTTGAGGTGATAAGGATGAAGGAACTTCTCAAAATTTCAGTAGTTTGTGCATCTAGAGAGTGAATCTGTGTTGTAACTTGTAAAAAAGTTGTATAGCTTGATGTTTTACCTGTAAGTTGCAAGCCTTTATCACCTCACCTATCAATGTTTTATGGAAGCAGCTGGTTTTGAATGTGGTCTGTTTAATTTTCTGCATATATGCCTTCATTTACAGCCTTTGAAACTTTCAACAGGTAATCTAAAGCTAGAGAAATTGTGCCACACATGATTGAAAGTTCAGGATTTTTTTCTTTTTCATTGTGATTGTGTAATTGTTTCTTATTCCTAGCTTAGTTTAGTGCCAGCAAAAGATGAACTATACTAACTTGTTCAGCTTCTGGTGAATGGTTGTTTTGGAAGAGCAGGAACAACCTTGCCTGGTCATCAGCTCTTCGAAGAGAAATGCCCATTTTTAGTTTTTTCATTTATGTTTTTAGTGATGATCACAACTCTTAACAGAACATTATTCCAAGTCTAGTGGGGCCGTGGGGGTCAGGTTATTGTTACATAGAACTAGTCTTGTAATGAAGACAATTGCATTCTGTCATCAACTAAATGGTTTTGTCACATGAGAACCATCGAAGTTGCATTAGGAGAATGACAATCATTAAATAATTTTTAGAAGTGGATGGATCATCAAACAAAGATTCTTTGGCATTGAAATCTGTATAAAAAATTGGTGCACGGAACCATTTTATTCTTGTACGTGGAACCCCACCCCAGATTAATATTGTAATATATAACAACATTAAGAAGACCAAAGATTATCCCCCTAAAATATTATATAACGTGTGAGGAGAGACTAAAGTACAAATAAACTTTTCACTAGTGTAGTTATCTGCATATTATATAATTGAGAGTATAGTCATCCGGATCGTGTCACTGGTGTCTTATTTCGGTTGGTTCTGATCATTATCTTCACTCATCCTAATTACAATTCATATACTCAAAAAATAAAAAATAAATAAACTTTTCAAGAACTCGAACGTGTATATTGCCACTAAAACTTTTGCTTTTACTTTCGACTTTGAAAATTTGAAATCTCCCTTTAATTACAAGCTTGCATGTCTCAGCAGGGAGAAAATTTTGGATGTGATCTGAAGTAAGATAGTTACTTAAAAACAGAGATATGTTTTCTTTCTTCCCTAAACATATATTATTGACTTAAATATCAATTACCTATATGAGGTATGACTTAAAATAAGTAGAGCCAACATTGAGGTATGACTTAAAATAAGTAGAGCCAACATTTTAATTTATTGACAATCAACCTTCACATTCTTACATCTTACATTTAACCGTTAATATTAATGATAATCATTATTAAATATACATAAAGGTCAAAAAGTTTTTGAGGTTTAAAGAAATAGTTGGACTGACAATTTAGACCTTGTAAAAGGAAAAAAAGTCTATCAATGGCGGGAATATGTGTGAGGAAAAAAATTATTAAATTCGAATATATACTAGACTTTATAACAACCATAATTAGTCCATGCCACCAATTTTTTGCGTTTTTTTTTGGGGGGGGGGTTGGGGTGGTGGTTTTGTTTTGAAACATATTTGTTTTTTTTTTTTTAAATGGAAAAATATTTCTTTAAGTATAATACATTGATAATATAAATTATATTTCTAAATTATAAAAATGAAATTAAAATGAGTGATTATGGAATCAAACTCAATACATATATACATATATACATATGCATATACATACTTTTTATTTTAGTTACTGATAATCACTGTATTTTATTTTAGATCAAATTCCTTCTAAAACTTACGAACATTTTTTTAAACATAAACAAATTCTTTCTTTTTCATTTTTTAAAATCATAAATGAAATTTTTTATTATCTTCAAAGTTGGGGTTTCTTGTAACTGATAAAATCAACATTCAACAATTATATGTGTAGCATGATGTAATTTCACTAAACTTGATGATTTTATAAATAAATACAAAATTTAGAATCTTAAATTTATAAAATTTCATCCACATTTTATCTTATTTGTAAGACTTATGAAAACAATTATAATAACTGGACTTATATCTTCGAGTCACATGATGAATTTAATTTCTAAAATTAACATTATAATTATCATTATCCAAAATTAACATTATAATTAACATTTTAATTTATTAACAATCAATAGATTTTGGAATAAGACTTTAAAAAATATTTAGAATTCGCACATCATTCTCAAGTATATTCCTTTTATTGATATTTTTTTTGGTCCTTTTATTAGATTTAATTTGTCAAATTAACCTTTTCTTTGAATATCAAAGATCTTTCCATCTTTATACATATTTGACTTTTATTATCATTAACATTAACGGTTTAATATAGCATTATGGGGTCGATTGTTTATAAACTAAACAATCAGCTCTGCTTATTTTCGGTCGGATAAATCTCTATTTATATTTTGTTTATTATTTTTCCTAGAGAGACACAATACAGACAAGGTTGTCTCGCTATCGTTTTTCTCATTGATGAAATTTAAAAAGCCGATATGGTGTTTGATTTGTCTGAAAAGTTGACTGGAGACAACCTTGAGTGCTCGACACTTGGAAAAGTCAAACTTCCATTTCATGAACAAAAAAAAGGTGGTGGGATGAGCAGAATGAAGTGTTGAAGCATAGTTTTAATACTTGTGAGTTGTGTCACAGCAGAGAACCATCTGGTTTTCTCAGCAACCAAGCAATGGCTTCTAGTAGAAGAGCAGAACCCATGTCACCAAATTCCTTGACCCAGGCATCCCTCCATTTTTTCAAGGTCATCCTTCCTGGTATCCTTGAAGACAAGAAGCTGGTAGGTTGTTGTCGTTTGTTTTGTTTTTTTTTTTTTTTTGCCTTGCTTTGCAGAGATTATTGGTTTAAACAAGAAAACTATAGTGTCTGACTTTTGTTTTGGTTGTCATCTAAGCTACATACAAATAGATTTATCTCCAGTACTTTCTCAGCAAAGAAAGATAAATGTAAGGAATGGGTTTTGGTTTTGTATTGCATGTAGAACTTTTGGGGACTTTCACATTTCTGTCACTCTAGAATGCTAGTTGATGCAGCAAAGTGTCAATTATACCTCTTATGTTTTCAGATTCCTCCAAAAAATTTTAGTTGCATTGCATGCATGTGTTGTAGATTAACTTGACTTTGGATTTTGGAATCATTTAACTTAAAACTGTTAACATCTACTCTCACACTGAATTTGAAATAGCAGGGGAGGAGTCCTTTTGATTGTCACTCTTGAAAATATAGAACTACTTATTTAATAATGTGGAGTTGATAATGACACTCATGGATGTTGTGCTAGAATGTTTGATAATTTATTTGATTGGTGAACAGTTTTAAGTGAGCATTGCATGAACTAGTGAATTGTTCTGATGAAATCTAGAATTAATTGTTTTGCATGCCTTTGCTTTACAATTACTCAACTTGCTGGAGTGTATTCCATGCTGAATTCAGGAACAGATTAAAGTTAGAGAATGTTGATCAAGGTATGGCTTGCTGTAAATTCTTCATGTCCTTGAGCAAAGGATCAAAGGTGGTCCTGGTCTTGTCCAACATTTTAATGACCTCACCATCTTCTCTTAACGGACGTTGATCCTCATTTTCCCTTTATGTATATGTAGTTTTTAGCTTTGGTAGCCCTTAGCTTCTCCTAATTTCATATTAATAACATCGCTAGGAGTTTTTATTCTTGGAGATTGCTTAAACAAGGACCAGTCTCATTATTAAAACATTGTTACTGTTGATGGTAATACAATAGCATATACCGTGAAGCCTGCCTTAAAACTGAATGGTATCTCGGTGATGGTCTTGTTTCTCGAAAATTTAGATCAGAATCTACTTTGAGATGTTGGACCAAGAATGTATCTTCTGTTTTTTCTGACACTGATCGCTACTTACTAAAATGACTCATTAACTTGTGGATCATTTCTTATATTCGTATTTTCCAATAATTCACCTGACTATTTCTTCATTAATGCAGAGGATTCCAGAAGCTTTTGTGAGGAAATTTGGGGATGAACTCTATGATTTTGTGACACTCACAGTACCGAACAGTCATACTTGGCATGTGCAGTTGACAAAAG
This sequence comes from Dimocarpus longan, assembly GCA_022984855.1. Classification (NCBI taxonomy): domain Eukaryota; kingdom Viridiplantae; phylum Streptophyta; class Magnoliopsida; order Sapindales; family Sapindaceae; genus Dimocarpus; species Dimocarpus longan. Next base: position 26,639,297 of record CM041020.1, read on the forward strand.
ATGAGAAAAAGATTTGGTTTTATGATGGTTGGCATGACTTCATCAAATATCATTCTATTTGTGCTGGATACTTTTTGGTTTTCAAATACAGGAAGAATTCAGATTTCATGTTCTTCTATTTGATAAAACTGCTTGTGAAATTGATTGTCCATATCTTTGTGGAGGACCAGAAGATAATGAACAAAACTCATTACAACAGGATGAGATGGAAAGTGATGACTCCGTTGAGATAACGGGCTTCAGAACTCCAAACTCACCTTCTAACTCCTTGGAAAACAAAGCTTTCGGTAAATTTCAAAGGTCATACAGCAAAGTGTATGCTCCTCAGTCACAACTTGGAAGAGAGAAACCTTCTGTTGTTTGCGTCACGGGAACTAATAGGAGCGGAAAATGGGGTGCTTCCTTTAGAACTCCAAAATTTAAGCATCCTAGTAAGTTCAGTAAACGAAAATTTGTGTCTATTCTTCTGTCTTAAGAATTCAAATTTCTCTTCATCATGCTATTACACGTGCAGATAATCTGGACACGTCAACTCAAGATGAGCTTGGAGAAGAAATAAAAGTTTATGGAATTTCTTCATCAATAAAGAGAACCATGACAGCTGTTGAAAGAGAAAGGGCACTTTATGCAGCCGAAGCGTTTGAGCCTACTAATCCTTTCTGCAGGGTTGTCATACGACCATCTTACTTAATTAGGAAGTCGAGTACTATGGTAAGCTGCTGAAGTTTATGTACTGTATATGGAGTTTCTGTTTCACATCAACTAATATGTTTGGCATCTTAATCTACATTGTGCTTGTGCAGTATTTTCCGTCCTACTTTGCTAAAAAGCACCCGAAGGGGATTTCAGGATTCATTAGACTACAAACTTCTGATGGGAAGCAAAGGCCTGTCCGATGTGTATATAGGGGGGACAGAGCTAACCTTACTCAAGGGTGGTATGAATTTGCATTGGAGAATAATTTGGAGGAAGGAGATGTTTGTGTCTTTGAGGTGCTTAGGTCGAGTGATATTGTGCTCAAAGTTACCGTGTTTCACGTCCTGGAAAGTGCAGAATTTGCAACCGGACAGTCTTCCAATTCTTCTCTGGGAGGTAACAAGTTCCAGAAAGGTGTCGCTTCCTACAAGAACCCAGAATTTAGGCATGGTGTTGACATACGCAGCAAGAGATGTAAAATAGAAGAGCTAGACGAAATCAATATATCATATGCCATAGGTGATGAGGGTAAGTTCAAAAAGGCTGCCTGTAAAATTGAGGTGTGTTCTTTGGACAAAGAGAACGGAAATCATGAAGGCGGTAAGCCCTTTTCACTGATTTGTCCTTTCTCTAGTAAACGAACCGGAAGCATTTTACATTTTTGAACACTAATTTCATAGGTTGCAGATGGACTTAATATGGTGGCTTTACTTAAAGACATTGGAATCTTTGTTGGTCGGAAGTTTAGATATTTTTCAGCAGAAGAAAGAGAGAGAGCAATCACTGCTGCCAGATTGTTCAAGGCAAAAAATCCGGCATTCATGATTATATTGAGGCCAGATAACTTATACGGGAAACGGACGGTGAGTTTTTGAATGAAATGTTATAATGAAGTTTATCAATAGCCTTTTTACAATATGCTTAGTCAAATTCCTTTTTGCTTGAGCAGGTTGTGCCAGCCAAGTTTGCTAGGAAATGTTTGAGCAGTGATCCAAAATATATCAAACTGCGCGGTGCAGATGGGAGTGAGTTTTCTGTCCTAACGATGTGGTATGGCAAGGAGTGTTATATGAGACATATGGGTGGACTTTTAAAGAAGAAAAATTTGGACATGGGAGACATCTGTCTCTTTGAGGTGATAAGGATGAAGGAACTTCTCAAATTTTCAGTTGTTTCTGCATCTGGATGGTGAATCTGTGTTGTAAACTGTAAAAGTGTTGTATAGTTTGATGTTTCACCTCACCTATCAATGTTTTATGGAAGCAGGAACAGGGTGATCTTGTTTTGAATGTGGTCTGTTTAATTTTCTGCATATGTATGCCTTCATTTACAGCCTTTGAAACTTTCAACGGGTATATCTAAAGCTAGAGAATTTGTGCCACACATGATTGAAAGTTCAGGATTTTTTTCTTTTTCATTGTGATTGTATGATTGTTTCTTATTCCCAGCTTAGTTTAGTGCCAGCAAAAGATGAACTATACTAACTTGTACAGCTTCTGGTGAATAGTTGTTTAGGAAGAGAAGAAACAACCTTGCCTGGTCATCAGCTTTTCAAAGAGAAATGTCCAATGCTAGCTTTTTCATTTGTGTTTTTAGTGATGATTACAACTCTTAGCAGAACATTATTCCAAGTCAAGTGGGGTCGGGTTATTGTTACATAGAACTAGGCTTGTAATGAAGATAATTGCAATCTGTCATCAACTAAATGGTTTTGTCACAAGAGAACCATTGAAGTTTCATTGGGAGAATGACGATCATTAACAAATTTTTGGAAGGGGATTGATAATTAAAGAAAGATTTTTTGGCATTGAAATCTGTATAAAAATTGGTGCATGGAACCATTTTATCTTTGTACATGGAACCCCAGATTAATATATAATATATGAGAACGTTGGAAGACCAAACATTATACCCCTAAAATATTATATAATGTGTGAGGAGAGACTTAAATTAAAATAAACTTTTCACAAACTCTGACATGCATGTTACCAATAAAACTTTTCTTTTTTTCCCTAGACTCTGCAAATTTGAAATCTCTCTTTAATTACAAGCTTGCATGTCTAAATGGAGATTGCTCCAACTCTGGACTGGTTAGGCAAGGGTGGAAAAATTTGTGGGGATTGCATATCCCACCCTAGGAGTTTTCATACAGCTAGCTTATAATGATGCTTTTGGCTTTAGGGACTGGCAAGGAAGGATGTTGTAATACAGACACACTGTCTAATATGTAACTTGTCTGTTTCTGTGGCTGGTTTAATACAAATATATTGGGAGAATTACCCCCAAGCTATATGAAAGTTTAATATTCACGTACGTATATAATTTTTTGATTTATTTGCAGCACTCTTATATGAACTAACGAATTGATCGATTTGACCGACAGTTGGTATGGTTGATTGAGTAAAAAATATTAAAAGATAAAATTGCCCCTCAATATATTTACTTTTTAATTTTCTCTTAACATTAATTTTAAAAACTTTAAATAAATTAAAAATAAATTTAATCCAATCTCCACTGTTTATTTGAGAATAGATAGCGAATATTAATTTGAGAAAAAATTTTAAAATTTAATATATTAATAAAAATACTTTTTTTTTACTTAGATATCCACCATCCATTTGAGTTTAATTTGAGAAAAAAAAAATTAAGAAACAATTAAAAAAAAAAACACACACACACACACAAAAGCTCAATCAGTGTCCCTCTCTCTCTCTCTCTTCTTTTTCTTCTTCTTCCTACTAATCATTGTCTTCCTCTTCTCTATTCTTCCTCTTCTTCTCCTCCTCCTCCTCCTCGAACCCAATCGAATTATTAGGTTCTAATCGAACCCCAGATCTAGGTTCGAATCATTCGAAACCCAGATTTGGGTTCAAATCATTCGAACCCAGTTGGGTTGGTTAAGATTGTTTTGAGGTTGATTATGGGTTGTTTTAATATATTTTTGGTCATTGAACACTTATTTTTATTGATTGATTGATGTTATGATTTTGCTAGATTGATAATTGTTGACGTTCGGATATGATCAACTGAGATTTTTTATACCCAAAACTGCAGATCAATCCAAAGCAAAGCAAATAGAAGAGAGGAGAGGCAGAGAGGAAGAAAAAGAGATAAGAGATTTACGTGGTTCGACTTTGATGTCAACGGTGTCGGTCCCCGGTTAGGGGCGATAGTCACTGTTACTATGTATTTTTTGTGGTAGCGAGAGAAAGAGAGAGAGAGTAGAGAATTAGAGACCAACCCCTTTACAATGATTTTGTTTCTATTTATAAAGAGAGGAAGGTGCCATAGTTGATATAAGTGAAAAATCATTAAATGATAGTTACAATTCCCGAGATTGACACTTGCCATATTTATCAAAGTCTTCTGCCAAGGCATGGGCTTCTGACCCAACCCATATTTAGCGGCTGATAAAATCAAGCTGACACTGATCTGGAAAGGTTGAACGTGTACGCCAAGTAACGAATTGATTCTGCTCCGGACAGGTTGGAACTCGTTTTGGACAAGCTGAAGCTCGTTTTAGGCTAATGATGGGCTGATAGACAAGCTCATGTGAAAAACTGATGAGCTAATGAACTAAGGGTTTAATATAAAACTAAGGGTGGCAATTTGGAACCTAGCATGACAGGTCGATACGAAACCGATACGATTATTACAGTTAGGATTGAGCATAAACGGGTTGGATAAATAAACGGATCAACTTATCTAAATCGTTTACTAATCGTGTCAGATTCGTATTGTATTAATTGTGTCACAGATTGACCCGTTAAATAAGGGTAAAAAAGTAATTCATATTAGAAGGACATTTATGTCATTTTAGTGGTAGGTATATATAACCTTCAAACCCTAACCACACCACATAACTCCACACATTCATTTCAAGATTTCATTCATAGTCGTCGCACCTACACCCTCCACCTCCACAGTCCACTCCACGGCTTCATCGCTCGTACGGCGGCACAACCACACGGCTCACATCAGTCATCGTTGCCACGCCGATCATCGTTGCCATGCATTTCCTTCCATCCTTCATCTTCTTCGATCACGACATTTCTTCATCTCCAACGCGGTCATCGGTCTCCTTTGTCACCCAACCATACCGATCATCACATCGTCATTAACTCCTTCATCTTCGACGCGACGGTCCTTGCATTTCTCTATTTGCGTTTATATTCTTACCTTGGTGCTTGATGTATGGGGTTGATTTAAAATTTAAGATTCCTAATCTATATAGGTTTTTCTAATGTGAGATTTGTGTTTATATACTCATAATTGATCCTAGTAGTTTATAAAACTTGCTTCTACCTGTAGCAAAGTAGTGTTGGTTTTTGTTTCTATTTTTTGAATTTATATTTTTCTTTTACTCCATTTAATAAATGTTATCAAAGAAGATGAAATGCTTATACCAAAGTTTATGCTCACAAAATTTTGGCTCTGATACTAACATGATCATATTCATTGGTTTTATCAACAAAAAATGTATTAAATATGAGTAAATAGGTCATAAACAAGTCATTAAATATGTTAGTTAAACGGATCATTAACCGTGTCGGCTAAACGGATCACTAAATATGTCGGCTAAACAAGTTAATAAATGACCTGATAATAAACGGGTTAACCTTATCGTTTCGTGTCGATCCATTAATAATCGTATCATGTTCATATTGAAGAGGTTCGACCCGTTTATTTATCATGTTATGTTCGTGTTATATAAAAAATAATCGTATCGTATTCGTGTCATATCAAACCTTACTTGTCAACTTGGATTGCCACCCATATCTCAAACTTCAAGTCATTTTAATTGAAATCTAAAACTTCAGGTTCTAATTGAATTTGCTTAGAACTTCAGATTTAATAATGTATAATAATAATAATGATTAAAATTTGTAGTTACATATATAATGTATAACAATAAATAATGTCAGTGTGATCATATATATAGTAGATAGAGCCCCCAAACCATTTTCATAAAAAAAAAATAATTCTTTAAAATAATGGAGCCCACTCAATAATTAACAAAATTACACGTTGAGCCCACTCAATAATTAACAAAATTACACATTATGTTTTGTTTTTTTTTGAGAGTCAATACAGGACAAGATTCCATCTCTCAGTGCTTGTCTGATTGTCGGAAAAGTTAACTGGAGAGACTCTTAAGTGCTTTTCACTTGATTGTCAAAAAAAAAAAAAAAAAGGTGCTTTTCCCTTGGATAAGTCAAAGCAAACTTTCATTACCTTATGAAGAGCAAAAGGAAGTGTTTTTATACTTGTGTCACGGCAAAGAACGATCTGGTTTTCTCGGCAACCAAACAACGGCTTCTAGTAGAAAAGCAGAACCCATGTCACCAAATTTTTTGGTCCAGACCTCCCAGCATTTTTTCAAGGTCATCGTTCCTGGTATCCTTGAAGACAAGAAGCTGGTAAGTTGTTTTTTTATTTCTTTTAATCTTTTTCTTTTCTTGCTTTGCGGAGATTATTGGTTTGAACAAGAAAATTATGGTGTTTGACTTTTGTTTTGGTTGTCATCTAAGCTACATGCAAATAGATTTCAGTTTCATGTCCTGTAGTTTCTCAGCAAAGAAACTGGAATGTAAGGAATTTGGTTTTGGTTTTGTATTGCATGTAGAACCTTTGGAGACTTACAAATTTCTGTCACTAAAGAATGCTAGTTGATGCAGCAAAGTGTCAATTATAGCTCTTATGTTTCCAGATTTCTCCGAAAAGCTTTAGTTGCATTGCGTGCATGTGTTGTAGATTAATTTGGCTTTGGATTCTGGAATCATTTTACTTAAAACTGTTAAGATTTACTCTCACACTGAATTTCAAATAGCAGAGGAGTCCTTTTGATTGTCACTCCTGAAAATATATAGAACTACTTGTTTAATAATGTGGAGAGTTGATAATGATACTGATGGATCTTGTGCTAGAATGTTTGTTAGTTAAATATTGTTAGTAAAAAGCTTTCAAGTGATGCAGTGCATGAGCTAGTGAATTGTTCTGATGAAATCGAGAATTAATGGTTTTGCATGACTTTGCTTTACAATTACTCCTTTAATAAATGCCTCCATCTCCAGTCCAATATGTGGATTATACCTTGCTGGAGTGTATTTCATACTGAAGTCAGGAACAGATTAAAGTTAGAGAACTAAACAGTCAGTGTTGATCAAGATATGGCTTATTGTGTCCTTTAGCAAAAGAGCAAAGGTTGTCCTGGTCATGTCCAACATATTAATGACCTCACTATCTTCTCTTACAGGACCTTGATCCTCATTTTTCATTTATGTATATGTAGATTTTAGCTTCTAATCTCTTGGTAGCCCTCAGTTTCTCCTCTTTTCATATTAATAATATCTCTAGGAGTTTTTATTCTTGGAGATTGCTCAAAAAAGGACTAATCTCTTTATTGAACATTGTTACCATAGGTGGTAATACAATAGCATATACTGTAATCCAACCATGCCTGCCTTAAAAATGAATGGCGTCTCAGTGATGATCTTGTTTATCAAAAATTTACATCAGAATCTTCTTTGAGATGTTGGATCAAGAATATATCTTATGTTTTTCTGACATTGATCATTACTTACTAAAATGACTCATTAACTCGTGGATCATTTCTTATATTCATATTTGTTTATTTTCCAATAATTCACCTGATTATTTCTTCATTAATGCAGAGGATTCCAGAAACTTTTGTGAGGAAATTTGGGGATGAACTCTCTGATATTGTGACACTCACAGTACCTAATGGTCGTACTTGGCGTGTGCAGTTGACAAAAGATGAGAAAAAGATTTGGTTTTATGATGGTTGGCATGACTTCGTCAAATATCATTCTATTTGTGCTGGATACTTTTTGGTTTTCAAATACAGGAAGAATTCAGATTTTCATGTTCTTATATTTGATAAAACTGCTTGTGAAATTGATTATCCATATCTTTGTGGAGGACCAGAAGATAATGAGCAAAACTCATCACAACAGGATGAGATGGAAAGTGATGACTCCGTTGAGATAACGGGCTTCACAACTCCAAACTCACCTTCTAACTCCTTGGAAAACAAAGCTTTCGGTAAATGTCAAAGGTCAAACAGCAAAGTGTATGCTCCTCAGTCACAACTTGGAAGAGAGAAACCTTCTGTTGGTAGTGTCACGGGAACTGATAGGAGCGGAAAATGGGGTGCTTCCTTTAGAACTCCAAAATTTAAGCATCCTAGTAAGTTCAGTAAACGAAAATTCGTGTCTATTCTTCTGTCTTAAGAATTCAAATTTCTCTTCATCATGCTATTACACGTGCAGATAATCTGGACACATCGACTCGAGATGAGCTAGAAGAAGAAATAAAAGTTTATGGAAGTTCTTCATCAATAAAGAGAACCATGACATTTGTTGAAAGAGAAAGGGCACTTTATGCTGCCAAAGCATTTGAGCCTACTAATCCTTTCTGCAGGGTTGTCATACGACCATCTTACTTAACTAGGAAGCCGAGTACTATGGTAAGCTGCTGAAGTTTATGTACTGTATATGGAGTTTCTGTTTCACATCAACTAATATGTTTGGCATCTTAATCTACATTGTACTTGCACAGTATTTGCCATCCTACTTTGCTAAAAAGCACCTGAAGGGGATTTCAGGATTCATTAGACTACAAACTTCTGATGGGAAGCAAAGGCCAGTCCGATGCGTATATAGGGGAGACAGAGCTACCCTCACTCAAGGGTGGTATGAATTTGCATTGGAGAATAATTTGGAGGAAGGAGATGTTTGTGTCTTTGAGGTGCTTAGGTCGAGTGATATTGTGCTCAAAGTTACCGTGTTTCATGTCCTGGAAAGTGCAGAATTTGCAAACCGACTGTCTGCTGTCAATTCATCTCTGGGAGGTAACAAGTTCCAGAAAGGTGTCAGTTCCTACAAGAACCCAGAATTTAGGCATGGTGTTGACATACGCAGCAAGAGATGTAAAATAGAAGAGCTGGACGTGATCAATGAATGTGATGCTGTAGGTGATGAGAGTGAGCTTATAAAAACTAGACATAATGCTGAGGCACATTCTTCAGCTAAAAGGAACCGAAGAACTGAATTTTGTAAGCTCTTTCCACTTTGTGTCCTTGCTTTAATAAACTGATCAAAAAGTATGTTCTATGTTTCGATACTAATTCTTCGAATTGCAGATAATCTTGAATTGTTGGCTTCACTTAAAGACCGGGAAATCTACGTTAGTAGGAGTTTTAGATACATTTCAACAGAAGAAAGAGAGAGAGCATCAGCTGCTGTCAGATTGTTAGAGCCTAAACATCCTTCATTTATGGTTATCTTGCAGGCATATAACCTACAATCTCGTGTAGTGGTATGTTTTCAAATAAAATTTCGTACTGAGATTTCTCAGTAGCCTTCATTGATTTATATGCTTAATGCAGTTCTTTTTCCTTGAGCAGTATGTGCCCTCAAAATTTGGTAACAAATATTTGAGCAAAGATTCCAAATGTATCAAACTACATGATTCTAATGGAAGAGAGTGGCCTCAACGTCTGTTCTTTTACCATGGTTTTTGTATAAAGGGATTGGCTAGTTTTAAACGGGACAATAATTTGGGCGAAGGAGATGTATGTATTTTTGAGCTGATAAAGGTGGAGGAACCTCTTCTGAAAGTTTCAGTATTTTCTGCATCTACTAAATAAATTTGTATGCCTGTATGGTATGTTGTGTAGCTTGTGATGTTTTGTCTGTAAAGTTGCTAACCATGATCACCTGTCAACATTCAGTTTTCGTTCTCTAATATTTTCTCCATGTAAGGGATTGAATACTATTTGTTTAGGCTGATTATGCAGATGCGTGTGAATCATCACATCAAGAACGACAAAATGCTTTCATGCATTTGTATGTATAAATGTGGCCATGTGGGGTGGTTGGTCTCTATGCATATATGCTTTCATTTACAGCCTTTCAAACCTTTAGCAAGTATATTTGAAGCAAGAGAATTTGTGTCATAAATGTATAATTGAAAGCTTGGTTTTTAAAATCAAAATGAAAGCTGTGCAAGATTTAAAGACAGACGGAAACCTTGGAATAGGCTTGAAATTGGTTTCATTAAAAGTTGGTGCATGAAATGTAACTAGATGGTATCATGAGAAGTTGGAAAACAATGCCCTGTGTGTCTGACAGGATTTGATGGGTGGGATGGGATTTCAAGTCCCAAATCCATCAACTCTTGTGTTTACGCCTGGGAAGGAAGGGATATTTAGCATTCAGGTTCCAACTTCATTGACTTTACTGTCGGAGCAGGAAATATAAACCCTCCAGATGCAATGGGCTTCCAACTCCTGCGTCATTTTTTTTTTTTTTTGAATTTTAATTTTATCTATGTTTTCTTTATTGTAAAATATGTAAATTATTTATTATAATAAATTTATTTAAAATATTTTTATGAAATTAATAATTTTACAATCAATTAGTAAATAAAATTTATAAATAATTTTGTAATTTTTCATTTATAATCAATTCTTTTTTGTAATTAATTTTTTATAATTTTTCATACGTAACATATTTGAAAATTAATTTAATCTAATATTTTTTTTAGTTCATTTCAATCCAATCCAATCTCAAATGCACCAAATATATATGCAATACTAATTTAATCCAAACATATCTCATTCAATTATGTCCTATCCAAATTCTATTTCATACAATCATGCATGTCAAACGGTTTCATACAATCACATGTTATCTTCAAAAAATTGTCTCAATGACATAATATCTTAATAGACTTGACATTTCACATGATACATTACACTCCTAATGTTAATAAAACTTATTTTTTTATCCATGAACTTTTTAAGTAATGATTTTCCGTCAATATTTTATTCGTAGTAATTTTTTTTTTTATGATAAAAAATTAAGTTTACATGACATATGAAAAAAGAAAAAAAAAACAATTTTGGTATTCATTATTTTTTTTGTTGATATGTCACTACAATCTTTGCTTGAATTTTTTTCTGATTGCAAGACCAATCCTTTAAAGTAATTTTAACAAATTTTCCATAATTGTTTCCCCTTCTACTTGGGATTCTTTCCATTGTTTTCACTTTTGTTTTGAGATTCTTTCCACTTTCCTATTGAATTCAAAATTGTACCTATTCATTCAACATGTATTGTTAATTGAAAGTTGGGAAATCATCCATCAGATTTGGTAGTCCAACGCTAGCTTCTTCTTTACTGTATTTGTTGTGCTTTCTTTTGACAATTGTTGAGGCTTTATCGATTTATCGAAGAGTGTAGTAGTAGAGGCAAGACGAAAAAGGTGTTATCTAACCATTTACTTTTTCCTCTTTATTCAGAGTCATACTACGTTTGGTTGTGCTCCAACGGAAATAATAACCTAGCTTTTCATTGAATCATGTTCATTGTCTGTCAAAAATAGTTTGGCATTATATATTGTTATTAATTAATAGATTGTAACTTGATGGTTTTTTTTTTTTTTTTAATGATAAATATTTTTATGCATAGGTTTCATATATTACTATGAAATATTTGTGTGATCAAGTGGAGTTTGAGCAGTGAAATTGTGATTTGTGACAAATGGGCAATCTGCTACATGTAAATTAGTTCCACTATACATATAATATACTGACTTTATTGTATATGCTTGATCGACATGTGCAGGTTTAGTATATGTTTTAGATTATTTATTTACTGCCTATATCGTATTGTTTATTGACGTAGTTACTGCCTGTACATGGTGAGAGTGGAAAGTAGAAGAATATAAGAGAGGTTTTTGGTTGTTTGAGGTCTTTCCGTTGAAGTTTTGATATTTTATTTTGTGACGTTCGTGTTGACGAAGATTTAGATAAAGTTTTGGAAAAGGGACAAGTTTTGCAATTCTGGAATGTGTTGATGAAGATTTGGACTGGTTGTCGAAACAATTTTGGAAAATTTGTTAAAATTACCTTTTTATATATATATATGATGGATACAAGTTCAGATATCAGAGATCGTCAGGGAGCAAACAAGAATTGATTTTGGGACATGATTTGAGTTATAATTCTACGATTTGAGTAGAAGCACCCTTACATAAATAGAGACAGAGACGAGGACCGCTGCATTTACTAATGGGAGCATGCTAGATTGTGAGTGTGGGACCCCTGACAAGGTGCACGAGGGACGAGGCATTCAACCAATGAGGCCACGGACCTATTTGCATTTGTTAAAATTACTTTAAAGAATAAAAAAAATAAATTTTAGTAATATTAGAAAAATGATGTATCCAGAGTGCACTAATGTGTCACGGTTAACTCATCATGACCACTCTAATAGTGGTCTATTTTCTCTCAACACGTGAAGTTTTTTTTACTTTCCTTGAGATCTATTTTTTCGCTCTGGAAATTCTCAATTTCCTTCCTTGATATCTATTCTTCCGCTCTAGAAAATCTTATTTTTGGACCTCCCTTCATTGAGTTTATTTAGACAATCGCGTTGTATATATATATATATATTTGTATAATATTATATGTAATAAATAAAAGAAATGATGTATTGAATGAGATGTCTAAGTCATGGTATCTTTTGACAATTTTGGGAAGCTATGATTACATTTTTTTTTTTATTTTATGTTTTGTTGTTTTCGAGAGAATACCAACAAGATTGCCCCGCTTTAGTTTTTCTCTCGTATAATTTAAAAGCTGGTATGGCATCTGATTGGTCTGAAAAGTTAACTGGAGCGACTCTTAAGTGCTTAGCACTTGGAAAAATCAGTCAAACTTTCATTGCACGAAGAAGAGGAAAAAAATCAGTCAAACTTTCATTGCATGAAGAAGAGCAAAAAGAAGGGTCGAACATAGTTTTTACTTGTGTCGCAGCAAAGAACCATCTGGTTTCCTCAGCAACCAAACAATGGCTTCTAGTAGAAGAGCAGAACCCATGTCACCAAATTCCTTGGCCCAGACACCCCTGCATTTTTTCAAGGTCATCCTTCCTGGTAGCCTTGAAGTCAAAAAGATTATTGGTTTAAACAAGAAAATTATAATCTTCGAGTTTTGTTTTTGCTGTTATCTAAGCTCGTTGCATCCATGTATAGTTTTAAATTACCATGCTACAAATGAATATTTAAAGCTTGGTTTTTTAAAATCGGAAATCTTGGCAAGATCTTGGAGTAGGCTTGAAATTGGTTTCATCATGTGGTGACTGGATTTCACACACATGCGAAGCTGTTCTTATGTTATAATAGGTTTTTCAAATAATATAATAAGACTAGAAAATTATGATACAATGTAAAGTGGTAAGATTGAACATCGAAGTTAAAATTCGACTCAAAAAATGTTTGGCAATGAAATGGTTTGGTGCATGAAATGTTAACTAGACTAGTGCTGTCACTGTTATGAGAAGTTGGAAGACCAAACATCACCCACTCCTAGTAAATACCAGTAACTACAATTTGAGGTTGATGTTTCAAAGTATTAAACTACAGTCTTTATTTTTGATATTGTTTGTAGGCTTAGATATCATTAATGTAAGTGAATTGAATGTTCCAGAATGTTTAAGAATTAAGAATTTTTGATCCTTTAAAATTGAGGTTATATATTAATTTTTTTAAAAATTTTTCAATTTTTTTTTTCATTTAACTAAATTGTAAGTATAATAATTATTCCATTAATTAGTTTTAAATATATAAATGATAACAACCAATTATTTATTTTATCTTTCTTCATTTTTGAAGTTAAATAATATTTAACTACTGTTTTATTTAATTTTTAATTAATTTAAAATGTTTAATACAAATTATGACTGGATAACACCAATTTTCTATTATTTATTTGCTGTCACACAAAGATTGACCAAATTACCCTTCCACAATTAAACCATGATATATTTTTTTAAAACGGCAGTATTATTATTAATCACCCCTCGGCCAACAATTTTAGGGGATTGTCTGTATAATTAATAAATAAATCACATATGTGTATAATATAACAAAAATTTGGGGACTGCATGTAATTCGCCAAAAAAATGGCAGCTGATGATGAGCCATTGTCAGTCTTCTCTTCTGTGTATACAACTCTCCATGCTGACTGGTGCAAGTTTTTCCATTTTCTCCGGTCAACATCTCTCTCTCTCTGTGTTTAGACGCAAATGTTGCTAGACTCACTCACTTTTCATCACTTATTGTTGTTGTGTTTGGTTGCGAATTGAAATGATTTGTCAAAAATCTGAAACCAAAAACAAGCAACCGGTTTTCTGTCAGAAAACCATCACATGCTCTTTGGCACGCAGCTTATAGAGGAACCTTTGTTTTGGAAGTTAGCTATATTGACTTGAAGAGATCTGTTTAATAGTTGTTTTGGGAGAGCAGGAACCTTTTCACTGGTCACGTTCTCTTTAAAAAATTCTGAGTGTTAGTTTAATGCTAGGACAAAGGTCAGTGATATTGACTTGTAAAGATCTACTAAAGTTCATCTATATTTTTCATCTGTATTTTTATTTTGTTGGTAATGATTATAATTCTAACAGAACAGCATTCCAAGTCAAGTGGCCGGCCAAGCTCCTTGTAGTTGTGTCTAGAGTTGCAAGGCTTTTCAACATTAAAATGAAAGCCATGCAACATTCAAACAATGAAAAGATAGAAACAACCAGAAAAAAAAAAAAAAAAAAAAAAAGGGTTGAAATTGGTCTCATTATGTGGTGTCTGGCGTCAATTCTCATGTAAAGCCTTTTCTTTATTTATTTTTAATTAAACTAGACTTTTTAATAAATATAATATGACACAGAAAGTTTGATGTTACGATGTTCCAGTCAAGAATTAAACATCAAACGCTTGAGTTTAGTTTCTCCATATAGTTTGAGTCAAACATTTTGGCATTCAAAACTGTGTAAAAGTTGATGCATTGAACCTAGATTAATTACCATATTTGTACATGGAACTTAATCTGTCTCTTGTGACAAGTTATTTAATTGGAAGACCAAAGATCTACCCACCAAAGAAACGGTGCAGCAGATAAAGATTTTCTGAGGCACAAACTCCACACCCTTGTCACAACATAAACCATCTGATTTTCTCAAACAAAACAAATGGCCTCCAGCAGTAAAACAAAACCAAATGCATTGAATCCTATGGCAGATACACCTTCACATTTCTACAAGGTTATTCTACCAGTAACTATTACAGACAAGAACCTGGTAATTCACACAACTCTCAGCTTCTTTGTTGTATTTGTACAAGCGTATATGGCGTTGTTTTGGCAATATATCTCATTGTTTTTGTATTGTTAATCTTTACAGACTAATTAATTGAATCTTTGACAGCAGTTTCCTGGAAGTACGTTTTTTATTTTAATATACTTCTCTATGAATTGATCTTTTCACATTGTATGCACTGTTGCAGAGGATTCCTGAAAAGTTTGTGAGGGAATTTGGGGATGAACTATCTGCTTTTGTTAGACTCATTGTTCCAAATGGTCAAGTTTGGCATGTGGGGTTGATGAAATGTAGGACAAAAGTTTGGTTTCATGATGGTTGGCATGACTTCATTGAATACTATTCAATCACTACTAGACATGTTTTGCTTTTCAAATACGAGAAGAACTCAAATTTTCATGTCGTTGTATTTAACTTGAACGCGTGTGAGATTCAATATCCACATAATTGTGAAGAACCAGGGAAAAAAGTACCAGCAGAACTCAGTACACCAAGTTGACGTGGAAACTTTTGGTTCTGCGGAGAATAACTTTCCAAATAAATGTCAAGGTAAAATTAAAGGACAGAGATTGCAAATGGTAGAAATTTAAATTTGTTGTAATGCACAAATTGACCGAACTATTATGTTTTTCTTTGAATTTGTAGCAGGTTCAAGTGGTACAAAAAGGAGAGGTAGAGGAAAAGCTAGGGGCGTTGCTTGTCGTGCACGTGACTTGGCAGTATCTATTTATCAGGGAACTTAAATTCTCAGTTTGAGATATATAATGTCTTAGGAAAGTAGTTATATGACAATCAAATTAGAATTACCGTCTATTTTTTCGTCTAAAGTTTAAATAGATTTTATGTTTGTTTTCTATTTATGATGTCTGAATATAAATACTTTAAAGTTGGTAATTACACTACTTTACTCTTTTAACTCTAAATAGTCTATATGTCAGAATTTTAAATCAGTGGCCAAGGAAATTCATGTAGCTAACAGCCTTCAACTTTTCAGGATAGTCACACCTGAGGTTATTAGAGAAATATCTATTATCTTCTTCCAAAATATTACAGGACCTTGGATAAGATAAACTGGATACCCGGAGGAAGAGCGCGAAATATTATTTGCCCACTTCAAACGAATTCAGTTTCGTTACACAGGTACGGAGGAGAATCTTAAGGCTGCATTCAATAGAACAGTTTCGAATATGTATGCAAACTGGATGTTTCAGTTGAGAAGCCTATTTTCGAAAAGTACAAATCTCTGGAAGATCGCATTGCTCATCCACCAAATAATGTGTCTCCAGTTGTGAGGAAACAAATGGTTGACAAATGGACGGATGAAAAGTGGCAGGTAATGTATGAAAACAAACAAATTAATATTCATTATACATGTTCTTATATATATATATTGATAAATTCTCTAACGGTATGTGCAGGACATAGGCAAGAAAAACGCAAATAGTCAATCAAATGTAAAAATGCATCATACATCAGGTTCAATTTCATTTGCAAAGTAAAAATATGAACAGGTACGCACATACATGCACATTTTTATATCATGAATGCTCATTGTTAAATCTTTGACAAGAAAACTCATATTTAATTACTTTGTGGGTGTAGCTTAAAGAAAATGGAGTTGCACCTAGTCCAATTGAATGCTTTAAAAAGTTCAACATGTCAAACCAAAAGGTGGTGGAGAGAGGTACTGGACTAGTGAGAAAGGAAAAGAATTGCATGTGTGCATATGTTATGTATATATATATACATGTAATATTTTTTCAAATTTTATTATATAAGTGTACATGTAATTATATGGTTGTTACAATTTTAAGCTACAGTTTGAATTTCATTCCATGATGGGGTTTTGGACTTGAATTACAATTTCGAACAGCTACTTTCACATAGCAAGGGCTATTATTTTGTGGGATTTATTTTTAGTTTCTAGATAACTTTAGATATTGTATCCTGTGACTTGATTTTTATTATCCCTAGCTGTAACTTCTAAAAAATGCTAAAAAATATTCCAAAGCAATAAAAAAATATTAGATGCTTGATTATAAATATTTAATATACCTGTATTGTCACATATATAGAGGTCATGCATGCGTGTCAAAATTACAAGTACCGGAAAATAGACTTCGGGAACATGTGTCAAAGAGATGTCATCACAGATAAACTACTAGCTGCAAAAAGAAACTGTTAATTTTTTAAATTATAATTTAATGTCACGTATTTAGAGGCTATGCATGTTAAAAGAATCTGTTTTAAAATTGTAACTTGACGTCACATATATAGGGGCTATGCATGTGAAAATTACGACTAGTTTAGCATACTTGGAACATGTGTCAAAAAGAGAAATCATCAAAGATGTACCTAATAACTCGTAGAAGAAAAGAACTTCATTACCTGTAGTGTATATATGTTCACCGTAGAAAGTGCCTGTGTAACTAAATGAGTTTTTCATGTAATAATAAGCCATTGTCCAAAATAGAGATCGGTGTTTACGGATTCAAATTGAATCAGATTGAAAATCTTTAATCCAATATGGGTTAAATTGAAGATTTTTTAATTCAATTCATCCTAATAAATTTATTAATCCAATTCAAGTTGAGTTGAATTTTATTCACAATAAAAGAATAAAAATTTTATTGATAATTTTTATAATCTAAGTAATTTAATTATAAATAAAATAAATATATATACCTCTGTAAGTGCAACACGAACCTTCTCAATTTCACTAGTAAAGTGGAGGAATGGCTTTCAGTAGAAGAGAACCCTCTTCATCAAATTCTTTAGCTGAGACACCCTTTCATTTCTTCAAGGTTATACTTCCTGCTAACCTTGAAGATAAGAAGCTGGTAATTCAACTCACTCAACTTCTACATTTTTTTTGCATTCCAGTGATATTAGCTACTTCTTGTTAGAAAAACAAACTATGTTAAGCTTGTGGGTCCACTTCAGGTTGATTATGGTTAATTGGTTTTCTCCAATCCAATCGTTCACTAATTATATTGATAAGAAATTTTGGATTTTGGTTTTGGTTTTGCATGCATAATTGGGAATTTACAAGTTCTAATTTGTCTTCTAGAATTCTAGATATTGTAACAAAGGCCTTGTTTTGGATAGATTTCTTCAAACATTAAGAACTGATCAATTTGCATTGCATGCATGTGTAGCTGTAATTAAGAGAACTCATCAATGTGCTAATACTTTAATTGCATTGGATAAATGTGTAGTTGTAATTAACCACTACTATATGATTTTACCTAAACAATTAAAAGTTCTACTCTCACACTCATATTAAAATAGCAGGGGTGAAGTCCATTGCCACTTGTGAGAAGAAAATTACATTGATAATATAGTGGAGGTGTTAGTAATAATGTGCTAGAATGTTTGCTAATTTGTTTAATTTAGTATAAATGTTGTAAGTGATTAGTTGTATGAGCTAATGAAGTGCTCTAACAATTACTAAATGTACCTTCAGTCTAATCTCATTTATTAAAGCATTGTTTGTTCCCTTTGATTATAAGCTTTATAGACATATATGTGGGCATTGAAACTGAATGGCATCTCGGTAATGTTCTTATTTGTGTGAAATTTACATTAAAATATATTGTTTTTCTTTTTCTAACAAGACAATGATCTATATATCTATACTAAATAAAAGACTTCAATAAATCATAAAATCTTTTTTTTTTTTTTTTATTTTCCATTAGATCATTTGACTCTTATCTTGCATTGATGCAGATGATCCCGAAAAAGTTTGTGGAAAAGTTTGGGGTTGAACTTTCTGCTGTTGCAAAACTTACAGTACCTAATGGTCTTGCTTGGCATGTACGGTTGACCAAAGATGGGAAAAAGATGTGGTTTGATGATGGTTGGCATGACTTTGTCAAATATTTTTCAATATGTGCTGGATATTTCTTGGTTTTCAGATATGGAAAGGATTCAAATTTTTATGTTCTTATATTTGACACAACTGCTTGCGAGATCCAATATCTCTGTTATTATGGAGGACCAGAAAAATGTCCAAGTTCCTCTAGCAAATTGCACACTCCACCATTGCTGCTTAAAAGACATAAGCATTCTTTTGGTCGGGCTCTGAAAATTAATAGGTCCAGAAAATGTTGTACGTCCTTTGAAACTCCAAACTTGAAGTGTCCTTGTAAGATCTTTGAACTGAGATTCTTGTTTATTCTTGCTGTATCTTAAGCATTAAAGTTTCTCTTCATGACATGATAAATGTGCAGATAATCCAGACTCATCAACTCAATATGAAGATGAAGAAGAGGTAAAATGCCGTGCTCCTGAAAGAAAGAGAACGGTTAGGACTGATGAAAGAGAAAGGGCGATTGATGCAGCAAATGCATTTGAGCCATCTAATCCTTTCTGCAGGGTTGTCGTGCAACCATCTTACATTTCTATTATGGTGAGTTAATGTATCTCCGGTGCTACATATATATAGATGGAATTTCTATTTTTCGACAACATAATATGCTTGGCTTAAGATGCACTAACTTTGCTTCTGCAGTATTTGCCAACATGCTTCTCTCAAAAGCATTTAAATGGGGTCTCGGGATTCATTAAACTACAGCTTTCCGATGGGAAACAGTGGCCTGTTCGCTGTCGATTTAGAAGACACCGAGCTACCTTAGGTCAAGGATGGCATGCATTTATATCGGAGAATAATTTGAGGGAAGGAGATGTTTGTGTTTTTGAGGTCCTTAGGTCGACTGACATTGTGTTGCAAGTTACTTTGTTTCACGTCCTGGAAAGTGCAGAATGTGTGAATCAACTGTCTCCTGGTTCTGCAGTGGGAGGTAACAAGTTCCAGCAATGTGTCGCTTCCAATGAGAAGCCAAAATTTAGGCATGGTGTTGACATACACAGCAAGAGATGTAAAATAGAAGAGCTGGATCTGATCGATAAAGGTGATGCTGTAGGTGATGAGGGTGAGCTTATAAAAGCTAGACATAAAGTTGAGGCACATTCTTCAGATAAAGAGAATGAAAGAACTAAATTACGTAAGCTCTTTCCACTTATATTCCCTTTCTCTAATAAAGTGAGAGAAAAGAATTTATAATTTTCAGCACTAATTCCATAAATTGCAGATGAGCTTGAGTTGTTGGGTTTACTTGAAGACATGGGAATTTCTGTTACTAGGACTTTTAGACATATTCCATCAGAAGAAAGAGACAGAGCCACTGCTGCTGCCAGATTGTTTAAGCCTAAAAATCCTTCATTCATGGTTATTTTGCAGGCGTATAACCTAGCAAGCCATCGTCTGGTGAGTTTTGATAGAAAATGTTGACTTGAGTTTTCTCCATGTTCTTTGAAATATGCTTAGTTGCACTTCTTTTTTGCTTGGGCAGTCTGTGCCAACCGAGTTTGGTAAGATGTGGTTGAGCAGAATTTCCAAATGTATTAAAGTACAGGATTTCAATGGAAGAGAGTGGCCTGTTATAACAGTGTGGTATGGCGAGTGTTGTTATATAAAAGGATTGGCTGCACTTATAAGGGAGAAGAATTTGGATGAAGGAGATATCTGTATCTTTGAGCTGATAACGGTGAACGAACTTCTTAAAGTTTCAGTATTTTATGCATCTGCAAACTAAACTTGTACTGTTAGAATGTTTGTCATTTTGTGTTGGATAGTCTGTTGTTGCACCTGTAAGTTGCAAATCTTTATCAGTTATCAATTTCAGTCTATGTTCACTATTGGGTTCTACTTAAAAATGAATCAATGCTGGTTAGACTCATTGCATAGAAGCCTTCAGTCACAAGTTACACCTTTCAAACCTTCAAGAAATATATCTAAAACAAGAGGATGTGTGCCAAAACTGATTAAAATCTTAGGTTTTTTTTTCCCCTTCTTTCTGTGATTGGATGATTGTTTCTTATTCTCAGCGCAGTCCAGTACCGGCAAATAGATAGCTAAACTGACCTGTAAAGCTCATGGCAGATAGTAGTTTTGGAAGAAAGGAACAACCTGGCCCGGTCATGTTTTCTTCATACATAAGTTCTTGATCATTCTGTTTCATTTTGTTTTGTTAGTTATGATTGCAATTCTAACAGAAAAACATTTCTACTCAATTGGGGGAGGCTAATATCATAGAAAGTGAAACCACTAAATGGTTTTATCAAATAAGGACTAATTACTGAAGTTGCATCATCACATGATTTTTCTCCAGTGCTAAATGTCTTTGTGAATGTGTTCAAAGTTGCAACTTGCAAGGCTTTTCAAAATCAAAATCTCATGACTGCCGTTGATTCTCATATAAGGATATTTTTTTCCATTTGAGGATTTTCAAAGAATGTGATAGAACTCAGAAAATTTTAGAAAGACATTAATCCTTTGATTTCTATGACAAAGTTTGATTAAAGACTTTGCCATTGAAAGATGTGAAAAATTAGGTGCATGGAACCTGGATTGTAAATGTACACGGAACCCAGATTAGGATTATTACTAGTTAATTAGAAGACCAAAGGTCAACCTCAAATAACTACAATTTGAGCCTGAGAGTATATGAAAGGATGAGGTAGCTACAACAACACCAATTTAATTTTCTCAAAACTAAAGAAATGGCTTCTGGCAGGGGAGTAGAACACCACATATTGAATTCTATGGAAGAGACACCTTCACATTTCTTCAAGGTTATTCTTCCTGAAACACTTTCAGACAAGAAGCTGGTAAGTCTCACAACTTTTATTCCCCGAAACGTTTGTATGTATGTTTATATTTTATATGTTTGTTTACACAACTGCAGAGGATACCAGACATGTTTGTGAGGAAATATGGGGAAGAACTTTCGACTTTTGCTACTCTAACTGCTCCAAATGGCCGAGTTTGGCGTGTGGGGTTGAGAAAAGATGGGAGGAAGGCTTGGTTTGATGAAGGTTGGCATGACTTCACAGAGTATCACTCCATCACTGCTGGATACGTTTTGGTTTTCAAATATGTTAAGGACTCAAACTTTCATGTCCTTGTATTTGATTTGTCTGCTTGTGAGATTACATATCCATATAATCGTGAAAAACCTGAAAATATTGAGCATGACTCGATACACCAGGATGAAATGGAAAGTGAGGATTCAGCTGCGTTGGTCCATTCTAGAAAGCCGAAACCAACTTCTAGCCCTTTGGCAAAAAACTGTTCTGATAAATGGAAAGGTAAAAAGCCAAGTAGCAATATGGATACTGCTCCATTGCAGCAGAATCGACCTAAGCCTTGTATTGATTC
Source organism: Dimocarpus longan (assembly GCA_022984855.1). Lineage (NCBI taxonomy): Eukaryota > Viridiplantae > Streptophyta > Magnoliopsida > Sapindales > Sapindaceae > Dimocarpus > Dimocarpus longan. The sequence continues at coordinate 26,661,392 of CM041020.1, forward strand.
TGCTCAAGGAATTAATAGGTACTATAATTTTGCCACTTCCAGTGAGAGTCTAAAATTTGAGAATGATTATGTGGTGCAAACCAACGCATGCAAAATGGAAGAACCCGATGAAGGAAATCAGTCAAATACTATGGATGAATCAAGGAGAGGTAACTTGAACAGAAAGGAAATGTATGATTCGCAAGGATCATTAAACCGCAAAAGGAATTCAGATGGAAATTGTAAGTATTTGTCTGCTAGAAGTCCATTAGTTCATTGCAAGGATCTTAAATTGGATAGGACTAGATATAAGGCAATTGCAGATAATAATGAGGAGGATGACTATCCAAAAGAAGTTGTAGGAAATGAGAAAAAAGTTGCATACAAGGTTGTGTCTCCATTAGATCATCACAAGGAACATAAAATTGATATGACTGAAAATAGGGAAACCAAGGATGATGGTGATGATGATGAGGAAGATGATGATGATGACAGGACTAAATTTGGTAATGTATTTCCGTAACGTAGTCTTTTCTGTGTAGCACAGTGTTCATGCGAATTTTATCCATAGCACAATGTCCATACAAATATATGCTTTTCATTGTCGATACCTTAAAATGCAGATGCACTCGGATGGATGATTGCGTTGGAAGACGTAGGTATTTCTTACTCTGGAAGATATATGTGTCTTTCAGCAGAAGAAACAGAGAGAGCACTTAATGTTGCCAGATGGTTGAGGCCGAAAAATCCATCATTCATGGTTATTTTGCGGTCATATCACGTATTTAGTATTAAAAGTCGTTTGGTGAGCCTTATTAAAATCATGCACTTGTGAAGTTTCTCAACTTTAGTCTTTGATATATGCTTATTAACACTCACTTTGTTTTTGCTTGCAGTATGTGCCTACCAAATTTGCAAACAAGCATCTGAGTGGAGATGTTCATGTTAAGTTCATCAAACTACAAGCCTTTGACGGAAGAGAATGGCCTGTACAAATTGTACGGAAACATAATGGTGTTAGTCTTAGAAATGGATGGGCAGAATTTTCAAGGGACAAGAACCTGGGGGAAGGAGATATCTGTGTGTTTGAGCTTGTAAGGAGGGAGGACATTCTTTTGAAAGTGTCAGTATTTCCTGAAACAAGAGAGTAAATTTGTCTGTTATAGTATTCCTGTATTCAGTTATATTTAGTGTTCTTTGTGGGCTATATTGTTGGATGATTTAATGGCAGATTATCATCATGAGCCTTCAACTATTAGCTTATGTTATTTAACAAAAAAGATGGTTACGTTAGTAATCTCTCTTTTGTTGCTATGTAGCATTGTAGCTAAGACCAATTATCATGTGAAAACCATTCAACGGAAGACCATTTACCACAATGTGCTCATCAAAGCTCCAACTCTAACTGTACTGATTGTTAAATCCAATCTCAACTAGCCATTTCAGGACCCCAACCCATTACATCACAATTGAGGTCTCTTGTTTAACCAACCAATTTTAACACAGGCCCACCAGAAAAATGGCATATTGCCGTTGTGAAATGAACCAAAACACCAAAGGCAGAAAAATGCCTTACAACTCTGAGTTGAAATTTCATATATTAGTTCACTGACACAAATTCCTTATACAAATGCTCAACTAAAAGATTGTTTTCTTCTCTTATTAAACTAAGATATCTTTTATTAAGGATGATCGTAAAATGTGTCATCATTATGTGAATTTATATCTTCTCCTAATCTAAATTTTTTCTTATCTAATTTCATGACATATAAGTGTTTCAGTTATTAAATGGTCAACATGTGATTGTTTGTTATTATCTTTGCTTTGTTAACAACGAATCATATGCTTCAAAAAGATTAGAAAAATTTTCAGATTAAGAGAGAACCCATTATGTACTCTGTAAAATAATAAGATTAAAGAATAGTGCTTGCTAATTATTCAAGACCGATGTCTATGTTTTGGAATGTACATCTAAATGTTGAATTTATGATACGGATAGCAAAGTTTACCAAATTTTATGTGACCTTGTTACATGTAAAGATATATTTGGATACTTAAGTTAAATGTTGCAATTAAATAAGAGTTTAGTTATCTTATTCAACCAGTCAACCACTAATATTATCTATAAATTGTATAATTTGGATTGGTTATAAAGATAGTTATTGGAGCCAATACAAGAGCTATAATTTATAAGTAATATTAGCGGTTGGATAAAATAGTCAAATAAAGTTGTCAAACTCATTGGATTCGACTACTTTATCCAACCATTAATATTACTTATAAATTGTGGCTCTTGGATTGATTGTAAGGGTAGTTGTTGAAGCTAATTCAAAGGTATATAAGTAATCTTATTTGTTAGGTAAGGTAGTCAAACCCATTAAATAACTGTGACTCTTCAAAAAAAAAAAAACTAAAGAATGTATTTAATATCAGTTTATGACTTCTGTGAAAAACCAAGCAGACCCAATCCATGAAAACAATTCATTATATCCAAGAAAAAGACTTTAGGATACATCAATTTTCTAGTCAGTTTTGATCTTGGAACAAAGCCTTTGAATTTTAATCCTTCAATTAGAAGTAACTGTAGTCAGCATCCCTTAAATGAATCAGGAGGTGGAATTAAATTGCAAATTAATGGAACTCAGCACATCATACCTACCAGGCTGCCACCTTGAATGTACATACATACCACAGAAACATAAACGACATCCTATTTGACAAGCTAATGAGAGTTTTTTAATTAATAGACAAGACTCATCATCAACTGACACAAAATTTTGCTTATATCCTCGCACATTTATGAAGCAGAGAACAAAAAGAGCTTCTCTGAAACATCAAGTCCAACGTCTAGCATTAGAGTCAAGCAAATGTCTTCAGGGAGGAGAGTGGAACCCTCACATTTCTTCAAGGTTATCCTGAGTTCCACTCTAGAAGACAAGAAGCTGGTATTTATTTCCTCAACATTTATCATTGCTTTCTTTCTAGACATTACTGGTTGAAGAAACTGAAAACTATAAGTTGGTTTAATCTTGTATGCATAGAAGATACATAAGTTTCTGTTAGTCCTGAATGTTAAATGTTGAACCATTTTCTATCAGTTTAGTTTTAGACTTTTAATTGTATGCTGTCATGATTGTAGTTAAATGACTTTTGAATTTAATTTACTTTAACTGTTGAGCAAACAAAATTATTTTAACACCCAATTAGGAATATGGATTAATGCACTTTTATATAAATTTGTGTGAGAAGAGAGTCACTTCAATTATATGTTATAGAAGGTTTCAAATAGTGTACATTATGATGTTAAATCTGCTGTTTTAAATAAATATTGTGCTGTGGTGAGTTGTATAAGCTAGTGAAGAGTTTTGATGAAATTTACTGATGGTTTTTGCATGAAGTTACAATTACTACAATCTTCTTGAGTCTCATTTTATTATTGAAAACATTGTTTCTTTGCCTTTGCCAAGTGGAGCTTAACAACATGTATTGTCCTTGGTCTGCTGCTGCATATGATTGCACTTTCTTGTTTATCTAGAAATCACATGAAAAACATCATTTTGGTTGTATGGTACCAACATGTCTCTTCTTGTTCCTATAATATTGATCTAGACTGACTAAAACTACAATAGCAATCTCAGCAAGCCTTTTCTTTGATCCAATTTCATTTGTTTTCCAATAAACGTTTAACTTTATTTGTGTGCTATAGAAAATTCCTGAGAAATTTGTAAGGATATTTGGAGATGAACTCTCCACTGTAGTGACGCTCACAGTTCCTAATGGTCGAGTTTGGCAAGTGAGCATGATAAAAGATGGGAGAAAGATTTGGTTTAATGATGGTTGGCATGACTTTGTACAACATAATTCAATCAGTACAGGGTCCTTCTTGGTTTTCAAATATAGAAAGAATTCAAACTTTAAAGTTCTTATCTTTGATATGACTGCTTGCGAGATACAATACCCCTACAATGGTAAAGAACCAGAGAATGACAAGCAGAACTCATTGCACCAGGATGAAACTGAGGACGAAGATTCTGTTGAGATAATGGACTTCGCAACTCCAAACCCAACTTTTGACTATCAGGATAAGACTCCATTTGGTTCTGCTTCTGTGAGTCCAAAATTTAAGTGTGGCTCTGAGCCGCAAAACAAGAGGCCCAAATTGGAAGAACCAGCGGAATCACATAAAGCAAATGCTGTAGGTATTGACTTAAAGCGTAAGAAAACTGCATCTGAAGTTGGAACACATTCTTCAGATGAAGCAACAGAAATTGGTAAGTTTTTTCTTTTGTGGCTGGTCTGTGGCTTGGTCTTTAGTAAAATTTATGTTTTTAAGAGTCTAATTTCCTTGATTGCAGATGAAGATGAGTTTGTGGATTTACTTGAAGAAATGGGAATATGTGTTAATCAGAGATATAGAGGTCTTGCGGCTGAAGAAAGAGATAGAGCAATTGCTGCTGCCAGATTGTTCAAGCCTAAAAATCCTTCATTCATAGTCATCTTGCGATCTGCCGACATTAGTCTTCGTCGTGTGGTAAGTTTCTTTAATGTGATGATGAAGTTTTTCACATCAATTTTTTTAGTTTAATGTTAACATTTTTGCTAGTGCAGTATGTGCCTGCCAATTTTTCTCACAGGTATACAAGTAGGAATGACAAGGTTATCAAAGTACTGGATTCTGATGGAAGGAAGTGGCCCATGGCACTGGCTTGGACGCCTCAGTGTTTTATAACAAAATTGGGAAATTTCGTAAAGAAGTTGGATGATGGAGATATCTGTGTCTTTGAGCTTATTAGAAAGAACACGCTAAAAGTTTCAGTGTTGAAGACTGTGAAAAGTGAGCTGTAGTGATTAAAGTTTCAAGATTCAACATTCTAAAATCTTTGTCAGCTACCGGTTTCTTCTTAAACTTTTGTTTACTAATATGATCATTTTCAAGACAGTTCAATGGTAATTAAGTGTGTTGATAATATATTGCCATTTTAATGTAAAGAGTCTGCTTTTATGTTCTAATTAAATGGAATTGTTTATCATCCTTTTCGTTTTACTTCCTAACATTTTATCTGTGGAGATTAAATTTAGGAATGCAATCATGTGAGCATTTCTTTTATCAATTTTCAGTTCTTTTGGAATAGATCATCCAACAATATTTGGTTGATTGGAGAGGATGCATGCAAATTTTTGTCAGAAGTTTCGGGCAATAACGTTCTGTTGTTGCTATACATGCCTGCAAGTTTGTGAAATGAAAAGTTATGTGCTAATTGTGAAGTCAATGGTGGCATCAATCTGTGATACGAGATCACAAAGCATGAAAATTGAAAGTAAGCTCTATGAATCATCAAACTGACGCCATTTTTGGACTTACAAGAGCAAAACTCTAATGAATAACCATATTTTATCACCTCCTAATGTATCATCAAGCAAGTGCACAAACACTGATTACTATCTATTGTAAAGGAAAGAACGCTTTCTGTATCAATTTATGAGATATGTGAAAATCTAAGCAAACCAATAAATAAAAGCGAAATTTGAAATGTGCAGTCAAATTGGACTTTGGAACTTAAATATAGAAAATATATAGTCAGAAATTCTGAGTTGGAATTCAATTGCAATTTAATGTGCTTGCTCTGTTGATCAATCAAATCTTATCTACCTTCCAGCACTTCAAAGCTGAAACATATACCGAAGCATGAATGACAAGTGAAAAGTTGATGGTGTGTTAATAAATGAACTTGACCATTTTCTGACATAAAATTTGCCTATATCTTCACAGAATGATGTTCACATTCCTTGTATCAGAAGTAATCAACAGTTTGTGAAGCAGAACTTAGAGTTTCTCTGAAGCATAAAGACCATCTGAAATTTCTCTAGGAACTACTCGATAAATGGCTTTCAGAAAGATGGTACAATCCTCACATTTTTTCAAGGTTATCCTTAAGTCCACACTTGAAGACAAGAAACTGGTAATCTTCATAACTTTTGATACCTTCTAGCTTTTCAAGATGCTACCGGTTAAAGAAACATAAATATTATATCTTGGGGTCCTTAGCTGTACGAATATGGTTTTATTTGCTTTCATATTGAATGCTATTTCCTGTAGCAATGGCTCTATTGATTTGTTGAACAGGTTCTGTTACTTAAACACATATAAGGCTTTTAATTTTACTTTGAAAAACTAGGAAATGATTGTTTCGTGTTAATTTTTTGAGCAAAATTTTATGTTTTAACACCTTTAGCGCGCGATTAGGCTCACTGCTATTGGAGAAGAGAGTCACTTGAATAAAAGAGTAGAGATATGGTCTTGATTATATTGAATGGCAAGCTGTGATGTTTGATCATATTTTTAGTATTGATTTACTGCTGTAATGAGTTTGCATGAGCTGGTGAAGAGTTTTGATGAAATCTACATATGCTTTTGCATGCTTTGGTTTTACAAACTAGCCTTTTGTGCAAAATCAATTTTCAATCTCTTTCCATTATTAAAAACACTTTGTATGTAATGCTTAATAAAACATATTGTTTTATAGGTCTGCTATCAAATGAAAATGCTACAATACTGTTGTTCTTGCTTATCTAGTAATTACATGAAAATCATCGACTTTGTTGTGTGGTGTGAGCATGTCTTGCTTTCTTAACATTGATATAGACTAACAAAATTTGCAATTGCAATGTCATCAAGCCTTTTCTTTGATCTATTGTTTTCCGATAGATGTCTGACTTTGGTTACGTACTACAGATAATTCCAGAAAAATTTGTAAGAATATTTGGGGATGAATTCTCTGCTGTCGCAACACTCACAATGTCTAATGGTCGAGTTTGGCGAGTGGGGTTGAGAAAAGCTGAGAGAAATATTTTGTTTGATGATGGTTGGCATGACTTTGTACAATATCATTCAATAAATGTCGGATATTTTTTGGTTTTCAAATATAAGAAGAATTCAAATTTCAAGGTTCTTATCTTTGATCCGACTGCTTGTGAGATACAATGCCCCTATAGCAAAGACACTGATGAGATGATGCATTTCACGACTCCAAAACCACCTTCAAACTCTTTGAGAAACAAGACTTTTGATGAATGTCCAAGATCATCTAGCAAAGTGCAACCTCAGCCATCACAGCAGAATCCGGCCAAGCCTTCATTTGCATCCCTTGGAACTCCAAAACTTAAGTGCGGCTATGACAAGAGACGTAAAATGGAAGAACTGGAGGAGAAAGATAAACCAACCGCTGAAGGTATTGACATTAAGCTTAAAAGAACTGCATACAAAGTTGGGGCACATTCTTCAGATAAAGCGAATAAAAAAACCAAATTTGGTAACCTCTTGTTATTCTTTTCTACCTGTTCTATGATCTAGTCTTTAAAAAAATTTGTACTTTTCTAAATCTCAGTCTCTTGATTGCAGATAAAGATAAAGATGAGATGCTGATTCTACTTGAAGACATGGGAATATGTGTAAATAAGAACTTTGGAAGCATTGCAGCTGAAGAAAAAGAAGGAGCAATTGCTGCTGCCAGATTGTTCAAGCCTAAAAATCCTTCTTTCATGCTTATATTGCGGTCTTCTGACATTCATAACCATCATTTTGTAAGTTAATTCGTTAATGTGTTATTGAAGTTCGTCAGATCATCAGCCTTGCACATGCTTAATTAGTTGGGGTCATGTTTGCTTGTGCAGTATGTGCCAGCTGAGTTTGCTCATAGGTATTTCAGTGGCCCCAGGTGTCTCAAAATGTTGGATTCTGAGGGAAGAAAGTGGCCTGTTGAAATCTCATGGTCCCCTCTATGTCGTATAACAAGGTTGGGAGGATTTTCAAAGAAGTTGGATGAAGGTGATATATGTGTCTTTGAGCTTATTAGCCAGAAGAAACTGAAAATTTCAATACTAAAGCCTCTAAAGAGCAAATCCTAGTGACTGAAGTCAGTACTTAAAGGTCCAAAATCTTGGTCAGATGTTGGTTACTTCTCAAGAGTACACATTGTAGTAGTTTTAATGGCTTAGCTAACTAATTATATAGATTTTGTTTCTTTGGATTGGTATGACTTTCAACTTATGCTGGATTGGTAGGACTTTCAACTTATGCTTTTGTATGCAGCCTGTTGTCTCTTCAAGCCTTCAAATATAATATATATAATGCTAGAGGATTCATGCCACAGTTGACTAAAAAGCTTTGGACATTTTGATTTAAAAGAAACAGCATTTCAAGTCAGGGGGTGCTGGCAATGTGGTGGAAAATTGAATAAATTTCAATGAGGTCTTGTAATTCGATTGAGTCATGTTAATATATTTTTAAGTTAAATTAGTCCATGGAATAGAGTAACGTAGTTAAAACAGATGTTTTGATTCATGTGGGGCTGGATACATCACAAATGGTAGAAAATAAAGATCCTTAAATTGCATTTAATTCATCGATGCAATGCAAATCCAATGTGTAAGAGCTACTCTAATAACTGACCTAGTTATGGTTTCAACTTGAGTTGAGTGCAATGTCAAAAATAACAACCCATCCGATTTTCTCTTGTAAACAAATTAGTTTTTAGCAGCAGAGCAGCACCAAATGCATTGACAACACAGGGACACCACACTTCATCGAGGTTATTCTCTTAGACAAACCCAACCCAATAGACCTAACCAAACCCGATCATTTGTTATCAAATTGGATTAGATTGAAAAATTATATTTGATTAATTTTCAACTCAACCCAATTCAAATCCCACACCCTTATGATTTATAGGAACATTGTAATACAAAATTAAAAGTGGTTGACAGTAATGCTGATAGTCCACGTGGACGGCTTCTTTTAATACTTGGTCTCTGTATGAGTCTTGACATTCAAGTCTGTTCATCAACTAAAAAGTAAAAACCGAGCCTATCTCAATGTGTTAAAGTTTTTAACGAAAGGGTGTTACTAAAATGTGGAGTCTAACTTCACACTCCATGCATCACGTTGAACCCATTTTGGTATGCAGTAAGTGCAAAGTGTGCATCTGGGACCACACCTAGCACAAAAACAGAGTCCCACCAGCTTCAAAGCAGAGAGCGGCAAAACATAAGCATCACTTACTGGATATGGTAAGCATATCTATATTGTACAATCCATATCAAACTTGTCTCAATCTTTTTGTTGACTACTAGACAAACATTAGACAAGATGGCCTCTCTCATTGTCTATCTGTAAAACCCCGTGAGAGAGAGAAAGGTGGCCTATTCATCAAAGTGGTAATTCACTCTTTTTGTTTCTGTTTTCCTCAAATGGCTTCTTGAGTGGCTTCATTTATTGATATATGTGTTTATTATGTGTTTCATGTTTGCATGATATTATTCTAAAGTGATTTGGAAGAAGCAACTGGTTTTTATATACCTCTCTGCAACAACAAAAAGAAGTTTGGTGTTAGAAGTCTATGAAGATGGCGGACACACCCCAACACTTTTTCAAGGTCATTCTTGCTTCTACTCTTGAAGACAAGAAACTGGTACAGCCCACAACTTCTATTTCTTATTTTTCAAGCTTTGTTTTGCTTGAGTTCTACATTGCTGTCCAAATTTGGCTTTGTTTCATGTTTGGAACTTTGTTTGTGATTTATGATGGATTTTGCTTGTAATATGGAAGTTTATTGCTTTACTCCTTTGTGATCAATGATTTGTAAAAATGAGTGATGAAAGTGACTAAAGGTGTTGGCTTTGTCTTTGTTGAATGAAACTGATTTATGTGTTTGTAGTGATGGAAATTGACAAATGGGGTATTCGTGTTGTGTGACATGTACTACTTGTCAATTTTCAGTTGGTCTCTTGTGGTTCCTTTATAACAAACTAGAAATGATAATCTCTATTATTCTGTATTCTGAACTTGGAAATCAGAATATGCTTTGAAACCAAGTAGATTTAAGGAAGCTATGGCAGACTAATTTAGCCGAGAGAAGTCTTGTTTGTGGCAACGTAAATTAAATAATACTGATGAAAGCAAAGAGATCCACAAAAGGATTCGAATATCGGCATAAAAATCTAGAATTATAAGGAATAAGTTTGCATTGTAGAAATAGCTCCCAAACACCATATATGTATGTAGATTTAAATGCTACACTATGTTCAGAATGTTACTCAAGAATGTTAAGTGTTGAACCAGTTTCTGTCACTTTAGTTTAGCATATACAAGGGTTCTAGATCTTACTGAAACACTAAGAAGTGATTATTTTGTGCTAAACTTTTAGTTGCATGCTCTCATGAATGTAGTTCAATGACTTTTGAATTCATTTTACAGGAACTGTTGAGCAAACAAATTTATTTTTACACCCAATTAAGCATACGGATTAGGGCACTTCTATATGAATTTGTGTGAGAAGAGAATCAATTCAATTATATGTTATAGAAAGTTTCAAATAGTGTACATTATGATGTTAAATATGCTGTTTTAAATAAATATTGTGCTGTGGTGAGTTGTTAAGCTAGTGAAGAGTTTTGATGAAATTTACTGATGGTTTTTGCATGAAGTTTCAATTACTACAATCTTCTTGAGTCTCATTTTATTATTGAAAACATTGTTTCTTTGCCTTTGCCAAGTAGAGCTTAACAACATGTATTGTCCTTGGTCTGCTGCTGCATATGATTGCACTTTCTTGTTTATCTAGAAATCACATGAAAAACATCATTTTGGTTGTATGGTACAAACATGTCTCTTCTTGTTCCTATAATATTGATCTAGACTGACTAAAACTACAACAGCAATCTCATCAAGCCTTTTCTTTGATCCAATTTCATTTGTTTTCCAATAAACGTCTAACTTTATTTGCATGCTATAGAAAATTCCTGAGAAATTTGTAAGGATATTTGGGGATGAACTCTCCACTGTAGTGACACTCACAGTTCCTAATGGTCGAGTTTGGCAAGTGAGCTTGATAAAAGATGGGAGAAAGATTTGGTTTAATGATGGTTGGCATGACTTTGTACAACATAATTCAATCAGTACAGGGTCCTTCTTGGTTTTCAAATATAGAAAGAATTCAAACTTTAAAGTTCTTATCTTTGATATGAGTGCTTGCGAGATACAATACCCCTACAATGGTAAAGATCCAGAGAATGACAAGCAGAACTCATTGCACCAGGATGAAACTGAGAACGAAGATTCTGTGGAGAAAATGGACTTCGCAACTCCAAACCCAACTTTTGACTCCCTGAAGAGCAAAGCTTCTGCTAAATGTCCTAGCACAATGCCATCACATCTGAATCAGGATAAGACTCCATTTGGTTCTGCTTCTGTGAGTCCAAAATTTAAGTGTGGCTGTGAGCCGCAAAACAAGAGGCCCAAATTGAAAGAACCAGCGGGATCACATAAAGCAAATGCTGTAGGTATTGACTTAAAGCGTAAGAAAACTGCATCTGAAGTTGGAACACATTCTTCAGATGAAGCAACAGAAATTGGTAAGTTTTTTCTTCTGTGGCTGGTCTATGGCTTGGTCTTTAGTAAAATTTATGTTTTTACGAGTCTAATTTCCTTGATTGCAGATGAAGATGAGTTTGTGGATTTACTTGAAGAAATGGGAATATGTGTTAATCAGAGATATAGAGGTCTTGCGGCTGAAGAAAGAGATCGAGCAATTGCTGCTGCCAGATTGTTCAAGCCTAAAAATCCTTCATTCATGGTCATCTTGCGATCTGCCGACATTAGTCTTCGTCGTGTGGTAAGTTTCTTTAATGTGATGATGAAGTTTTTCACATCAATTTTTTTAGCTTAATGTTAACATTTTTGCTAGTGCAGTATGTGCCTGCCAATTTTTCTCACAGGTATATAAGTAGGAATGACAAGGTTATCAAAGTACTGGATTCTGATGGAAGGAAGTGGCCCATGGCACTGGCTTGGACGCCTCAATGTTTTCTAAAAAAATTGGGAAATTTCGTAAAGAAGTTGGATGATGGAGATATCTGTGTCTTTGAGCTTATTAGAAAGAACACGCTAAAAGTTTCAGTGTTGAAGACTGTGAAAAGTGAGCTGTAGTGATTAAAGTTTCAAGATTCAACATTCTAAAATCTTTGTCAGCTACCGGTTTCTTCTTAAGCTTTTGTTTACTAATATGATCATTTTCAAGACAGTTCAATGGTAATTAAGTAAGTTGATAATATATTGCCATTTTAATGTAATGAGTATGCTTTTTATGTTCTAATTAAATGGAATTGTTTATCATTCTTTTCGTTTTACTTCCTAACATTTTATCTTTGGAGATTAAATTTAGGAATGCAATCATGTGAACATTTCTTTTATCAATTTTCAGTTCTTTTGGAATTGATCATCCAACAATATTTGGTTGATTGGAGAGGATGCATGCAAATTTTTGTCAGAAGTTTCGGGCAATAACGTTCTGTTGTTGCTATACATGCCTGCAAGTTTGTGAAATGAAAAGTTATGTGCTAATTGTGAAGTCAATGGTGGCATCAATCTGTGATACGAGATCACAAAGCGTGAAAATTGAAAGTAGGCTCTATGAATCATCAAACTGACCCCACTTTTTGACTTACAAGAGCAAAACTCCAATGAATAACTATATTCATCACCTCCTAATGTTTTATGAAGCAAGTGCGCTAAACACTGATTACTTCTAGTGACAACTAAAGAAGGCGTTCAGTATCAATTTATGAGATATGTGAAAATCTAAGCAAACCAATAAATAAAAGCGAAGTTTTATGAGTTTAGGCCTGAAGGTGTAGTCAACTTGGACCTTGGAACTTAAATATAGAAAATTTGTAGTCAGAAATTCTAAGTTAGAATACAACTGCAATTCAATGTGCTAGCTCTGTTGATCAACCAAATCTTACCTACACTTAAAAGCTGAAACACATACCATAGCATGAATGACAAGTGAAAAGTTGATGGTATGTTAATAAATGAACTTGACCATTTTCTGACATAAAATTTGCTGATATCTTCACACAATGATGTTTACTTTCCTTGCATCAGAAGTACTCAACAGTTTGCCTTGAATTTGCTCAGACTGTGAAGAAGAACTTAGAGTTTCTCTGAACTAGGAATTACTCAACGAATGGCTTTCAGGAAGATGGTACAATCCTCACATTTTTTCAAGGTTATCCTTAAGTCCATTTTTGAAGAAAAGAAACTGATAATCTTCATAACTTTTCATACATTCTTGCTTTTCAAGATGCTACTGGTTAAAGAAACATAAATATCATATCTTGCGGTCTGTAGGTATACAAATATGGTTTATTTGCACGAATTTTGAATGCTAATTGTCGTAGCAATGGCTCTATATGATCTGTTGAACAGGTTCTGTCTCTTAAAACACATATAAGGCTTTTGATTTCCTTTGAAAAACTAGGAAATGATTATTTCATGTTAAATTTTTTAGCAAAATTTTATGTTTTTACATCTTTAGCTTGCGATTAGGCTCATTTCTATGTGAGAAGAGACTCACTTGATTAATAGAGTAGAGAGATGGTCTTGATTCTGTTGAATGGCAAGCTGTGATGTTTGATCTTCTTTTTAATATTGATTTAGTAATGAGTTTGCATGAGCTGGTGAAGTGTTTTGATGAAATCCACATACGCTTTTGCATGCCTTGGTTAAAAGCACTTTGTATGCAATGCTTCATAAAACATATTGTTTTTGGTCTGCTATCTAATGAAAATGATACAATAGTGTTGTTCTTGTTTATCTAGTAATTACATGAAAATCATCAACTCTGTTGTGTGGTGGTAGCATGTCTCTTCTTGCTTTTTCTAACATTGATATAGACTAACAAAATTTGCAATTTCAATGTCATCAAGACTTTTCTTCTATCTGTTGTTTTCCAATAGATGTCTGACTTTGGTTTCGTATTACAGATGATTCCAGGAAAATTTGTAAGAATATTTGGGGATGAACTCTCTGCTGTTGCGACACTCACTATGCCTAATGGCCGAGTTTGGCGAGTGGGGTTGACAAAAGATAAGACAAATATTTTGTTTGATGATGGTTGGCATGACTTTGTACAATATCATTCAATTAATGTCGGATACTTTTCGGTTTTCAAATATAAGAAGAATTCAAATTTCAATGTTCTTATCTTTGATCCGACTACTTGTGAGATACAATGCCCCTATAATGAAGACATTAATGAGATAATGCATTTCACAACTCCAAAACCACCTTCAAACTCCTTGAAAAACAAGACTTTTGATAAATGTCCAAGATCATCTAGCAAAGTGCAACCTCAGCCATCACAGCAGAATCCGGCTAAACATTCACTTGCATCCCTTGAAACTCCAAAACTTAAGTGTGGCTATGACAAGAGACGTAAAATGGAAGAACCGGAGGAGAAAGATAAACCAACCACTGAAGGTATTGACATTAAGCTTAAAAGAACTGCATACAAAGTTGGGGCACATTCTTCAGATAAAGCGAATAAAAAAACCAAATTTGGTAACCTCTTGTTATTCTTTTCTACCTGTTCTATGATCTAGTCTTTAACAAAATTTGTACTTTTCTAAATCTCATTCTCTTGATTGCAGATAAAGATAAAGATGAGATGCTGATTTTACTTGAAGACATGGGAATATGTGTAAATAAGAACTTTGGAAGCATTGCAGCTGAAGAAAAAGAAGAAGCAATTGCTGCTGCCAGATTGTTCAAGCCTAAAATCCTTCTTTCATGCTTATATTACGGTCTTCTGACATTCATAACCATCATTTTGTAAGTTAATTCTTGATGTGTTATTGAAGTTTGTCAGATCATCAGCCTTACACATGCTTAATTAGTTGGGGTCATGTTTGCTTGTGCAATATGTGCCAGCTGTCTGAGGGAAGAAAGTGGCCTGTTGAAATCTCATGGTCCCCTCTATGTTATATAAGTAACATAACAAGGTTGGGAGGATTTTCAAAGAAGTTGGATGAAGTTGATATCTGTGTCTTTGAGCTTATTAGCCAGAAGAAACTGAGAATTTCAATACTAAAGCCTCTAAATAGTGAATCCTAATGATTGAAGTCAGTACTTAATGGTCCAAAATCTTGGTCAGATGTTGGTTACTTCTCAAGAGTACACATTGTATTAGTTTTAATATCTTAGCTAGCTAATTATATAGATTTTGTTTCGATGGATTTGTAGGACTTTCAACTTATGGCTTTTGTATGCAGCCTGTTGTCTCTTCAAGCCTTCAAGTATGATATATATAATGCTAGAGGATTCATGCCACAGGTGACTAAAAAGCTTTGGAAATTTTGATTTATAAGTAACAGCATTTCAAGTCATGGGGTGCTGGCAGTGTGGTGGAAAATTGAATAAATTTCAATGAGTGCTTGTAATTCGATTGAGTCATTGTTAATATATTTTTAAGTTATTGATTTAGTCCATGGAATATTGTAACATAGTTAAAAGAGATGTTTGATTCATGAGGGGCTGGATACATCACAAATGGTAGACTATAAATGTCATTATATTGCATTTAATTCGTCAATGCAATGCAAATCCAACGTGTAACAGCTACTCTAGTAACTTTATGATGTTGCTAATCTGATTTATTCATTCAAATCAGTTTAAAAGTTGACTAGAGGTCACCGAGTTATGGTTTCAACTTGAGTTGAGTGCAATGTCAAAAATAAAAAACCATCTGATTTTCTCTTGTAAACAAATTGGTTTTTAGCAGCAGAGCAGGACCAAATGCATTGACAACAATGGCAGGAACACCACACTTCTTCGAGGTTATTCTCATAGACAAACTCATCCCGACATACCCAACTTAACCCGACTATTTTTTGTCGAGTTGGATTGGATTGAAAAATTATATTCAATTGAGTTGCAAAATTAACTCAATTCAATCCGATAAATATGCACCGATAATAGGAAAATTGTAATACAAAATTAAAAGTGGGTAACCGTGATACTGACCATCCACGTGGACGGCTTCTTTTAATACTTAGTCTCTTCAAAACCGAGCCTATCCCAATGTGTTAAATGTTTTTCACAAAAGGGTATTGCCAAAATGTGCGCCAACCTCACACTCCATGCGTCATGTTGAACCCATTTTGGTATGCACCAAGAACAAGACAAGTGTGCATTTGGGACGACAACTAGTACAAAAACAGAGTCCTACCAGCTACAAAGCAGAGAGCAGCAAAACATAAGCATCACTTACAGGTTATGGTAAGCATATCTATATTGTACAAACCATATCAAATTTTTCTGAGTCTTTGTGTTGACTACCAGAAAAACATTAGGCAAGATGGCCTCTCTCATTGTCTATCTATTAAAACGTGAGAGAGAGAAAGATGGCCTATTCATCAAAGTGGTAATTCACTCTTTTTGTTTCTATTTTCCTCAAATGGCTTCTGCTGTGGCTTTATTTATTGATTTTTATGTTTATTATGTGTTTCATGTTTGCATGCTATTATGCTCGAGTGATTTGGAAGAAGCAACTGGTTTTTATATACCTCTCTGCAACAACAACAGGAAATTTGGTGTTAGAAGTCTACGGAGATGGCGGACACACCCCAACACTTTTTCAAGGTCATTCTTGCTTCTACTCTTGAAGACAAGAAACTGGTAAACCCCACAACTTCTATATCTGATTTTTCAAGCTTTGTTTTGCTTGAGTTCTACATTGCTGTCCAAATTTGACTTTGTTTCATGTTTGGAACTTTGCTTGTGATTTATGATGGATTTTGATTGTAATATGGAAGTTCGGTGCTTTGCTCCTTTGTGATCAATGAGTTGTAAAAATGAGTGTTGAAAGTGACTAAAGTTGTTAGATTTGTCTTTGTTGAATGAAACTGATTTATGTGTTCGAAGTAGTGATGAAATTGACAAATAGGATATTCGTTTGTGTGAAATGTACTACTTGTCAACTTTTAAATAGTCTCTTGCGGTTCTTTTATAACAAAATAGAAATGATAATCTCTAGTATTCTGTATTCTGAACTTGGAAATCAGAATATGCTTTGAAACCAAGTAGATTTAAGAAAGCTATAGCAGACTAATTTAGCCGAGAGAAGTCTTGTTTGTAGCAACATAAATTAAATAATACTAACGAAAGCAAAGAGATCCACTAAAGGATCTGAATAACAGCATAAAAATCTAGAATTATAAGGAATAAGTTTGCATTGTAGAAATAGCTCCCAAACTCCATATATGTATGTACATTTAAATGCTACACTATGTTCTGCTGTTTGTGATGAATTTGTGTGAAAAGAGAGTAACTTTCATGATATGGGAGAGGTGATATTTGATAGCTTTTTTTATGATGTATATATGGATTCTATTTATTATAATTGTTAATAAGTGAAATAGAATGAGCTAGTGAGTTTTCTGCCTTCTAATGGAACTGTAATGTCATGGAATTGTTTGATGTTCACTTCTTTATGAGGTAGATTGTCTAACAGAATTTGTATAATTGCAGAGGATTCCAGAGAAGTTTGTGAGGAAATTCGGGGATGAACTTTTGGTTTTTGCTACACTCACCGTTCCTAATGGTCGAGTTTGGCACGTGGGGTTATCCTCAAAGGGGGGAAAGATTTGGTTTCTTGATGGTTGGAATGATTTCGTAGAATATCATTCAATTCGTGCTGGATACTTCTTGGTATTCAAGTACGAAAAGAATTCAAAATTTCATGTTCTTATCTTTGATACAACCGCTTGTGAGATTCAGTATCCCTATAATTTTAAAGAGCCTAAAGATGAGCAGAATTCAATTCCCCACGACAAAATTGAGGATAAAGATTTTCGGCAGATAAGTGGTTTTGCTAATAGGAACCACAGGGGTGCTGCTAATCTTGACAATTCAAGATTGAACTATGAATGTGAGAATGAGATGCGGAGCAAGAAGCGTAAATGGGAAGAGTTGGTGCAGATAAAAGAGACGAATCATGTGAGTGAATCAAAGCCAGGCCAATCTGAAAGGGGTAAACTATGCAGTTCACAAGGAAATTTACAGCACAGGAAGCATTTGAATAGAAATGCTGAAATTTTGTATGCACCAAGTCCATTAGCTCAAGACAGGGACCTTAAGGTTAAAAAGACCATATTGAAGACAACCGCTCACAATGGGGAAGACACACACACAACTCGAAACAAAGGTAATGAGTGTGAGCTTAAAAAATCTATGCATCATGATCTTTGTACTCATAGATCCTTTTTTGAGGATACTGACTGAAAATTTATGTTTTAATCCAATTCCACAATTTGCAGATAAGAAAGAGTTACTGGCGTTACTTGCAAGCAAAGGAATTGCTTTTAGTGAAAATTATAGAGTTTCATCAGCCGAAGAAAGAGAAAGAATTTTCAATATTGCAAAATCATTGAATCCTAAATATCCTTCTTTTATGATTTTCTTCCGGCAAAGTCATATCTATAGCGATTGTGTGGTAAGCTTTTCAAATAAATGTGACCCACAGATTTTCATATTAGCATCTGTTATATGATTTGAGGGATTTGTTTTTGCTTATGCAGTATTTTCCAGCTAAATTTGTTGCCAAGTATTTGACTCATGGTGCTGAACGTATCATCATACAAGTTTCAGATGGAAGAGAGTGGCCTGTTCAAATTCGTTGGCGGAAAGCTGCATGTCATACACATAAGGGGTGGAAGGCATTTATGACTGAGATGAAATTAAAGGCAGATGACATCTGTGTGTTTGAGCTAATCAGGATGGAGGTCTTACAGCTGAAAGTTTCAGTGTTTTAGGTCTGAAAGATAACGTAACAGATTAGGATGCTTTTTATTTACTAATAGTTTGACACGAGTAACCAATGTTTTATCTCGCATAGGTTTCGTCTAAAACTTTTGCACTTCTATGATACGGTTTAATATCTTCTATTGGCAATAGGTAGGACATATAATATTTAAATCATGATATACATTTAAGAGTACCTGTATGATCTGATCTTGTATTGGATTAGTTCAACATTTGTCTTCATTTACTTGCTTTTGCTAGAGATATATATATTACTTGAAATCTTCTGTCTGTTAGTGGTTTAAGGAGGCAGGCACAATCTAGCTCTGGCATGATTATTATGACATGATGGATTATGATCCACTGAAGTGAAGTAATATTGTAGCTTTGAATTTTGAATTAAAAGAGCCGCATTCCAAGTCATGGTGAGGCTAATATAAGAAAATCTAGTCTTATAGTGAAAGTCATCTTTAATTTGGCACCCACTAAATGGTTAGTATTTGCTGCTATTAGAAGGTAAATACAAGTGATTAGGATGTTTGTATATTGTATTTTTGACCTGTCAATTGCAATTTGCAAAATGATCATCACCTATCAATCTCTTGTTAAGTGTTTGTTTAATTATTATCATGTCTCTTTTAAAAGGGTAATTCAACATCTTTCACCATTGTAAGTTGGTAATAAATTCTCATATGAACAAAATTCACTACAGAACTTATTTTTGATTTGTTGATTCATGTTTTACATTCTAGACACAAAGTTTTAGACTTTATGGTTATTGTATTTTAAACGACCAAAAATATAATTTATATGTGTCATCTATTATATTCATTGAGCATGAATAGAGTCAAAATAATGTATTTAAGGAGCCAAAATGACTCAATACGAAATATTTAAAGGGGAACATAATATATATATATATATATATATATATGATCAATATTTATATACATTATAATTTAGATATATTCTCAAAAAAAAAAATTAAAAAAAAAATTGGGTAATTTAAAATAAATAAATAAATAAGTCAAAATTGGGGGTATCGTGGGCCACCTAAGCCCTATCATTTAGGAGTCGTTTGTTTGTTTGTCTGAAGATTGAACAGTGTGGCTGAAGACTGAAAACTAAATATTGATTGCAATCTGAATAACAATTTTTTTTTTTTATCTCTGAATATATTATAAACTTATTTCTTTTTCAAAATTAAAATTATCTAAAATTAGTAATTTAATATTTATACTATTTATACTATTTGTTGTTATGTAATATTAATTAATTTAATACAAACATCTAAAAATAAATAATTTAATGAAATCTAAAAAAAATTTTATGTGCATATTAATAATATTTTATTCATAATTAAAATATGATTAAAAAATATAATAGCATTAACCATAATTATATATTAAATATATTAATATATTTAAGAAAACAACTAAAAAAATGAATGTTTAAATTGTAAATTAAAATATATTAATTTAATTTTGAGATAATTTAGGATGAAATGTATTTAGATTTTTCTTTTTAAATAAAATTTTTGTAAGTATCAAGGGAAAAAAATTGAGTAATATAAAATCTGAACAAATTTGAAATTATGTTATTTTAGAGATGATAGATTTGAAATAAAAAAGTTTAAATATCATTAAGTGATTTACAATTAAGTAAAAAATTAAAATTTCTTACTTAATTGAAAAGTTAAAATTTCTTATTTAATTTTTTCAGTTATTTTTAGGTAATTTTAAGTAGTTTGATCACTTAAAAAAAAAAAAAACGAAAACAACTTCATAGGTATAATTCAGTACTATTAAATCTTAAGTGAATAAAACATATGATCCTTAGACTATTTATTAGTTTCATCTTTACATAAAAAGTAATTAACTTAAAAATAACTTTAAAGAAAAGTTAAGGTACTTAATATCAAATGGTGAAAGATGTTGATTATTGTCCACAACCTTTCCATGGTAATTCTTACTTCAAAATAAAATGTTCTATTGTTATTTTCATTGTTCTTATTAGTAATGATTTCAAATCAATTCAATATAACAACTTATTCTTGATTTTTTTTTAAAAAAAAAAGTTATTGAGACTAGTCTATGAGACAATAGAGACTAAGCTGATAGGTAATACACTGGTGGCAGTTCCTAGATAAACAGTTCTTGTACGGCTAGGAGTCACCCACACCTAAATAAGAGACAACTCAAATACATAAAAGAAAATCTTATTTTTTTTATTAATGGAGATGGGGTGAGCAGTTTTGAACTCCTGACTTGCAAGTTGAGGGAGAGGGATGCAGCTTTTTACCTCTTCACTTACCCTTTTTTGCGCAACTTATTCTTGATTTGTTGATTCCCTTTTTGTAGTAACTCTTGACACAAAGTTGTAGACTTTATGTTTCATGTACTTCAAATGATTGAAAATATATTTGACATACGTCTGAAAAGCTCGGGTAAAAGGCTCATCGCACAGGTTGCTACCCAGCTCGTCCTGACCAGCGAGCTCCAACTAGCTCAAGACAGGCCTAGCTCACGGATAGCGTGACGTGCACACAAAGGACTACTCAAAATGGTAGCAACGTGATTTTCGGATCTCACCTACCTTGTCAAACCTAATCCCGGGAATCAAGGGCCTAACTTTGGGAAGTCAACCAAGCATTAAATGCTTTCCCATTTGTATTTTCTTAGTACTGTAGCACCTCAATTTCTCTATAAATAGGGGTGAGTTTTATTGTACCAAATCTGATCTGATCCTCTTCCTCTCTCTCTCTACTGCTCTCTATCTCTTTCTATCGCTGTAATACATAAAGAAACAGTAATAGCAATGACTAAAGGCTACACAAAAGCAATATTTGAAAACCTCCTAAATAGGGAATAAACACCAATTATCTATCTCCTTTCACTAATGGAGACAACGCCGTGGATGTAGGCTCTTCCCTTAGCCGAACCATGTAGCTTTTGTCTCCATCTTCTTCTTCCTCTGCCTCTCTTTCTCTTTCTTTTTACCTGTTTTACATACATTGCAGTATTGGGTTCAGAAGAACCTGGGTTAATTGATTTCATTAACAATATATATATATATAAATGTATATGTATATATTGAATCCATTTTCATTGTACACACTAACAGACCTGAGACCAAAGCACCAACAACAATACAAGTGTGCATTTGGGACCACAAGTATTGGTTACGAGCGAAGGAGAAGCAATAGTCACAGTAAATGATCAGCATATCTCCAATATACAGACCATATCAAACTGCTCTCAGTCTGTCTATGTGTTTCATCTAAAACAATACAAGTGTGCATTAGGGACCACAAGTAGTGGTTATGAGCAAAGGAGAAGTAGTACTTTAAGGAAATGATCAGCATATCTCCAATGTACAAACCATATCAAACTGCTCTCAGTCTGTCTTGAGACCAGTAGACAACCACGAGAGATGTGTTTCATCTAAAATTTTATAGGCAGTAGCTCTCTATCCCTAGAAAATTATTGAATTGTTTCGATTAATACACCTTTGTTTGTGTTGGCTGAAGGTAGCTATGTATTTGAAGTTGGAAATTTGCTGTGTGTGATGATAAGATGTGCTTAATCATATATTTTTTGAGTTTAAAAAACTTTTTAAACATCTATAACTATATGTTTTTGTCTCTCGACTAGTAATATGTGAAATCTTTTAGAAAGGAAAAGCTATCTTTAAGTTACTCTTGTATGGACAAGAGGAGTCTACACGGTGACCTTAGTGGACTTACAACATCTGATTCTAATAATATCTGGCGGGAAAGGCAGTTGCAAGAGTCAAGATCAGCTTATCAAGGACCAATCAGATGAAAACACATATAGGATAAGTTGCCTTGTAAGACGAGCAATGTTTATGTATAAAAGCAAAGTTTCTATTTTCAGTTGTAACTACCGGTGTATTATCCTCTTTCACGAATAAAATACACCAACAGATTCTCCAAAAATTAGGTTAAGTGTTCATTCAATCTTTGCAAGATTTCATACACATTTCATTTAATTTCAAGAATCAAACAAACAGCAATATTAAAAATATGATTCATGCTCCAATAGATCATTATATAATAGAACAAGCAGACCATCAGCAAAGTGTTCCTCCAATGTATTTACAGGGACAGTTCATTGTGAAGCAAATTAAATCACTTTTAAGAACATACCTACAAAATTTACTTACATGGAAAAATGAAGAAGTACAACCGAAGAAGCTTGAAGCCCCTTGGGTGTTAATATTATAAAAACAAGAAAAGAATTACATCGACCAAAGAAAAAGGGGAAAATCCTAAAAAACTTAAGCAGCAAAAACAAATGTACCCTCGGAGGAATATTCATTTCTCCAAAAGTAGCAGGTCTTTTCCAAACAAAACTAGAAACCAGCAAAACCAGAAATCCGAATTCATTATCAGCTAATAAAGTAATGTATTAAACACATATAGATCAATTGCAAACTTCCACCAGACATTTTTCACTCAGGTACGCATCTTAACTGAAGGCCAATAAAAAGTGGAGAATATAAATGGTTGTAGCAAACCACTTAAACCAACACCACAATCAATATCACTTAAACCAGGATCCCACGTGTTCCACAATTCATAATAATGGTTACATACATTGAGCATGCTCATAATCAGTAAACTACCCAGTATATTTTAATAACATTCATAATTGTACCTTCCCATATCCCTTGGGTAAATTAGAATCCCACATGTTCCACAAATCATAATAACGGTTACATGAAGCATGCTACGTTTATAATCAGTTAAATATTCCAGTTTATTTGGTAGGTCATAACAATCACAATTGTACCCACAAAAAAAAACAAAAAGATGGTAGCAACCAAAAAGGGTATACTTGTTTAACTCAAACTTGAGCGGAAATAAGACCCAAAGAACCAAATATTAAAACATCAATTCCTCATTTATTGTTCCATCCAACCATTTCCATCATATTAAAAGTTGCTGATTATCATATAACAAAACGAAGCACATTCAGTATTCAAAACCCAAAAGCAGCTTCAACTCACCATTTCCATCATCACAAAAGCAAGACAACCAAACCGGCCCTCAACTACCTTCTTGTCAATAACAAAAACCAAAACCATTTGCTCCTCCAAAAATATCTCATCAACCAAACACGAAATGTCCGCTAAAAACCCTAATTTTTCCACTAAATAAACAAATTTACAAACCAAAAATACAAAAATGAAACAACTTTTTATCTCTTCTTTCCAACAACCAAAAAAAAAAACCCCTAAATGCAACAACCAGTATGCACCACTATATTTTCCTCTCTCTTTGACGGTGTCGCCTTCTTCGTCGCGATCGCTTGGGTTTTCCATTTCCCCTCTCTAAAACGAGGTTGTTTCACGCATTACTGCTTCCCCTCCCCAAGTCCAAACAATTCAATTTCATTTTTCACTTCCTCTGCTCTCCCCCTCGGAATACACATTGATTTATTTTTCAACCTTTTTTGTTTTGACTCGGGATTTCACACGTTTTTCAAAGTTTGACTCTCACTGTGACACAGAAACTTATTCCCGTTTTAAGTAAAACTAAATTACTGATATTTTATTTTAAAAATTAATTTCTATATTTAACAAGATTTCCTAGTCGGATTATATTTTCTAAATTTATTCTACTTAAAGAAAAGATGAGGTGTTTGATAAGAATAGAAAATTACAATCTATAAAACTCTTTTCTTCTTCATTAATCGGGCAACACAACATAAAATAAAGTTATTTGCTCTTGATAAATAACACTAGTAGGGAGGGTTTTTGAAGAAAATTTAGTTTGGAAATCAAGAAAGTTTTACAAGGTACTATATCATATTTCTTTTTTTATGCATTTTATTTTAACGCTTAGAAGATTAGTCCTTTGATTTAGATTATTTATTTAAAAAAATAGTTTTTTCTTTTTAATGTTAGTGTCGTTTATGTATTTAAGATATGTATGGACTACTCAGTGTTTACTTTTAAAATTATAAATTGTGGGTGTGTTTGATTTTGATATTATGACGTTCTATTTGAAAATAAGACATTTTAATCTTTTAAATAAAATTAGTTTCATAAAAATATCAGAAGTATGTGAGTTTATATAGATTTTTTTTTTTCTTGAGAGAAATATATTGAAATTTTATAATATTCTACTCATAGTCTAGTTACAAAATATGTATGTTTTATTAAGTTTTACTCCTCCGAAAATTTATACAGTTGTTTAGAAACATACATATTAGTTAAAGTGTTGAATCTGTTTAACACCAGACAATATGTGTAAGTCTAAATATGAAAATATTTTAAACTTGTTTAATCGAGTTATTTTCCTATCAAAATTTTGTTTTGAACTCTTAAATAAGTTTGTTTTACTTTTGCAAAATTTTAAATGAAAATAGAGGTATGGAGAATATTAAAAAACATTTGAATTGAAGCATATTTCAGACTATCTACGGAAAGACGGACTAAAATATTTTATAAAATAAATTTTGCTAGGGTATTTCTAGATTTTAATTAATTCTGGAATTTTTTTTTGATGTGAAATATGTATGCATAGCATGTTTCGGAAATTTTCACAATTTTTTAACTTGTCTACAATTTATTAAAAAACATAAATCCAATACTATATCAATTTCAATACAATACTAGTTCCTTTGAATTTTAGGTTTTCAATTAGGAAAATGTTCAATGACCCTATTTTCTATTCTAAGACATTATTTTGAATTTGATTTATGTGTGATTGTGTTAATTTAGACTAAAGTTTGAATGGTTTGATTCGTGAAGAGTTTGTTTGTCTTGGATTGTTGAAAGGTAAGTATACTAAACTATTTTTAAAATTGGAATCACAACGTTATGTATGTTTTCAAAATTGTGTTTAGACAATTATTATGCCATGAAAATATGTGATGAAATGATACCATAGAACAATGTTTTGTCTAGGCTTATTTTCATTATTTGCTACAATTAGACACTCATGTGATATTTGTGTGGAGTCTCACGTGATAAGTGATTTGTTATAGGAAGTGTCTCCGTACTATCGGACTAATGAGTCTTTGCATTCATGTGTAGACAAATTAGTACATATGAGAGAACTCATTGATGACTTATTATCATTAATATTTTGATTTGGAATTATTAAGTTGATTTCAGTCACACTATATAATTAGTAAACAAATCCAACAAATATTGGATTTGTAATTACACTCGGATTCCTTGATATAAAAAAATTATGACAACTACTAAAATCTTAATCCACTTCTTGTCAAATTAATATTCCTTTTTCACTTCGAAAATTGTTTAGGCTATATATATATATATATATATATAAAGTATTGATATTATTGTTCTAATACTAATTAATTTGCAGCTTCTCATCTTTATATCTATCGTCACAGCCAATCAAAGCATGGCCGATTGGGCGCATTTTGATGATGATCTTCTGTATGAAATTGGCCGCCGAATTAAATCTTTTAGAGATTTCAATAGATTTAGAGTGGTTTGCACTTCTTGGAGATATGCTGCAAGTAGAGTGACTTGCTTTGACATTCCATGGCTTATTCTTCCCCCGAAACAGAGCAATTACTTCATTGATTTCTTCATTGCTTCAAAGGGCACTACTTGCACACGCAAGCTTTCCCAAGTCGTTGGTAAAAAATATTATTCTTCAAAGGGTTGGCTCATGACGATCTCTCAAGATCTTAGTATGCATCTTTTACATCCTTTTTCACTTGAGCGAATTCAACTCCCCCATTTGAAGAATTTCAAAGATTGGAGACAAAGTAGTAGTACGAAACCCTATATCTTTTTTATCAGCAAGTTTTTTCTATCCGCAAATCCTTCCTTAACATCCGATTATATAGTGGTGGTCGTTCAATCGGGTAGAGGGTTGTTGGCATACTATAAACCAGGTGATAAAGTTTGGACCACAATTGACACATACAACGGTCGTTATTTCGATGTTACTTTTTACAAAGGCTTGTTTTATGCTTTAGATTGTTGCGGTCGAATAATGGTTTGTGATATTAACGGTGATAATCCGACCATAGCACATCAGGTGGTGCAATTAATGCCTTGCCAACTTCATCAAGGCTTTCTCGAGTATGGTTATATAGCAGAATCAGGAGGAAAGCTACTAGTAGTTGCACGGGAGGGTACCCTCCCTAGCAATTATGGAAAAAATCGGTTCCAAGTTTTTGATGTGGACTTGGAAACTAGGGCATTGTCCGAGATCAATGATTTGGGAAATCGAGCGCTATTTTTGGGTCATAATTCTTCGTTTTCTATTGAAGCATCAAATGTTTCTTACTGCAAGCCAAATTGCATATATTTTACTGATGATTGCTCGGACGCTTATTGGCGCATGCGTAGTGGAGGAGGAAGGAATATGGGAATATATAATCTGGAGGACGGAAGTGTCAACCCATTTTTTAATGACTATTCACTCAGTCGTATTAATCCCCCTATGTGGGTGGAAAAAACAAGTTCTAAATAATTAAGAATTTTAAATGAGTGGCGATGTTTACACCCCTCTAAAATTGTATGGACACTCCCAAGTTTATATATTATTATATTTTAATTAAAAACATGAATTTTATAATTATTTTACTTTTTTGATTTTTTTGATAAACTATGAGTTGCATGTCCTTGTTTGTTGGAAACAATATTTAGAATCAACTGGTTGTGGTAATCGGGATGCAATGGTTGACTTGTGTTTTCATGGTGTCCCAATTGAAGATCTCTACTTCGATTTTGCTCTTTCTGATTATCTAGAATATATTTTGAAACCTAAAGAAGAAATTGTATGTATCTTTTTTTAAAAAAAAACAAAAAACAAAATACTATAAGATTAGATAAAACTGAGGATCAACAGTAGAAAATTTAGATTTGGAGAAGTTTACTGCCATCCAAAACCTAAAAAGATGGAGGCAATATCCTCCTCTATGCTACGGTGAAGAACACAGAGGCCGTACTCCAAAAGGGAAATGAAAAGACAAAATATTAAACATACATCCTTTCTTATTTGATAAAGTACAACTTTTATCAACGGCGAACTCATAAATTAATATCTGATGGGACATTCTAATAAATTGAAAATAATGTTAAAAATATCTAAAATTATAGTAGTCAAATATGAAGCTTTCTTTTTGGTTAATTTCTAAATAATCTGTATGACTAACCAAAAGTGAAAATAAATATTGCACTTAATTATGCATATATAATTTTACGATTTAAAAATCTATTATAAAGAATAAAAATAAAATAAAATAATATTTTTACTAAATGATAATCTACTTAAATTTTTATTTGTGATCATAATATAATGTTTGGCAAGCAAATTACGTAAACTTTATATTTAAATTAGAAAACAAGTTTTTGTTAGAAATAAAACTTAAGCAGAAATAACATAAAATATTTTTTATGCAAGATAATTTTTTAATTACTTTATCGGTGACAACCATATATATATATCACAAGAATAATTTAATAGTAAAAAATAATAATTAAATCATGATCATACTTTATAAAATTAGATGTAACAAATTAAAATTTATATCTTATAATTCTAAGATTCATTGCTTTGATTTTTAAGTCAAGTTAGAGATATTAATATTATACTTAGAATGTCTAAGAAGATATTAATATGTCAATAAAAATAGTAAATACATTTAAATTTACTTTTTATGATATATTATTATAACAGATAAATCTCTACTAAATAACAGATAAATATTTGAATCAAGAAAATAATACAAGTTAAATATTAATAGAGATAAAGATAGAAAATTAAAATTAATAAAGTAATATCTAAACTTTACTTTTGTAGCTAATATATTTAGTAATATATATATATATATATAATTTAATAAAAATATTGTAAAAGATAAAACTAAAAGAAAAATAAATTTTGAGAAATTCAGGGGGCCACGGTCTCCCCCCGCTAATGCATTGGGTCCGCTGATGGCCTCCATCTTCCAACTTCTTGGATTAGAATGGAGGCAGTAGAATTTTACATATTTTATAATTTTATTTAATTATATTATAATTTTCAAATTAAAAGAAATTGCATATATGGTAATGTACATGGGCTGTGCTTACAATATAGATTTTTTTTAAGAAATTTAATGGGGTGCACAAACAAAAGGGGTGTACATAGATGCAAATATGGCAACTCATTTTAAAACTTAATTGTTGTGTTTTCTGTTTCTTTTATATGCAAATATTGTAGTGTTTACCTTGTTAATATCAATAAATCTGAGATTTGATTGTTGGGATCCCTCCTATGCGGAGGATATGGCTTCTACTAAATCATATAGAAGGTAAAGTCTATTTTCAAAAGCATTAAAAATTACTTGGTAGTTGTTGTATTAGAAAGTGAACATTGGAGAAGAGTTTTTTGGAAACTCTCTACAGAATTAATTGAGCATTAGTATCATAGAATTCTCTCTCTAATAAGGGAGAAGAAAGGCTTATTCGTGCATGAAGAGAGTCCAAGTTAGAGAGCACATAAAAACAAACAAACAGGGAAGTAGAATTCTGTTGAAGCATTATAATCTACAGTAGTCTTTAAAAATTTGTTTGGAGGATCTACACAATCTAGAATTTACTAATTTTTAGATATTTTATAGTCCAAGATGTCTTCTGTCTTAGATAAAATTTCATCCCATTTGGAGTTTAAGAAGGTCAGTTCTTGTATTGATTTTCACCGCTGATTTCTGATAAGTTTTTCAGCTTTTGTATTTTTATTTCCACATTTTGATGATATTCCAAGTATTTCGAAAGTTATATCTCTTAATGTTTGATTCCTCTTGTGTATTTAGAGAGGAATTTGTGTATCCATTGTTGATATAGTAGAAGAATGATCGGAGTTTGACCCGTGAATGTAGGTAACACTTGTCGAATCACATAAAATTTGTGTATACTTTTCTTATTTGCTTTCGTTGTTATTTTTGCTGCTGTATATATTGTTTGTGTTGGAATTTTTGTGACTTCAACACAGAATATTAGGAGTTACGTAAATCCCTATATTGATTACATATTCTAAATATTTTTTAATAAATTTGAGATTTGGTTACATAGTCTAAATATTTTTTTTCCCCTTTAATTTGGTTACATTGCATTAATTGATGATTGGACGGATGTATATAAGTATTCAATCAATTGCAGTTATAAAAACTCGGCTTCTGATATTACTATATGTATGTATAGTAAGAACAACCCACAGAATTTAAATGTCATATTAATGATCATGTAGAGTGGTGCAAATTCATAAAGCTTACACATAAATATATTGAGCCAGTATTTGATATTCAAGATAAACTAAATTATTCTCATAAAACATAAGGAGGCTCGTGTACTATTGACATGATCAGCAACGAGAAAAAGATCCTATAGAAACAACACACGGAATTTAAAAGGAGCAAAATGCACATAAGTCCCCTTAGGTAAACCTTTAAACTTTCATAATCAATGTTTGGATTTTATAACACAATACCCCCACTTTCACGGTCAAAGGGAGTTAAATATAACAGTTGACTATATTATGTAATAAAATGATGAAAATGCCCTCAAAATCACCTCAGCAACGTCATCAAAATCGAACCCAGTATCATTCATTTCTTCTGGATGCATTTCGTCTGCTCACCCAGAAATCCAGAAATCCAGAAATCCAATGGCAGAAATCCAGAAATCCAATGGCAGAAATCCCAAACACATCGTCAATCCAATCATCTACTACATCAACCCCAAACACTCACCTACTGTAAATCCATCCAGACATCATCTTCAAACACATGCAAATCAAAAACTCCAAACATTATCTTCAAACATATCATCTGCAACCCCAAACATCATCTCATTCAAACCGAAAAATCATCAACAAACCTATTTAAAATGAAATATGGGTTCAATCCGAACCCAGATCAAATCTGGGTTTGACGAACCCAGACGGGTTCGAGACGAACCCAGACGGGTTCGAGACGAACCCAGACGTCTGGGTTCGTCGTCGCGAACCCAAAAGTCTGGGTTCGTCATCTCGAACCCAGATCTGATCTGGGTTTGCATCATCGCGAACCCAGATCTGAACTGAACTCAGACGTCCAACGAACCTAGACCAGATCTGGGTTCGACGTCTAGGTTCTGGGTGGGTTCGACGTCTAGGTTCTGGGTTCGTCGAACCCAGACCAACCTAGACCAGATCTGGGTTCGTCAATTTCGTCGAACGGAGACGAACCCAGATCTGGGTTCGTCTCCGTTCGACGAACCCATCGAACCCGTCTCTGGGTTCGTCAATCGAACCTAAATCTGCGAGAGAAGAAGAAGAAGAAGAAGAAGATGAGAGGGGTCTATTGGGTCTGGTGGTCGAACCCAGATCTGGGTTTGTTGACGAACCCAGGTCTGCGAGAGAAGAAGAAGAAGAAGAAGAAGAAGATGGTGGAGG
Organism: Dimocarpus longan; assembly: GCA_022984855.1. Lineage (NCBI taxonomy): Eukaryota > Viridiplantae > Streptophyta > Magnoliopsida > Sapindales > Sapindaceae > Dimocarpus > Dimocarpus longan. Next base: position 26,692,441 of record CM041020.1, read on the forward strand.
GGTCTGCGAGAGAAGAAGAAGAAGAAGAAAAAGAAGATGGTGGAGGCGTCTAGTGGTGGAGGATGGTAGAGAGCATCAGAGATGAAAATTGATTTTAATGTGTGTCAGTTTCCTAATATAATGACGAAATTACCCTTCATAAACTAACGTTCACTAACAGCTGCAAACGGTTGGGGGGTTAAATTGTTATAAAGTTTAAACATTGACTCCGCGTCTTTAAAGGTATACCTCGGGGAGGTATAATGCATTTTGCTCAATTTAAAAGTGATAATAATGATAACAATAATAATAATAACAACAACAGTTGCTACTCTAGCTACTGTTTGCTGAGCCACCACCGCTACTTCCACTGCCACTTCCACCATCTCCGGCAGATTTGGTAGCAGTTGATGTTTTAGTAGGCGAGTTACCACCACCCGGTGTGGTGTTTCCTGCCTCTTTAGGAGAACTCTCGCCTTCGGAGTTGCTGAACATGAAAGCACATAAGTTAGTTTTTATAAATTAATACAGAAAATTATAAATAACTTGCGTACCCTCTATTGACACCACTATGTGAGTTCTTCTGATGTTGCAATAACTCAGCAACAGAATTGAACTTTGTATCGCAGTGTCTACACTTTATCCCATAAATTTTATGGACATCTTGACAGTGAGATTCCAAGTCCTTTCTCTTGGTGAAGGACTTGGTGCAAACATTACAGGGGTATTGCTGAGCCATGTCACTGCCACAAGTCCACAGCAACAGTAAAGGTGTGTAAGAGCAAGGAGATAGAGACCATTAGACTTGATGAGTTGATATATATAAATTGTTGATAGCAATGTGGAAAGCTAGCTTGGCTTTGGAATGATTTGAGCTATCCTACGCACAGCACGCCTTTTTCATGCAGAAATCACATTGCTTTTGGAATGATTTGGGCCATCCTACTCACACCACACTTTTTTCATGCATGATTAGCAAATTCATGCTGAAATGAAGTTGATTACAACATGATAGTCTAAAAATTGTTTGAGTCGGCCACTTTAAAGATTTGGGTAATTATGGTACCATACATGACTCCAATGCAAAAGTAGTTAATAGCTATTGAATTTCATTTTAGTTTGTGGTCTAAAAAATCTGAAGTTTGAAATATCAAAAGTTTAAAAACTAATAGAAAAATTCTTATGGGAGTTAAATCGTTAAGAAATTAGCAACGAATAAATATTAGGAAAGGAAATCTTAATTAAGTTTGTCAACCAGAATTAAGACTCACATATAAATTAAAATCATGGCTTGAGGTATACTTTAGACATTCCAACCCCATTTGATTAAGTTAACAAAATCTTCAGTTACTTCATCTATCACTATAGCGATGCAAATTGAAGCAGTTTAATATTCATATAAATGAGTACAACTCAATTCTATGAACTCAGTTTTTTAATAGCGACTTTCTCTTCGAACGGTTTCACCAAGTCCCTATTAATATATAGCAACCATTTTGAAACTGTTGTCTTGTCTGCAATAGATTTACTTGAACAAAATTACCAATTTTCTTTCTAAATTGAACGTTTTTTAATTTAACAAAATTTATATTGTGCCATTTTCATGCAATTGTTTTTAGACTTTTTATCTAAAAAAATAACCCTTTTCCCACTGTTCTATCAAGAGTTTGATTTTCAAAAACACAGGCAAAGTTTTAATTATTTTCAAAAATTGAAAATCCATCAATAATACTAGGAATCTGAACTTATTATCCTAATGTTCATTTGAAGTCCAGCCAACTCAAAAGTGTCATTTCGGAATCTGTCCATTACTTCATTGTTGATGAGAACATGTTAAAGTCATTTCACTACTTGAAAACTTATCAAGTAGTTTATAGACGTAAACAATTAACAATTAATTAATTGTTGTTTTTTTTTTCCCAATATGTAAAGTAATTGTTGTTTCATTTGCTATCAAAGTAGTCGCTTTAAACTATGTTTGCTAGCATTTCGTTAGCTATTATTGACGAATAAAAAAAAATGTTTTACTGTGGTTTTTGCAACTCTGTTTTCGGACTCTGCTCTTTTCGATAGTTGATTCTTCTTCTTTTTCTCCTTCAATGTTGATAACATTATTTCGTTTAGAAGAATCTTATAATCTCACTTCTTCAATAAACTGCTGCTATGTTGTTACAGTTATAATTGTTTATGATTCTACATGTCATGTTATAATTGCATATCAAGACTTATAAAAGTTGATCATGCTCAAAAAAGGAAAAACAAAAAACTTGATGTTGCTTAAGTGCCTATAATTCTTGGTATTTGTCATTACTTGCAGTGACTTCTTTGTTTAATTACGAAGCCAAAATGTGTATTCGCTCCTAATTTTTTTTATTTGCTTGGGGACAATGGTGGATATTGTCATAATTTATGCCTGTACATACTGCATGCATTTGATCTGACTTGGGATCACACCATCAATGGTACTGTATTTAGTCGCTAATGTTACAATTATTTTCGTTATTGCAGCATGTACCAGCAAAAGTCTTGAAATTTTGGCAGCTTAAATCACCAAATCTGATGTGGTTTGAAAATGGGCGTGGTTGGCAATGGCCTGGAAATATTATTAAGTGGCAGGATGGTTGGATCATGATTCATGGGTGGCATGATTTCTGCGCCGCGAACCATGTGAGTCTTGATGACAGGTGCATTTGTGCATTTCTGCAAGGTAATGATCAAAATAAAGATGTCATAAAAGTGCACATCGTTCGCGATACTGGTTCAAGGAGCTAGCTGAAGGCAAAGGGCACTCGGCAAAAAAAGGCTGAAATCAAATGTTGTCATTTTCAATATATATGCATGTAGTATGTTTCGAAAAACATGATATATGGTAGCTTTGTGGTAAACCCGGTTGAAACTTAAAAGGGGGCACTAAACTGTTACTGCTAGAACTGTTACTGCCTTAAATTGTAAGTGAATTGTTACTGTTTCTATTATTCTATTTGGGTTGATTACAACTCAACAACTCAGCATAAAGTTTTCATGCTACTAAAATTCAGTATTTATTCAATACCATTTAATATCTATTTCCTATTAAAGAAACATTAAAGTTGGTTTTTTTTTTTTTCACTAATAACACATAATGATTGACACATATTGATAAAAATTCACGTTTCTCATCACTCTTTTTATATATAATTTAATAGATATGTTGGCAATGTTTAAATATTCCATCAAATCAGTTCCTCTGCAGAACGACGCAGCTTATAGACTATTTACAATACGGAATCATATCAATCTCTCTTCTGTTCTTTCAATTTTCTGTCCTAGTAATCAATGCCTACCGGAATAATCTTCTTACAATTTCCTTGTAATAGGCTAGATGTCTCAGAATCTCTCAACTTCGCTTAACTATCTTTTAAAACAATGTACCTAACAAGCAAATATGGACCCTTAAAAATGAATTACAAATTTATTACACCAAGAGTTTATCATAATTTGACAAATACATACACTTGGCCAGTGGATTATTTCAACGGTCCAGATGGGTTCACAGAACCGCAACTATTGATGATAAACCCAAATAAGTGGTCAAATATTGTTGGCAATATCCAAGTCTAAATATTTCTTGGCCCATATCAAAAGGTGCACCATTTATGTAATCTGTTTTTTCAACCAACCATCGTCTCCTTACCTTATCCACTCTCTCCCATACAAATTTTCATCTTTCTTCCATCATCCCCATCATCTCTGTAACTCCACATTCTTAACAAGAAACACACAAGCACAGGTAAAGTGTAAACCACCCTTTTCTCTCCTCCACACATCACAACCACCACCATCAACTTAAATATGTATCACTCATCCCTTTGCTTTCTTTGACTTGCTTTAGGTTGTGGGTGCACATCAACAATGGCAACAGCCTCAGCCACTCTATCTCCAGCAACATTCAAGGCAGCCACAGCAAGAGTTGGTGGCCAAAGCAAGGCAAGAAAAACCATGAAAGTGAAGTACATATCAGCGCTGAACTCATATGGTGGACTAAAAGCAGAGAATGATGTGACCTCACTTGGGGTGCCTGTATGCACAGAGAGGTCATTTGCAAAGATTGTGAACTCCCTCTCAAAAGGAAGAAAAGGGGGTGGTGCATTGTCATCCACATGCAATGAAGCCAGTGAGATTTTCAAGATTGCAGCAATCATGAATGGACTTGTTCTTATTGGAGTAGCTGTTGGGTTTGTTCTTCTCCGAATTGAAGCATCTCTTGAGGAATCTGAGTGAGCATTTCGTTAACTAAGTTCATGTATTTATGTATGTATTTTATTCTTTGTATGGTTTCTATAGAACTTGATTGATTATTTTGGTTACTTGAAACAAAGTAGCAAAACTGAGTTTCAATTCAAGACCTAAAATATGAGATTGAAATGAAATCACTGTTATCAGTAGATAATTTGGGATCAAAGAGTTCAAAAAATAAAATGTAATTGAACCATACTTCAAAAAATTAAAGAAAAAAAAATGTAATTGGACCAAAGAGTGGTGATGTGTATCTCTTACCTTTATATTTGAGCAAGATATATCAACTTAGATGGCTACCCTTTCCATCAAATATGTCCTTGAATTAGTCGTAGAATTAGTTGTAAAAGTGATTATTATTAATAATAAATGATTGTTGATGGGTAAAATTAGTTAACTGGTAACCCTTCTACTTTGTATTTTTACTAAATTGAAAAGATAAAATAAATTAAATAAATGAAAGCGGTAGCCTCTCATACACATATATATATATATATGTAATTTTATTAAAATCAAAAGGAAGGGTATAATTGGTGATATATGGGGGTGTGTGTGTGTAATATATGATTTAAAAAGGAAATCAATCGAGCAGACATTTAAAAAACATTTTGCATTAGACATATAAATTTACAAGTAATTTTTAAGTTTACAGTAGAAAATTGAGTTTAGATGTAATTTTTAAGGGATACAAATAAGTCACTCTCAAACCAAACCTAATGAACCTTACAAACCTAATATATAGAAGTAAATAAAAATACATTGTTAATTACACTCCCCTACTTTTTTCATTTAATATAAAAAATAAAATAATACTAGATTTTTCATGTATTTTATTCAAATTCATGTCTAAATAATATGATATATGAGTTATCAAAATTTTATAAATTATCATATCATGATTTATAAAATCTTGACAACTCAAATATTACATAATTTATGTATGTATTTGGATAAAATATTTGAAAATCCTAACATTACTCTTAAGGATAAGGTCATGAACCATAAGACGTGGTCATAAGTTGTAGGTTGTAATACTGCACAACTAAAAATGCCAGTTGGATCAAATAAGGATGAAGTTAGGTCTCCTCGTCCCCATTCCTCTTATCAATTTTTCTATCTCCACCCAAATTCCCATTTGGAAAAAATGGGTATGAGAAATTTGGGGGGTGGATTTTAACATTAACATCTCCATCCTTGTTCTTTGTACTCATTTGAAGATTTTGTTTCATTTTTTATACTTTGCAATCAAATTGTATTCCTTAAAAAGAAATTGATGATTAAGATTAGTATTTAGAAGAAAAGTTATATATGATATTTTGATTAATAATTTGTGGATCTACTTACAACATATTTACCCTTTTAGTAAGTTTACTCAAGAATAATATTGGATATTTAAAAAAAAAAAAAAAAAGTTAGTTTGTGGTGTAGATACAATTTTTTAGCGGTGCAAATATTGCTACTCTAATAGATATCAAAACAAAAAAAGAAAGCTTACTACTGCTACATACAGTTGGGCTCCATTTGAAACTTGAAGTCCAATTCTGACCCAACTCTTTTCATAAATTGGGCTGGCGCCCAGGCCCAAATCATCTTATCACATGGCAAAAAATTTGAGAATATTTTTGAATAATATGGTATTATTCAAAAAATATATATTTACATAACTAACACGAGGGAAACGGAGAAAACATTCCCTTTGCCATTTACATTTAGGGACGCAATTCCATTACCATCCCATCCCCAATTCATTAAAATCTCTAAAAATTTTCAAAATCTTCCTCCAAACGAAAAATCTGGATAATCAGGAATGTTTTGACATATTTAGTTACAACTTGCAAATTTTAGCTTACAAATCGTAAGTTGTAGATTGTAGGCTGAAGTTACAATTTGTAGATCATAGATTGTTCATTCTTGTTACTTAGTTAAGAAACCATGTGATAACTACAAAAGAAATACTGAAGTAGCATGCATTGTTGAGTGGATGTTGAGATCTATGTGTCGATGTGTATATAACTCATCCATGACACACAAAAAATAAAAAATGATATTTTGTCCATAACTTGTTCCTTACAACAAGGGAAGTGATATTGCAATGATAAGGTAAGTAATTCTTAATTTGTTAACCAGTAGGCAGTCAAACGATGACACTTTTTCTGCAACAAAACGAGTATTCTGATTTGAGCATAAAAAAAATATCAAGTAGACAAAAAGCATTACAATAATTTGGACTGCTAAAACTCTTTAATTCTCACTCTCATAAAAGAAATAGGTTGTGCACTCACAGGTTACTTGACAAGGTGGTCAAGCATATCCGGCCCTTTTTCGTAAAGCAAGGCCACGATTTGAGTAATAATGTTCACCATATGGATAATTTCAGTCTAACCCACTTATTATGAATAAATTACTCTTAAATTCTTTTAAGTTATAGTATAGTTTTCCACTTTAATATGGATCATTCTCTCCTACCTAGTTGAAAGTATAATTAAAAAATAGTGTCAAGTTCCAAATCGTTTTTTAGTATCTTGATTTTTGATGTTCTGACTTTTGAAATAGGTATTTGTACAAAAAAAAAAAAAAACTATGGAAAAAAGTAAAAAGAAGAAGAAGTGGTTGCAAATTTGGATGTAACAAAAGAATCATTTTATGTTACAATTTTATTGTAATTTTCAATGAGAAAAATATACCACGTTATAATATACTTTGTTGGTGAAGTAACCAACTTGTAAAACACAAACATATCGTATAATTTAAAAACTATCGTTTACGTTGGAAATCGGAACTATAGATATCTAAGAAAGAAGATCATGAATAAATGCATATGATACATGATTTCGTCTGTCCGTGTATGAATGTCCTTTTTTTATTTTTTTTATTTTTGGAAACAAGTGTACGAGTGTCCTAATGCAATTAAATTATTGAAGATGTTCGCTCACAATGACTTCACTTCCTATTGATCTTGTACTCGCAAGGGATGTGACAAATTATTTGTAAAATGAAATTAGTGATCCATCCAATGTCTCATTACTCTATCTATAGTTATGGTCGCAGATATAATATGGTGATAATTACACTTCTCCACAAATTGTAACTCTTGAATTATTATTCTTTTAGAACAAGTTATATAAATCTATCATATATTCTACGGAAAAGATATAATATTCACTGATATTTATCTTTACTTACATTAAAATACGTGATTAGTCAACCTATGGAATAATCTTACGATACAATGACTAAACACTTCTATTATCAAATCACATTTTGACAGCAGACATCTATAATGCAATGATATCTTTATATTATTGCTCAACTTGATCAGCTAGAGTAGTTGATTTGAAGGATAGGGTCGACCACATGTTTCCGTCTCTAGGACAATTGACTCTCTAAGCTCCTCCCAACCGCTTATTTCTTTTTCTCTATGATTAGACTTCTGCAGACTACCTCTTAAGAGGTGTATTTACCCTAGAACTTTCAAAAAAATAAGTGGGGATCACTCTTCATGAAGAAATAACATTCACTAATATCCTTAATTACATTAAGACATCTTATCATTAGTAAACATATGAAATACCCTTGCAATGCAATGACTAAAACTTTTATTATATCAAACCACGTTTTGACAGTAAATGTCTATATATTAAGCTTTGTATTAAGCTATTTTATCATTAGTCAACATATGAAATACTCTTGCAATGCAATGACTAAACGCTTTTATTATCAAATCACGTTAATTTGGACAACAAATATCTCTGACGTAATAATGACTTTATATTATTGCTCAAACCTTTTATTGAAAATTACAAGAGTAGATGATTTAAAGGATAGGGTCCACCACAACATGTCTCCATTTGTAGGAGCATTGACTCTCTAAGCCACTCCTACTCTCTTTTTCTTTATAATTAGACTTTTGTAGAGTCCATCTTTTGGTGGGTATTTAATCTAGATCTTTAAAGGATAAGCATGGGACCACTTTTTAATTTAATATATTCATTTATAATTATAGATCATAATAGATTTATATTAAAAATTAAAAGATAAATATTTAAAAACAAAATATAGAAAAAACGATCATTATTAAAATAAAATAATAATCAATTATTTAAGAAGTCACAAACAAAAAGTTTTAGATAGACTGATTAAAAGAGAGATGTCTGCTACTAAAGGACTATAAAAAATATGATTTATTTCCTACATTATTATTATTATTATTATTTTAAACAAACAGAATTTAATTTGAAGGAACGACAGAAAGAAAAAAAAAAACCCTTTCAGCCTATGACTAATAAAAACAATGAAGCCCTGTAATAGAAGAAGAACGAGACGACAACAAATCAGAGCTATTATGAAATAATATTTTGTATATCATATTATATCCCAAAGAATATTGTAAAAATATTACTGAGGCAGTGCGAGCATCTGTTCAGGTTGTCGATTTCATGATCAGTGCTTGATTGTGTTAGTTACGTGATGCCATTTAATGGCTATATACGATTGGTGGCAAATTTGAATTTGAATTTGAGAAGGTGTGTGTTATTTCGCTTAATCAATAACTTATGCATGAAGTCCACCACCATTATAATATTAAAATATTAAAATCTTTGTGTTAAAAGTAAATTAATTTGCACCGCCATTGTTTGCCTACGTAAAAGCATGGGTGCTAGTAATTTCAAATGGCCAAAATCCTAAGTCTCATGTCTTATGTTCTAGATCTTAAATATATTTGAAAGTTTTCTTTTCTTTAGTTCTCTCTCTTAAAATTTTAAAAAGAAGTTACATTATAATTGTTGATTTAATAAATTTTTTCTAATCTTGATCTGTAGATATTTTTCTCATATAGAGGATTTTATCACGTAAATCTGGTGTCCACTATTTTATTTTATTTTTTCATTTTTTTTTAATATTATTCTCGATTTCATATATATATTTTGGTGGTGTAAACCGAAAAACAATTTAACTATTATATTGGTAATTGAATGTTTGAAGTCCCTCAAAGGGGGGAAGGGTCCCCCAACCCCCCAGAATTTTTGAATTTTTATTTTTTTAATGTATAGATGTTATTTTATTAGAAAATTTAATAAGAATTAAAAATCTAAATTAATTTAGAAGAAATAAGTTTGTGGTGTTGCCAGCACTAGCTAGTTCCGCCCTTGAAGTCACGGGTTCTATATTGTTTTTTATGAGTTTATAAGTATGTATTTGAAATAGTGTCAATGAAATTTATATTTTTTATGAAATACTATGATGATTCTGTAATAATATAATTATTTTGTTACTTTACTTTTAAGCATGTTTTATAATTTTTATATATTGATAATAATTTACATTAATTAGATTAAACAGATTATATTTAAGAATTTTTCTTATAGTCGATCAAATTGCATTTAAAATTTGGAAATTGAAATAAATTGAACTGTTTCTAAAAAAAAAAAAAAAATGGTGCTGCAATCTCTTTAATTCAGTTGGACTTGGTCGAATATTTAATCGAGTAAAATCAATCCTATTTACTTGTGCCTATTGCAGAGCCTTATTTTGGGTGGCAATGATACCACAATCGGCACACTGACATGGACACTCTCTCTACTATTAAACGACCGCCGTGCACTGAACAAAGCTCAGGATGAGCTCAACCTTCATGTTGGAAAGCACCGGCAAGTGGAGGAGTCAGACATTAAGAATATCGTTTACTTACAAGCCATTGTCAAGGAAACATTGAGACTATATCCACCTGCACCACTTACAGCACGTGAGGCCATGGAGGACTGCACAGTCTCCGGATTCAACATTCCAGCCGGCACACGTCTTTTCCTGAACATGTGGAAGCTGCACCTGACCACAGAGTTTAGTCAAACCCTTTGGAGTTCGTTCCAGAGAGGTTCCTGAATCATGAACGTGCTGAGTCGGATGTTAGTGGTCTCCATTTCGATTATCTGACTTTTGGTTCTGGTATGATGAAGTGTCCAGGGATCTCATTTGCACTTCAAGTAATGCCCTTGACCCTGGCAAGGCTGCTTCAGGTTTATGAATTGGGGACTGTTTCGGACACAGTTGTTGACATGAGTGAAGCTCCATTGGAGGTTGTTCTAACACCGCGGATACACCTTCCATGCTATTAAATTGTTTTATATATATATATTATAAATGTTATATGTCAACTTCAAATCTTAAATGCTATAATTGAATTATTTCCTATCGGCTTAAACTTTTAGGTTTGATAATTACTAACATGATATCAGAGCGTGAAGGTTCCTAATTCAAACTCTCTCTCCTTTCTTTATCTGAAAATTATCTCATTACACATGTTATATAGTATGGGATGTTTAGCATATATTCGTCATCTGTCATCTGTTCATATTTCACATAAGGGGACATGTCATGTGTCAACATCAAGTATTAAATATTATAGTTGGGTCACATCCTATCAACTTAAGTTTTCGGGTCTGATAGTTACAAACAATAAAGATAGAGTTTTTATGGTCCATACGTCTTAACTTTCAAATTATTAAGATCATTAATCAAATTCATTTATTGCATTTGAATTGAATTAGAGAGAGAAATTATTTTAAAAAATAGAATGTAATAGATGAATTTGATTACTAATCCTAACAATTTAAAAGTTAAAATACGATGTCTATAAAAGTTTTATATATTAAAGTTTTTATAGTCAGTACGTTCTAACATTAAAATTGTTAAGATTACTAATCAAATTCATTTATTGTATTTGAATTGAATTGAAGAGATTAATTATTTTAGGGAGATAATATAATGGATGAATTTGATTAATGATCCTAATGATTTAAAAGTTATGACACAATAACCATTAAATATATATATATATGTATATATAATTGCCTTTACTTGCCGCAAGAGGCTTGCTTTGTTATAATTTTCAAGGGTAGAACATACATCACATACTACAAAATTGGTTTATGTTTGTATTCTGTAATTTCTTTTTGCAAGATCGTATTAGTATGGATGTCAGAAAAGATGGTAACTTCTTTCTGCAACAAATATTTCATAATCAAATATGTATATAATATAATATATATAAATATATATATGATTTTCAAAGAAAATATATCATGCTATAGAAGTAGAACTGACAAGCCATTAATTAGTATCAGTTTGATTGACCCTTTTATCAATGATTGAAAAATCGAACACGGACTATTTTGTGCCCGTGATAATTTAACAATGATAGTAAATTGTGCTCATTGTAATATCCATTAAAATTTATCCAATTACATGATGTTCAACTATTCCTATAAAATTAATAATTTTTTTAATACATATAAATTTGTTTGAACTTTTTAAAATATGCATCTTAAATAATTCTAATAAACTTTATATCAAATACGTGGCATACACCCCTATAATTTAGTGCATGCTATCAAACTGTTTTTTTCTATCTAACTTAATTTAATGAGTCTAAATTCCTTTTTTTTTTTTTTTTTCCTTTTAATCTTTACATTTGGAAAAGTGATAAAAAAATAATAATGTGAAAATAAAAAAAAAAAAACAAAAGAAAGAAAAATTATGGTTTGTCACATAGCTCCAAAATTTTGATCGTCCGATACATTATCCTCCTAGAAGTTATTTCTTTAGTTTTATTCTAATAATATATCATAAAAACATTTCACACTTAAATAAAATAGTATTTTGACTTACTATTTGTAACGCCCCGATAATTATTTCCGTCCGATTTATATTTGTTGATTTCATAAATAATTTATTAAATGGAAATAAATTTGAATTTAATGAAAATAAATGATTTATTATATAATTATAAGTATTATTATTGTTATTATTATTATTGTTCATTAAAATGAATTAATTAATTTTGGATATAATAAAGTTATGAATAAATTTGAATGAGTTAGTGGGATGATGTAATGACAAGAATGTCAAATGGGATATTAGAATGTGAGTAGGGGTGTAAATGCAAAAATAAAAACTTTTGGGGTTAATTTGTAAATGTCAAAAATTTTGGGGCAAAAGCGTAATTATAAAAAGTTGATTACTATACAACCGGTTGCTTCAAGATTTTTTCGTGGCTGTTCTCTGGTTCAGCTGCCGACTCTTCTGCTCTGTTCTGCCGTGAGTGCCTCTCCTCCATTTTCTTCCTTTTGTTTTGTTTTCTTTACCAATTAATTCCTTAAATCTCTTAATTTTTCCATGATCTACCTATTTCTAAGCTCAAAATCTCTAAAACCCATCTATTTGTTAAGTTTAATTTCGAGATTGAAGGGATTCAATGAAAAAATATGGCATGGATGTGTGATTTGTGATGATTTTTGTGTATAAGTGTGATTTATATATATATATATATATGTTAGTGGTGGGATTACTTGAAAACTATATGGAAATATATGTAATTAGACTTGTCATTAATAGTAGGATTTGTTGAAATATATACATATATATATATATATATATGTTGAAGATCGGCATTCAATTGCCGAGAGAGAAATAAATATGTTTATACATTAAGAAATTAATGGAATGAGAGGAAAATAAAATATTAAGATAATAAATAAATAAATAAAATAAAAGAATTATGTAAGTGGATAGATTTATGTTTAATTGATTGAGTTAGGATTATAAATTATGTTTTACGATTGAAATAAAAGTTTATATATGTTTCAGATTTTATTTATTTAAGTAATGATCGAAGAAAAGTATTTAATTAGTTTATTAATTTAATGATTAGGTATTAGAATTTAGTATCTGAGTATAGAATATGCATTTTGATAATTATATTTATATTTATAAATCGAGTTATACAAATGTTGCATACAAATGATTCAAGATTTGAAAATGATTAAAATGACATTTTTTTTGGGTATGGGTACGTATGTTTCAGTTTTTGTTATGTATTGAAAATAAATTAATTATTTAGCAAATTATGTGATACTGTTATTTTTAATTGCTTTGATTTCGTGCTTATATGAAAATCACAGTACAAATAATTTTGTGACATTATGTAACGAAAAATAAAAAGTTTGAGAAATATATATATTAGACGGAAAATAGAAATCGAGTGTATTGTGAAATTATTTTGACAATAATGATTGTAATAAAAGTTTGTTTGAACTACGAGGGCTTTGATCCCAATAATGAAATGAGTACGTAGGCGTTTGAGGTGATATCTCAAACTCAAGCCAATTAAAATATAATAATAATTTAGTTTCCTAGACCGTATGTACAGTATGAAGTAACCTAATAGTATTTTCGTCATTTAAATTTTATTGTTTTTATTTATGTGTTAAACTAATGATTTTGAATATTTTATGTGATGAAATAATACATGAAAATAAAGTTTTTTTTAAAATCCCTTCATTGACCAAATATATGTCAATTTCGAATTTAAGGATAGTTTGATTTTTTTTATTTATTAATGTGACACTTACATGATGATGAATAAATTATGTTTGATTTTAAAATCCATGAAATTAATTCGGTAAGTGGTCATACAGGATTATGTAAATGTGATTTTGATGAATTTCGTAAGGAAACGGAAAGAAATTGGCAAGTTCAGTGCCTTGATCGAGCATATATCGGAAGAAAGATACGAACGTTTTGAAAATGATTTAATGAGTTCATTGAATGAAAAATAGAGTTTTGCAATGTGTATACTGATAATTTGGGTATCTATAAATATATATATGAAAGTTTGTGACTGAAACTGAATTTCTCGCTTTCCGAATGAAATTTTTATATGGAAATAAAAATTGTTAAAAATATAAAATTTGTGTTAGTTAATAAAATTGAGAAAGAGCCTGAATAAACCTGAACATTAGTAGGTGGGGATTGGTAATGGACATACGATACGAAATACAGTATTCGACGGATGGATTATGAGAGGCACCGAGTGTCCGGTCCTGAAGTCGAAACCGATTGTAATATGTGATCAGGATATGCGACCTGGCGGGTAGCCACCGAGTGGCCGATGCCAGGAGATCCGATTGTGATATGTGATTGTGATATGGGACTCGGCGGGTAGTCACCGAGTGACCAATGCCGGAGACGCCATTTATTCTGACGGGTAGCCACCGAGTGACCGATGTCAGAAGATCCATTTGCCAATCCATGGTACCGTGTCAGAATTTATGAAAGGCAATGAGAAAAATATAAAGGAATCCGAGTTGTTAAGATTAGAAATAACACTAATGGTGTTAATGGATGGATTAATTGGTAAATTTGAGTTTCTTGTAATTTATTTGTAAAAGTTTAGAAATTATGCAAAATTTCTTTATGATTTATATTTGGAAAAATGTTAGCATATGGTGCATATAACGTGAATCTATGTTGTTGTATAATACAATTTTATTACTTTTAAAAAACGAATACCCTTACTAAATAGTAATACTTAGAGCGGTGGATTTACCACGCGTAGGTAATTAAATTTGGGCTTCTTGTTGAGATGAAGACGAAACTCCTGCAGATACTTTTTGAGTCACATCCGCCATATATTTTTGAATAATATTCATTTTGCATCATGTGTATATACATGAGGGCACCACCATGTATGTGTGTAAGTTTTTAAAATTTAAAACGTCTGTAAAGTAAAATTTATATTAAAGTTATAAAATATTTGTAAGTTTTGTATATTATTTGATAATTATGTAATATAAAGTTTTCTGGTGATGGATTTTGAATTTTGATTAAATATTAATTTTAATTGGTTGCGTGTTGAAGTGATTTTTTGAAATCGGTCGGGAGGTCCGAATTGAAGTTGAGAATTAAATTTTATAGAAGTGTTATTATTTTCTTTATAGGTTAAGTTTTGGATTTTCAGAAAAACAGAGGAGACTCTGCCGGATTTTTTTTTAAAATATTAATTATGAGAAAATGATATAAGAAAATTTTTTTATCGTAAAACTTTTAGTGGTGATTCCATTTCTTTTTAAAAAAAAAAATTTCAAATCAATGTTTAAAATGAATTTTCAGTTCGGAACCGTAACGCTCTTCGTCTCGAATCTCACGTCGACGAGAAATCGGGGTAAAAGGTGTTACACTATTATTATTATTAAAATAGTTTATGAAATATCATCAACATATAGATCATTTTGGTTTAAATTTATTAAATTATTTCCTTTTAGCAATTTGGATAAAATCAAATAAAATACCAAAAACTTGATAGTTAAAAAGGGTATAAATAATGAGTTATTATTTCCATATCTTTCTCTTTTTTGAAAAAATAAAAACAACTTCATCAGACATCATCACCCTTAAACACAAAGCCTTGGATTATTAATGTTGAGCTAAAGTTTCAATAGTCTATGAATTAGTGGAAAATTCAGTTAATTGTCCTGCCGACTTTTGTTTTGTTGTGTTGGCTAAGAGAAATGTTTTTAGGACAAAATTTGTGAAAACGTTGGCCATGTCCCATGGACGGCAATTCAGTATAATTTTAACTTGTGCATGTACTTAAATAACACCCATGTGAGCAGCAATTCATTATTCATCATACATTTAACGTACATACGAATGAACTTATAACACCGTCCACACAAACACATAACAAGACAGCTTTGGATGGATTATTGTTACGTATGGTTTCCAAAAGTCGCTTTTGAATGTACTCTGAAAAGTAAAAATAGCTTTCAATTTCCATTTTTACATTCATTATTTTCATCAAATTTTTGGACAGATCTCAAACAAACACCAATCAAATTCAACAGAATACAAAGAAATAAAAAAAAAATAAGGAAGAGAAAGATCAATCCAACCCATGCAAACTAGAAATTGAAACAAGGAGAATTTGGAGCTATTGAATTCACAAAAAACGAGAGAGAATTTGATTTGATTAAGAGGTGGAGATCAAGTATTCACCATAGACTCATGAGAGAAGAGGCTAGAGCTAAAAACACTGAGGGCTAAAGACAATGAAAAGGTAAGTAAAAAAATTGGAGGCGACATGTTTGTACTGGGCAAGGACGTCGAGTGAATAGTTGGATAAGACCTAAAGAAAGATTAAAAAAAAAAAAATGGGAGGCAGCTGGGTTGTGATGGTAGGGACGTAGGGTGAATAATCGGATGAGACCTAAAAATTTTAGGTTTTATACATATTTAATGTTACCAAACTTATTATTTTAAATTTCTCAAAAAAAATTATTATTTTAAAATTTAATGTTTTATGTTCTCCAAATTAATTATCTCTTAAATTATTAAAATAGAAATGAAAGTATTATATAATTTGTTTCAATTAGAATATAATGGTCATATTATAATCTAAATAGCTTTTGAAATATTCATAACAAATATTCTCAAAAGCGTTTTCTAGTATTAAAAGCTCTTTTAAAATATATTATTTAAGCGGTTTACGAAAGGTTAATTGAACTCTAATTTTTTTTTTAAATTAAAAGTAAAAGTGATCTCAAACGAATAATATTATATGAAATTTTCAAAAAATTATGTAGGTGAGTTTTTGAACGGCAACAAAAAATAAAATAAAATTTTAATACGGTTAGTTTTCATAAACTATAATTTATAAAAAAAATATGCACTCGTGATGTTAGAAAAGTTTTTTTATTTTTTATACTAAATTTAAAATTTAATATATTTTTAGTACTGAAAAATAAAACTTTTTCTTGTATAATGCAAATTCTAAAATATATTTTTAGTACTGAAACATTTGAACACCAATTCGATGTTTTATGTTAGAATGCTGCCACGTTGGAGTTGGAGTAGCTCTTAGGAGGACAAACACGACTCTTCACCGTACTATAATTTCTAGCCCATGTCTGTATACATTTAACAACGTGATATCTTGTACAGAGAGGGGAAAAAACGTGTGTATAGATAAGGTCACAACTCTCAAAAGACAAGGCCTTACGTGACTTACGTCCGAGACTAGACAGGGCTAATTTGTTGGTTGCCATTTTTACAGATATTAATTGAACACCTATACGATTATTAGGTGATTTCCACGCCTCTCCTCGCTTCCGCGTCTAACTTGACAAATGACAATATCTAAGGATACATGCATTTTCTTTGTTGTGAAAATCATGCGATTTAAATGAGGCCCATGAGGGAACCTTCTCTAGGGGATAGATTACTGATGCCCATTTAATCTGTATATTCTCTATTTTTCATGTGGTTGCCATTTTTTATATAGTTACAAAAAAATTATCATCTAGTTTCTATTATAGAAAGAGACAAAGAGTCTCTTTCTATATCTATATATATACATTATACTATCAATAGTTAGATAAAATATTATCTTTTTGTTCTGTCTGATTGTGGAAAACCATGGAGTTCTCACTTCATCTGCAAGATATCATAGTCTTGTTTGCATTTGGTTTTGCTATTATCTTTCTTTGTGTGACTATAAACACAACCAGAAGAAACAAGAGAGAAGGCAGGAAACCACCAGAGCCAGCAGGGGCATGGCCTATTATTGGTCACCTTCCTGTTCTTGGATCAAACCAGCTGCTACATCAGACACTAGGGGAGATGGCAGATAAATATGGAAACGCCTTCATGATCCGCCTTGGAATTCATCGAGCACTCGTGATTAGTAGCTGGGAAGTGACAAAAGAATGTTTCACCACCAATGACAAAGTCTTCCCTACGCGTCCCAAGTGTTTAGCTGCAAACATCATGGCCTATGACCATCTCATGCTTGGCTTTGCTCTTTATGGACCATATTGGCGTGGCGTTAGGAAGCTAGCCGATGTTGAGCTTCTCTCGAATCACCGCCTGGAGTTGCTGAAGCATGTTCGTGACACAGAAATCAACATTTTCATAAAAGAATTGTATGCACAATGTGTCAAAAAAAGAGGCCTTGTTGTTGTAGAAATGAAGGAAAGATTTGGGGACTTGGCAATGAATATTGTAGTGAGAATGATTGCTGGTAAGCGATACACTGACACAAGTGGTGATGAGCAATCAAGGCGATGCCAGAAGGCCCTGGGCGATTTCTTCCATCTAGTGGGTCTATTTTTGGCCTCAGATACTGTTCCATTTCTTGGTTGGTTAGATATCTTGAAGGGTTATATAAGTAAGATGAAGAAGACGGCTAGGGACTTGGATTATGTGCTTGGGAGTTGGGTGGATGAGCATCTCCAGAGGAGACTCAATCAAAACATTAGTGATGAGGGACAGGATTTCATCCATGTCATGCTGTCAGCTATCGATAATGGCAAGATTTCTGCTCATGATGCCAATACTGCTGTTAAGGGTACTTGCTTGGTATGTTCGTTCATTTTTTATTTTTTATTTTTTATTTTTTTCTGAAGGTTCATACAAAAATTTTATTGGTCTCATTCACATCATTATCGTTTTCATTGGACTGATGTTTACATATTATGAATCAAGTATTTAGACTGAGGAAAGCCACTTGATTAAGTGATAAGGTCAAATTCATCCACCACAATTCTTTATAGTGACTGTGTTCAACTTGCTTAAGTCACGCTAATATTTAAGCAATTTTTCTATTTTTCTACTTTGTGTAGGTAGTTTTCTCATTTCCTCCTTACTAAGGATCAATAACAGAGTTCTGAATTGTATTTTAGAATCTTATATTATGCGATTTCTGATTGTTACTGTATTTGTAACATCAGAAATAATAATACTAATAATAAGTATTTAGACCTATAATTACAGATATAAAATGAACTTTTATAGACAATGGTATTTTGGTGTTTATTGTAGAGCCTTATTTTAGGTGGCAGTGATACCACAAAGGTCACATTGACATGGGCACTCTCTCTGCTATTAAACAACCGTCATGTACTCAAAAAGGCTCAGGATGAGCTAAACCTCCATGTGGGAAAGCACCGCCTAGTGGACGAATCGGACATAAAGAATCTGATCTACTTACAAGCCATTGTGAAGGAGACAATGAGACTATACCCTGCTGTGCCACTTTCAGCGCCACGTGAGGCCATGGAGGACTGTACTGTGGCTGGATTTAACATCCGAGCAGGCACACGCCTTTTTGTGAACCTGTGGAAGCTGCACCGTGACTCCAGAATTTGGTCCAACCCTGAAGTGTTCATGCCAGAGAGGTTCCTGAATGAGCATGCCAATTTGGATGTTAGGGGTCTGCATTTTGAGTATCTACCGTTTAGTTCTGGTAGAAGGAAGTGTCCAGGCATCTCATTTGCGCTTCAAGTGCTGCACTTGACCCTGGCAAGGCTGCTTCACGCCTTTGAATTGGGGACAGTTTCGGACGCGATGGTTGATATGAGTGAAGGTCCTGGATTGACTGTCCCCAAAGCAACACCACTAGAGGTCATCCTTACTCCAAGGCTGCCTTCCATGCTATTTGATTTCCAACAATAATTCCCTCTATTGTAAAACTGTATGCTATGTTATATTGATCCGTTCAAGTTTTGCAGAATATTAATTTGTGAATGGTCAAAATTTATTGTCTGGTAGAGATAATTTCTACCTGTCATAATATTTAGAATTATAATTTCACATAGAACGTTTAAGCTTTATAGTAATAGGGCTGTTTTTTATTATTCGACATTTTTTATGGGTTAGGCAACTTGAATCTATACTCTCAAATATCGAAAAATGATTGTCCACACAAATGGTGGGACGGTAAGATTTGAACTTACCACTTAAGTGACAGGTGGAAGATGACTTACCGCCAGACTATTTTGCTTTCCTCGGAATAGGATTTGATACGTTAATTTTTTATAAGTAGGGATAATTAGGGACATATTAGTACTTGATCATTACTATACGAATGATTTGTATTATAACCAACCCATATGTCAGTGTCGACGATAATGATCTCCTCCACTGCAGGGAGATTGATGCTTGATCACCTTTCAATGTTCATCATTACGTCCTAGTGGATCATCGACAAGGACCATCTATTGACGAGTATGCTCATGGTATTGGTGGCAAGTGGCTGTGGTGGGCTGTCTTAAAGGTTAGTTTTTGGGTTAACTGTAGTTAAATTGGGGTTAGGTTTAGGTAACTTGCATTAACTAAAAAAGTAATATTAGGTTTTCCAAATATTTTATCCAAATTCGTACCTAAATGATGTAGTATATGAGTTGTCAAGATCCTATTAATTATCATATCATCTTATGATTTATAAGATTTTGACAACTCACATTTCACATTATGTGAATATGGATTTAGAGAGGATCTAAGGTGTGTACCCACTAAATCAAAGATCTATTTAGTATTGAGGTTACTGACCTTATATACAAGGTTAAAAAAGAAAAATTACATAACCGAATTTCGTTGATTCATAAAGTTAAATAATAAATCAGTTAAACAGATTTTTATTTTTCGAGATTATAAATAGGAGGATTTGATTTGATAATTCATTAAAAGTTGGACATTATTTACAAATCCCTCTAGAGTTTGAAAATATTTTACATTTATAAATGCAATGACCAAAATATCATCATTTTTGTTTCGTTATATTACCCCTTTACAAATAAATCTCGTTTACTTACAAATAATTTATCATGTACTGAAATTTAGTATTGTTTAAATTGACCTTTTTGTTTTGAAAAATTTAAATTGACTTTTTATATATATTAGAGTTTAATTTATTTTTATGATTTATAATATAAAGTGTGATATATCATGTCAAACAATAAGCATAAATGTACCAACTTCGATACCAAAAAGCCAACCTTTGTCATCACATTTGCGCAACATGGGGTTCTATGTGCATAAGAGCCCAATATTCACCTGGCACTTAGGCCTGCTTTGTGAATACGTCACACAGAGAATGGGCTTTAAAGATTAACTGGGCTTGATACTAAAGGGATAACTTGTCCATCAAATCATCTCATTTTGTATTCTCAATGTTTTATTTTTAAGTTTGGGTAAGGGGTTATTTTGGATAGTTTCACTATTTTGATTTTTTTTTTTTTTAATTTGAATACTCTTATAAAATTAAAAAGAAGAAAAGTAAATGGCACATTTATTTGAAACGCGTTTTTGTATTGTAAAAACACATCTTTGTGCTAAAAAAAAAAAATGCTGCTTTTACACCAATATGACACCTTTGACCATGAGTACAACAACTTCCCTTAAATTTTCAAAGGTGTAATAGAAACACTCCCTAGTGTTAGTCAATCACTATTAAGTGTCAATAAAAAATATGAAATTATCAAAATATCATTTACTTTTATTATTTTTAATTTAAATGATAAATATATATTTTTAATTTGAAAATTATAAAAAGTGAAAAAAAATTAGAGATGACATCACCATCTCCAACAAGTCTCCACTAGGAGGTGGAGACTCCACCCCACCAGTGGAGACTAATGATGGAGATTAAGTGGTCTTTATACAATAGAGACCAAACAATGGAGACTATGTGTTCTGCATCAATAAATATTAGGTAGTTCCAGATGGAGACCAAAATTCTGGTCTTCGATCTGCCCAAATTGGAGATCGGATGTGGTTTTTATATCTAATGAATTTCTGATCAAAACTCCATCGAATAAGGAGATTAGGTCTTCATTATTATTATTATTTTTTTTAAATAATAATTTGTTATTTAATTTATACAATATTTAATATTTGTGAATGAGTTATTTTTCCTTGGTTTAATGGAAAGGAATCAACGGCAAACTAAGGACAAGGAGTGTTTGTGTAATACTTTTAAAAGTTCAAGGAAAGTTGTTATAATTATGACCAAAAGTGCTATATTGATGCAATTTCATTTAACTTCAAGGACATTTGTGTAATTTTTCCCGCTAACTTTTCCATCTTGGTGATAGATAAAGGTTGTCAAATTCTCAATTTTCATTCTAAATTAAACAACACTTCTTTTCTTTCTTTCTTGTTATTTTTTTTTTTTAAGTATAAATACATTTATATTTACCGAGACCTTTAAATGATCACATTAGGGAACAATTTAAAACGCAACATTTAACTTTTCTCCCTCTTTGTAGAAAGAGAGAAACTTACACCAGTAGGAAAAACTGTTTTCCAACTAGAGGAAATAATACGTAGATTGTTTACAAATAAGTGGATTGATATAAAATTATTTATTTTTTATGGTAGATGTACTCGAAGCTGTATTTGTGATAAGCAACAGGGTGGGTGTGCGGCAAACCACTTGTGTTTCAGACAACACTTCTATTATTGAAGATTTTTCCTCCTTGTCGCATGCAAAAAAAATGTGATTAATAATTTTACTTATTTGACAAGTTTAGTAAGGCTGTCGAGAAACAACACATCTGAACTACAATCACTCCTGTCAGTGGGGTGTAATATGCCAATGCAATCAAAACCCCAAACTTGCTCTGTTTTGTATGCTAGTGTGGAAGTATCTTAAAGAAATCGTTGTGGAATTATTGTACATTACAAACATGATATTCAGCTTAGATAGTAAGCAATTGGTAGATTCTAAAATGATGTTGTGTTAAACTATTTATTTTTTAATTAGCACACATCCCTTTACCTGTTATGGGTATAGATTTTCAAGCTACATATATAAGTTCAATCTTGTCAGTAAATTTTTTATTATATTGTGAAATTGTCGTATGAACCAGCCCACCCTTGATTATCAACCACCAAACCCAATCTTAGCCATCCATATATTCTTCATAACCCCTCTGCCAACGTCCTCTTTCGTTTCTCCTACGATGGCTCCTATGGCCACTCCTTCGCTGACAATGCCAATGACGGTTTTAATGGTTTGATGATGATGGTTTTGTGGTTTTGATGATCAGTTGATAGTTTGGTTGGTGGAAGAACGAGAGAGGTTGAAAACTTGAAGATGGCAATGGAGATCCAATCGGGATCTCCACTGCCTGCCATCTTCACAAATTTTTTTTTAATATTTTGATTTTTTTCATTTGATCTTGATTGTCCATCTTTGAGATGGATAGTTTAGATTCATTTAAAAAATTATTTTTAAATTATTTTAAATGTTTAAATTATTCAATTTTAAAATTATCTTATAATTTTAAAATTTTGAATTATCTTAAAAGTAACCCAATTATTTAGACGGACAATAAAGATCCAAATAGTTAAGAAAAAATTAAAAAGATAGGGAGAGAGAGAGTGATCATAAAACCCTAAATAAACTTAATATTGATGGTTAAAGGAGGTCATGTCGTCTGAAGGGGGGAGGTCATTGCAAAAAAAAAAAAAATACAAACACTGATGTAATTTGCTCTTTATTTAAATTGTCATTTGTCACTAAAATCAAACAACGCTTCTACTATTGAAGATTTTTCTTCATTTGTCATTTCACAACATCACAGTCATCCGGCACACTCGCAAAGAATGTGATCATAAGCTACTTGTGAATATAGGACTAATTTAGTTTAACTTATTTTACTTGATTGAAGCATGGATAATCATGGGCCTACATGATCAGATATACTCAAGATCAATTCAGATTCAAGACAAGATCAGTAAGGTTGTCAAGCAAACAGCACATCTATAAAACAACCACTCCTTGTATAGCATGATATAAGAAAATGAAGGCAGCATAAACAGCTCAGAATTGTTCCATTTTGTGCTAGTGTGGACAGTGTGCAAGTGTCGGCAATTGGCAGATTCTGAAAAGATTATTAACAGGTGGTTCTTGTCTTTTATCTTTTTTTTGGATATATTTTCAGGACCACTAATTATAACGGGTCACATGACTCTGCTAAAAATGAATGTGCTAATGCTATAAATCATCCACGTATCTATTTTCTGATGATAGTGGAAAACCAATGGCATTCTCACTTGAACTGCTAGAAATCGTAGTCTTGTTTGCATTTCTTTATGCTATTATCTTCGTTTGTGTGACTGTAAATACAACCAGAAGAAACAAGAGAGAAAGCGGGAAACCACCAGAGGCAGCAGGGGCATGGCCTATTATTGGTCATCTTCATCTTCTTGGACCAAGCCAGCTGTTACATCAAACACTAGGGGAGATGGCAGATAAATATGGAAACGCCTTCATGATCCGCCTTGGAATTCGTCGTGCACTGGTGATTAGTAGCTGGGAAGTGACACAAGAATGTTTCACCACCAATGACAGGGTCCTCTCTACACGTCCAAAGTCGTTAGCTGCAAAGATCCTGGCCTATGACAATCTCATGCTCGGCTTTGCTCCTTATGGACCATATTGGCGTGATGTTAGGAAGCTAGCTGCCGTTGAGCTTCTCTCAAATCATCGCCTTGAGTTGCTCAAGCATGTCCGTGACACCGAAATCAACTTCTTCATAAAAGAACTGTACGGACAATGTGTCGAAAATGGAGGCCTTATTGCCGTAGAGATGAAGGAAAGATTCGGGGACTTAACAGCCAATATTGTAGTGAGAATGATTGCTGGAAAGCGATATTTTGGCAGTGATGACACATGTTACGACGAAGAATCACGGAGATTTCAAAAGGCCTTCCGTGATTTCTTTTATTTCATGGGGTTGTTTTTAGTCTCAGACACTGTTCCATTTCTCGGTTGGTTAGATATCCTGAAGGGTTACATAAGTAAAATGAAGAAAACGGCTACGGAGTTGGATTATGTGCTAGAAAAGTGGGTGGAAGAACATCACCAGAGGAGACTCGATCGAAACATTAGTGATGAGGAGCAGGATTTCATTCATGTAATGTTATCAGCCGTTGATGATGACAAAATTTCTACTCAAGATGCGAATTCTGCTGTCAAGTCCACCTGCTTGGTATGTTTATATGTCTCCAGATTCGGTTGTAGTAATTAGTACTACATACAGAGTCATGCATTTATTTATACAACAAATGACACGTTTGTGTTCATTGCAGGGCCTTATTTTAGCTGGCACTGATACCACAATGGTTACACTGACATGGGCACTCTCCCTGCTATTAAACAACCGTCATGTACTGAAAAAAGAGCAAGATGAGCTTAACCTCCATGTGGGAAAGCACCGCCAAGTGGACGAATCAGACATTAAGAATCTGATTTACATACAAGCCATTGTCAAGGAAACATTAAGACTTTACCCTGCTGTACCACTTTCAGCACCACATGAGGCCATGGAGGACTGTACTATTTCTGGATTCAACATTCCAGCTGGTACTCGAGTTGTCGTTAATCTGTGGAAGCTGCACCGTGACCCCAGAATTTGGCTGAACCCTTCAGAGTTCATACCTGAGAGGTTTCTGCACGAGCATGCCAATTTAGATGTTAGGGGTCTCCATTTTGAGTGTCTACCATTTGGTTCTGGTAGAAGGAAGTGTCCAGGGATCTCACTAGCACTTCAAGTGCTGCACTTGACCCTAGCAAGGCTGCTGCACACATTTGAATTGGGGACAGTTTTGGACACAGTGGTTGATATGAGTGAAGGTCCTGGATTAAGTGTCCCTAAGGCAACACCATTGGATGTTATCCTTACACCAAGACTACCTATCCATTGATTTTAATAAGCAAGAATAATGATTGTTTATGTTGTCACAGCCTCACAGGCTCCTTGGTGATCACCACTCAAGTGGCACCAGTCTAGCTAGCAGGCCATCTTATTTATAATTTCAAACATGCGAAATTGTACGTTGGTGTAATATTGTTCTGTTAGTTCATGTTTGACTTGATGTATTATGTTGCACTAGATCAGACTATATAAGATTGAATTTAACTGCATAGAACTAGATTAGATTAAGTATTTGCAGGATTCTATTAAACAGTTTTAGAGGGGTAGAGATATCGACACCCTTTTCAAGAGCCCTAGTTAATGTTAAAGACTAACTGGCCTGATACTAAAAGGATAACTTGTGTATCAAATCATCTCATTTTTGGATCCTCAATGTATTATTTTTAATTTTTTTTAATTTATAAAATAATTTAAAAAACGTGTAATTGAAACACGTCTTTACATCGTAAAAATGCATTTTGCATTAAAGAAATGCACCAATTTAACACCTTTGACCATAATTCAAGTAACTTTCTTAAAATTTTTAAATGTGTAACACAAATATCTCCTGTCGTTAGTCAATCACCGTTAAGTGTCAATAAAAAATATAAAATGATCAAAATACTCTTATTTTATTTTAAATTTAAATAATAAATATATATTAGAGGGGTGTTCAATCAACTTGGGACCGTTTGTGCGATTTTCAATCAACACCCCAAAATTGCTCTGTTTTGTGCTAGTGTGGAAGTATCTTAAAGAAATTGTTGTGGAGTTATTGTACATTACAATCATGATATTCAACTTCCATAGTATGCAATTGGTAGATTCCAACAAGAAGTTGTGTTAAACTATTACCTTTTGATCAACACACGTCCTCTTATTGTGAAGTAGATTTTACCTGCTACATGTATAAATTTTCAGACTGCATATATATTCAATCTTGTCAATAAATTTTTTATAATGTTGTGAAATAGTAGCCCACCCTTGATTATCAACCACCAAACACAATCTCAGCCGTCAATCTCCACAACCCCTCCGCCGACGTCCTCTTCTGTTCCTCCTACGACGATTCCCATAGCCATTCATTCGCCAATGATGGTGATGATGGTTTTAATAAGAAAATGAAGGAAGCATCAACAGATCAGAATTGTTCTATTTTGCGCCAGTCCGGACAGTGTGCAAGTGTCCTGAAGAAATTATTGTGTAATTGTTGCCCACTACATCCTAGCATGCAAGTTGGTAATCTGCAATAATTGGCAGATTCTGGAAAGCTTATTAACATGTGGTTGTTATTATTTATTTATTTATTTATTATTATTATTATTGGATATATTTTATCCTTGTCCAACTCTGAAAATTCGATTATGTCTGATTTAATTCAAATGAACAAAAATTACTATTTCAGGACCGCTAATTACAGGGGGGGTCACATCACTCTGGCAGGGGATTCGCTAAAAATGAATGTTTATAAAACAAAAATTTTGGGACATCCTTACTAGAAAATTATCATATATACATATATATATATAAAATATGTGCCAATGTTATGAATCTTCCATAGATCTATCTATGAACCATCAAACAAATTCCATAGAAGAGAAAATGGGTTCCTGACTCAGTGAAAATCAAAACGGTCTTGGTTTACTGGAACCGAAAATACATGTATATGGTAATGAAGTAGAAGACTAAACTACCCTTACAGGAAGAAATTTTTACAAGAAGAATATTAACTCTAACACTATCTTCTCATGATAGTGGTAAACCAATGGCATTCTCACTTTGAACTGCAAGAAATTGTAGTCTTGTTTGCATTTCTTTATGCTATTATCTATTATTTTGTAGTTGATTTATAATAAATTGCAAAAAGTCGAGAAAAAAATAAACTGTTAGATGAAGATCCTTACTCATAAGGAAAACATTAAACAACCATACTCATACAAAATTTCAAAAGTGTAGTTAGAGTTCTCCCTTATTGTATGAATAACTATCTCAAATGTGCACGCTTAAAGTGTTTGAGGGTCATGCTACCATACAGAATTAGTAACAAAACAAAAATCATTCATCTCCATTAGATTTCAATCCAGCAATTCATATCTTAATAAGGAGTTTTAGAAATAATAATCAAGAAAATAAAAATTGAATAGTGTTTCTCTTATAGCTGTCTGTATTATTATTGAAATTGTATACTAATCAAATCCTAGCGCTTGATATATACATATAGAGTAAGTAATAACTTCCTTTTCTTCCCAGGACAACTAAAATGAAAAAGATGAATGCAATTATGAATACATCCTTGTCCATGCAGAAAAATCCAAGCATGGAAAGCATGACTTTATAATTTCCTTCGTAACACGCCATAAAGGAGTGCATTTATCACACACATCTATTATTGCTTGTACAATTGGTCCTGACTCTGACTTCTCTAGAAGATGTTTTTCCTCGATTGTCAATTTCATAACATCTGTGAGTGGAATCAATAATTATAATTTAATTTATTTTGCAGGAATGGAGGATGATCATTTTCAAGGCCCTACACAAGATCAATGAGGCCATCAAGCTACAGCACATTCTGAACGACTAACACTCCTGTAGTCCTGTCACTGCCAGTAGCATGTAATGGTCCAAGAACAATCAGGATAAACCTCCCAGAACTTTGTTTGTTTTGTGCAGTGTGGAGGATGTTTGAAGTATCTTGTAGATTTGGTTGTGAGATACTGCCTATTAAGGCCATTACCATCATAAATGTTCAGGTTAAATTACTCTATTTAGCAGATTTTGGCAAGATGTGGTCAAGTGGTGTTACTTTCATCTTTTGACTAACTCATATCCCTCTTTTTCTTATTTGTGGCAGTATTTTTTTTGCCTAATCACAACTAGAATTTTTTTTTTTTTTTTTTTTACTATTAGTATCAAATCATAATACTACCAACCAGTTAAGATGAAACTTTGAAACACGATTGAAATTTTTACTCTCAGAAATGGAAGAGGGCTACCCACATAAAGTGGAAAAACTACCTACAATTAGCAGGAGGATATGGATCAAACCCATAACTTGGTGCATGGATGGGGGGTGGCTTCCACTAGAACAACCCCACTTGCCGCAAACTAGAAGGTTATACTATGTGTGATTTAGTACATCAGAATTTTGTTATGTATTCTCCACATTGATCTATTTTTTGCTGATCTTCACTATGAAATTCTTATTTCAACTGCAAGAAATCATAGTCTTGTTTGCATTTGTTTTTGCTATTATCTTGCTTTGTGTGACTATAAACACAACCAGAAGAAACAAGAGAAAAGGTAGGAAACCACCGGAGCCAGCAGGGGCATGGCCTATTATTGGTCATCTTCATCTTTTTGGATCAAACCAGCTGTTGCATCAGACACTTGGGGCAATGGCTGATAATCATAGAAACGCCATCATGATCCGCCCTGGAATTCATGAAGCACTTGTGATTGGTAGCTGGGAAGTGACAAAACAATGTTTCACAACCAATGACAAGGTCTTCGCTACACGTCCAAAATCCTTAGCCGTGAAGCTCATGGGTTATGACCATCTCATGTTTGGCTTTGCCTCTTATGGACCATATTGGCGTGATGTTAGGAAGCTAGCCACCGTTGAGCTTCCCTCAGATGGCCGCCTTGAGTTATATGAACAATGCGCAAAAAATGGAGGCCACGTTGCTGCAGCAATGAAGGAAAGATTTAGGGACATAGGCATGAATATTATTGTGAGAATGATTGCTGGAAAGCGATATTTTGGCA
This sequence comes from Dimocarpus longan, assembly GCA_022984855.1. Taxonomy (NCBI): domain Eukaryota; kingdom Viridiplantae; phylum Streptophyta; class Magnoliopsida; order Sapindales; family Sapindaceae; genus Dimocarpus; species Dimocarpus longan. Next base: position 26,721,777 of record CM041020.1, read on the forward strand.
CTTGTACAAATTCTGATGAAGAATCAATGCGGTGCCAAAAGGCCTCGGCGGAATTTTTTTTTATCTAGTGGGGTCATTTTTGGTTTCAGATACAGTTCCATTTCTTGGTTGGTTAGATGCTGTGAATGGTCATATAAGCAAAATGAAGAAGACAGCTAGGGAGTTGGATTACGTGTTCGGGAAGTGGGTGGATGAGCATCAAAGGAGAAGGCTAGGTCAGAACATCAACGAGGAGGAGAAAGATTTCATCCATGTAAAGCTGTCAGCCATCAATGATGGCAAGATTTCTGCTCAAGATCCCAGTTAAGGCCAATTGCATGGTATGCCTCCTGCAATTCAGTAACAATAATTAGCAGAGGCTGAGTTATGCATCCAGTCAAAGAAGCAAATGAAGATAAGATTTCATCGTTTTGCACTCACATCATCATCATTTTAATCAGTCTCTAAGGACTTTTCATACTGCAAATTAAGCATGTAGAGCTGCCATTTCAGATGTAAAATGAACTTGCATAGGTAATAGTGTATAAATTATGTCTAATGAATTAAACTATGTCCAAGGAAAACTATGCCTAATAAATTAAACCATGGTACAGAAAAATCGAAGAATATATAAGTTATAAATTGTCTGAATCTTCTGTATGTGGTATAAAAATTGAGAATTTAGTGGTTAAGCTAACCTGACATGTTTACTTGTGTTTATTGCAGAGCCTTATTTTAGGTGGCAATGATACCACAGTGGTCACACTGACATGGGCACTCTCTCTGCTGTTAAACAACCATCATGTGCTGAAGAAAGCACAGGATAAACTTAACCTTCATGTTGGAATGCACTGCCAAGTTGACGAGTCAGACATTAAGAATCTGATTTACTTACAAGCCAAGCCATTGTTAAGGAAACATTGAGACTGTATCCTGCCGTACCACTTTCAGCACCACGTGAGGCCATGGATCACTGTACCATTGCCGGATTCCACATCCCAGCTGGCACTCGCCTTTTTGTTAATCTGTGGAAGATGCACCGTGACCCTAGCATTTGGCTGAACCCTTCAGAGTTCAGACCAGAGAGGTTCCTCAATGACCATGTCGATTTGGATGTCAGGGTCTGGATTTTGAATATCTACCATTTGTTTCTGGTAGAAGGAAGTGTCCAGGGATCTCACTTGCGCTTCAAGTGCTGCACTTGACCCTGGCACGGCTGCTTCACACATTTGAAAGAGGAACAGTTTTGGACACAGCAGTTGGCACGAGTGAGGGCCCTGGATTGACAGCGGCCAAGGCAACACCACTAGAGCTTATTGTCACACTCCAAATCCCGATATAATAAAACTTAAATTTTAGGATTTGCTTTATTTAATCAGACACTTAAGTCATGCTATAATTAATAAAATGGATAATCTCAAAAAACCATTTTGACTTTTGATAAATTATCCATTTTCTCCCATATAATTTTATTTTTATTTAAAATATTATTTGACTTTAAATTAAACATCCAAAATATCCCTAAAAATATATGAAAAGACGATAATGTCTCTAACAATAATAGATTACATTAGATTGTTATAATTGACCATTTGACTTTGGAGATAAAAAAAAGGAAATTCAATAAAAATATTAATAAAAATATAAAATAAAATAAATAATTTTAAAATAAGATATTTTTATTTAAAAATAAAAAATTTATGTACTATATTTTTATTTTGTCCTGTCAGTTCCTGTCTCTTTCCCTCTCTCTTCTCTTTTCCTCTTTCTCTCTCCATCTCTGACCGAATTTGCATGTGGGTTCAATGATGACGACACGATGGAGACATAAAGACCTGTTGGAGACCTAACTTGGGTCTCCACGATGGAGACCCAGTTGGGGTCTCCAATTGTGGAGACCTTAGACCCTCCTAGGATCATGGAACCCTTTTAGGTCTCCATGATCAAAGACCCAGAAGGGTCTTCACAATCGAAGACCTAGAAGGGTGTCCATGATCGAAGACTTGAGACCCTTCTGGGTCTCCACAATTAGAGACCCACCTGGGTTTTGGTCTCTACCGTTGGACACCTACCGATGAACACCGGTGATAATTTTTTGTTTATTTTTGTTTTTATAGTATTTGCTGATAATTATGGAAGATTGATGTTTAATAATTGTGGAAGGTTGATGATGAGAAATGTGGGTTTACAAGCCACCAGAAACCCACAAATGGAGAGAGAGAAGAAAGAAGGAGAGAGAAAAATAGGGAATTCAAGACTGTGGATGGTTGAAGATAAGGATGGATGATGGGTGTGTAGATCCAGATTGGATCTCCAATTTTTTTTTTTTTAATTTCTTTTATTTTTTAATTTAGTTTGTTTTTGTTTTTTAAAATATCATATCAAGGGTAGTTTAATTTTTTTATCCTCTGCACATAACAGTTGAATTTTCCTGCTATTAGAGTGATGGAATAAGGTTTTTTGAATAAAAACGAAATTAATCTTTTAAAAGTACGTGATTTTTTAGGATTTTTCATTAATAAAATGTTCTAACAATAATAAAGAACAATTGAAAATCAATCAATACAAATAAATAAAAATAAAATGATCAATAGTTCTCCAAACAATGATTAAAAACTTTAGCTACTAATATCTTTTTGAAATCACTCCCTAAAAAATAGGATAATTAACATCCTAACATAATTGTAGTTACTTTGTAATAATGGTGGAGACAAGGGGTAAATCGTCAATTCAATAAATAAATTTCATATGACATTTAAAAACTATACTATAATATACTTATAATATTTCCAGTAAATGTACCATGTAAAATAAATATAATTATAGTAGGAATCATTTAACATTTAAACATTTATTGAATAAAAATCAGTAGCTCATGTCACGTAATGTCTACGGTAACAGTATGTCACATTTATCCGTGTGACTCAATACAATAAATCACATTTATTCGTGTGATTCAGTACGGTAGTTCACATTCACCAGTGTAACTCGGTACGGTATGTGTACACATAATAACTCAGCTAAGACAATAATAACGGTAGCAGTATTATGGACAATGAGCAAAAACGTTTTCATTATAATTACAATTACAATACATATCATATTTTCAAATACGGAGATTTTAAACATATCATACTTTTTAAATATGAAAAAATACTTTAATACAATCTAACATTTTACAAAAGACATATATTTGAGGATGTAAAATCATTTACATAGATTATAATAAGAAGTTATGTTGAAAAACTCAAATTTAGTAAAAGCATAACTTTGATGTATATTTTGTAAAAGGATGTTCAAAATTTATTAGTCAAAAACATTTTTATAAAACAATAATTAAAGTATTAAATATGTTTTCCTTAAGACAAAATGATAGTAAATAAAATAGAAACATTCAATTATAAAAGCTAAATTTATTACTAGAAAACAATATAATACATGTCATGGAAAATTTACATACCTGGAACAATTCGAAACCGTTTATTTATATGTTCAAAAATCAATTGAGTCCTATTCAATTATAAGTAGAAAAATTGTCACAATACAATCCATAATAATTTTATTTGGACATAAATAATCTTCTTATACTAAACCATAATTTTATCCTTTTTTGTTTCAAAATTTCAATCCGACACTGTTGACCTAAACATTTTTAATTAAAAATCTATGTCTCCAATCAAACTAAAATTTTAAATAGACATTCTACACACATTAAACAACCTCCAGAAAAAATTTCAACTAAAACCATGACTGCTAGCATGGGTAAACATTCATTCGTTTTAGTCTAATGAAATCAGTCCATAAAATATTATTTCTAACCACAGTGCATTATATGAATTTTAATAAATTTTATAGTTATCAGAAAACCATAAGATCTTATATAGCAATAGAAGACATATAAGACAACCTAGAAAAAATTTTCAGATTATTGCATGATCTGTAGTATGCTCAAAACAGTCAAAATTTCAAGAATCAAAAATCTCTCCTGTAGATTTTAATTTCGATCACTGTCTAATCTTAAATTTATATATCTTAATTCTTTTACAAAAAAAATACAAAATTTAATATATGAACAATAGACAAATAAATCTAATCACACATGAAGTTTTATAATTTTTTATTAAGAATGACTTAGTAAAATAGATTCTTACCTCAGGTATTATCTTAATTCAAAAATTCAGCCAACACACCCTTACAAAAGTTCTCTCTTATTTTTCTTCTCTCTTCTTCTTATTCTTCTTCGTCTTTTCTTTTTTTCTCATCAGCGAACTCATATGTGTGTTGTGCTTCTACTTGCTTGCTTAAAAATGTATATAGGTGTATAGTGGTCAACTTCAATCTCTTTTTATGCATGAATTAATATATATATATATATATATATATATATATATTTGGTTTATCACAACTATGAATAACACTTGTCCAAAATAATTTTACTACCATTTGATTGTCATGCACTCTCTCATAATATTGGTCTCGTATATATTAAAAGCCAAATCCACTCTCGCTTTCTTTGTTTGCCACCAATTTATTAAAAAAAAAAAAAACCACTTTCACTTTTTTTGTTTGTCATCAACTTTCACCTCTATCTTTGACTTACCTTGAGAGACTAATATCTACTCCCATTTGATTTATTTTCTTTTCTCTTCCTCTTTTTTTTTTTTTTTTTTTGTCTTTTATTGGTTTAATTGTTTACTATATTTGTACATGTCACATGTCATTGTTTTTCTTTAAAAATTAGTCCACTATCCTAACTCTCTTAGCCCACATTTATTTTATCATTTATTTTTATTTCTCACCTTATCATACACTTGCATAATTTCCAACTAACACATCTCTTAATTTTATATCTATATACATATATATGACCGACACATACACTCATTTCATTCTCATTTTACTTACATTTATCTCATGTATTGATCATTATAACAACCATTATATATATATATATGTATATATTGCACCACCTCAATCACTTCCATTAAAAATTTATCAACTAACAATATAATAACACTCTACTTTTTTTATGTCTTTTAAAAATATCCAACAAATGAATATTTATCTGAATGTCTATTTATTTCTAAAACTTAAACCGGATTGAATTATTAACAATAAACTAGATTTCATTTAATCTATTGGATCCACTTTGGGTTGGGACATTATATTATCCTTACCCCAAGACCACCGTCCATGCTATTTGAATTTTAACAAGAATAATAAGTGCCTCTATTGTCACAGGCTCCTCGGTGATCATCATTCTATCACTCAAGTGACATCATTCTGGCTAGGCTTTCTCCATCTGGGAAAAGGCTTTTTTATTTAAAATTTTGGGCATGTAAAACTGAATATTCATTGCTATATTGTAGCATAAAACATATGTAGAATATCAAGTGTAGCAAATATATCACATAATACAACAGAAGTGTTGTAATCCAGATTGAAAAAAATAGATTTCTATTAATGTTTAACTGAATAGAAACCAACACATGGCATTAACTTGTTAGTTTAAGAATGGCCGCCACTAATGTAAACTTTGGTTAAAAGAAATCAGATACTCAAGCCAAGAGAATTGGAAAAGGTTATAATTGATATAGAATTTACAGGAAGAGCATTTAATCTAAAAATAATACTGAGCAAGTGCTGCAGCTACTGTAGTAATAAAAACCATTTTATTGATGGCAGCTTTTAAGCGCTCCAACAGCCTTCACTAGACATGAAAACGTCTAGTTTGCATGACACAGTACACCATTTTGAGTATGAGATTGCTGTGAACCATATACGTCCAGAGAGACATCGCTGACTTTACTGTGAAGTCGCTCATACTGGGTTGACTGGCTCTTAGGGGCATATTTTTTCGCTGATACCAGGAAAACAAATCCTGTAAATATCCATATTACAGAGAGTATCCAACTAAATTGCAAGTTAGCTAGAGCCCTTGCTCTGAAATCTGACTCAGGAGAGCTACAAGTGACTGCTCCATGCATGTTGCTACTGATAGCCTCTGCCAACTGGTTAGTGCATCCCTGTGGAACAAACAGAGGATCCCAGAGCACAAACCCCATGTTCACAAACCAGCACCCTTGTAACACAACCGAAACTGAAAGAATAAGAGCTGCAGGAAAATTGGTTGGGAAACAAGCTGCTGATAAAGCTGCCACAAGGGAGACAAACAGTATGAGCTGCAAGAGCCAATGGTAATGGCCTTCAAGACCAGCATGATCAGCTGAGTGAAAATGGATCAGGAAAAGCTCTTGCCCAAAAACAGAAGCTGCAAGCATTCCAGGAAGCACAGATAGGATATCGAACAAATGGGTTAAATCAGCACAAAGGGTGAAACATGCAAATATAGCAAGATGAAGAAACATGGCAGCATGCTCAGCGCTGTCAAGCCTCAGAGTGAGGCGAACATAAGGGAAGTCTAAAGGGAAATCTAAAACTTGCATGAGAATAGCAAATACGGAGAAAGATAAAATGGACAAGAGTTCCAAGTGTTTAAGCCTTGAAAGAGGGCCATTGACTGGGAACCAAAACCTTACTTTAAAGTTAGTAGAGCCTTTAAGGCAGTAGTCTCTGATAGTGTTGATGGTGTGCCATAGACCAAGGAGAGCGAGAGCCAAACCCGGAACAAAGTGGCCTAAAAATGTACCCATGGAAGTTTCAGTTTTCAAAGATCAAGGTTTCGTCTCCATGCTGATCTCCATTCGAAACTTAAATAACCACCAAAGAAAACAGAAAGGAACAAAAGTAAATGGTAATCTATTCAAACGTATGGTGCATGGTGCATGTGTTTCCACAATCAAAAATGCAAAGAAAAGACACCCATTTTGTGCGACATTTTGAAAAGTAATAAAGATCATGGGATATCTTAAAGGAATTTGAATTATAAAGATTAACTATTAACTATGTCAAAAGTCTAGACTCCAGATCATCAAGACCATGAACATTAACTTTCCAATTGAGAATTTTAATGACCTACTTCAACTTTCACTACATCAAAAATTAAGGAAAAACATCATTTTAGTCCCTGAGGTTTAAAAAAATATCAAATTTTAAAGTTTTTTGGAAACAGGGTTTTTTATCCCTAACTTTTTCAAAACTCTTCAAAAAAGTCTAAACCGTCAGTCAACTGAAGGTCAAAGGAGACGGAAAGTTTCGGTAGGAAAGGTATTTTTCACATTTCCCAAAAGAGGGTTGCGATTACGACATATGTAAGGCCAAGATTAAAATGAAAATATATATTAAATAAAATTTAAAAATAAACAATTAATTAAAATTAAAAAATTAATTAAGTAATTAAAATTTAAAAAAATGGAAATTAAAATTAATAATCATAAAAACAAATTAAAAAAAAAAAATCTGAAGATCAACGCTTGATGTTCAACATTTGGGCAGATGTACACAGATCTTCAACACTAAAAAACCTCCCAAAAAAAAAAAAAAACAGAGATTGAGAGGGTCTTCGAAACAAAATCAATAAAATAAAAAAATCAACAAAATCAATCACCAACCGAAGCAACAAAATAAGAAAACCAAAAACCAATAAAATCAACAAACCCCAAAATCAATCACCAGAAACCAACTCCAACCCAACTCTCTCTCGCCCTCTCCTCTTCAACAAACCCCAAATCAACAACCAACCAAAGCAACAAAATCAATCACGAATAAAAAGAGGTATTGATTTTTGCACAACTCTCCTGTCCAAGCAAGATTTGATAAGTTGAAGTCTCGCTTTCTCTCGAATTCACTAATATGTTGTGAGGTAGTTGTCACTAATAGACGAAGGAAAGAATGGAGAGGTACAGAAGCATTCTACTAATACTGATAGTGATCCATCTCAACCCAGTTGTTCCTGGCCACCTTGTACGTCTCCACAAAACTTAATCTTATTGCCCACAGCATTAAACAAGCTATGCCTAAACCCTCAATCGGCAACTATTACCTAATTCAAGTTATGGACGGCCATGCAAACAATAAGTAATCGGCGGGTTGAAGAGGAACGACACTAAAATCGAAGGATCCTGAGGGAAAAGGCATAGCAGCTATGATTGCCACTAAACTTTTTGGCTAAGGAAAACAATTTCGATGAGAAAACGATTTGTAGGTATTGTGACGTCTTTGATTCTATTTGGGTTGAGAGAGACAGACTGGTTGTGCTTGATTTTTTCTTTTATTTTTTTCTTAATTTTTTAATTTTTTTTTTAATCTTTAAATTGTTGGAATCTTTATCTGGGTTTAATTTTTTATGAAAAAATTTCAACTGGTTGATTTTTTTTTTTTAAATTTGTTTTCTTAAATATTATTTAATTTAAAAAACAATAATCATAACTTTAAAAAAAATAATTATATTATTGTACACGTGTCAACTTTTTAGTAGTCAAATGACATGTAATATTTTAATTTTGTTAGAGACAAAACAGTCATTTTAGGTGATGAGGGGCAATTGAATCTTTTTAATATTTTTGTTTGGTTTGACTATCAGCTGACTGACTATTTGAACCTTTTTGAAGAATTTTGAAAATGTTAGGGATGAAAAGAACTGTTTCTAAAAGAATTTTAAAAACTTAATATTTTTTCGAAACCTAAATGACTAAAACGAAATTTTCCCAAAAATCAATAACATAATCCTCTTCAAAAAAAAAAAAAAAATTAAATAACCTTATCAGCAGTGCTGCAGAAGCTCATCTTTTTGTTGTTTACCAAGACCGCTTTTTTTTTTTTTTTTTTTTTTTTTTTTTTTTTGTGAAAGAACAAGATTGCTTTTAATAGATACAAACAAGCCAAGTCTTGCTCAGTGCAAGGTAAAATCTGACCCTTCAAGATTGTGAGGGACGCATGATATATCCCATCAGCATGTATTGGAGAATGAGGTGTATCCAATTTAATAAGTGTAGCTCTTTCCAAAAAAGAAAAAAATAAAAATAAATAATAAGTGTAGCAAATAAGATGTTACCACTTGTTCAAGAAGTGTTATCCTAAATGGAACCTTATTTCATCATGAAGTCATACAATGACAATAAAGTAGTAAGATTCCAGGAATATCACCTTGGTATTAAAGGTAGTCTTTGCAAAATTTTTGTTTGCATTTGAGTCCAACTCCACTTTAAAAAGTTGAAGTTTACGGCACCTGCAAAAGAAAATTTTATGAAGCTACGAAAAAAGCATAGAAGAAGACATAGAAGACATTAAAGTGGAATCTGCTAAGCCAGATAGATATAAAACATAATGAACCAAGATATGATTATTATAAGAAATAAATTACAATTATACCATGTAATTTAAATTATAGTAAGAGATCTCACCACGTTTGCCCCATCTGGCCTATGATTGAAACTATTTACTGATTTCTAATAAAAGCTAGATCACTTTCAGGTATTTGCAATTCTATTAACCAATCCCATCTCCATCAATTTACTTTTCTGAAGGTGTTGTTTCAATATCTCAGAGATACTGATTAACTCCACAAAAACTGAACAAAATAGGATGGAAGTAAGGTAGCTTATAATTGAATTTACCTATTTATAAATCTTTATGACCCATTAACATAGCTTTCTATTGTGCTTCCTAGTTTATTCAAGTGCTAATGAGATGTAATTAGAGAACTTTCTTTTATCAAGAGACCGACAGAAAGATTGAAGCAATTTGTGTGCTAAATATATGTCTGCCTTTGAGAGTATTTATTCAGACTGAGGGGTTGGGTTCAGAATAAAGCTACCCGCCACCTCCCTGCAGATAAAATCTTCATAAGTGATGGGAGATCAGCACCATCACACATTATGAAAACTCAAATACCTATTCACAACCTAAACCTTCATAATGCAAAGGCATCCAACTGCCAAAAAGGTCTGGTTTTCAGTGCAAATGAACCTATTAAAAGCCTTATTGAGTACAGGGATAGAACCAGAGGTACCGTTTCTATTATCTTCAGAACTAAATCATAGAGAACCAGGAATCAGAAAATAATGCAATAAACTCATAAAGTAGATAAGTTGAGAATTCAATTGTTGGCTCAGCATGAGAAACACTTTGCAGCAGATGGCCAGATGGAAGATGTACTTTTGACCATGGTATTAAGGTATTTAAATCATAGAACTTTTAATATGAAATACTAGACAAATAACTTATCAGTAGCATAACAGAAGTTGCATTTATAAAACATCACTCATCGAAAGCATGCACAATACACCAACTACATTTCCAATAAATTAAAACTACAATGTGCATATAGCAGCATAGCTTAGTACTGGGTTACCAAAAGTAACAGAAACAAAAATCAACTATAATCTAACAAATTACAAAATCAGCCCAACCCCCAAAACCAATATACATAATATCTTATTAACCGCATTCAAATTTGTTCGGTCTACTGTCAGAAACTTATTCTATAACATGCAGGTTTCTCAGCTAAATCAAAAATGCACCTAACCTTTAGAAAATCTCAGAGACAGGATCTTCTCTTTTGGCAAACAAACCAGAATGCCCCTCCTGAAACACTCCATCATCTGTTAGTAGTTAAGATGTTGCAAGCAAACAAACGATCATGAATCACAGCTTTCCAAGGCGTTATCAACGTTTCCCATTCCCTCAATCAAAGAGAAGTATAGGCTGTCATCAGGAGTGATTCCTTTACTAACCATTTCTTTAAGGAGTTCTTCTGCAAGATCCCCTTGCTGGTTTTTACATAAACCTTGTATAAGGGCATTGTAAGTGAGAAGGGTGGGATTGAAACCAATACTCAACATCTCATCCCGAACTCTAAAAGCACCCTTCAAGTCACCTCTCTTACTGTACCCACTAATAAGCGTGTTGTAACTAACATGATCAGGTTTAATCCCTCTTCTCTTCATCTGATCAAGAAGCTCACGAGCTTCTTCTACTTTTCCCTCTCTACAATACCCTTGCATTAGGGTATTGTAGGTCACTTCATCAGGAATAATTTTCATCTCATCCATCTTCTTCAGCAGCAAGAAAGCACTGTGAATGTTACCATTAACACAGTGACCATCAATCAAAGCATTGTACATAACAAGATCAGGTAAAATGCCTTTTGCCACTATCTTTTCAAACAATTGATCCGCTTCCTTCATTCTGTTCTGCTTACTCAAAACATAAATAAGTGACGTATATGTCACCCTCGTTGGCTGAATCCCTCTACTGACCATTTCATCATGGAGGCTAAATGCTTTCTTTGCATTCCCACCTTTGCAATACCCATTGATCAAGATATTAAACGTTATGGAATCAGGACGAATACCCCTTTCTCCCATTTCTTCTATCATATCCTCAGCTTCACCCATCTTACCCTCCATAAATAAAGAATGAATCAACAAATTATAAGTTGAAGCAGTTGGGACTATGCCCTGCTTCACCATCTCATCCCTATAACTAAACGCCATCCCCAAATCGCCTTTATTGCAATATGCATCAATCAAGATGTTATACGTCACAGCAGTTGGAATCAACCCGTTCTCTCTCATCTTTCCAAACACCTCAGTCGCCTCCTCAAGTCTTCCTTCCTTACACATCCCACTAATAAACGAACCATACGTATAAGAGTCCGGCTCAACACCTCTACTCTCCATCACATTCAAAACCATCCGAGCCCCTTCTATCCTCCCTCTCAAACAATACCCGTGAATGATCGTATTATACGTGACAACATTAGGCTTAACCCCTAAACTCTCCATAAATCCTACAAACTCTTTCACTTTCTTCAACTTCCCTTCCTTGCACAACAAGTTAATCATTATATTAAACGTATACACACTCGACTTGATTCTCATCTTAAACATCTCAGCATACAAAACCCAAGCATTCTCTACTCTATTCAACTTCAAACATAAACTCAACATAGCATTACAAGTCTCAACCTTTGGCACAAAACCCTTCTCTTTCATTGCATAAAAACACTCAAATGCGTCATCACCCCTCTTCACGTCACAACAAGCCCTGATCAAAAAATCAAACACAATACTACTTTTAGTGCCTAACTCATCGTGGGCAAGCGCCAGCTCATCAAAAACCCCTCTAATGGAAGCAGTGCCACTACTCAAGGTCTCTTTCAAGAGCAGTAAAGTTGGTTTGGGTGATGGTAACCGAGAGATCACCGCTATAGCAAGGCAACGTGTTTTGATATCATAAACGTGACTGAAACCAATGTGGGATATGAGTTCTAGAGCCAGTTCGGGGGTTTTGTGAAGACTTAAAAGGGTTGGTTTGATAACTGAGGGAGTGAGTTTTGGCGACAGGTGTTTGATGAAATGCCACTGAGAAGACTGGATATAGCTATGTAGCAGCTCATGTGTTATTTGAGGAGGGGTTTTTGTGGGGGTTTTGGGAGAGGGACGTTGAGTTTGTTGGGTGGTGTTCGAATGTGGGGTTGAAGAGAAAAATATCCACAAGTGAGATTGCTTGAAGGGAGTTGTAGTTTTCAAGTGTTTGTGGTTGAGAAGCGGAGTGAGATTGTGAGATTTCATGTTAGGATGATAGAAATTGCTCGTTTAATTTTTTGTGAGAAGAAAAGAGAGGTGAATCAGAAAAGAGCTTTTGTTTAACTATGCCAAGTAGTGACTTCAGGTGCGTAGTTCCAGTTTGTCCAATTGCACGGGGAGCTTTTTGGCCGGCCTTTGGCGCCTTTGGTTGAAGGTTACAGTTCCTATGCCTTTTGGTGCAGGTTCTACGTCACATGGCAATATCCCTCGGCAATTTATACGGATCACTCCCCTGACTCTGTATGGATAGATCCTTTTTATATAAGAACAGTTTTTCGAACTGCGTCATTAGTATCTCATATTCCACTAATCTTATGTATCAGTCCTAAAAGTATAAAAAAAAAAAAAAAAAAAATTATGTATAAATAACTTTTTTTTAATATATAAATAAGGTTTAATCATTATGCCGTTATTTTCGAAGCATCATAATAACATCTCTAATGTTGTCATAAGTTATAAAAAAATAAAATAAAATATCATATACAATAAATAGAGATTATATCAAAATAGACTTCTTCAACATAATTATTACTATTCACTGTCAAGCTCAGGTAAATAGTTATAATTGCATCGATTAACATTGTATGGTACAATAAGCTGGTGTTGTGGGCTGTTTCCCTTGATGAAGCTCATGCGCACCGTCTCACTGACTGGTTTCAATCAGATGCTCCATATTTCACTTGGATTTTATTTAAATTTTATTAATATTTTATTACATTATTGAATATGATGGTATGCTACCATAATAATGAGAACGATTCGAAGAATACCTGACTGTCAAACCGCATATAGTGAAACCACATTAGAGGTAATATTTATTGTTTGTAGCGATTAGTTTACCGAATAAAGAGATGTGGCAGGAAGAACCATCTTTTTCATTGAAATTTGATTAACGTGGATCAACGTTCTCACCGTCTCTCTGTTTATCACTTCTACTTGCAGCTCAAGTTTTCATTCACAAATGAGTATGCCATTAGAACTCTCAATTGTTACAATTCACTAAATACGTTGGATTGATTCAAAATTCTCAACAACTTCATGGTTGAAACTGAAAAAGAAGCATTTATAGTAATTGCATATGAATCATAATCATATTTGAATAGTTAAGGAAGTAAATCAGAGTTTGTACAAAAACAGAAATCCAGCCCAAATCTGTCATCAAAGTAAACATTTGGTTAAAGAAACCAGTCTCATCACTTCATTACGCAACTAAAATCTGGGCTGGCTTGCAGTTTCAACTCAGATTGCATGGAAACACGACAGACTATGATCAGCCATGCTAAATTGCGAATAGAAGGTGATAATTCATTTGAACAATGATCTAATTTGAATGCATATCATTATATTGCCAAATTGCCGTTCATCGATCGATAGTTACAAATCCAAAAGACAATAAAAAAGCACACAAATCACCAAAGACTGGAGCTTTGCAAAGTGCAAAACCCTTTCTTCTGTAGAAAACAAGCATTTATGCAAAAAATCTGTTGCTTAAGAAATATATTGTACCATTGTTTTTCCTCTCTATAACTCAAATATTGTGTCGGTTGTCCTACTCCTCTATGATTGCTAAAATTAGCCGTAGAACTTTAAGAATTAAGATACATTCGGTTAAACTGCAAAAATAACAATCAGCAAATCGTATCTAAAAGTTGAATACGGCAATAATATTTAGTAACAACTTTGTAACTATCACCCTCTCCAAATACAACAAATCCCTAAATAAGCCGATCAAAACTTCTTGCTGGAAAGTCTTCTATGCCATTTTCCCTCCACACTAGGCCCAAGCCATCTGCAACTAGCAAAAAACCTTTTATATAATGTGGTTGAAACCAAACAAGCAGTGCTGTGTGTCTTATCTTTTAAATTGTTTGGATGCAATGGATAGTAAAGATTATTGATCCATTATTAATCCTAATAATTTAAAAGTTAGTACGCCCGTGTAAACTCATAACAGATGATGCATCAACAAACAACGTGTTTTTTTCTCTTCTGAAACAACACTTAAATGTGCAGCGCAAAATCTTTTGTTTCAACAAAAAGATTAGATTTTCATTAACACCAATGGTAATACCTGATTCATGAATTTAATTGTTTCAAGATTTCCCTAATATATTCAACAGATCACAACAGCAACAACTCTATTCAAGAAAATTATTGTTCGACTCAAAAGTCGAAACGTAATATGAATAAAAGAAAATTTATGATGACCTGGATTGAATTAAGCTACGGCGACAGGCTGTTGCTTTGATTTTTGGAGGTTGTCGTTGGATTTCTTGTCGAGGAAGTCTTCGAGGTTGTAGATGACGGTTATGTAGAGGGAGCAGCTAGGGCAGCGAGCGATTTCCTCGCCGAGTCGGAGCTCGTCTTTCGTGATCTGGAAGAGGTCGCCGCACGGGCACGGGTACGTGTACGCTTGCAGCTCCTCCTTCCATTCCATGTCCTCGATCTCCACGTCGTCGTACGACATCCTTTCGCTTCTCGAGGATTTCTTCAAGTTTGGCTTTGAACGTTGATGGCGGTTTTTAAGTTGGGCTTGGGTTAGGGTTTTGCTGTTGCAGAGAGATAAAGAGATGATGAAGCAGCTAGTAGCGAAACAGTCTTTCTATTGCTGTTTCCAGCAATTTTCAATTTGCTAAGTTTATCGTTTCCTAATCTCGGTCTTGCCTCTCAATTTAATGAAAATGTCGATTTTGCCTCTCAATTTAATAAAATTATGCGTTTTGGCTGTAGTCTCAATTTGTTCTTCATAAACCGTATTTGATCAAATTTTAAACATTAAAAGTATTTTAACATTTATTTTGATATCTAGTCAAGTTATTTCTTAAAACATTAAACCACTTTTATTTATTTTTATTTTAATATATTGGGTGCACCTCCATCCACTCACATTAAGAGTATATATAATTAGTTACTTAAATCACATGACGTTGTATTAGTACATCACACACTGCATGTTAAATATTGATAATTTTTCTTGTATCTAACAACTTTTTACTTTCAAAACAAAACTGTTTTCTTTATTTCTCATGATTTATACATGTGAAATAATAGACCATAAAATATGTGGTTACTATTTACTGCAACTAACAATGCAGAAAATTCCATTACAATAATCTACTTAAGCCATTGTTGCTACTTGATTAAAATTGATATCAACGTAAAAAAGGCAATATAATTACATATACTTCGGTGTTGCGTTTCCAAGTTAGACAAGTCAAAAGCCTCTTGGCCTTTGTAGAGATTACAAAGAAAATGACTATGATGAACTTCAACATGAAACCTTTGATGTAAACTTCAACGGAGTTGATTCCATAATGCCTGGTCAAATTATCGGAAGCCAAGATATGCTATATATTGCAGATACCAGCAGGGTCTGCATTATTGACTATCCAAGGATGCTCCAAGATCTTCTGAAGCGAAAGCCTTTTCGAGGAGTCCCTGACCAGCAGCTGCAAAAGTTTTTACTTCGAATATTTAGGAAGGCGAATTAATCTTTTACTAGCAAAATTTGCATTTCAGCTCAATTCAATGTGCCACATAGTAGAGGGAAAAACTTACATGGACAATGAGATCTTTGGCTTCTGCTGATACAGATGGAGCAGAAGGAAAGCTCAGGTCGACCCTCATAATCCTATACAATAAATCGAGCATAATAGTTCATTAATGGAATATATTAAACCACCCTAAATCAAGCATTCCATTAACCTCCCACTTACCTTTTAAACGTGTCACTTTGACTCTCAGCCTCAAATGGAGGGGCACCATACAAGAACTCATAGCAAAGGATGCCCAAAGTCCAATTATCAACCGCATAGTCATGAGCTTTGTTTTCCACCATTTCTGGAGCTAAATAATCCAACGTTCCACACATGGTGTGTCTTTTGCTTCTTGACTGTACTGACCAACCAAAATCAGCAATTTTCAGTCGTCCCTACACACACGTATAACAATATTGAAAACACAAATGTCAAATGAGATCAAACCCATCGTTAAATATGATGTATTTGCGTTTAAACACATTAACTAATCATTAAGAAGCAACAATCAATTATCAACCATTGTGCATGTATCTATGAATCTACATGATTTTCTGCTTTTAAAGTATCAGAAACAACAACATAGATAAGCGAGCGACAAAGGTTATGCAGAGAAACAAAAGCTATATCCTAAGCATCCCTAAACCATGTAATCTCGGAGATAAACCAACCAAACAATAAGCAAAACAGGGCTAATCATAATACACGTCCTAAGAAAATATCGTAAATTCGCAAACTATGATCTGTCCAAATTGTTGTTTTCGAGGGTTCCACCATCCAAACACAATATCTTGCTTGAAATCACAATAAGCTTCCTTCTTAAATATGCAACTCAGAAGTCAAAAGCAGTAACATCCAACAAAACAGAACTTCAGATTGCCTGCTTCCAACCAATTCGACCAAAATTATATTAAGTAACCATAACTAATAAGTTCTTCTGCAAAATTCACCAATCAAAAGAATGTCATGTAAAATTTATCATCACCCCGAACACAAAACGTATAAATGTTTTCTAAGATTTCAGTATTATAACATAAACTTAAACACAATTTTTTAATAAAAATCACTTCAAACAACACTACTCCTTGACTATGCAACTAAGAGAAACTAGAACCGGCAATACCCAACAAACAAGACTTCAAATCGACTGCTTTCAAGACCAAAAACACAACAAATCACACTAATTGACATCAAAAGTTCTTCCACAAACCCGGTACACGAAATTTGTCATATTGACCTGAACTATGATAACATACAATTATCACAAACTAACAATAAAAATCCAATTTTTAGAAGATGATTATATACCTCATGGTCGAGCAACAAATTCTCCGGCTTAATATCTCTATGAATCACATTCTTCTCATGACAATATGCCAGCGCGTTAGTGAGACTTGCAATGTACTGAAACACCACAAACCAATCCACATAAGAAAAACAAAATCTTTAAAATGAACACGAAACGGAAATGGCAGTGGTAATGACCGTGGCGGCTTGGTTTTCTGAGAGATGGCTGTTTTTTCTGAGGACTCGATAGAGCTCACCACAGTGAGCGTACTCGAGAATCAAGAAGATGCGTTCGTCGTCGTGGAACCAGCCGTAGAGGCGTAGGATGTTGGGGTGACGGAGACTCGTCTGGATCTCCATTTCTCGTCGCAACTGGTGGTGAATCCGGTACTTGTCGATTTGTTCCTTGAATATCACCTTCAGTGCCACTATGTACTTGCTCTGCAACCGCCAACGAAGAAATTTTCAATAATGGAAGAGAATGGAAAGAGAAGAGGAGAAGAGGGAGGTACCCGGAGTTCTCGGGCGACGTAGACTCTGCCGAATTTGCCCTTGCCGAGGGGTTTGCCGATCTCGAAGTCCTTTAATGACCATTGTTTGTTGGGAGTTGGTTGTTGTTGTTGTTGGGAGTTGGAGTTCAATTGGGATTTTCTTGTGAGAACCATTGATGGGTTTGTTGATTGATTGATCTCGCTACCTCCTCCAACCTTGTCGAGAGAGGGAAGTCGTCCCAATTTTAAAATATTTTGAATTACTTGCGAACGTTCTAAACGATGCTTTAGCATATTAAACGCACCGTTTTAGCTCTTGCGTTTTTGCCCTTTTTTTTTTTTTTTATTAAGTTCATTATTAAAATACTTTTGAGGACTGAAACCAAATAATGCGAGGTAGGTTGTACCCTTGTACTCGTCGAGACCGATACTGGTGCGACTTGGATCTAATTAAGCTTGTATAAAGGGTCCATCTACAATTTAACAAATGAGCAAGCATCATCTTGACACTAGGTTAATGCAAGTCAAAGATATTTCAACGTTTAAATAAAAAAAAAAATTAAAAATGTAAGAACAAATAAGAGTAAACAAACGAAGTAATAAAAATATTGTCATCCAATAGGAAATGAGATGTGATTTAATTGAGATTGCGAGGATGGAACTCACAGGACCCGACCTGACTCCTATCTCGAGTCGGGAAGAATCTTATGAAATTTGGGGTTTTCTAAATTAAAATATGTGTTTTCTGAAAATCTTTGGAAATAGTCTTTAAAATTCTAATAATCCCTTTTATTGAAATCTAATTTAAACAAGTCAAAAATCTTTATTTCTCGTGTTGAACTTATAAATTGAATATATAAAATATTTTTAAATATATGTAAAATAATTATCAATTTGTAAAACTATTTTTGAAATATACTTACAAAATTTTGTAAATAAGAAATTAATAAACACATTTTCATTTGTTTGTCATCATGTAGCTCTTTTCACGATATGTAAACATCTGCATGAACAAGTAACGGATACCTGAAAAATAGTTTTATAAAAGAGTGAGCATAATACCTCGTGAGTGAATATAACTTCAAAAAAAAAAAAAAAACTCATTTCTAAACGAAACAAAACATGTTTCTGATAACAAAACTACTTCTCAATAAATCATAAAATTTTTGCATCTTAAAATAATAAAACCGAATTCAAACATGATCTCGCAATAAAACTGTAAACTATTATATAATTTTTCTAAAATATTTCTAAATAATAATCAACTCTTATCATTGGTATAAAAAAAAAAAAAAAAAACCAATTTCAATAATTCATAAGTAATTATATTTGAAAACAAAACTAAAAATAAATATCATATCATTGTGAAACTATAACTTCTATATAAAACTTTTCTATAAGATTTCCATGTAAAACTTTCCTTTTAACAATCTCTTTTGATAATTTTGGTATTTTATAAAGATCTACAATTTGTAAAACCTTTTTGAGAACCTCTTTCTGTAATTGTAGTATTCTGAAATTTTCTCATTCTGTACATCTAACATATAAAGATTCATAATCCGTAAACTTTATCATTAATATGATTTTAGAGTTGAAATCTACACCAAATTAATACCCGAAAATTTTGTTATATGTGGTGGAAATACTCAATACACACACAGAGGAAGAGGATAATTTCTGTCATCCAGACGCTAAGTGACTCAAGGACTCTCTCTCAAGCCCCCAATGACTCATCTCTGACTCCTGCACTAACATGTGATAGACAACTTATCGAACTTATTCACGTTATTTCAATGACCATTAGAAATGAGGGTATATTTAGATGTTTTAAAACCATTTTTATTTCTCTTTATTTTCTCAAATCTTATCTAAAAACATTTTTGCAAGTAAAATTCCAAACACAATTTTTTGTAAAATTTTCCATACTAAAAAATTAATTTTCAACAAAAATCTCATCCATGCATATAAATTTTTTATTTATACATATATTTATCAAAATCATAGTTTCTCATACATTTTATAAAATATAGTATAAACTTTCATAAATCAATTGATTTATTCATCAAGCATAAAACATAATTTACTTTATTAGTTTGTAAAACACACTTTGAAAACTCAATACAACTTATAAAATTCACAAATCATCAAAATTACTTTAAAATCACCAAAAGGAATAGCTTATAATTTTCACAAATCATGAAGTATACTTTTTAAAGTCACAAAATATAACCTTAAATCCATAATTTACAAAATATACTTTAAGGTTTCAAAATCAAATGATTTAGTTCATGAATCATAAAACAGAATTCACTTTGTTAAATTATAAAACTAACTTTGAAAACTCAACACAAAAGTATAAGATTCACAGATCTTCAAACATATTTTAGAATCATTAAAATGCATACCTTTTAATTTTATAAACCATAAAACATACTTAAAATCACAAGACATAATCTTGAATTCATAATCTTTAAAGTATACTTTAAGATTTCAAAACAAAATCCATATTTCATAAATTACAAATCACATCTTAAAATTGATGAAACAAAATCTAAAGTTTATAAACACATAATCTAAAACTTATGGATTTAAGTATACTTTAAAATCTCAAAACATATTTTAAAATTTATATCTCATAAAACATGCCTACTAACATAATCTACTTTTCTCAAATCATAAAATATAATTCAAAATCATAAAACATACTTCACAACTTTATAACATACATCAAAATTCATAAATCACAAACCATATTTAAATCTTAAAACTAAATAAAAGTTGTATATAACTAAAACATTTTCATAAATCAAAATAAGAGAAAATATCTACTCATTAGGTTACTCTCAAGTCCTATGAAAATCCTCTTGCACTTGTCTTCTCCTTGAAACTCTTTTTATCTAAAACAACATCAAAATCTACTTAGAATCTATAAAAACTAAACTAAGAAAATTAATTCTAGATTGAAACTAGTTTCTCACCACAAATCCATCTCCAAACTTCCATGGTTTTCTTCATCTCATTTTGTTTCTCCTTTCTTTTTTCTTCACCCTTCCCATTGAGTTTTCTCTATTCTTTTGGAGGATGTGTGTTCAATCAAAAGGTGTGAAATGGTAGGTGTTCGGCCAAAGCAAAGAAATGGATAGATTAGCTTTTTTAAGTTACATAAATTCATACACACACACACACACACACACACACACACATATATATATATATATATATTCTTATGCATGGTCAAAATTTTCTCCATTTAACTATCTTTTCCACCACTCATTTTGTTATCAAATAAAAATCTAACCAAGTGTCCTTTTGAAATTTCAATTTTGCCATTTCCATAACATTTTATTTTTATCTTTATCCTTTCTAGAGAATTCTTTCATCCACATCCCCAATTTTGCCCTTTTTATAACATTTCATTTCCATTCTTATTATTTCTAGAGAATTCTTTTTTTTTTTCCATCAAATACCCTTCAAAAATGCTCTAATTACTTCTCTTTTATGGTGGACAATTTTACCCCTCTTACGTCCTCAGTTTTACATGTTTGTCTTTAGGTGGGTGTATTTAGAAAAACAAATAGGGTGTGCTTAGAAAGTAATTAGGTCTTACTAATTCTAATTGGGCTCACTTGAATTAATTTTTCTTTGGGTCTTTTAATTTAAGTTTCTAATTGCATTCATTATAATTTTTATTTGAACCCTACCTAAACTTCATTTAGATATATATATATAATCTATTAAACCGGTTCAGATTCGGGGTGTTACAGGAATTATTGTGAGAGAGGTATGGAATGTGAGGGTAGTTGTCCTTCAAGGAAAAGGTTAGTATCCCACTTGATGGAACATATTAGTGGTAAAATCTTGATGACACTGATGTGTAGGAGTCAGGGTAATAGAAAGTGTAGACACCCAGAGTGATTTTGACAAAATAACAATGCGAGTGAGAGAAATTGGATGTCAATCCTTATGGTGGCTCTCATTTTTTATCCGTTCCTTTAATCCACACCCTGGTGTTAATGAGGGAATCCCTCATTATATTGTCCAACATTAGCATCTTAACTCCCTCCCATCAATACGGTCAAATGGTCATTAATGACACCATGAGCTAGGCGTTATGTTGAGTCTTGTGCTTCTTGCGTTGGATTGATTTGTTGGCCTATCATTTTGGGCTTAGTTTTTATGCTTTTCTCATAGGCTTGACCCAAATAGAATTTTACCATTACAGCTTATAAGATAAATTTATTGGAATTCAAACTCTTACCACTAAAATAAATAAAAAGGTGTAGAACCACTTGTGTTAAGACTTAAGATGTAATGTGTTTTTATATGTTTTTGGCTTAGATATTTATGTTGTAAAAACTTTTTTTATATATAACAATGTGAGATTGGTTTAGTAGTAAAGCCCCTTGCACTAATATTCTAAAGGTCATAAGTTTGAGTCATTTTCCTCTCAAAACTTGATTTAATTGTAATATTTTTAATAAAAATTATGTATATATTTTTTAATATTTGTTAGTTGAAATTAAATTTTTGACCTAAGAATTCCTTGCATATCTGTTCATCATTATCCAACCACATTTAACTTTCAGCCTTATGAGGCTATTCTTTGCTTTCTAAACTCAAACTCGAACGTTGTTAAGCTCATCTCTGTAATTGGCACTTCCTATGAATCTCTATTATTCACTCTTACCAATGACATTTATGGAATTAGTATATTGATGAGATTGTAATATTGATTTTGAAAATAATAAAATTATTCTAAATTTATCGAATTATTTTGAGAATGATGAAATTTAGTTATATCATTACAATGATATTATATATATAACTTTAAGGTTTAACGATGTCAAATAAAACTAGCAAATTGGAGAGAAACTAGAGAAATATAGGAAAAAAGCTATGGTTACTTAGCCCAAATCCTTTACCTTCATTTTCCCCAAACTAGAATGAGGGCACAAATAGGGGAAAGAATCACGAAATGGAGATAAGAAAATCCACCCCATCCTCGGTTGATCCATTAACACGTTTAACTCCCACACAATAACATACATGATAACATTAAGAAGAATATACTCACATATACTAGTAATATGCAACAACACTACATGCAAGGTTAACAAATCCACTCCTATAATAAAGAGAAATTTATATGCATATTCATGAATATGCAACCCAGAGTTGAATACCATTGGATGACACCGGAGAAACAATTTCACCATGTATGTTTATCATCATGTGTAAGTAAATTTTACCATATCGGCACTCTTATAAAATGGATTTTTATGTTTTATTAGGGTAAATATCTAAAGTTCTAATATGTGCGTGTAATACTTAATCTCTACAAATACAAGTGTATCTTTGAGTTGTTTAAAGTTTACAAGTGTATCTTTGAGTTGTTTAAAGTTAACTCTTAGGAAAAACATTAAATCAAAACAAAATAAAGATTAAATATTCGTGCAGTTATATATTGATTTTATTTTTTACTTTCTTTTAAGAGGCATCATCTATTTTGTTAATACAATTAAAGTAATTATTTTATTTTAATTTTGTTATATTTTAATAAGTTTATTATTTATGTCCTATGGATTTTTTTTTTTTTTAATAAAATCACCTTTAACCAAAAAAAAAAAAACTTATATCATCTTCTCTAATCTCTTACATTGTCAAAATCTCTCTTCTCAATCTGAAATCTTACTTGACGAATCATTTTTTTTTTTATGTCTCATTTATATCTTCTTCTTTTTCCTTCTCTAGCAAGCAGCAATATACTACTTGTTAAAAACTTGTAGAGGTGTAAATGCAAATTCATAAGTTTTCAAGAAGAGGAACTCCTCATTGGAGATAGAAGAATAATTTTTTTTTTTTTTTTTTTTTTTAAAAAAACTTTCAACTTATCATAGGATACTCTAATAAAGTCTAAAGAAATCTAGTAAAACATCTAACGGGTGAAAAAAAAAAGAGAGAATAAAAGAAGTAAAAGTGAAAATGTTACTAGATGATATAAATGAAAAATGAGTTAGTATTTTTGTCATTTTTCAGTATTTTAACAACTGAATCCCAAGAGGTAACTTTTTGGACAAAAATATCTTTAGAAAAAAAATTAACTTTTCATTCTCTTCGTATTTCACTTTTTTTTTATCACTTCCAGTGTCGAAATCTCACTGTTAGAATACCTTTCATTTTTGCCCTCGTCACTTATCTCTTATTCTTTCTCTTTTTCTTCTTCTTCTTCCTAATTCTTTCCCTTTATTCTTCATCTTTAAAAGGAAGAAAAAGAGAAGTCGGATGAAAAATAAAGAAATTTTATCGAAAAAGTGATCAAGAAGATGCCAAATAGAGAGCGATTCCAATGGTGAAAAAGATTGAAAAAGATAAACTTTCAACAAGGAGTACTCCTCATTGGAGATGAAAGAAGAAGGAAAAAAAAATTACTTTCAAGTCGTCATAAGGTACTCCGATAAAGTCCAAAGAAATCCAGTAAAAAATTTGATAGGTGAGAAAAGAGAGAAAATAAAAGAAGTAAAAGTGAAGATGTTAGAAGATGGTATAAATGAAAAATGAGTTGATATTTTCTATCATTTTTCAATATTTTAACAACCGAAAGAAAAATTAACTTTTTATTCTGTTCACCCTTTAATCATTTTCTTTTATCACTTTTGATGTCAGAATCTAACTGTTGGAATTCTTTTTTTTTTCACCCTCATCACTCATCTCTTCTTCTCTTTTTCTTCTTCCTCTTTCTAATTCTTTCCCTTTAAAAGGAAAAAAAAGGGATGTCGGGTGAAAAATGAAGAAAATTTACCAAAAAAGTAGTTAGAGAAGATGCCAAATAGAGAGCGATTTTAATGGTGAAAAAGATTGAAAAAGATATACTTATTTTATTTTTTTTTTTTAAGAAGGATGCTTTTGTTTAAGGATAGTGGTATACTAAGACATCCAATACTCGTGTCGAACTTTTTCATTGAACTTTATGTGATATTTGATATATTATTAAATATTGATTTAAGATTGATAAAAAGAATAGGAGGAGGAGAAGAAAAAGAAGGAGATGAATGGTTTTGAATGACGATAGAGGTTGTAGTAAGAATGTTGAAGGTTATAAACATTTGCAAAAGGGGAAATGTCAGCTAACATTTGCAAAACATCTTTTCAACTTTTTTTTATTATAAGGATAGTTTGATATTTTTATATATAATTTAGGACTCAATTATTATATTTATTATAAAAAGTAACGTCGATGTTAACTCATTAGGTTATTTTTGTCCTGTCGCTTGTACTTAACGTAATAACGATATATTAGCTGTAACCAAAGGTCGAATAAAAGTTGGTTCGACTAACACATGGAAAGCCAAAAATCAACACAAATGACAGAAGTCACAAAACCATTTGTTGCTTCGAGCATACTCTTCCAGTAATTTTACAAACAAACGCAGAGCAAAATTACGGGAGTCGTGAAATACGAACAAGAAGAAGAAAAAGAAACTCAGACTAACAACTAGACAGCATATCCCAGCAATTGCAAACCAACTGAAAAATCACCACGCACCACAAGAGATGCAACACCATCCAAACAATGATGCAAGGACTCCACCACCAGCAGCAGCAACTTGCCGCTCTCCTCTCCGTCGCTCTTCCCAAGGACGACTCCACTCCCTCCGCCACTCCGCCTCCGCCTCCCACCACCACCACCTCCGCCACCACATCAGCATCAGCGGCAACAACATCCACAGCAGCAGAAGGCGATGAGTCCTCTCGCCTCGGCGCCATCACCTCTCTCCACCGCGCCATTCTCTATCCTCCGAACTCCGTCCTCATCGCTCACTCCGCTTCCTTCCTCGCTTCCGGCCTCTCTCAGCTTCTAACGGACAAGTACTCCCTCTCTATCACTATCGTTTTCTGTTTTCCTTGAAATTTATCTTCTTTTTTTTATTATTTTATTTTATTTTTAGTTATATATGTAATTGTTGACCGGAACCATTGAAGATTGATTTATTGTTTGATTTCAATCTCATTTCGCGACATAGGGATTGAATGTAGAATTGACTTTCAGTTTAGCTGTTTGAATTGAATAGGCTAGTATTTTAGTGGTTTGCAGTTGTGTACATTGTTTGGTTTTTGTTTTTAACGCAAAGTGTGTTTGTTGAAGGGAGTATAGTGTTTTTAGGAAATGATCATTTTAGTAGAAGAGGAAATGTAAAATTCTTGATAGCATTGTTGTGGAAAGTATTCCTATTGTTCTGATCGTGTCACCTGTAATGTCTGAGTGTAAGAATCACATGTTCTGTTAATGCGATGGTGGGAATACGGAAAATCTTGGTACAGTGGGTGTATTAAAGTTTATATTTTTGCAGTTGAGGATTGGTAGTGGAAAAAAAGATCTTGTTTTCACTTGTTTATGCTAAGGGTAAGTGTAGCTTTTTGTGATTTGTTATGAATTGTGGCACAGGTCATATTCTGTACAGCAGTCTGCTGCGGTTGCATATGGGGCACTTTGTGCTGTGGTGTGCTCTATACCTATAGGATCAAATGGAAGGCAGAACCATGGTATGCTTGGTGGTATGGTGGACCGGTTTATTGGTTGGGCTCTGCCATTGCTAACTAATGTTAGTGCTGGAGATGGGACCACAGAACTGGCATTGGAAGGCTTACGTGAATTTCTTAGTATTGGGGATGGTGGAATTGAAAGATACGCTTTACCAATACTTAAAGCATGCCAAGAACTTCTTGAGAATGAAAGAACCTCCTTGAGTTTATTACATCGTGTTCTGGGTGTTTTAACTTTGATTTCATTGAAGTTTTCGAGATTCTTCCAACCTCATTTTCTAGACATTGTAGATCTGCTTCTAGGGTGGGCATTGGTACCAGACCTTGCTGAATCAGATAGACGTGTTATTATGGATAGTTTTTTGCAATTTCAGAAACACTGGGTGGGTAGTTTGCAGTTCTCTTTGCGACTACTTTCTAAGTTCTTGGATGACATGGATGTGTTGCTTCAGGATGGTAGTCATGGAACTCCACAACAATTTCGAAGGTTGCTTGCATTGCTTTCTTGTTTTTCGACAGTTTTGCAGTCCACTGCTTCTGGGTTGCTTGAAATGAATCTGCTTGAACAAATTAGAGAACCAATTGGTAAAATGCTTCCCCGATTGTTAGGGTGTTTGTCTATGGTTGGACGGAAGTTTGGATGGTCAAACTGGATCGGGGATTCATGGAAGTGCTTGACTCTGTTGGCAGAAATATTATGTGAACGGTTTTCTCCTTTTTATCCACTTGCAGTTGATATATTATTTGAAAGCTTAGAAATGAATTGTAACTATCAAACTCTTGGACCTCGGAAGATTACCTCCTTTCAAGTTCATGGAGTTATAAAAACTAATCTTCAGTTACTGTCTCTTCAAAAACTTGGTCTTCAGTCATCATCTGTGCATAAAGTACTTCAATTTGATGCGCCTATATCTCAGTTGCGTTTGCATCCAAATCACTTAGTGACAGGGAGTTCTGCTGCTACATATATTTTCTTGCTCCAACATGGTAATAATGAAGTTGTCCAGCTGGCTGTGTCCTCATTGATTGAAGAGCTGGAGTTGTTGAAGGGTCTGCTTGGAAGAATTTTGGGTCATACAAATGAGGTTGATAGTGTCACTGATGTTAAACTCTATTCGAAACTTGAATTGTTTGCAATTATTAAATTTGATTTGAAAGTTTTGTTAACTTGTGTTTCTTTGGCTGGGGGTAACAATTTGATTGGTCAACCAGACATTGCCACCTTATATCTCAAGAGGTCAGAAAAATTGATCTCTTTTATTATGGAGAAGCTAGATCCTTTTGAATCACCCATTCAGGACTTTGTGGAGTTGCAAGTGAATGTTGTCAAGACATTGGAAAGACTAACTGCTGTTGAACTGTTAAGCAAGATTACCTTAATTAATCATAATACTAAGAAAGCTTCAGTGGAAGTTGCTTCTGAGCAAGTCCTTACTGATGTCAGTTTCAGGGATGAACCTTCAACTGTGATTTCTGAACATATGAAGAAGCACAGTGAGCTCCTTGTCAAAGCTCTCCATTTTTCTTCTCCTCTTGCAGTTAAAGTAGCAGCCCTTGAATGGGTTAAAAGTTTCTGTGAGAACCTTATTTCTACTTATGAGAATTCAAACCTGAACGGTTATTCCTGTGAAGCATTTGGACATGTTGGTATTACTGGGAATATGATTGTCTCGGTTTTGGAGGCTGCGTCCGACAGGGAACCAAAAGTGAGGTTACATGTTGCATTAGTCTTGGAGCTGCTGTTGCAAGCAAGACTTGTACATCCCATGTGCTTTTTTTCCATAGCTGAAGTGATCCTGGAAAGACTTGGTGATCCAGATATTGACATAAGGAATGTGTTTGTTAGGCTGCTTTCTCATGTCCTGCCTACCATGTTGTATGCATGTGGTCAAAATGACTACGGAATGTCGGGCATATTTAGGCCTGGAATTGTTGTATTAAGCAATGGGTCCAACTTGCACTGGAAGCAAGTGTTTGCCTTGAAGCAGCTGCGTTGGCAGCTTCACTCACAGCAACTTGTTACCATTCTGAGTTACATTTCACAAAGATGGAAGGTGCCTCTTTCTTCTTGGATTCAGCGGTTAATTCATAGTTGTAAGAGTTCAAATAACCATGTTGCAGGTCAACTCGAGGAAAATGCTAGCATTGGAGTTAATGATCTGAGGTTAGATATACAAGTGGATGAGGATATTCTAGAAATGATTTTCTCAGTTAATAATTTAGCGGGGGCTTGGTGGGCTGTACAGGAAGCAGCAAGGTTTTGTATTGCTACACGCCTCCGAACTAATCTTGGTGGGCCCGCCCAAACTTTTGCGGCATTGGAGCGAATGCTTTTGGACATTTACCATGTGCTACAGCTTGATAGTGAGCAAATTGAAGGAAACCTAAGCATAATAGGTTCTTCTGGTACTCACTTGTTACCAATGAGATTACTATTAGATTTTGTGGAGGCTCTGAAGAAAAATGTATATAATGCCTATGAGGGGTCTGCTGTTTTACCACCTGCCACCCGGCAGAGTTCACTGTTCTTCCGGGCAAACAAGAAAGTCTGCGAGGAGTGGTTTTCCCGCATATGTGAACCAATGATGAATGCTGGATTGGTGCTACAATGTCATGATGCTACTATTCAGTATTGTACTTTGCGTTTGCAGGAACTCAGAAATCTCGTGGCTTCAGCTTTGAAGGACGCAAGGACACAGGCAGCTGAAAACCTCCATAATCTCAGGTGTAGATATTCTGGAGACATCTTGCGGGTTTTACAGCACATGGCATTGGCTCTATGTAAGTGTCATGAATCAGAGGCTTTGATTGGTTTACAAAAATGGGTTTCAATGACATTCACTTCCTTGCTTGTGGATGAAAACCAGTCTCTTAATCACAGTGGGATACTGGGACCTTTTTCATGGATGACTGGGCTTGTATATCAGGCAGAAGGCCAGTATGAAAAAGCTGCTGCTCACTTTGCTCACTTGTTACAGAAAGAGGAGTCACTCAGTTCTTTGGGGTCTCAGGGTATTCAGTTTGCTATTGCACGTATCATTGAGAGTTACACTGCTGTATCTGATTGGAAATCTCTAGAATTGTGGCTTTCAGAATTACAAACACTCCGTGCCAAGCATGCAGGGAAGAGTTATTCTGGTGCTTTAACAATGGCCGGCAATGAAATAAATGCAATTCATGCCTTGGCATGTTTTGATGAGGGTGATTTTCAGGCAGCTTGGGCATGCCTGGATCTGACACCAAAAAGCAGCAGTGAACTTGCACTTGATCCCAAACTGGCTGTGCAGAGAAGTGATCAAATGATTTTGCAGGCATTGCTTTATCAAGTCCAGGGGAATGTGGATAAAGTACCACATGAATTACAGAAGGCAAGGGCAATGCTGGATGAAATATTGTCTGCTCTGCCACTTGATGGGTTATCAGAGGCAGCAGTGCATGCCACCCAGTTGCACTGTATCTTTGCTTTTGAAGAAGGCCAGAGGCTTAAAGGAAATCAATCCAAATCCAAACAGCATCTTTCGATTTTAAGTTCATATGTTCAGTCGATGCAGACTGTAATGAATAGTGTTCATCAAGATTGTAACCCATGGTTAAAGGTTCTCCGTGTTTATCAAACAATTTTTCCCACTTCTCTGGTTACTTTGAAGCTCTGTATGAATTTGTCAAGTTTGGCCCGTAAACAAAAGAATGTAATGTTGGCGAATCGTCTAAACCTTTATCTTAGGGATCATATATCGAGTTGTGATGAGAGATACCACGATTTCCTGATTTCAAGTGTGCAGTTTGAGGAAATCTTACTAATGTATGCTCAAAACAAGCATGAAGATGCTTTTGCAAATCTGTGGTCATTTGTACGCCCTTTGATGCTTTCTTCAGCTCTGGTACCTTCTGAATCTAATGAGAATTTTTTGAAGGCCAAGGCATGCTTGAAACTCTCAAATTGGCTAAGAAGGGACTATCCTAACCTGAGCTTGGAAAATATTGTTATTAATATGCATGCAGATTTTGATAGGGCTGACATCTCTTCAGTTGCCAGAGGCGGATCCTCCAGTGAGGGGAAGTTAAGTTCTAACCCAAGTGTAGGGCCTATTATTGAGGAAATAGTGGGTACAGCTACCAAATTGTCTACTCATCTTTGCTCCACAATGGGCAAGTCATGGATTTCGTATGCCTCTTGGTGTTTCGGTCAGGCCAGAAACTCTCTTTTTACCCCACAGGAAAATACCCTCCAGTCATGCTCATTTTCTTCTCTACTTCTTCCAGAAATTCAACCAGAAGGATTCAAGTTGACTGAAGCTGAGATTGTAAGAGTAGAATCTCTGATTTTTCAGCTTTTTCAGAACAAGACTGATGAGAAGGGCATGAAGGATGAAGAGAATGGGTGGAACATTGGGCTTGATTCTGTCGAGCATTTGAAAACTGACAACCTTGTCAAGGTTTTGAGGCAGCAAGTAGTTGATATAATTGAAACTGCGGCAGGGGTGTCCAGTGCAGAAAATTTTACTGGTGAATGCCTTTCCTCTTCTGTAGCTTCTCAGTTGCAGCTTTGCTTTCTACATGCAGCTGTTGGTCTAGAAGAAACTGACATACCATCTCTAGTTGATAACTTAGTTGATATTTGGTGGTCTTTGAGGAGGAGAAGAGTATCTCTTTTTGGGCATGCAGCTCATGGTTTTATAAAATACCTATCATATTCTTCCACAAAGCTTTGCAAGGATCAGTTGTCTGGTGCTGATTTTGATTCTTTGAAACAAAAAACTGGCAGTCACAAATTGAGGGCCACATTGTATGTACTACACATTCTTCTCAATTATGGAGTGGAGTTAAAAGATACGCTTGAACCTGCTCTTTCTATGGTTCCATTGTTGCCATGGCAGGTGGAGTAGCTTTTTATTGAAATTACCTTTACCCAAAAATATGAAAATGAGGTTCTGATCACATTCTTTTTGTAGGAAGTAACACCCCAATTGTTTGCTCGTCTGAGTTCTCATCCTGAGCTTCTGGTCCGCAAGCAATTAGAAGGCTTATTGATTTTGTTGGCCAAGCTTTCTCCTTGGTCGATTGTGTACCCAACTTTAGTTGATTTAAATACCTATGAAGAGAAGCCATCAGAGGAGCTTGAGCATGTATTTGGCTGTTTGGTAATAAAAATTACTTATATTTATTTTGCTTTAGTCTGTCATATATATATGTGTGTGTGTGTGTGTGTGCATGTATATATATGTATATGTGTGTATATATATATAAAATACTTAGTGACAGTTCTGATGTAAACTACTTTTGACCCGTTAGTTGGCTTATTGAGCATTAATATGTCTTAGGATGGTGGCATGATCTCTACAGGTTCTTTCCAACCCTCTTTGTTCATGTAGTTGACATTTATTCAGTGTCTGATTCATTATGTTTTGTTAGGCATGTGGAGAAATAAGGAGGTGATTTTTCACTAAAAGAGGAAGTTATTGTAAAAATAAAATTCTGACTTGGAGACTTCTACTGGTCTATTAGTTTTCACAGCATTCTGCTTATGAAAAGTCATCGGCGAAAACACATGGTGATGTGACATGTGGCTTTGCATAGTACAATATCACAATATATCTTTTGAAGGGATTGTAAACATATATATGAGGTTAGCTATTGAAAATGTATCTTAGATATTTATTATTCGTGATTGAAAATGTGGATGAGATATCCAACCTGCTTTGAGAATAGGCTGATGTTGCTAACCATCTATAATGCAAATATCTGTTTTTTGATTTCTTTGTTGTTTTAGTTTTCATACTAAGTTTAAACAGTGAAGGTGCCTTGTTATTTTCGTTTTAGTTGGTTGAATTATAAGTTGCTATTGCTAAGTAGACTGCTAGACAATTAAAACATTGTTATGTTACGTGCAGAAAGAGCTTTACCCAAGATTAATTCAGGATGTTCAACTCATGATAAACGAGCTTGGAAATGTAACTGTTCTTTGGGAGGAGCTATGGCTAAGCACACTCCAAGATCTTCATGCAGGTAACGAATGCTCGCAAGAAAAAGGCTTTTGGTTTTCTTGGTGCCATTTTATTTGTATATGCATCTTATTCGGTTAAATGTTATAAAAAAATATTTTAGTTGTACTTCTAATGACTTTGAAATGATTTTCAATCTCATTGTCTTAACATGCAAACCTCAATCTAAAATAAAAACTGTTCCATTCCCAATGGACCTTGAAGGCATGTGTAATGGATATATTTTGGTGTATCATTACATGGCATATTTTTAACATTGAAGTTTGAAATTTGTTAAGATGCTTATATATGGTCTTTTTTCTAATAGTTTAAACTTTTGGATCTAACAGTTACTAATATGTATTAAGCCTTGTTTTCCTAAATGTGCCCACATTCCCCATGTGATTATATTTGAATTTATTATCATTTATTTGAATTTGTTATGTGTTAGTGTTTATGACAAACACGTTGGTCTTGTACATTAGGGCTTGTGTTAGCATACTTAAATACTATTATTTGGGCCCTTTCATAATAGTCTAGCTTTCGGGTTTTGCAGTTAGTAATAAAATTATTACTAAATTGGTGATTTTATCTAATTCTTTAACTTTGAGCAGCTTATAGGAATTTGGAGTTCTATTCATGCTTCCTAGCCATTATACTCTGAGCGCACTGCTCATAGGGTTGTGATGCTAACATTATAATATTTCTTTTAGATGTGATGAGGCGTATTAATGTGCTGAAAGAGGAAGCGGCACGAATTGCAGAGAATGCAACTCTTAGTCAGAGTGAAAAGAAGAAGATAAATGCTGCTAAATACTCAGCCATGATGGCTCCAATTGTTGTGGCATTGGAACGTCGTTTGGCATCAACTTCTCGGATACCTGAAACACCTCATGAATTATGGTTTCACGAGCAGTATGCAGAACAAATTAAATCAGCCCTCTTAAGTTTCAAGACTCCCCCTGCATCTGCTGCTGCTCTTGGAGACGTGTGGCGACCATTTGGTAGTATTGCTGCATCCCTGGCTTCTCATCAGAGGAAGTTATCGGTTTCTCTAAGTGACGTCGCACCACAACTGGCTCTGTTATCATCTTCTGATGTTCCAATGCCTGGTCTCGAGAAACAAGTCTCATCATCTGAATCTGACAGAGGTTTCACTACAACTCTTGATGGAATTGTCACTATCACCTCTTTTTCTGAGGAAGTGACTATCTTATCAACCAAAACAAAACCAAAGAAACTTGTTATACTGGGATCGGATGGTAAGAAGTATACTTATCTATTGAAAGGGCGAGAAGATCTTCGTCTGGATGCCAGAATCATGCAATTTCTGCAAGCCGCTGATAGTTTTCTGCATGCTTCTTCTGCAACTCGTCGTCATTCACTTGGCATTCGCTATTATTCTGTAACTCCAATCAGTGGTCGGGCTGGTCTTATTCAGTGGGTGGACAATGTAATAAGTATATATAGTGTCTTTAAATCATGGCAAAACCGTGTTCAGCTTGCAGAATTTTCTGCAATGGGTGCTAGCAACACAAAAAATTCGGTTCCCCCACCTGTTCCCCGACCAAGTGATATGTTCTATGGCAAGATCATACCAGCCCTTAAAGAGAAAGGCATTAGGAGAGTAATTTCACGAAGGGACTGGCCTCATGAAGTAAAGCGTAAAGTTCTTCTCGATCTAATGAAGGAAGTTCCCAGACAGCTTCTTCATCAAGAACTTTGGTGTGCTAGTGATGGATTCAAAGCATTCAGCTCAAAATTGAAGAGGTGCTGTTTTAGGGAGCCAGAAAAAGTTTTTCAGTTTTCCCTCTTATTAAATTTCAATGTGTTATCTTATATGTTAATATGTTACATCTATTATGATGATGACAATCTTATGTTATCAAATGGCTTGGTGTTCAGCTGACAGCTTTGAGTAAGGAACCTTTTCCTTTCTACCTTGTAGGTATTCTGGAAGTGTTGCAGCCATGAGCATGGTGGGCCACATTCTTGGTCTGGGTGATAGACACTTGGATAATATCCTTGTAGATTTCTCAAGTGGGGAAATAGTGCACATTGATTACAATGTTTGCTTTGATAAGGGCCAAAGACTGAAAGTTCCAGAAATTGTTCCCTTCCGTCTTACCCAGACAATTGAAGCTGCTTTAGGCCTGACTGGTGTTGAGGGTAGTTTCAGAGAAAACTGTGAAGCTGTAGTTGGTGTACTGAGGAAGAACAAGGATATACTCTTGATGTTACTTGAGGTGTTTGTCTGGGATCCGCTTATAGAATGGACACGGGGAGATTTTCATGATGATGCAGCAATCGGTGGTGAAGAAAGAAAGGGCATGGAGTTGGCAGTGAGCCTGAGTTTATTTGCCTCTAGAGTGCAAGAAATTCGTGTTCCCTTGCAGGTATACAATCATCACAGAAAATTGCTAGTGTATGGCATTTTACATTAAGTTGAGAATATTTGGTTTAAATTATGGCATAGACTTTGAACCACCAGTATCTTCTGAATTCATTATCAGGTTGGTCAATAGCCATGGGGTCTGTGAACTAGTATAATGCCATTGTGATGGATTTGTACAACCTTATTAGTGTTTAATGCATTGTCTAGAAGGTGATTCCTTCCATAAATTGGCATTGACCAATGTTAACTTCGCACACAATGATTATGTTAGATTTTTCCTTCCATCATAATTTTATCTAGAGATCATGTTGAGATATGAAATTGGCTAATGTCTTCTAAATTTGTAATTTTGATCAGGAACATCACGATCTTTTATTGGCTACCTTACCTGCTGTGGAATCTGCTCTAGAGGTATTACAACTTTTCAATTATATACAAGTTTTGAGTTTGTTATAGACTTGAAGGTTTTTTTACTCAATTTATTTCCAGCGGTTTGCCAATGTTCTAAATCAATATGAGCTTGTCTCTGCTCTGTTTTATCGAGCTGATCAAGAGCGATCTAATCTGATTCTGCATGAGACATCTGCGAAATCAATTGTTGCTGAAGCAACTTGTAACTCAGAGAAAACTCGGGCATCGTTTGAAGTTCAGGCTCAGGAATTTGCACAAGCAAAGGCAATGGTAACTGAGAAAGCTCAAGAAGCAACAACTTGGATGGAACAGCGTGGGAGGATACTTGATGCTTTACGAGGCAACTTAATCCCAGAAATAAATGCCGGCGTAAAGCTGAGTGGTATGTTAGATGCTTTGTCTCTTACATCTGCTGTTCTGGCAGCTGGGGTTCCATTTACTATAGTTCCTGAGCCCACACAAGTACAATGCCATGATATAGATAAGGAAGTCACTCAGCTCATAGCTGAGTTGGATCTTGGATTCTCATCAGCCCTCATTGCTCTCCAAGCTTATTCTTTGGCATTGCAAAGAATCCTACCTCTGAATTACCTTACAACAAGTGCAGTGCATGACTGGGCACAAGTTCTGCAACTATCTGCAAATGCTCTTTCTGCTGATATCCTCTCTCTTGCCAGAAGACAGGCTGCTGAACTGATTGTGAAAGCTCGTGGGAATAATCTTGATTCTGTCAAACACAATCATGATGATCTTTGCCTTAAAGTGGAGAAGTATGGGGTAGAGATAGAAAATGTTGAAAAAGAGTGTCTTGAGTTAGTAAACTCTATTGGCTCAGAGACTGAATCAAACGCTAAGGATCGTTTTCTGTCCACTTTTGTGAAATATATGAAGTCTGCTGGCTTAATAAGGAAAGAAGCTGCTAATTCTTGTTTTGGACAATTGAGATATGATGGGGCAAAAGATGCCAGGATGAGAGAGGAGCGGGGCGAAAACAGGGAGAAGGTGTTATCTCTTCTTAATATAGCTGTAAACTCCATATATGATGAGGTTAAGCATAGGGTATTGGACATATTTAGTGACTCTAGCAAAGGAATGAAAGGAAACAGTAGGCTGCAATCTGATTTTGGAAGTATTTTTTGTGAGTTTGAAGAGCAAGTAGAGAAATGCATACTTGTAGCAGGGTTTGTTAATGAATTATGGCAATTTATTGGCAAAGATGTATCTGATGATGATACTGATGTGGACTACCCCAAAAATAATGAAAGAAATTGGGCTTCTATCTTCAAAACTGGTTTACTTTCCTGTAAGAGCTTGGTTGGGCAAATGACTGAAGTTGTTCTACCAGACGTTCTGAGATCTTTTATTTCATTCAATTCAGAAGTTATGGATGCATTCGGACTAACCTCACAGATTCGGGGTTCCATTGATACTGCACTAGAGCAGCTTGTGGAAGTTGAAGTGGAGAGGGCATCCTTGGTTGAACTGGTACAAAACTACTTTGTTCGGGTTGGCCTCATCACTGAGCAGCAGTTGGCTCTTGAAGAAGCTGCTGTGAAGGGTAGGGATCATCTATCTTGGGAAGAGGCAGAGGAGCTTGCTTCACAAGAAGAAGCTTGTAGGGCAGAACTGAACCAACTCCATCAAAGTTGGAACCAGAAAGACATACGAAGTTCCTCTCTCATTAAGCAAGAAGCTGATATTAAAAGTACCTTAATTTCTTCAGAACGCCATTTTCAGTCTGCAATTAGTACTGAAGAGTTCAGGGAACCACATGTTTTGAGAAGCCAAGCGCTCTTGGCCATACTAGTTAAGCCCTTCTCTGAGTTGGAATCATTTGATAAAAAATTAGCTTCATCTAGAGGCTCCATCACTTCTGACACAGATGGGCTTCCTAGATTAGCAGAGTTGATGAGTTCTGGGCGCTCAGTATTTGAATGTATCTGGAGTTTTGACAAGTTAAACATCCATTCCTTCTTTATTTGGAAAATTGGTGTGGTGGACTCTTTTCTTGATTTATGCATACATGATGTAGCTTCATCTGTGGATCAAAATTTAGGATTTGACCAGCTCTTGAATGTTGTGAAGAAGAAGCTTGAAGTCCAACTTCAAGAACATGTCAGTCGGTACCTGAAAGAACGAGTTGCTCCTAATTTGTTGGCTTTGTTAGATAAAGAGATTGAACATTTGAGGAAACTGACAGAATCATCAAAGGAACTTATTGGTGAAGAAATACAAAAGGATACTGGGCTTGTAAGAAGAGTCCAAGTTATGCTTGAGGAATACTGCAATGCACATGAAACAGCTAGAGCAGCAAGGTCTGCAGCTTCTCTCATGAAAAGGCAGGTGAATGAGCTCAGGGAGGCTCTTCACAAAACTAGCCTAGAGATTGTCCAAATGGAATGGATGCATGATGTTACCCTGACTCCATCATATAATAGCAGGATCACATTTCGGAAATTTTTTTCTAGTGATGATAACTTATATCCGGTTATTCTAAATCTTAGCAGACCTAAATTGCTGGAAACTATACGGTCTGCCGTGTCAAAAATTGCTAGGTCGATTGAGGGCCTCCAAGCTTGTGAACGACCTTCTCTTACAGCAGAAGAGCAGCTTGAGAGAGCAATGAGATGGGCTTGTGGTGGGCCAAATTCCAATGCAGCTGGAAATTCTTCAACCAAGATTTCAGGAATTCCTCCAGAGTTTCATGATCATTTGATGAGGCGTCAGCAACTGCTATGGGAAACTAGAGAAAAGGCATCAGATATTGTTAAAATATGCATGTCAATATTGGAGTTTGAAGCATCGAGAGATGGTATTTTTCAGATTCCAGGGGAGGTTTATCCCTTGGTAGCTAGTGGTGATGGCAGGCCATGGCAGCAGGCTTACTTGAATGCACTAGCAAAATTGGAGGTTGCTTATCATTCATTCACACGTAAGTCTGCGATATTACTTAATATCTGAATTATTTTGAATGTAATTACTTTCATATAGCCTTGCTGTTACTTTTTCGGTATAGGTTCTGAACAAGAGTGGAAGCTTGCACAAAGCAGCATGGAAGCTGCTTCTAATGGCCTATATTCTGCTACTAATGAACTTTGTGCTGCGTCTCTTAAAGCAAAGTCAGCTTCAGGTGGCATGTCGATTTTTTATCAACTTACATGTTGCTGAACATATGTGAATATGACTATATCCTTGTCAAACATGAGCACAGACATCTCGTATAGATGTTATGCTTATAAATGTTCATTTATACATTACACTCAACTTCTGCAGGAGATCTACAATGCACTGTTCTAGCAATGAAGGATTGTGCCTATGAAGCCAGCATTGCCCTATCTGCTTTTAGTCGTGTATCTAGGGGCCATACTGCTTTGACTACTGAATCTGGTTCAATGCTTGAAGAAGTATGCTTTATCCTCTATTTGATATAAGCTAACATTTTTCCTTCTAAGAATGTTGCTTAAGCTGGTATTAATTGTGGTTGCATGACATCAGTTTCCAGAATTCAAAAACTACATATATACTGACTCATTTTCATTTTGTGCATACTTGTAGGTGCTAATTGTAGTTTCTATTTGACATGTCCATGATAATTACATAAATCTAGACAAAGCATTCATTTTGCCCTCCCCACCTTGTCTGCTCAAGTGGCAGTTTTCCACTATTATTACAGTTTTTTTCATTGTACTCTGGTTTTTGGTTTGGAGCTGAATTTATTATTGTTGTTTCCTGTGAAGTTCAGGTTCAGGAGATTCTCATCGCCTATGATGAATTGAAAGTTAACTAATATCTGATACTTTCTATCTGGTAGCTTTATGTAGCTTATATTGTTCTTTTCTCTTTAGGTCCTGGCAATAACTGAAGATCTGCATGATGTTCACAACTTAGGAAAGGAGGCTGCTGCCGTACACCATTCTCTTATGGAAGACCTTTCTAAGGTTTTCCTGGCTTCTCAACTCAGATATTGTTTGATGTGTGCCTTCTTGTGTGTATAATTTATGTGTGCTCCAAATACTCACTTTCCAACCTTCACTAAGGGAACTCTATGTAAGGTTGCTCTACACTCAATTGTATATGCTGATTATGGTAATCTCTGGCAGGCAAATACGATCCTTCTTCCCTTTGAATCTGTTTTGTCCAAAGATGTGGCTGCTATGGCTGATGCTATGACAAGTGAAAGAGAGACCAAAATGGAAGTATCTCCAATCCATGGACAGGCCATATACCAGTCTTATTGTTTAAGAGTTAGAGAGGCATGTCAGATCATTAAGCCCTTGCTACCTTCACTTACATTTTCTGTTAAGGAATTGTATTCTATGTTGACGAGGCTTGCTCGAACTGCAAGTCTCCATGCTGGAAATCTTCATAAAGTAAGTTTTCGTCTTTGAGATTAGTCATGTTATTATATATAGGCAGTGGCAAAACAGAAAAACTGATCAAGATTTTCTGTTCAGGCGCTTGAAGGACTAGGAGAGAGCCAAGAAGTCAAATCACAAGATATTAATCTGTCAAGGCCAGATCTTGATGCAGCTGACACTGCTCAATTGAATGATGAAGGAAGAGAGGACCTCTTCAGATCTGATAGTGGCAGCCTGAAAGATGATTTCCTTGGCAATACTGATCTCTCTTTGCAAGATAAAGACTGGATATCTCCTCCAGATAGCGTATATAGTAGCAGCTCAGAATCTGGTGTTACCTCATGTG
Organism: Dimocarpus longan; assembly: GCA_022984855.1. Lineage (NCBI taxonomy): Eukaryota > Viridiplantae > Streptophyta > Magnoliopsida > Sapindales > Sapindaceae > Dimocarpus > Dimocarpus longan. Next base: position 26,761,593 of record CM041020.1, read on the forward strand.
AAGCAAGTATTCCTGATAGCTTCAACAATTTAGCAGAAGGGGTGGAACAGAATTTACATGGATTGGATCTGAGGGAGGTCAATGAGCTTCCAAATTCTGTTCCAACTGCTCAAACTGATTTCCAAGAAATTCTGGAGTCCGGGCCATCTGTGTTGAATCACATGGAGGTGAACAATGGCGATACTAATTCAGTCAAGTCAACTATTGATGAATCAGATGACTTTCTGCAAGCTGAGGGATCACCAAATGATGAGGCAGCAACTGTTCCTGTTGGCAGCTCACAACCTTTAAATAAAGAATCGGAGGTGAAGTTTGCAGTGAAAGCTGAAGTATCCTCTTTAAGCAAAGTTAAAAGTGAGGAGGGAAACAATGAAGACCCTATTCCTGATGTAACTTCTGTGAACCGAGCGGCCAGGGGTAAGTACAAAATCCACTTTGTTTGAATCACGTATTAGTGTTTCTTTCTTTCTTTCTTTTTTCTTGACCTTTTTATTTCAATTAAGATGAGAAGAAGTCTTTTCCGGAAGAAGTTTTACATGTGGAAATTTTAGGATTTGCTGTTTGAAGTTTGAATTGACTGAAAAAAAAAAAAAAAATTCTCTGAATGGTTTTACAATGTTTACTGTCTGGTCATGGTTGAGTTTATCTACTGTTATTGCTTTTATACTTTTCAAATTGACTTCAGAATATATGATTTATTTTCACCATCTTTGGTAATTATTGATCATTTTTAGGTAAAAATGCTTATGCATTATCAGTCCTAAAGCGTGTCGAGATGAAACTTGATGGCCAAGATATTGCTGAGAACAGGTATCTGCTTTTGTTCGGAAGTTTCAATAGGTTTGGATGAAATATGTATGGACAGTAAACAACTTCTCATTTTTCACAGAGATATTAGCATTGCGGAGCAAGTGGACTATCTACTAAAGCAAGCCACAAGCTTGGATAGTCTTTGCAACATGTATGAAGGTTGGACACCGTGGATTTGAACTGATGAAGCCTGTGCTGAGAGTCAATCAATGGTCTCAAGTTATCATGTTCAAGAGAAAAAGTGGAGCATGTCTGAAACATTTTAATTACTAGTCTCACTTACTGAGTAGGCCTCTGGATCCAGTCTCTTATACTCTTTCCCTGTTTGGGGAAGGAAGCCATTGGACTTTTCAAAGTGCCTTTTTTCTCGGCTTCTGGATTCCTGGTATGGCTACTTTTAGTGAAGATGTTATGAACAAGTCATTACAAGCTGCCGTGCTACCTTATCCTGCTCCTATTGGCCCTTCTATATCCTTCAAGGGATCAGCAGTTTTTGAGACATAAGGTGTTTGTTCCAATCCTGTCCATGATCAGTCTTTCTAGCAGGGTCTGCCTTCGAGGTTCGGACAGACAATCACCTCGGCCCTCAAGCCCCTAAACTGGTCTCTACAACAATTATAGGGCTCTTCTTGCCTTTGTTGCAGCGCCAGACCCTACCAGGACATGACAAGTATGCATACCTGTTGCTCGGATGGGAAAAACTTATAGAAACGTTTTAACCTTGCCAGCACATATCCCATTCTTTTCGAGAAATTGAAGCTATGTCTTGTGCGTCCAGGAGAATCTTTGCTTACATAATAGTTTTCGTAACACGGTGAATTGCAATCAGAAACCTTGGTAGTCAAATTGAATCATCACTAAAGGCGGTCAGTTTGTAAATGAAGGTAACGCATCACTCTAATGGGGATTCACCACATGATGTAAGTATGCTATTATTCTTGCAGTGATATTCAGTTGCTATTGCCAGAAGTATATATTTTGATTCAAAAGACTGCTCTTTTAAATTCAATCAATCAAGTAGTAAATTGTCCAATAAGAAATGAAAAGATTAACCATACAATGATTTGACCTAATAATTCGTTTATTCAAAAAGTTATGAGTTGGATTTGATTGTTGCTGCCAGCAATTAGCCAATGTTACACTTCCTGAAATCTATTTTTTTCTCTCTCAAATAATGTGGTAGTTGATCTCTAACAATCACTCATCACACCATTCATTATCTACATGTCCATTACTGATCAAGTTCCATGTCTTGTAGTGTGTAAAATTTGGGTTGTATGTATATTTGCACTTCTGTAATTGGGGATTATAGTTTCCAACATTATTGATTCAGTAGAAGACCAAAAGCCAAAAAAAAGGTAGATTTCTAATGTTATGCCTTCTCTGGAAAAAAAAAAAAAAATTAAAGAAAAAAGTTAGATTATTTTAAGTTAAAATTGTGACTTAAATTTTTTGACTTGAACATCTAACCATTCACATGACTTTATTTGGTAAAGCATTTTTGAGTATATCTTTTAGAAATAGTTTTTTTAAGATTTAGATCTTTTACAAGTAAAGGTATTTTAAAAGAAGCTATTCATCGTTTGGTTGGATCAATTCTAAAAGCTCTTTTAAATTATAAAATTATCAAAAAGGGAATGTAAAAGATAGTTAAATATTGCATAGCAACATTTGTGAAAATATTATTTTTTAAAATCAAATTCATACGCAATATTTTTACTTCCAAACACTTTATAATTTATAACATAATATTCATATGTATGCTTCAAAAATAATATTCATAGTAATGAGGAAATTCAAAGAAAAAATAAATTAAAAGCATATGAAATATTAAAATTTTCATTAGTTAAAAAATTAATCAGAAAGCATAGTTAAAATGAATACATAAAGAGAAGTGAAGTATTTACAATATATTTATTATTAATTTATTTTTTTTTTAAAAAAAATTGATTTCTAATAAATGTATTTTATTTTTCATTTTTTCACTTTTTCGAGGCATTATCTTTTTCTAATTATCCAAAAACTTTACTAAATGACAACTAAACTATACAAAATAAATCTAACAAAGTTTGTGAGATAAAAAAACGCATTTTTAGTTAATAGAGAGACAAGCTCTAACCTCCACTCAATCTAATAGTGCTAATAATTGTTGAGGTGCTATTTTTTTTTTAACTCTTACATTAAATTAAAATGTGTGGTTAGATGTTATCCTTAAAAGTTTAATCATAAATTTAAGTTGGTTTGGTTAGATGTTATACTTAAAATTTTAATAATAAATTTAAGTTGGTTTAAGAAAATCCCAACTGAATATATATACTGTATCACCGGTATGTGTATATATAATCTTGGAACATGTTTAAGAAATGTAAATCTGAAAACGGTCTCCTAAACTAAACTAGTAGGAGTAGAACACAGAAATATTAAGATTAGGCATAAGTCATCTATGGATAATCATATAATATAACGGATGGATAATCATAACACTGCATATTCCGCTTTTGACCTGGTCAAACCACTACCTTGCTGCAGTTTTGAGAGAAACAGGTGGACAAAACAACAAAAGAAGAGAGGTGACACAATCACACATGACACGACATTGAAAATGACAGTCTATCATATTTTAAATGTAAGAGCACATAGTGATGTAGAAAATCTATCTACAGAAGACACATGAAAATGAAGACAACCGACATAACAAAAGGTGTGCGCCGTGGATTAAACATTCCTTTATTAACCCCTTGAGTGCATGCAAAACCCGCAAGTGTCTCAAAAACATCTTCCTTTCATCCAACAAAACACTTACAAAATCTCTCCTGTGATTTAAAGCCATGTCTGGGCTTGGAGATATATGGACCAGTGAGCTAGCCAAGCTTCGGGAAAAGGGTCAAACCACTTTGTCTAATGACTCCAGCCCTGCTGTTAAGGGTGAGTCAAGCTCAAGCTCGAGCCAGGTTGGTCCAGCTAAAGATGGCAATTTCCTAGCTGGGAAGTTGTCTTCATTTGTCCAACAAATGCGAGTCAGTGCACTGGTGTTGCCTTGCTCTGAAGCTTCGGTTTCCATGCTTGTTGAGTGCTTTAGTCCTTGAAGAAACATTTAATTTGTTTGCTTTTTTGGTGTTTTTGTTTTATGTTTCTGGAAACTAACAATCTAATGTAAATATTGCCTTGTAAACAATGCATGATACCACAGTTTCTTTTGTGTTCTATGCTTATAGCTCTTACGTTAACTTAAAAATTAGAAAAAAAAAAAAAAACCAATGTTAATAAATCAAGTTAGAACATAGAACTGATGAAATCAATGATACTGCTTATGTAATTCAAGAACCAAAAAGGCGAAATATATATATATATATATATATATATATGTATGTATGTAAGTATGAAAGTTTTAACGGGATTTCTTCATTAATTAGGAGAAAAAAAAAATCTTTACAAATTATAAGACAACTTAATTAACTTTTCTCAAAAAAAAAAAAAAAAAAAGACAACTTAATTAACTGATTCCAAGCTTGTATATTTGGAGTTGAATTGGATTGGATTAATTGATTTTGGATTGAATGATTTTTCATAATAATGATATATACATTATTGTACATGTTCTGAGTTAAGTGTAAGATGTTTGAGTTATAAATATATTAATGTCACATATATGACACGTCCCTGTTACTCCATTTAAATAATTAGATATATATTGATTGATATTTGAGGTCAGTTGTACGTTTGCTCAATATGATTACACAAAATATATCAACCATACAAGACTTTAAAATATCTCAAACGCACTGTTAAGATATTTTTGCTTTTCTTTCTCATACTTTTCTGTCTTCTGCTAGTGGTAATTGTCGAAGTATAGAAATCTTTCACATCTCACAGACTTTTATAAAATTTTAATTTGTAATTTAGCAAGTTAAGACTTGAGATATTTTCTTTTTTCTTTTTTCTTTTTTTGTGAATTTGACTTGAGATATTTTGTATCCTAACTTTTTTAGGAAGTTACGTTTTCTAATCAATTATGGAGATTATTATAGATGAGAGACATGATTATTAAATAAATTATTACAATCAAAATCACATTCTACCCTAATTATTTATTAAAATGTTGGGGATTTAATTTCCATCAATTTCATTTTAAAGCTCGTATAGGTAGTGTTTCTTTTTTTGTTTTATCCTCCTTCATTATTTTATAAGAGTAATTATCTTTTGCTTATAAAAATAATAGTCTATTTTATCTCAAAAAATTATTAACCTATTTATTATATATATTTGTTAATATATATGAAGAATTTCCTTTTTTGAGTATAAGGGGAAAAATGAGAGATTTATCTTATACACAAACAAAATTCAAAAGTTTGAACAACTACGTTAGTTCTTTTTTTTTTTTTTTTAATTAATTTGATTTGTAATAGTATTTCAACCAGGTCAAAATTAAATTAAATGGTCCCTCCCGGGTGCACATTATATGGAAAAGAAGGGACTTGGGTGGCTAGTTGAGGGCGAGAGGGCACGTGAGGTGATGGTGAAAACATGTGGCGGCATTTTAACACACACAACGAGCAGCACACCATAAATTCAGAGATACTCTCCTGTCTACTCACTCATACCCTATCACTCTCCTTTTAGTTCATCTTTACAGACACCCACCGTACTAATTTTATATATTTGAAATTTATTAAAATATATTTTTATTTTTATTTATTAACTTTTAATTTTTTTACTTAAGTTAAATATATTTAAAGATTAATTTATTATAATTTTATTTAAAATTTAATTTACACAAATATTAAGTTAATTTAATCAAATTTAATTCAATCTAATTTTAACTACATTAAATATGATATAATATTAATTTAATCTTATCTCATTCCATCCTATCTTATCTAATTCAATCTAATCCTCGTGTATTGAACCACGTTTTATAGTAACTTGGCAATGACTGTGTGAGTACTCACACCTTAATATTCCCACTTGTAAGATATTCTTCGGAAGATCATCGGAATATCCACAAACCCATGTTGAACGAAAATTTAACCACATCTGGGGGGCGCCCACAAATTGTCATTTGTAAGTTAGTTAAAACCAAGTTCTCAGAACCTACAGACACCGCACTTGGTTTTTTCTCATACAGCATAAACCTCTCTCTCTCTATATAAACCACCCCACCTCAGCTTCTTTTCTCTCGTTCTCATTCAACACAAAGTGTAAAAGCAAGAGAGATATCAAGTGGGGTTGTGAAGAATGTCTGCATTAGTGGAGATATGGATAGGTGAGTTGGCAAAACTGAGAGAGAAGGTTACAGCCAAGAAGAAGCCATTTTTGTCATCTTCAAGAGCAGAGAATGAACAAGTAGTTGAAGAAGAGAAGAAAGCTAAGAAGGTAACTAGAGAAAAAATCCAGGAAGAAACTACAATGTCAGAGACCACTGTCTTTTTGCTCATGGATCGGTTTGTGCCTTGGTGATCATCAAAAGTGTGCAAAATCTGATACTTTTTTTTTTTTTTGTTCATTTTATCAACTTCTGTGTAGTCAGAACTTTGGTCGTGTAATATGTTTGTTTTGTAGATATTATTATGTGCACTGTAATCCAACTATTTTTTATATTCTGAAAAAACTGTGTATATACTTCTTATAGCTCGGCTATGGATTGTGCGTCATCTCATCTCTCCAGCTGTCCATGCTATCATTGATCCATCTCGACAGATTCTGGTAATCATCTGATCTCAATAAAATAAAATAAAAATCTCTCCAGAGAATTATGTGCTTGGTACATCAACGTACGAATACAAATTCAGAACAAACTTTAAACATATGAAGTTATCACTAAACTAAAAGGTTTAAGTTTATACATAAGCAATCAAACAATAAATAATATTAATCTCTGAAATATGAACAAAAAGGATGAAAGGAAAAATCTCTTTTCTCTGCAAATTTTGAAATGGCAGGACAGCCCTTTTTTCAAGCTCTACAAAAAGAATATATTTTTTCTATATGTTATATATACCTATAAAGTCAATCAAACCTCTGTATTACACATCAGTATCCAAGTTTTTTTGGTTTGTAAATGTATAGAATCAGCCAGTCAGGCCTCTATGCATTTCCTCTTCCTGTTTTATTTTATAATCTTTCTGGTGTTTCACAAAGTCGAGCAACAATTTCACACTAAAAGATCAGGATGATGAGGTTTGTTCGAAGTCGGTATATGATGATCCCTCAGGGTGGGTGTAGTTGTGCTCCTCGTCATCCCACTTGAGGATTTCCTTTGCATAGCTAAGGGCTTCTTTGACAGAATCAGGCTCCAAGGCAGTAACTTGTGAAACAAACAACTTATTACGGGCAGAAAATGAACGGAACAATGTCTTGAACTTTGCTCCAATATAGTGGAAAGCATATTGAGCTAGAGAAGTCCTGCTGTTTCTTCTGCTGCTGCATTGGTGATTGTGGCTGATCACCGGATTGAAGTCGTGAAACCATTCACATTTAGAGAGAGGAACTTGCTCGATCTTCTCCTCGAGCAGATCATACTTGTTGAGTAATAGAAGGAAGTCCTTGTCATTGAACCTTGGATGAGTTACAATGCTTTGAAAGAGCTGCTTGCTCAGCAACATCTTGTTAGTAAGATTTCCATTAATGTCTTCAACAAACTCATCATATTCAATCAATGAACAACAAAATAAAACGACATCAACGTCTTCAAACATCTCCAGCCATTTGCAGTTCTCCCCGAGACTCTTCGGATGCACTCTGATAAGTTGATACCTACATGTTCAGAGCAAGTGGTGGCTTAGATGAAATAATTTATGATCATAGTCCTGCTAATGCGTAGAGCCATTTTCATCATTGATAGGAGGAAACATATTGTAAAAATGCAAGTGTATAACAACATTTGTTGCCTATAAAAAACGTACTTCAAAGCACTGAAACTAACCTGAACAAGGAATCATTTTGATCGGAAGAGTCAACAATGCTCTCCTGAGTTGAATTTGGAAATGAAAATTCCATGCAAGAAAGCCCATTGGATGAGGTAATTCCCTCAGCATAAAGGATATCAATATCCGAGGGCTCGTAGCCTGTTCTAGAAATCTCAACAGACTGAAACAGAAGATAACTTCAATATTAGAAAAACATACCATGAAACATGTTGCATCTCATACCAAACATCTTTTCCTTATTCAAAATCAAAATGTATATGTTTTGGATAGCCTTCTACTTTAGCTTCATCAAACTATTAGCATGCGTGCCGTAGGAAATAAAATATAATTCTAAAGATCATATAAATCAGAAACACATACTAGTATATTTTTTGGTTTAGCAGCAGAGCTTAAATTCTATAATAGACCATACAAGCATTAACATCTATAATATCAAGGATGAGACTGAACATCAATGACCAAAAATCTAAACAATACAGACCTTACTGATAAAATGTAGTGAACAGAAATGAAACCACAACCTATCAGACATATTATATTGAAAGAATTAGCGAACGAGGACAATAAGAGTTCGATCATACCCGTTCTAGGAAATAAGTTGCAATCCTAGGTAGCATTTCTAATTCATTCCTTCGCTCGTATGTGGCTTGGAAGGCCGCATCTTTCCACAACTCCTCAACAAAAGGAGCATATTCACGTGTAGCTGCTGGAAATATGGCTTCCAAGTTGCCAGACACCATGACCTTTAGTAGCCAATCTGAGAATGCTTTCAGTCTTTTGCCTATGGAATACACTGTCTTTTGATCACTCGGGCCTGCATCGTCCATTGCAATTGAATAAATTCAGACTCAATCCATCATTAAAGATATTATTAAATTTAAATTCATTCATGCTAACACAGGTTCTTAGAGTTTGGTAAAGAGTAATTTGAAACTCACAATGCATTAAGAATCCATCACGGAAAAAACACATTGATTAATTTGCTCAAGGGAATCAGAAGATAAGTGACACCCTAAGAATGTTCAAATTCATGAGTAGCATGATGCTATTTCACTACCACTGCAGCTTTTCTTAAGCTTTTAAACAGCTAACATTGTTAATGTAACATATCAAAAAGCTACATATCACTACTAATGGCCACGTTACAGATACCAGAAAAGCATTAGTCACAATAGGCTGTCTACAATTTCATTTTTTTAGCATATAATGAACTCCAAACCACAAGCCAGAATACATCTCCACATGCTGTCTACAATTTCATTTTTTTAGCATATAATGAACTCCAAACCACAAGCCAGAACACATCTCCACATCTAATCCATATCTCCTGGAATGGTCTGGAGTCTTATCTTCCCTTCAATAACTAATTAGAGGGCAGGCAGACATAATGCTGAGACTAAATCCACTCCTCTTGAAGCTTAGACTCTATAGTGTTCCTGAGTTTTTTACTACTACCCTGCACAGATGGCATCCAGGTCAGTGCAATGACAAAGAGTTTGAACAATTGTCGATCATGAATTACTGATAAATCTATCATTTGTAGTTGGCATCTGTACATGCAATTTCCTAACATCACAAAGCAGGGAATTCAAGTGTTCACCAAACTAGAGTGATATCTAAACATAATCTATTATGGATGATAAGAACTCTCCCCCAATCATTTAGCATTGCTGAACATGAATTCTTATTAGAACCCTTAAAAATCCAAACTCAAATAGCTAGTTTAAAACCTATAAGGCAGAACTCATCTCTGAACTGAAAGGAAACACACATCTGAAATATTTGTTGGAAAATGGCATGTAAATTTGCTTAGCCAATGAAAAACGGCATGAAGGAGACTAAAGTCATGCAGAATAGGGAACAGACAGGAAATTGTCGGAATAATTATGTTCTTTTAGCCAACTAATGAGAAGGCATTCAGTGTCAAACACTTTATGACAAGGACAATTGTTGTGCTACAATTAGAATCGCTTTAATGTCAGAGTACTATGATCATAATGAACATAGATGAAAATCATTTAAATATCTAATAAGATTCGGATACTACATAAAGATTTTGATGAGGATGGAGCAACAGCAGCAGCAAATTCCAAAGGAAAGAAAACAAATAGATATATATCTAAATTTCAATGAGACTATGGATAAATACTACATAAATCGATGAAGGAAAGATGGAATCTCAGATAACTAAATAGCATAGTTATCCCTTCCACCTTCACGGTCAGGCTGCAACCCTCATGATTTTCAATGTACCATCTCATTGCATAATTCTGACTTCATAAGCATCAAGAAGCTAAGCAAGTCAACTCAAAAGTAAACTCACAGTCCAGTCAATAGAATAGGAATTAACTAGTTCAGCTCATAAGGTATCATATAGTCATGTATGAGTCCTAGAATCTACTCCCACTCACATCAGGATTTGGGGGCACAGGGGGTTTGGTTTAAATTTAATTATTGTGATTATTTCTTCAAAAAAACAAATAGGCAATAAAGATTAGTCTCATTGTTCAAAAGTTCATTGTATGCAAACAGCATACTTGTTGTATGAGTCTTACATATAGTAACCCATGAACTTGAAAATGGAGGCAGATAGAAAAGTATCTCATACCCCAAACCTTTTAGGTAAGTGCCAACCATGCAGTAGATCATAAGGGATCTTTGTTTCCCAGTAGATATTTCACATATATGCGACATTTCCTAGATAGCGTATATATATTTTAAAACTGCAAATAACAAGGAAAGTAATTCGATGCATCATCTAAATACTCTAAGCAAGATATCTTTAAATGATCACTGAAAAATCATTGCACATAAGTTTAATTAAAAAAAAAAGAAGGGAAAATCATCATAGCACATGAGCTTAATGGAAAAGAGAAGTAAATAAGATAAATCTATAATACCCGAAGAACCTGATGGATCAATAACTCGTTTCCACTTTTCAGCCAAACTTTCTTCTTCAAACCGTTCTCTACCCTCAAGCAATACCGCAATATAACGGTACAAATTGCTTTGGATTATTAACTTAATATTTTGATGTTCATCTTCAGAGAAAGGAACATTGAACACAAGCTTGGCCTGAAATTAACATTCATATCATCATATATCCTTTCATTTAATATATAACTAAAAACTATATATGTGTGTATACGTGTATGCTGCATGCGTGTGCTCATGTATACATGTGTGTATATATAGTGAAAGAAGAGGATAATCAAGCCCACTAGAAACTCAATATTGAATTCACCTGAATTGTTAAAATCCTGATAGAGAGTTATGGTCTTTGCCTTATTACAACTATAAAAGCCCAAGGACTGGAAGTACTCAGAATGCAGTACACCATTCAGCCATAAAAGGGCAAATGTATGTGGTTGTTCAATGCTATATTCTAACACTTAAAATGGACGGATAAGATAAATGTAGGATCAGCATGCACTCATTTTCTTAAGCACCAAAAATTTATACGGATGTGATAAATGTTGTTTACTTACGTGCCTATCTAATAGCCAATTCAAAGAGATAAACATGCACACAATCACCTGTACACAACTATAAAATACCTTATACACAGTAACACAACCAAATTGTTAGATTTTTACTTACAGTGAACATTCTTTGGTCACATATAATGAAAAACAAAAATTATACTGAAATAGTAGAGAATTCTATATTTGCACATAAGTGCACAAATATATGTTTTTGGTATGTTGTGGGCATTATACAGGCACATTTATTATTCATTTGGTGAACTTTGGTTGTCAGATTTTACAGTTTTTTATCATAACCTGGCATTCCATAAATTGGTTGTAAGAACATAAAGTCCTGCAAATGGTAAGGCATAAGCCAAAACATCAATAGAATTCTAATGAAATATTATAAATAGATATGAAATACACCATGACACATTTGCCATAGTCAGATTAATACAACAAAAACAATAGCAGAAGACAGAGTTTATTCTTAGAAATTCCAGTCATACCTGTTTATAAACAGTACTTGTCCCAGATTTTTTATCACCAACTAGAAGAAGTTTATGCAGAATTTTCAGCTCGGGTAAGTCAGTTGCATTTACAACATCACCACAAGGTTTCCCAGAATCAGGAGTTGGCAAAGACAAGAGAGCACAGACTAACTTCACTTTTTTCTGTACAGCACATCCACATTTATCAATACTAGGATAAATAAGAAGGAATATGTAAACTACAGGTGCCATTGCATGTACACAAGCAAAGGTACCTTGTCCCATATACGCCCCTTTATATGATTCTGTCCCTCTTCCTGATAGGAACCATCAGCGGTCAGCCAAAAATGAGGATTTCCTTCACATTGCTCTCCTGCTATCTGCAAACATTCAAAGGAATATTATTAATCTTACACACTAAAAAAGTTGAACACACTAAAAAAGTTGAACATTTTAGAGTACTTGATTTTGTCCTGTACAACAACCTTAAGCATCTTGAGTTCGCTTTTAGTAATCTGCCGATTATTTATATAGACATTGGTATTCCCATTGCTAGCATTTTCCATGAGCTGACCCCCTACTTCCAGTTGGGCACTGATAATCTGACAAGGCTTATGTCCATCCTATTCAATTAAGCAAGGAAATTCATTCAATTGTAGTGCAATAAAATAAAGCGCTAATTATTAATAAAAAAGAATACTAAGAGATACAAGTTGTATACAATGTTCACCTTTCCCCATAAACCAGATACTCTATCATACCAATATTGTCCTGGATTTAGTTTTTTTGGTGGGTTTGGGCAGCCTTGCAATATAACCAGCTGTTTTTGAGAAAGAGGCTCACCATTCACATAAACATGCTGTGGTGGTAACTGATTCACCACGCATGATATCTCCGATTTCATTATTTGTTTAATTTCCATATCAGTCAGCAGCCGCTTAAGCATCCGAGAACCTTTCCCCAAGTTTCCTCTCTTAGCCTCATTTATCCTGAGGCCAATGCATGTAACACATTTTCTTCCTTCAGGCATTGACCCCATTGCTCTCAGCACACAATTGTAACAATACTTTGCACCACAAACAATGCAAGCCTCTTTTTCAGTAAATCGATTTCCTTTCAAGCAACGGTAGCATGAACCTTTCTTCCCAATCCTTTCAGTCTTCGGTCTCACATCGTTGCTTTCAGCCTCGGAGCAAACAGATTCTTCATGAACCATATCACTCGTATCCGGTTCAAGAAAAGTAACGGTAGATGGCCTTTTAACATGGCGATGAGTTTGTTCATTGTTACAATCCTCCTCCTTGCCGGAAAAGACCTCGGAAGAAAGACTCCGAGAACTTAAACCTGATTGTGTTGATTCCGAATTGGCAGGATTCATATAACCATGAAACCCCCTATCTGCTCCTTCCTGGCTATCATTGGGTAATTCTATATTGTCATAAGAATTATCACAACACTGAGAACTCTCCAATTTACCAGAACCCCCTATTAAGTCAGATACCATGGACATACAGTCATCACGAGCTGTACAATCGAAACTTTCAGATGAATTATCTAGACCATCAAGACATTCCACTTTACTAGAACTCTCTATTCCATCACACCCCTTGAGCTTACAGTCAGCACCAGTTGCGGATCCTACAGCATCAGAGTTATCAACCCTAGCTGATGATTCACCGGACACACAAGCACCATTTGAGTACTTAGAGCATAATTTGGGCTCCCTCGGTTGCTTTTTCTCTACCGAAGTATGTTTTACAATTGGCTGGACTACGGTCAACGAACTGTCACTCAACAAAGAGGAAGAAACAACCGGGGCAGCAATAGGGATTTGATCAACAACTATAGGCAGTACCAGCGGAATATTGTCACCGACTGGACCAGAATACTCAATTGCGAAGGAGTACTCAACGTTATGAACATCATTCTCATCGTCATCACCACATTTAGTACTACTATTACTACTACTTGGCGGCACAACAGACATTATTTTCCTTAAAATCCCAGCCATCTTGTTACTCCAACAAAAAATAAATTCAACACAAAACTACCAAGCAACCCTAGTTCTCAACCCTATCAATCACATCTGACAACGCATCAATAAAAAAACAAAACTTTCACATACTCACAACCCAAAAACAAAACATTTTCAACAACCCATCAAGCAAAACCTCCAATCTCAAAAAAATCACAAATCATAGCCAATTATGCCAACAACCCATCAATCACAACCCTTAAAACCACAGTCCCACTTACCGAATCATCCAAGAACCATAACCAATCAAAACCTTCTTCAAACCCTCTTCTTCTTGTTTCCTGCAAAGCACATAAAACCAAACAAACCCACTAACCAAAAAAAGATAAAACAACCAAAAAACCAAGTCAAAATCCCAACTTCTGGACGTTTTTTACAAAGTGAAAAAAGGAAGTCAAAGAAACAACACGAGAATTTAAACAGCAACAACAAAAAGAAATGCAAATGCAAATGGTACCCAGTAGTTGTTTTTATTGTATAGTCCCACCAAGTAAACACCAGAGACTATAGAGAAAGACTTGTTCTTCCTCTTATTCCACGTCAACGCGTGGTGGAAGGAGCACGAAACTGCCAGGCAATTTTGATTGTTCTCCACCAGTCAAACGCCAACCTTCGCTGCTCTCGCTTGTACATAACTGACTTTTGGCGCCTTTTTCAGGCGGCAGGGTATTTTTGTCTTTATAGTACAACTGTTTAAGCTGTAGGAATCTTCCGGGAATGAAGAAAATTAATATTAACTGACAAGACTAATTTTCGAAGTCAATTTTCATGTAGTTAATTATATTTTTTATTTTTTGAAATGTAATTATACTTTATTGTTTGATTATTATGTTGTATAGAACTTTCAATGATTTATTGGTTGTTGTAATAGGGGAACATTACAAAAATACCCTCGAGCTAGGGCTTAATTGCATGTGTATGTTTTTTTTGTTTTTTCGACATAGTGTACTTTTTTTTTTTTCCCAAATAGTATAAAGACTTCGATTTAGGTGGACTGTTGACCAAATTTTTAAAATGAAATATTAAAAATGCCATTAGTAATGTATTTTACTCATTGTGTCTCGAGTTATTTTAGGCTTTTTATTTTATATTATCTTTATCTATTTGTCTTTTAAGTCCTTGACTTGTAACAACTCACAACTAATGATAAAGAAGGTTTGTAAAATTATGAAAGTAGATTTCATAAGCCAACAATTAGGCCTAATTTGGAGACACGCAATTTGCTCTTAGAGCTTTTTTCTTTTTTTTTCTTGTACCATTAAACTTAGTGTGAGTATTGAAAATTAAAATTAATATTAAACTTTTAAATTTATTTTTATGGATCATGAACAAACATAATAGTTCCGTAAATCAAGGATTATAGTTTGTATTTTTGTTTTTTCACTAGTACTAGGGATACTTAAACAGTCATTTTGAAAGTTTGATTTTTGCTCCAAAACTCTCAGTAATTTCAATATTATTTTCTAAAATTTTCACTTGTTTCTTGTTAATGTGATTGATTTTTATAGATTTACATTTAAATTAAATAGTATTATAAATAACTATTTTTAAAATCAAAATTTTTCTATTAAAAAATATCAAGTAAATTTTTTTTTGAAAGATTGCAATAAAAACCTCTCTTCACACCCATTTTTCGTATATATATATATTTTTTTTCTTAAACAATTCATAGATAAAATTACTTAAAAAAACATAATAATCAAATTAAAGAAACCAACCCATATGACCTACACAAATTCAAATAAACCAAATTGTTCATAATAATAATTTAGACAATATTAGAAAATAAAAATGAAATAATAGTTTAAACCGACACAACCAAACCCAATAAAGTTTTTAACTTTTATGATACTATAGTACTTAAATAACATATATGATTGTGGAGACAACTTTAGCCAGTACCCTTTCTCAAAACAGCAAAAGTAGCACCACTTTGAAGACTAAAGTCCGAATCAAAAAATTAAAATTGTTGAAAAGTGATGCACATAGTAACAAAATGATCTGCTTTGGTTTTCATGTCAAACCGAAGAAAAAGATGGCTGTTGAGTGCCCTTTGCTTTCACCTAGCTCCTTGAACCAGTGTTGCGAACGATCTGCACTTTTATGACATCTTTATTTTGATTATTGCCTTGCAGAAACTCACAAATGCAATAGTCATCAGGACTCACAAGGTTTGCCATGCAGAAATCATGCCACCCACCAATCCAGAATCGACCATCCAGCCAGCTGATAACATTTCCAGGGCATTGCCACCCACGCTCATTTTCAAACCAGATTAGATTCGGCAATTTAAGCTTCCAAATTTTCAAGATCTTTGCTGGTACAGGCTGGAATAATGAAAATATAATTCTAACATTAGCAACTACATACTGTACCGTTGATGGTGTGATCCCAATAAAATTCAGATCAAATGCATGCAATATGTACAGGCACAAATTGTGACAGTGTCTAGCAGAGGATTTAATATTTTTGTTTCGTGATTAAACAGAGAAGTCACTGCGAGTAATGACAAATGCCAATAACTATTGCACTTAGGCAATATCAAGTTTTTGAGTACTATCATGCCTTTTTAGTCTTGATATGCAATTATAACAGTAGCACCATAGCAGCAGTTTATAGAAGAGCTAAGATTACTACCAATAGGTTCTTCCTGGGGCCTGCTCTCATTTTTGCAATAACATATGGATTTCGAGGTTGTACGTATTTTGAGACATCAACTCCTTCCGACCTGACATCACTAGTGCTTTTAGAGCGTCTACCAGTCTTACCAAATGGCATTTTCTCAGACACTTCTGGATCCAAAACAACAAACACGTTAAATTATCGTAAACAAACTCAAGCACACATTTGCATGGTGTTTGGTTTACCATTGTTTTCACGTCTGTTTTTCCTGTTTCTACTTCCTTTGATGATAACTTCTTCTTCTGCATCAACCCTCACAACAGCCTTACTTTTAGATCCTCCTGAGTCAAATTAAATAAGTAGGTCAAGATTATCTCATAAATTTCAAAAACATACATCTGCATGGCATTCACACGTACATGGATTGGAACTTAACAGTCAAATTAAAGGAGATAAGAATTACCATGGTTTTTGCAACTCTGTTTTCTGACCCTGCTCTTTTTAATGGTTGATTCTTCTTCTTTTTGAGTGTTGATAAAATTATTTCGTTTAGAGCCTCCTCCAACCTTAACAGGAATCCTTTCCTTAGATCCTCCTGAATAAAATTAAACCAATAGATTAAATGTATCTCGCACAAATCCAAGCTCACAAACACATGGTATTTTAGTTCATTCCTTTAGAGCCTCTTTTAATGTTGACAGCAGCCCTTATCTTGGAACCTCCTGAATCAGTTAATTAAGTGGAATTTATAACATACAAATCTAAGCTCTCATCAGCTTGGTGTACACACAAATACTTAAATTAAATTGAAAGAAGACAAGAATTAGGATGTTTACCACCGTTTCCATCACTCTGCTTCCGTACTTTCCTCTTCTTGATAGCTTCTTCTTCTTCTGTTGAATCCTCCTCCTCATCATCATCTTCTTCTTCTTCTGTTGAATCCTCCTCCTCATCATCTTCATCGTAATTGTCCTCAAGATCTTCTACGTCATTGTCATTTTCTTTTGTTTCTTCTTCCTTCTCTTTCACCTCCTCTTCCAACTTCTCCTTATCCATGCATGATGTTCTATGAGCGCCACTTTCTCTCCTTTCACATGCAGAATTTCCAAATATTTTTACACTAAATCCACATTTACCATCATATCTAAAGATCAAAAAATCTCCGCACTTTATGGAATTATCTCTGACAAACTCTTGCCAACCATGCAGAAAAAACACCCCTCTGTCTGTAAAATCCACTTTCACAGGCCACAAACTTCCCATATGATTACTGAGGACAGCAGTCTTTGGCAGTGATCCATTACAAAATGTTACAAAAGCATTTGGGATGAGCTACAAAACACAGTAGTTGCATGTCATTCATACGATGTCAATCATAATATCCGAAAGCCAATTAAACATCATTAGACATGTGATTCTTTCTATAATTATACTTTTTCACATCATCTTTTGTGAGTTCCAAGATACAAAATGTTTTCAATGTATATTTTGATATGAATTTATGCATCATGATAGTATTTTTGCTAAAATGACACCTTATATTACTACTCCCTATCAAATTACGTCTAGAGTAATAATTTGAGTATTTAACAACCTTATATATTTCACGAAAAGTCTAATTCATAGTCAACATAGTTAGATATTCAAAAACAAAAGAGAAAGAGAGAGAGTGAAATACCATTCTCTGAGAGCTTTGTTGCGGCAGATACACTTTGAAGAAGTCAGGTATTCTCCTGCTGTTGGACATCTCTTCTCTCTGTAAGACTTACTAGCTTGTGGTTTTCAGATATCAATTGATCTGGTTTCAGAATCGGAAGGCCACAGTTGACCAAGTTATTCTAATATATGCCAAACTAATGAACATCACTATTTTCATCAAGAGATTAATTCCTTAAAGGTAAAGTAAAACAGAAGCCAATGAAACCAAACAGATGCCAAGAACACATGTACTATTTAAATAACGTAAATTCAAAGTGTGGTGTGTACCAGTCCCTTGTCTTCAAGGGTAGAAGCAAGAATGACCTTGAAAAAATCTCCACAGGCCGCCTTCTACAAGCTGTTGTGATGTGAAGTGCACACAAATGAATCTCTCTTTGTTGAAGATGTTGTGATGTGAAGAGCACACAAATGAAGCTCTCTCTTTGTTGACGTTAATTGGCTTACCATTTCGGACAGGTCTTGCTTTTTTCTCTGTTGAAGCTAGTATAACCATTTTTGCTCTTTTTGTGGTCCCTAATACACATGCATGCATTAGTCTGTTAGACGGTAACATGATCACACTAATGCATCTGTTTGTTTTTGTTTTCAAGTATTTTCATGCACAAAGATAATGGGTTACAGGTTGCATTTAAAGTACTTAAATTGGATGCAGTGTGGATTCACAGCTTCTTAGAAAAACTAGAACGTAATTAGAATTGGTACGTAATTAGGGTATATGCACATTGAAGAAAAATAATCGAAACGAAATTAAGAGAAAGCCATTAAATTTGAGATTCTCAAAACTAGAGAAACCGATAGAAAAGAGTAAGAGAATAGAAAAAAAGTAGAGAGTTATTAATAACGGATGATTGATAATGAGGGTGCTAGATATCCCGATGTACCTATTAATTCTAGTCACCTGTAATTTGATAAAATAATAATGATAATAATAAGAATTTGTAATTAATTATTATTTTAAGTTTTTTTTACCTACTTTTCTTAATTTAATCTTACAAAGTGTTTAATTAATGATTATGTAGTTGTTAATTTGTTATTATATTTCTACAGAATGCTTATTTACTATTTTAAAGTTGGCATTAGGTACATTTGATTTAATGTTCTATTTTTTTTTTTTTTACAGAAATAATATATCCAATTTATTTATATTAACATACATTAGAACAATTTCATTTTGTCTCATAATATTAAAAATTAAAACATATATAATTATATTTTAGATTAAACAAGATCATTATATACAAATTGAAGGTATTATTTAATGCCATGTGGTATGGCACACTGTTTCAAAAGGATAGTTTTGAATTTTCTTAGAGGTTATTGGATTTTCTTTAAAGTTAAATCTACTTCTGGTTTCGTGTACTGATCTTATATGCATTGAATTTTAGTGCATAATTGACTTCCACTTTCCTATATAAGCCTAAAATGCTAATTTAAGTTCACGGTAGGTGAGGAGTAGTATTAGCATTTCTAAAAAAATAAATCATCGTGTAATTTTCTTGAATCACAACTGTCTACATTAACTCAACACCTGCCAAATATATTTTCAGTCATAAAATATTATTTGATAGAAAAATATCCTTTAGAATTTTATATGAATTTATAAATCAAAATTAAGTAATTAAAGTGAATTTTGAATGTTAAGACATGTGAAAGGCAATTTTAATCACCACCAAAAAGAACTAATTTCAAGCCCATTAGGGGTATTTGTAATATCCTTATATGTTGCAAACCTATATGATCAACACATAACTCAAAAGTCAAAAGTAACTTTAGGCTACAGAAAATGATCAATATTCTATAAAGATCAAATATAACACATTTCATATAAAATTTCAATATTCAAAATTCATTAATGTTAAGTTTCACATGAATTTATAAATCAAGATTTTTAGTCGAACAAAGTGAATTTTGAATATCCTAAGATGATTTTTATGAGAAATTGACTCCATTCACTACTAAATAGAACTAATTTCAAGTCCATTCGAGATTTTTGTAATATTTTCAATACGTATCTTGCAAAACTTTAAAACTTACTTTAAGACGAACACAAGAACTTTAGGACGTATAGTTTAATAGTTAATATCATACTTATCATTTGTCATTTGAAACCTGGTTTTCTATCACATTATCCTTACTATAATTTAGCATACTTTTCATTCAAAGCATTTATTACTTGTAAGAATCATTAAATTAGCGACCAAACAATTTATTCAAGGGAGAAATGAGAAATGACCATGCAAAGGTTGTTGTTGACAAGCAATGTCTGTCAGCATTGAGATTCACTATAAAAACAACATGCTAATCACTTAGATTTGCCATTTTGGAGCATCAAATATTGAGAATTGCATAGGTTCTTTATTTTGAATAACTCAAAAGACATCTAGATATCTTTAGCCTTCAAAATCAAGTCTTTTAAAAATACAGTCCATTCCCTTTGTGTATAAACCCAACCACCATTCCGGCCGATATGAACTGGTCACTCTCTGCCATCCGAATATGCAAATACTTACCCAAATATTCTAAAGGTATATACTCTGGAAGAGCAATAAGAACAGCAGGAACTCAAAGATTCTTTTGTGAAATTACAAAAAATGCTCATTCTAGAAAAGAAAATTTTGTTTTTATCGATTTGTTTAAAGAAATTCATTTTCAACCCTTCAAACAAATTAATTACAATCTATACTCAAATTATCTAAATCGCCACTGTATATCTTATTTTTCTCTTCCATTGCTCATAGTATGAGATCTTTGGCTTCCTTTGTTGATTGTTTGAGTTTTGTTGAGATTTTTTAAGTTTTTTTTTTTTTTTTTTTGTGATTTTTAGAGTTTTTTTTTTTTTTTTTTTTTTTTTTGATATTTTGGATGTTAAGTATTAATATTTAGGGTTAAATTTAGTTAAGTTTGGAAGAACTTAGCTTGAAAATGGAGGTTTTTGGTGAGATGCAGTGATGAAGATGACGATCAAATTTATCAGGTTTTGTGAGGCACAAAACCCAATATTGGGTTTAAATTCTATATTTTTAAAATTTTTGATTTAAGGATAATTTGGTAAATTTGGGTATATAATGAAAATAGTTTATTTGAGGAGTTAAAAATAAATTTTCATTAAAAAATAGATAAAAATGAACATTTTCTTTTATTTTTAGATAAAAGTGAATTTGACTGATACTAAGTTACTAACTAAAGTATTAAGAAGTTTAAGAAATACCACTAAACTAAACTATCAAAATGAGTTTTAATGGAATTAAAATAATGTTCAACTTTTTTAAACATAAAACTGATATGTTCATACAACTATCCATGCGAATTGTCGAGGAAGCTTTAGTGAGAGTAATGAAGGGTAATTTGATAATTCACACTATTACATGCTATTAAAACTCATTTTAATAGTTTGGTACCATTTTAAATTCAACAATAAGAGAATCAATATGTATGCATTTGTTAAATAAAATAGAATGGTATTAGGACGTAGAATTCCAGTCACATTCATGTCCCTCCAATTTGGTATTCGTATATATCTTGTCTAGTTGAGTTTAGATCAATTAGAAGAGTGACACGAATGGGAGAGATATTTCGATAGGGACACAATACACAACTCAATAAACATTTATCATAATAAAATAATTAATTATATATAACATTTATCCCACGGAGTGTAATTTAATTTCATAAATCAAGAACATACATATAAGTATCTTTTCATTTAAATCACGACCTTATAAGTTGGATGGTCACCGAGGACTTGGGCAGCCATGAGGAAATTAACGAATGTCGGACAGCAATATGCACCATCTTGGACCTACTATAGATTATAGTATGGCAACTAAATGCACAACAACAGTAGTGTCACATAATTACTTTTTTACATATTGTCTAAACTTGTTCACGTGAACCTCTCTTCTGCATTGCATTTGATTAATTGAGTTTGTTGTTTCTGCTTCTTTCCTATACATCAAACATGAATTGAGTAATTAATATTTTTTTATTATTATGATCAATGTTCCACAATCTACAATAATGAAAAGTTAGGTTCCACGGAACTGCCATATATGCACAGTGAAAAAAAAAAGGATAGTTAAATTTTAAAATGCATGGATTAGATATATAAGTGTAGGATCATGCATTACATATATATAAAATTCATGGTATTTCACAACTATGTGTGTATCCATCTAACATCTAATTAAAAGACATCAACATGCACACAATTGCCTGCACATGTATAACTGTGAATTACCTTTATACCACACAAGAAGTCAAGAGAATGCAACCGATTCTACTTTTGACTTGAAAATTAAAAGAAAATTCACCATAGTCAGAATAACAGGACAAAAATAATAGTACAAGATGTCAACACTTTTGAAATTCCAATATATGTATTACTTGTTCTTGTATGGTAGATGCTCCTAGATTTTAATGACCATAAGGAGTCACAGAATTAGGAGGAGTTGGTAAAGACAAGAGAGCACATACTAGTTTCACTCTTTTCTGCAAAGCACATCCACATACAGTCATCAATAGTTGGATAATTGAAAAGAAATATAAATATATGTCAATTACAAATGCCACTGCCAATGGTACCTTTTCCCATATACGCCCCTTTATATGATTCTGTCCCTCTTCCTGATAGGAACCATCCGCAGTCAGCCAAAAATGACGATTTCCTTCACATTGCTCTCCTGCTATCTGCAAACATTCAACGGAATATTGTGAATCTTACACACTAGAAAAGTTGAACTTTTTAGAGAACTTGATTTTGTCAGGTACAACAACCTTAAGCATCTTGAGCTCGCTTTTAGTAATCTGTCGATTATTTATAAAGACATTGGTATTCCCATTGCTAGCATTTGGCATGAGCAGACCCCCTACTTCCAGTTGAGCACTGATAATCTGACAAGGCTTATGTCCTTCCTATTCAATATATTAAGCAAGGAATTTCATTCAATTGTGGTGCAACAAATAAAATAAAGGGCTAATTGTTTTCATCAGAAATAATATATATTAAGAGATACAAGTTGTAATGTTCACCTTTCCCCAAAGACCTGAAACTCTATCATACCAATAACTTCCTGAAGCTAGTTTTTTTGGTGGGTGTGGGCAGCCCTGCAATATATCTAGCTGTTTTGGAGACAGAGGATCAGCATTTACTAACACAAGCTCTGGTAGTAACTGATTCACTCTGCATGACATCTCTGATTTCATTATCTGTTTGATTTCTATCTCAGTCAGCAGCCTCGTAAGCATCTTAGAACATTTCCCCAAGTTCTCTCTCTTGGCCTCATCAATCCTGAAGCCAATGCATGCAACACATTTTCTTCCTTCAGGCATTGACCCCATTGCTCTCAGCACACAATTGCAACAATACTTTGCACCACAAACAATGCAAGTCTCTTTTTGTGTAAATATAGTTCCTTTCATGCAACGGTAGCATGAACCTTTCTTCCCATTCTCTGCAGCTTTTGGCCTCACATTGTTGCTTTCAAGACTTGGTGGCACAACTGCAGGCATGTTGTTAGTAGCACTACTCCTACAGAAATTCAACATAAAACTAGTGATCTCAGTTGTCAACCTATGAAGCATAAACAATTATCTAACAACCCTCCCATGAAGTAATCAAACACCATTACTTTCACAAAATGATAAGGCAAAAAAAAAAAAACAAAAATATTTCAATAACCCATCAAGCAAATAAACATGAATCTTACATATTTATAATTAAATATGCCAACAAACTTCTTGAAGCAGAAGCACCAAAATAATTCACAAACGTACGTACCTTAAGACAATTGTTTCAATGAAACACAAAATCGAACTACAAGTTTCCTGCTAACCCACAAAATGAACTAAAAATCTATAAAGAGAGAGACAATGAAAACCATGTCGATCAAAATTCAAACTTTAGACGCTTGTTCTACGAAGTGAAGGACACAAGAAGGAAATGCAAATTCTTCTTCGTGTTTTACACTCCTAGGTAAGGATTGAGGCTGGAGCAAAGACTTGTTCACGTTTCTTCCACGTCTACCTTGTAGTCAAACAACTGCCAAGAAATTTGATTATACCGCTCTAAATGCCAAGCATTTTTCTTCCTCTTTTTCAAAGCTGACACTATGCCAAAACGGGTCAAAAGTGTTGGACATCTGTCAACACAAAGGTGGTTCAAGCGACAAAAAGGAACACCATCGCATATGTGACACTTCATAAGTAAATTCTTATCTCTTTATAATCGTGATTTTATGCTTTATTGATCGATTAGAGTTTTTAGAGAAAACATACTTTATTAAAATAATCATAAACACTGACTTAAGTATTAAATGATATTCTCATAAATAATCTCTGGATCACTTTAACGAAAATTTTAATTTCTTTTATAGGTGGAGTTGTAACAACTATTCCATCAAAGAAAAATGATTGTTTAAAAATGTTGAGAATCTTCGTACGACAATTTGAACTGCAACATTAAACCTATCAAAACCAAATGTTATATGCACAATTTATCCTAAATTTTATTTTGTTGGTGGGCTTAAATATATTTTTGGTTTCTTAAGTTCTCATTCAATTAGGATATTAAACTATTGGACTGATATAAATTGTTATTGAATTATAATAATTATTTTTTAAAAAAATCAAAACTAGATACGTTTTACGGAAATTGAACCTTCACCTTAGTGAATACGCACTATCACCTATGGTAGGAAATGATGTGCTAAGCGCCAAGCATTTCTGGCCTGTACATAATTGACTGTTCTAATGTTTATAAAGGATCAGGGCCAAGTTTGTCCTTAATGCACAACTGCTTTAGTTGGAAAAGAAAAAACAGATGCATATTTCATTCAATTCAACATTTTTGCAAATTTACCTTTTAAACACATCATCCCTAACATCCTATAAATCCATTAATTTAGGAACGTCAAACATTAGTCAAATTTAATAGTTTCAATAATAATTTTGTCCTTAGACATGAATACATCATGTTTCAACATAAAAGTATAATTGGAAAAGAGGGAAAAAAATTAATATATCTCCACCGTGGAGATAAAAAATATAGATACTTATTAGTAAAAATGAATTTTGAAATATGACACAATCATCATGAAAATGATAAGCAAAATAATCACTTCAAAGTTGATTTCCAAGAGAATTCAAACCAATTTTATTCAAATGTAGTTCATAAAGAAAAAATATATATATATTTTTGATTGAGCTTCATGTGTGCATATTAATCAATTCATCTCACTTTTCTATAAGGCCACAACTTTCAATTTGGTTTTCTCTTAACTTTTCACTCGTTTCGCACACATTTAAATGCACAATTTCTTTTCGACTGTTTTTTAAGTTAATTATTTATGATTGTTTTCACAATCGTTTGAAGGTATTCTCTCCTCATTAGGTAGCTCCACACTATTATAAAAGGTAGCCCTAATCATAATGAGTGCTCAACCAGTCAACCTTAAAATCTATTCAAGCCAGAACAACATGAACATGAGCTATAGGTCATTCCTTGTACTCTTCTCATGGAAATCAACCCAGCAACTGGCTTTGGAATACAAACTAAACATAAACAACTAATGGTGCAGCCGTTGGTTTACATAGCGAAAGAAAGAGCATAATACAAACCCACCAGAACATTATCATTGATTTTGCTAGCATTCTTAAAATTCTCGTGGAGACTTGGTCTTTGCCTTACTATATAACTGAAAAATCCAAAAACAGGAAGTTCTCAGGACATAGTACAGCATTTAACCATGAATGGGCAAGGTTTTCTAATGCTGTAATTTAAAATTTACGATATAAAAAAATCAGATAATCATAGGATCAGTATGAACTCACATACTCACAGCACTGGACATTCGCATATACATGATGTATGATATATATGTTGTCACAACTATACATGTTGTGTGTGTATATGTTCACCAACTTGTAATTTTTCTCAAATGTCATCTGCAGTATGACAACTCAAACTTGCAATATTGTCTAGTTGAATTAGCATTTTCTACCACTAAGCCAACTATATACAACAACAAATTACCTTACGATACAAGAAAGCAACCAAATTGTTAATTTTGCACTTAAATGAACATTCATTACTTATACAATGATAACAATAGCTGTACTGGAATAGCAGAGAATGTCATATTTGTATACATAAGTACACTAGTGAATGTTTTTTCGCAAATGGTAAGGCAGAAACCAAAACATCAACAGAATTCTAATACAGAGTACTGTTATAAATAGACATGGAATAGGCCATTATAGACATTCACCAATCACCATAGTTAGATTAATAAGACAAATTAAAATAATAGCAATAATGTCTTACCTGTTTAGACATGATACATGGTCCCATATTTTTCATCACCACAAGGAATACTCAGAGAGGATTAGTAGGAGTTGGCAAAGACAACAGATAACAGACTAGCTTCATTCTTTTCTGTAAAGCACAACAATAGTTGGATAAGTAAGATTTGGAATATATATCGAAATATTCACAGATGCCATGCCACTACAAAGCGTACCTTGTCCCACATATGATACTTTATATGATACTACAAAGCGTACCTTTCTTCCCATTCCTTTTAGCCTTTGGCGTCACATTGTTGCTTTCAAGACTTGGTGGCACAACAACCATGTTGTTATGTTAATTACTCCTACAAAAAAACGTCAACACACAAAAAATCAACCCCACGTACCTTAACTAATTATACCAAGAACCCACCAAGCAAAACAAATCGAAATGCCAAAGGCAACTAAAAATAAAGAGAGAAATAACCAAGTCAATTCCAAACTTTTGACTTCTTTTTTTAACAAATTGGAGCACAACAAGAAGGAAATGCACGCTAGTACCAGCAGATTTATGGACTGAGGCTCCAGTGAAAAGACTTTGTTGACGTGTCTCCCACGTCAACGCGTGGACGGCGGAGCAGGAAAGTGCCAGGAAATTTGATTGGACCGCTATAAACGCCGGCATTTCTGTCCTGTGGCTGCTGTTGCTTGATCATAGTTGACTTTTGGAGCCGGATAGAAAATCAGGATTCAGGGACAGTTTTGTAATTAAGGTATGATAAATTACATTATATAAGTGAAAAAGTATAGGGGGAATCTCATTTCTGTAATGTTTGGGTAAATTCTCTAAATCTATGTATGATTGTAGTAAGATGGAAGCTTTTATAAAAATTGCACAAACATCATTTAATTAACATCTTCAGATGGCAACGATGTTCTGTGCACAATCCTATAAGGTTCGTTAATTTATGTACTTGTAATTAAAGTTAAAATGATTAATTTATAGCTAGTCTGGTGTTGTTATAATTTTTAAAATAATTAAATATTAATTGTGCAATGATATAATATGTTGTGAAGTTAATCGGATTAGCGTTTGGCTAATTATACTATCAAAACTATTATAAACAACTGTATATATACATTGGATATAATTTATATTAATTGCTGTGGATTAATAAAATATCTATAATTGATATAAAATATAAAAAATGAATTTATATTTTATATAAATATAATTTTATATAAGTAAGGTTAAAATACATATAAAGTAACATTTTATTAAAATTAATAAGGATTATGAACATTTATAAGATTCATTAAATCACATAGCTAATTGTTTTATAACTATCGATAAAAGTAATTTCACACATGTTTCTTAAAACTGATGTCATGTTTATTTAAAACTGTCGTCAAATACTCAAATCCTTTCAAATTTTTGAGTAATCATTTTTAAAAATTTCACCAAACACTTTTTTACATCAAAATTCAAAATTATTAAATAATCAGATTTCAACATTTTAAAAGCATAACGAAACGGAGATTAGACAGTACATAAAATTAAAGTTGAAAGTGATTAACTTGGACAGCAACTGTAAATAGGTAATTTAGTATACAATAGTGTCATCCTACACGTGTAAATAAAAGCATGCCATGCTGCATTAGGATAGAAACAGAATATGAGCAATTCTTGGTGCACCTATTGATTTAAAAAGCATGTTGCTTACATTATATGACCTACTCATAATATATGTGTATCACACAAAATTCATCTTATTTATCAACTAAACAAATCATACAATTTTCCTTTTATATGCCATTTATTGATACAATTTTATATATATAAATAATATGTAGAACTTTATCTTTCATTAGTGATTTTAAGGAGGTTTATATTGTCAAGATTTAAAAATTAAAATGGAATAAAAAAAAAAGTGTTTTTGGTAAATTGAGACAAATTAGTCTTCATAGGTTTGCATGAAATATGTTAGTTTATTTTAAAATGGTTATCAGGTGGCGGAAGAAACCGGATATAATTTATCTAATAAAATTATATCACAATAAATGTTAATTAATGATTTGAATATTTATAGGATTTATGTTATGTTGAGCTACTTGAACATTTGGAACGTAGAATTTGTAATAAATTGTTAAAAGAAGGGATTTTCTTATAATGATTATAATTTGTATGCATTGATCTCTACTTTTTCTATAATTTTTCTTAAATTATGACCTTATTAGTGAAAGTACTCCATCAAAATTTAATTGTAAACCTCTACTAATTTTTCTTAATTTACGTCACTTTTTTAGTGAAAGAGCACACTGCTACACTCCATTCAACCTGGTCATTCACTGTATACTTGTTGTGCAAAATCGCAAGTGAACGAATCGAACAAGTAATAAAGTGATGAGATAAGTATCGTCCCACGAGGATTGTTGTTAATTAATGTCCAAAATTAAAATAACTCAACTTTTATTTGGTAGATGAAGTTTGAGTGAATGAGTTGATAACTATGATTAAATTTAATTGCAATTGAAAATAAATGAAAATTAATTCAATGAATAAAAACTCTAAGATTATGATTTCACCATAACTAATCTGTTCCTCCCCTTTATTCTTTTTAACAAAAATTAACTATCCAGTTGCTAGTCGAGATTCCCTGAATTATTCACATAGCCCCTCCCGAGGTCTAAGGAAAATACCCTATAAAGATTAACTGCTATGTTCCCATGCAAGTCAAAATATTAAAGGATTCATTAAGATTTATGGATCTCTTTTATAGACTACACAAACCATGCAGGTATATTCCTATCCTACATGTAATTTATGACATTAAATATAATGAACTAGACACATAAATCAGCTTCCGCTATCATTATGATTAACAATTCAACTAAATAGTGGCCAATTATTTAGAAGCATTAAGAACAATATTAAATGCATCAACCAAGATAGAAAATCATTAATTGAATTGAACAAAGGTTTGGAACATCAAAGTTAGGCTACATCATAATCTTAGAAAACAAATCTACTCCATAATAGAATTTACAAAAACTAGAAAATTAAACATAACAAGAGATAGGAAAACTTAGTGGATTGAAGCTTCACCGTAGAATTTCTTCCTCTGCTTTGCTCCTCCTCTCCAAGCTCTCTCTCTCTTTCTCTAAACTACTTATTGTTTTGGTTTGTGATGGAATGCTTAGAATGGTGATTCTAAGGCCTATTTATAGGCCAAATTCACCTCCAATTACATCATCAATTGCATCATCGTTTCCTGATTTTCCACCATTTTGCATCATCGCTTACATCATCTTTCACCTACCCCATTCAAAGTCAACTTTCAAATTGCATCATTGCTTACATCATCGTTCACCTACCTCATTCAAAGTCAACTTTAATATTACATCATTGCTTACATCATAATTTTGATTACATCATTCCTTACATAAGCATGACATAATATTTATTTCTAGAATACTCGATCTTTAAATTGCGATAATCTTTTTGATGCGATTTCTGATTCCAGTAATTCTTGAGGCGATGAACTGCTTCGAATGAAATTCATGATCTTGTCTCGAGCGAAAGCATTTGGTGGGGTCCACATACGATTTTCACAAACTTTATTCTGAAAATGAAAAATACAAAATGATGAAATAATGTACTTAATAATAATAAAAACATCAAGAATTAAACAAGAATTCAAGTTTAAAAAGATAAGATAACTCTATAAAAATAGAGTTATCACACCCCCAAACTTAAGATTTTGCTTGTCCTTAAGTAAAACTAAAAATAACAACCTAAGTTAAAAACACAGAAAATAAAAACACAATCCATTTTCGTAGGTAAACACGATGGCATTGAGCGTATGCCACAAGCCTTTAAACCCCTAGGTGTCCCTAGTAGGAGGAGTTGTGTCTCCTGAGGGTTTACCAGCAACGATACCCACAAACGTTAAAAGATTCCACCCATAACTAATCAACATTTCACTAAATACAAATTAACAGAAGTCTCATACATGTATGATCTTGTATCAGGACTAAGGATAAGTCACTAATGATCTAAAACATAATCATCAACAATCTCACACCACTTTCAAAGCAATTTCATTTCAAAACATCATATTCACATGTTATGGACTTATTTCGCTTCGACTCTAATTCTCACAAGATATCTCTCATAACCCTCATGAATCCTAAAGCAAACACTCATGCAATCATATGTGATAGAGGTTATGTAAAGGCATAGCAAGCGTCATTTACATCACATATGAATATAGACGTTTAAAAGAACCGCACTTTCAAGTGAATAGATCTCATGATTGGAATCGAATACTAAGAACGTAGATAGAGCATGAAGACAGACTTCAACTCTCAAATTGGACTTCCTTTTGAAGATCAATAGGCTTTATTAAAGATTGTATTTGGGCTATGGTTAATTGACATGTAAGAAATTTTAAGGTACAGGTTCAACAAGAACATATGATCATACCAAAGTACTTCATTTATTCTCCTTAATTCATCACAACTTTTTTTTTTTTTTTTTTTTTTTTTTTTTAGAAACACATTGTGTAAATGTTAACACTTCAATTCCCTTCTCCTCTTTTACTTCATCGCATGATCCCAAACTTCATAAGGTATGACTAAATTTAAAGGCTCAATAGGGTCATTTAATAACGGTAAACAGAGAAAAATATTTAAAGTGTTTGGCTTCAAAGGTTTTATGATGTGTCTCAATTTAAAGTAGGAAAGTAGGCTTTTGTAGAGTAGAACTGACCTATATTACTTCTAAGAAGTCGATCCAATTTTCAAATCAAAGCAACTCATGTTATCTACAATAATGATTTGTTCTCAGTATTCAATGCAAAACCTATAGAGATCATCTATTAAGAACAAAGTGAAGAGTGTTTAAGAGTAGAAACAAATAAATCTCTCAAAATGAAACGTTTAAAAGGCTCAAATCCTCACCAAGGATAATCTCCACTAATAGTCCACAGTTCATGTAAACATAATATTTATCCACTCAATTAACTAAGATCATGACATTCAAAAGTCTCAAATCATGCAAAGATGTTCATGACTATTCCTTAGTAACGATATTCAACCAAAAACATGCATTAAGACTCCATTAATAAATACAAAGTAAGTAGTCGACTTGTTAGGGCAGAAAGAAAAATAATAAAACAAATAATGAAAATCTTTTTGCTTTTTTTTTTTTTTTTAAATGAAAACAAAGATGCGTCACAAGAGCACAAAAGTACTCCTTACTCTGCCATCTTTTAGTTTCAACTCGGACCAACTTTTGAATCTTATGGTTTTAATAATAGCAAACTCTACCCCCAAACTTATTTGAGACAGTGTCCCCAATGTCTAGTAAGATAAAAAGAAGAAAAACTTAAATGGAAATGCTATTAATAAAACCATAGGATAAGAAAGTTACAACCGGAGATTAAGATCCAGTGCACGCTTCTTGCTACCGCTTGATTCAGGAGCCCAAACCACCTGTGACATGATTGGATCAACTTCGGGTACAAAGTCTTGCAGTTGGTCAATCAGTTCATCAGCACTGGAAGCTGAGACTAGAATACGTCGGTTTGCTTGAGTCATAAAACCCTGTTCCACAGCATGATCAAGAAAAGCCAATAAACCATCATAAAAACCGTTAGTGTTAAGCAAACCTAATGGCTTTTTGTGAATGTTGTAATGGGCCAGGACGCAATGTTGAAGATTTCTTCAAATGTTTCCAAACCACCAGGTAACGCGATAAATGCATCAGCATTGAGTAATATGTACGCCATTCGTCCGTGTATACTTATAACCTGAAACTCATTACCTATGCTCGTACCGATGATGTCTTTCCTTTCAGCCAAAGGCTTTACTGCGACACCAAGGGTTTGCCTACCTCCAACAGTTGCAGTTACTGCGACAGAGCCCCTCAGTCCTAAACTGCCTCCTCCATACACCAAATCTATTTTTCGGGTAGCTAAAGCCGTACCAAGTTCAGCAGCTGCTTTTGAATATTGTGTACTTATACCAGACTTTGGGCTACAAAAAACACAGATGTTTTTGAATTTACTGCTCGAGGACTCTGCCATTTTTTTTTCTTTCTTTCTTTTTTTTCAGAGAAAACGAATTATTTGTTATCAGTCATAATCACTTATTTAAAGAAGATGAAAGAGTAAAAGAACAGTTTTACGATGCTACACAGTATTGGTCAGAGGAAAAAGGAGATGTTAAGTGTAGAAATGTCAAAAAGAAAGCACAATCTTCGAGAAAAAAAATAATAAATAAATAAAATAAGCCGCTACAAATACGAAATTCAAAAAGTTCGGCGACGAAACGTCAAAAAGTAAACACAAACATCGAAAAAGTAAACACAAACATCGAAAAAATAAACACAAACGTCAAAAAGTAAACACAGACATCGAAAAATTTTGAAAATAGCTGCTAAAAATAAAAATGTTCGGTGACGAAACGTCAAAAGTAAACACACTTATCAAGAAAGCTTGAAACGACCTAAAAATCTAAAAGGACAGGTAAGGAAAAGTAAACACAATTATCAAAAAAATTTGAAACAAACTGCTAAACAAAGAAAAAAATTGATGCTACAGTAGTTATGATTGTGGCTCACATCTTCCTCTGGTTTTACGTCCAGAAACGGCTTAAACAACTTCTATGAGTTGAGGATTGGCTTCCCATCCAGTTTTCTTATAAACTGGCAAACAGGGTCTTTTACAGTCAGATTCCCAAGACTATAACGCTGTTTCTCTTTACTGAATAACTCCCATAAATCTAAAAGAATACGTTGAACTTTCCCACAAGGATGCGTCTCAAGAGTCTCACGGATGTTATCCAGAGACTCCTTACTCAGTCCATCCTTTATGCATTTGATTTTATCTTCTCGATTTATAGATAAATATCCAAGATTTTTACAGCTTGTGTCGCAGTTACATCTCGCACACTTATGACAGACTTCCATTCTCTTAGCTCTCCTCTTCTTTGAGTAAGAACTTCTTCCTAATCCTGGTAAACGTTTAATTAATGAATCATTCAACTCACCTGCTAAACGTACCTTAGCTTCGATGATCCATCGAATATGCTCTGGAAGACCTAAAGATGTTAGTGCCCTCATTCTTTCGAGTCTGCACTTGTAAATCTTTCTGCGTACATCTTGGGGTAGAGTAGGGAAATGATTTTTCAGTGCTGCAAGACTTGCCTCCATCTCTGAAAGAGAAAGAAAAATTATCAAAGAAAAAACAAAAACACACAAAGAACACAATAACACACAAACAGAGAAAAACTAGCTAAAAAGAGAAAAACTTGGGTTGCCTCCCAAGAAGCGCTTAATTTATAGTCGTTAGCTTGACTGTTGAGAAACGCCTTAAGTCGGGTCTGAAAGCGCGATAGTGGATTTCTGTTGAGGTTCTCCACCATCCATGTAAACTTTGAGTCGTTGACCATTGACTTTGAATCGACGATCTGCACTTTGAATTTCAACAGCACCATGTGGAAACACTTGAACAACTGTGAAGGGCCCAGACCATCTAGAGCGTAGCTTACCTGGAAACAAACGTAATCTTGAATTAAACAAAAGAACCTTCTGTCCTGGAGTGAAATCCTTGTTTAAGATCCGTTGATCATGCCACTTTTTGGTGCGTTCTTTATACAGCTTAGCATTTTCATATGCACCATGACGAAGTTCATCCATCTCATTGAGTTGCAATCTTCGCAGAGCTCCTGATGCTCCTATGTCGAAATTCAACTTTTTGATAGCCCAGTATGCACGATACTCTAGTTCAACGGGTAAGTGACATGCCTTTCTGAATACCATCTTGTATGGAGACATCCCAATCGGTGTTTTGAATGCTGTTCTATAGGCCCATAATGCATCATCAAGCTTTTTCGACCAGTCTTTTCGAGATGCACTTACCGTCTTTTCCAAAATCCATTTCAGTTCCCGATTTGAGATTTCAGCTTGTCCATTGGTTTGCGGGTGGTATGCTGTAGCAACTTTGTGTTTGACTCCATATTTGGCTAGAAGAGCATCAAGATACCTATTGCAAAAATGCTTCCCTTCATCGCTGATGATTGCTCTAGGGGTTCCAAATCTGGTGAAGATATTTCTACGCAGAAAATTCACCACTACTTTGGAGTCATTGGTTGGTGCAGCAATGGCTTCAACCCATTTTGACACATAATCCACGGCCACCAGAATATAGAGATTCTTGAAAGACGGTGGAAATGGTCCCATGAAATCGATACCCCAAACATCGAACAACTCCACTTCCAAAATGTTGTTTAAGGGCATCTCATGCCTTCGCGAAATGTTACCTGTGCGTTGGCATTGATCGCATGCAGCAACATATGATTGAGCATCCTTAAAAATGGTAGGCCAATAGTATCCAGATTGAAGAATTTTGCCAGCAGTTCGATTGGCCCCAAAATGTCCACCATAATCAGAAGAATGACAATGGTGGAGAATATCTCGTGCTTCATCTTTTGAGACACATCGTCGAAGGATCTGATCTGGACATAACTTGTACAGGAACGGTTCATCCCAATAGTAATGTTTTACGTCTGCCAAGAATTTCTTCTTTTGCTGCCATGAAATGTCAGGTGGATAAACTTTGTGAGAAAGAAAATTAACAAAATCAGCATACCATGGAACATTGCTTGTATCTAGAACAAAGAGCTGTTCATCAGGGAAAGTCTCTTTAATGTCTATGTCAAGATCCTCCTTATCCCCTCGTTGCTCTAGTCTAGAAAGATGGTCGGCCACCACATTTTCACTTCCCTTCTTATCTCGAATCTCTAAATCAAACTCTTGTAACAGAAGGACCCATCGGATCAGGCGTGGTTTTGCATCTTTCTTCTCCAAAAGGTATTTGATGGCTGAGTGATCCGTGTATACAATGACTTTGGAATCGATCAAGTACGGTCGAAATTTGTCGAATGCGAAGACTACAGCTAGAAGCTCTTTCTCAGTGGTAGCATAATTGACCTGTGCATCGGTTAATGTACGGCTAGCGTAATAAATGGTATGAAAAATCTTACCAATACGTTGTCCTAGCACGGCTCCAATGGCATAATCACTAGCATCACACATTAGCTCGAACGGCAAAGCCCAATCAGGTGCAATAACGACTGGGGCTGTCACAAGGGCCTTTTTCAGTATCTCAAATGCCTCTTTACATGCATTATCGAAGTGGAATGAAACACCCTTCTCGAGTAAATTGCATAATGGCTCTGTGATCTTCGAGAAGTCCTTGATAAATCTTCTGTAAAACCCTACATGCCCTAAGAAACTTCGAATGCCTTTGACAGATGTTGGTGGTGGCAGCTTCTCAATTGCCTCAATCTTGGCTCTATCAACCTCGATGCCTTTAGCTGAAACTTTATGACCTAAAACGATCCCTTCTTGTACCATGAAATGGCATTTCTCCCAGTTAAGAATCAGATTTGTCTCTTCGCATCTTTTCAGTACTTGTGCTAAGTTATCCAAACAAGAATCAAATGATGAGCCAAATACTGAAAAATCATCCATAAATACCTCAATGAAGCGTTCCACCATATCTGAAAAAATTGACATCATACACCGTTGGAAGGTGGCGGGTGCATTGCATAGACCAAACGGCATTCTCCGAAACGCGAACGTTCCATATGGGCATGTGAATGTAGTCTTTTCTTGATCCTCAGGTGCTATAGAAATCTGATTGTAACCAGAATAACCGTCTAGGAAACAGTAGTAAGGGTGACCTGCTAACCTGTCGAGCATTTGATCGATGAAGGGTAAAGGGAAATGATCTTTCCTGGTCACCTTATTTAGTTTCCTATAGTCAATGCACACTCTCTATCCGGTTACTGTTCGTGTTGGAATCAGCTCATTGTTTTCATTGGTGACCACTGTCATGCCTCCTTTCTTTGGTACCACTTGCACCGGGCTTACCCATGTACTGTCCGAAATAGGATAAATGATACCTGTATCCAAAAGTTTAAGTACCTCTGTTCGAACAACCTCCTTCATGTTTGGATTTAAACGTCTTTGGTGCTCGATGGATGGCCGGTACTTATCCTCCATGAGAATTTTGTGTTGGCATAAAGATGGGCTGATTCCTTTAATGTCTGCGATCGACCATCCAATAGCCATCTTGTGTTCTCGTAGTACTCTCAAAAGCTTTTCCTCTTGTTCTCTAGTTAGAGAAGATGAAATAATGACAGGTAGTGTAGATGAGGTACCTAAGAATGCGTACTTGAGATGAACTGGCAGTGGCTTGAGCTCCAACTCTGGTGGTTTTTCTGTTGATGGTACCGGTTGTCTCTTACTTGCTCCAAGCTCCTCGAAAGGTCGTCTGAAAAATATGGGAGATGAAGCTTCCAGTTGGTTAACACATTCTGTGATGTTCGGACTTTCTGAGTTTGGTGCTCCATGTAGGCAAGCTTCAAGTGGATCTTTTGGAGTGGTGATTTGATGTACTTCTTTGATACATTCACCCACCATATCTACCCTCATACAGTTATCAACATCGTGTGGATGTTTGAGAGCTTTTAGCACATTGAAGGTTACCTCTTCATCTTGAACTCTGAGTATGAGTTGACCTTTCTGCACATCAATAAGGGTTCTCCCTGTTGCTAGGAATGGTCTACCCAAGATGATGGGTATTTCTTGGTCTTCCTCCATGTCTAGCACAATAAAATCCGCAGGAAATATGAATTTATCCACTTTGACTAGTACATCTTCTATGATTCCCCTTGGATACTTGATTGAACGATCAGCTAGCTGCAACGAAACTGTAGTGGGTTTTGCTTCTCCAAAGCCGAGTTTCTTGAAAACGGAGAATGGCATTAGGTTGATGCTTGCACCAAGATCACATAATGCTTTATCAAAGAATGAATCACCAATGGTGCAAGGAATTGTAAAGCTCCCCGGATCTTTGAGTTTGGGTGGTAGCTTTTTCTGCAAGATTGCACTGCATTCTTCTGTCAAAGCTACCGTTTCATGCTCTTCCAGCTTCCTTTTATTTGAGAGGATTTCTTTCATGAACTTCACATAGTTGGGCATTTGTTCCAGAGCATCTGCAAAAGGAATATTAATTTGCAGCTTCTTAAAAACTTCCAGAAATTTAGAAAATTGCTTTTCTAATTTCTGTTTTTGAAATCTCTGAGGGAAGGGTAATGGTGGTTTGTATGGTGGCGGATTGTCTGGGAATAACTTTGACTTTGGCTTCTCTGCTTCTTGTTGTTCAACCATCACTTCTTCTTCTTTCTCGTCTGCTCCTTTGACAGGTTCTTTTAGAATTTTACCACTTCGTAACGTGACAGCCTTCAGGTGCTCCCTAGGATTGGTCTCTGTGTTGCTTGGTAAGGATCCTTGAGGTCTTGCAGTCAACAAATTCGAGATTTGACCCATTTGTACCTCCAGATTTCGAATGGAAGCTGCTTGATTCTGGAGCGTGGTGTCTGTTCTCGTCATAAATTGAGTAGTGTTTACGGTGAGCTGAGCAAGTGCTTCTTCAAGCGACGGTTTGTTGGCCTGCTGCTGTTGAGGTGGTGGCGGATATTGTTGTCTGGGTCGATCATTGCTTTTCCATGAGAAATTTGGATGATTCCTCCATCCTGGATTATATGTGTTGGAATACGGGTTATTTGGTTGTTTGTTGCCCACAAAAAAGGCTTGACCCGTCTGGTCTTCATCGCATTGCCCGTTGGAATGGTTCCCTCCACAGAAATCACAGGATGCTGACTGAGTATGAATTGCATTAGCTGTCAAGTTTCCAAGTTGCTTGGCTAATGTCTCGACCTGAGTGGAAAGCCTGGTTAACACATCATTTTCTTGTATTCCGAAAACTTTTTTCGGAACTGCTCTTTCTGATGGCCACTGATAGGCATTTGCAGCCATTTCTTCTAGTAAATCCCAAGCGGCTTGATGGGGCTTCCCCAAAAGTGCTCCACCAGCGGCGGCATCCACCAATGTTCTTGTGGAACTCCCTAAACCATTGTAGAATGTGTGTAGCTGCAACCAGTCAGCAACTCCATGATGTGGGCACCGTCTTAGCAGATCCTTGAATCTTTCCCACGTTTCGTATAATGACTCTCCCTCAAGCTGTCTGAATGTGGCAATCTCAGCTCGTAGTTTTGCAGTCTTGACTGGTGGAAAAAATTTGGCTAAAAATTTTTGTGCCAAGATGTCCCATGTGGTAATACTTCCTGATGACAACGAGTTGAGCCAACTTTTGGCTTTGTCTCGAAGAGAGAATGGAAACAATCTCAATCGGATGGCGTCATCAGTAACACCATTATGTTTGAAAGTATCACAGATCTCCAGAAAGTTATCAATGTGGGCATTTGCATCATCGTTCGGAGCCCCACTGAACTGGTTGTTTTGAACCATCTGGATGATTGCCGGCTTAATCTCAAAGTTGTTGGCAGCAATAGTTGGTCGTCGTATCGCCGAAGTATTACCCACTGTGGGTAGAGCATAATCTCGTAATGCTCGAATTTCGGCATCTATTGGTACAATATTCTGTGTGTTGTTTGATCCCTCAGCCATATCCATGAGTGCAGTACTAGCAGCCTTTCTTGTTTCTTTCCTGTTCTTACGGCAAGTTCTCTCTATTTCTGGGTCAAATGGTAACACTTCGCCCCCAGACTTTCTCATACACCATAAAACTCACAAGTAATAAAGCAAACAAAAATAATAATAATAATAATAATAATAATAATAAATAAATAAATAAATGACCAAATTAAAAATTGAGTTACGTAGTATTAGTATTAATTGAAACAAACAATCCCCGGCAACGGCGCCAAAAACTTATTGTGCAAAATCGCAAGTGAACGAATCGAACAAGTAATAAAGTGATGAGATAAGTATCGTCCCACGAGGATTGTTGTTAATTAATGCCCAAAATTAAAATAACTCAACTTTTATTTGGTAGATGAAGTTTGAGTGAATGAGTTGATAACTATGATTAAATTTAATTGCAATTGAAAATAAATGAAAATTAATTCAATGAATAAAAACTCTAAGATTATGATTTCACCATAACTAATCTGTTCCTCCCCTTTATTCTTTTTAACAAAAATTAACTATCCAGTTGCTAGTCGAGATTCCCTGAATTATTCACATAGCCCCTCCCGAGGTCTAAGGAAAATACCCTATAAAGATTAACTGCTATGTTCCCATGCAAGTCAAAATATTAAAGGATTCATTAAGATTTATGGATCTCTTTTATAGACTACACAAACCATGCAGGTATATTCCTATCCTACATGTAATTTATGACATTAAATATAATGAACTAGACACATAAATCAGCTTCCGCTATCATTATGATTAACAATTCAACTAAATAGTGGCCAATTATTTAGAAGCATTAAGAACAATATTAAATGCATCAACCAAGATAGAAAATCATTAATTGAATTGAACAAAGGTTTGGAACATCAAAGTTAGGCTACATCATAATCTTAGAAAACAAATCTACTCCATAATAGAATTTACAAAAACTAGAAAATTAAACATAACAAGAGATAGGAAAACTTAGTGGATTGAAGCTTCACCGTAGAATTTCTTCCTCTGCTTTGCTCCTCCTCTCCAAGCTCTCTCTCTCTTTCTCTAAACTACTTATTGTTTTGGTTTGTGATGGAATGCTTAGAATGGTGATTCTAAGGCCTATTTATAGGCCAAATTCACCTCCAATTACATCATCAATTGCATCATCGTTTCCTGATTTTCCACCATTTTGCATCATCGCTTACATCATCTTTCACCTACCCCATTCAAAGTCAACTTTCAAATTGCATCATTGCTTACATCATCGTTCACCTACCTCATTCAAAGTCAACTTTAATATTACATCATTGCTTACATCATAATTTTGATTACATCATTCCTTACATAAGCATGACATAATATTTATTTCTAGAATACTCGATCTTTAAATTGCGATAATCTTTTTGATGCGATTTCTGATTCCAGTAATTCTTGAGGCGATGAACTGCTTCGAATGAAATTCATGATCTTGTCTCGAGCGAAAGCATTTGGTGGGGTCCACATACGATTTTCACAAACTTTATTCTGAAAATGAAAAATACAAAATGATGAAATAATGTACTTAATAATAATAAAAACATCAAGAATTAAACAAGAATTCAAGTTTAAAAAGATAAGATAACTCTATAAAAATAGAGTTATCAATACTATCTCCTTATAAATCAATCTTGATAATTTGAAAATGGCTTGAGATCATTGCCCAGGTCAAAGACAATGGGCCAATAGTGAATACATCATCTCCTGGACTTAGATAGTAAGCCGGCCCGTTTTATTTGTATGCAATTGATTCTATTGCATGCAAGTACCCTCTTAATTGGCTGCTGTAACCCCACTTCTACCCTTAATTATTATGTTTCTAATTATTATTGAATTCATCCATATATGATTTATTGACTATTTAAATTAATTAGATGACAAAATGGAGCACGTTTAATTTGCATCCATAATTTAATCGTAGAAGACGTGAATTTAAGGCAGTTTTATGATTTTGCCTAAATGTTTTCTTTTGGTCACGGTTTAAAGTAACTTAGTGATTAAGATTGTGTACTAGATTAATAATATTCTAGGTTTTGGTTATTGACGTAGATTGTTTTGAAAGAACATATAAATTAGCTTTTGCTGTTTGATTTGCATATTATACCTACTCTGGAATTTCTGCTTTTTAATGGAGTCTGTGAATGGATCCCTTTTGCCTACCATGAGTAATTTCGAAGGAACGAATCGATTCTTGAATATTATATCCATTGAAAGCAAAAGGCAAGTGTTTCATTGCCCATTACTCTTATTACTCTTACCTTACCGAATAATAAATGATTTCAAGACTTTTGGGCCATAAATTCCCACTAAATACGACCGTTAGTTCAACTAGAAATTGCATGCCCATTTAACATACAAAGGATTTCTTGATTCAAGTTTTCTTTATGCTATCCTATTGCCAGATTTATTGACTTCTTTATCATCATTTTCTCAACAAACATTCCCATTTAAATCACTCAATTTTATGCCAACATATACACATTCACTTTGTATATAGCATATATATTGTTAGGGCTTAGAAGAGGTTTTGCTGTGTTATCACTACATTACCTTTAAAGAACCATCTATTGATAAATATTAAAAAGTCATTATAACTTAATGAGTTACAATGTATGTGATCTATTAGGGTGGTTACTTTTTTGGTTGCTAATCTATATATTTTTTTTTAGTGGAGCAAGAAAACATAAATCCATACATTAAACAAACAAACAAAAAAATAAAATAAAAATAAGTCCAATAATGGTTCCAATATCATTTAGCCAGGATTGAGATATTCCCTTATACTGATTTTTTATTGTGAATTCTAATTTGGTTAGACGGCACCAAGTTCAACCCCTTTTCATTTTTTTA
This sequence comes from Dimocarpus longan, assembly GCA_022984855.1. Lineage (NCBI taxonomy): Eukaryota > Viridiplantae > Streptophyta > Magnoliopsida > Sapindales > Sapindaceae > Dimocarpus > Dimocarpus longan. Next base: position 26,803,379 of record CM041020.1, read on the forward strand.
TTTAGCAAAAGTTCAACCTCACCTACCTTAGATGTAAAACATTTAGAAGAATTAAACAGCCCGAATCAAGTAATGTCTATAAAAATTAGAACTAGTAATATTAATAAAAATTCACTCGATTATTTTGACATCATTAAAAGTGTTTAATTGTTTACATTTTAAGTATCCCACGAAAATGAATAAAAATACATTTTAGAATATGATAATCGTTATAATAAGAATAAGATCCAATCTCAATAGGGTACCAAACTTTCGGTAATTAGTTTGTTCCCAATCTGCCATACTAAAACAATAAAACATTGCAACACAAAATTATAGCAATTAAAGCACACCACTAATCATGTGATGATATTTCTTCATTTATTCTTGATAATGATTCTCGTTTAGCACATACAAAAATTTGTACACTTCTCAAGATATTGATACAACTCCCCCACAAACAATATTTACATATCACATCATTTTACAACCTCGAACCAACAGTCAATCCCCCACTCTTTACAAATGCATAGATGCATGTAAACACAAAATAAGGCCAAAGGGTCGTAGCTTCAAATATTTTTCACTGCCCACGGAAAAACCCATACTACACTTGTCAACATTCTCAGCTCGACAGCTAGTACTGTAAACCCATTCAAAATTTTTGACCTTTTTTAAATCGCAAAGCGCTTTCTTGGGGGGCAAAAATCGCGCATTCAATGCAAAACCTAATATCAATCAATTTGCCACACTAGGGAAGAAAAATAAACGAAAAAATAAATAAAATAAAGTGACAATAATTAGACATACTATTTGCATGATGATGTGGCAAGCTTCTATTGGCTTTTGTAGTCTATGGACCACAAAAACAGTATGCCTTCGAGCGCAAGATTCAATCAGATGCTCGACGGACCACTCACTTTAAATGTGCCACCCTTCCAAAGCTAAACAGTTTCTATGACTCCACGTGCTCTGCACGTCCCAATCAACTCGCGTGACCACTCACTTCCTTCCCTGTCTTCTAACCTTTTAACTTTGAATGCTCCTCCCGCTCTCTGCCGGCGACTTAAAGCACCGCATATCAGGAGCGTGGCCAGACACGCGCCAAACTTTAACAGACTTGTCCAAGCTCCCACTGTACACTATGCACCGTTGATCACATTTATGATCATGATTCGGATCATCATGATCTTGAAAAACAGCCAGGCACTTAACGGGCCCAGTGTGGCCCGTCAAGACAGCCAAGCAGCTATGGACCCCATTAGCTTCCCTTCTCCACACGCAGATATTCTTATCCGCGGACCCACTGAAAACCATGTTCCCGGCCGCAGCCAAGCAGAGCACCGCCATCTTGTGACCCCGCAAAACCCCGCCATGAGATAAGTGTTTTTCACGTTCCCAGAAGTTGACCAACCCATCCGAGGACCCACAATACAGCACCGCCGCTTCCCGATTCACCGCCAGCGCCGTCACGGCATTCTCTTGCTTCAACAGCACCTGCACCAAGAAATGCTTCATCACCTTCCCTTCCAACTCCCGTCTCCACACCTTCACCGTCCCGTCCGCCGACCCCGTGAACACCAAACTGTCGAACCCCGAAACGACCGCGTTTATAGCATCGTTGTGTGCTTTGATGGATTCTAAACATTTCAAGTCAGAAATCCTCCACACTTTGAGGGTTTTGTCCCATGAACCTGAATACAACACCCCTTCTTCTTCGTTCAAGCTTAGACATGACACCGTGTCGAAGTGTTTGATCCTTAGAACATTCTTGTTTCTTCGAACTTCGACGTAGTTTTTAGGGTTTATAGAGCTGCGGAGAAAGTCTTTCCAAGTTGGTAAACTACTAACCCTTTTGTGTAAACTAGGGTTTTTTCTCGAAACCTTCCAGACCCGGATTTTACCATCTTGGTGACCTGTGAAGATCCTGTTTTTTGATATAACAATGGCCTTGACTAAACCGCTGTTGGATTTAAAACCTGAGAATTCCTTCAGGTTTTTCCATACCCGGATGTTTTTACTATCCGAACCTGTGTATAATAACTCCCCGGAGGCTGCTAATGAGTATATGTGGCCCTCTTCACGGACTAGCGAGCCGATGAGACCGTTGGAAGCCAGATTGTCGTTGACGGGGTGGGGCGCTGTCCAGGGAGATTTTGTGTAGGGAGACATAGGATAAGGAGACGCCTCGCCGCTGCTGGGTGTGCTACAGCCAGTAGTGGTGGTGGTGGTGGTGTGGTTGCTTCCAGGGCTATTTGCGGTGGAGAAGCTGCTTCTAGTATCGGGGGTTGTTGGAACAACGACGGCGTCGTCGTCGTCTAGGAATACGTTTTGGAGATTGGGACGTGCGACGACGTCGGAGTTGTTGTTTAAGAAGGAAGCGAACTTGGGTCTATGGAGACTGTTTTTGTTGTTTATCTTGTTCTTGTTGTTGTTGCTGTTGTTGTTGTTATTGTTGTTGTTGTTGTTGCGATGATGACGATGCTCCACAACCACGCCACCACCACCACCAACGCCACCTCTTTCGTTTGTCATGATTTTTTGTAACAGATACAAAGAGAGAGGGAAAATACGATGGGGAAAACGAAGAGGAAGGAAAACGAGAGAAAATTTTGGGGGGTTGAGAAGTGTAGATTTTGACGGAAAATGGATGGAGAAGAGAAAATCTTGTTTGATTGCTTTTTTTTTTTTTTTTTTTCCTGACAGAAGAATTTCGAAAGATTTTAGGAGGGTGCTGGAATATATATATATATAAATAGAGAGGATTCAAGCAGTGGTTGACTGGTCGGAGATGCTGTGAGGAGGTGATAAGGGGTTTGTGACACGTGGTGCTATGATGCGTAATCATCAGAAACTGGGAAACCGGCTGTGCCGGTAACAAGGAAAATGAAAATCAGTGAAAACCCAGATAGAGGGCTTCACATTTTTTTTTTTTTTAATATATTGCAAGAGGTGGGAATTCGATTTCAGTAAAACTAATCATTTTTAACTCTAAATAAAATTTCAGTCAATTTTTTGTCCGCTAATGAGAAATGTTCAATTATTTAAAAATTTTTGGAGTTGAAAATAGGATAACAACAATAAAAGTTTGTGTTTCCAAAAAAAAAAATTAAGTTTGGTTTAGGATTATAAATAATAGCCTTTTGTTTTCAACTGAAAAAATTATTTTATTTGGGCTAAAAATGCATTTATATTTTTTATAAAATCAAATTGACACCAATAATTAAAAATTTACCAAAATTTTTTAAATTAAATACTATAATATTTTATCCAAAATTTAATTCATATAACTTCAGCAGATTTTTACTTTCACAATTTAAAGGAAACTTTTCTCCTATATATTGATAAATATGTATAGAAGTAATGTTATAGTATCTAAAAAGAGTTACTCAAATTTGCTATCACCTTGTTTCGGTAAATAAGTTTGGACAAATTTTTTGACAACATAGAATATGGATATGTTACGACTCAAACTCTTCACGTGCAAGTGAAAGTAAAGTGTCAAGCCTTGAAAAAAATTTTCTCAAGCCTTAAAAAAAATTTCTAGAATGTTTGCAAGTTGCATGTGAAGGTAATTAATGTTAGCTCCAGATGTTTGACTGCGTGCTTCTATTAATAGTTAAGAACTGACCTTTGACTTTTTCCAAGTACATCTATTTCTTTTCCATTTTTGCACATATGCCGCGTTAGGAGAAAGTCAGTTTTAGCTGTAGTTAAATTAATTTTGAGAAATTTGCACCAGTTAATTAAACTGATTGACTGTTTTGTTTTGTATGCGAGCTGATAGATCAATCTAATCATTCGAACTTTTTGATTAACGAAGTAATCACCTGTCATCATTGCAATCATAACATCAGTAACAGAATTAGTGGGTTTAATTCTGCATATGATTATCTCCAAAAGACAAATTTTAAATTTAATTTGTACCATACAAATATGTTTTATGCAAATAATTTCAGGTTAAAACAGTAGAAACCAACTTAAACAACTAAATTAGTTAAACTATCTGTCTCGTTATTTGTTAATTGTATCAATTAGCATTAATTTTCTGATATATCAACTAAATGACAGCCATGTATGTTCTAGAATAGAAAGTTCCAATCGAATTAAAACTATATAGTACATGTCATTCATATATGCATAAATTTAAGTTCAAGAGTTAACTATCTCTTTTACCTTTGCGCATATATATATTGATTGATTGATTGTAAAGATATACCAATTACACATCTTATTCAAGCTGCATTGTGACTTGGAATCTAGAAAACTTAATATATATCATGATTATATATATCATAATTATGTGAGATTTAAATCCAAATATTTACCACAAATTATTGATACCCTATCTAAATGAGCACCTGTCCTAATTAATCTTGAGTCTCCAAAAGGTTATCTTCACTATTATTAACAGGCTGACTAAACCCATTTAAAGCATTAATAGTGACATGCAGAAAAGAAAAGAAGTGAAAACAACACCTAAGTTTTCTTGGGCCATTACCAAATCTAGTATGCTCGAGCAATTCCGTTTAAAGTAAATTATAGTATTATTAACTAATAACATGTAGTATTTTCATCAATTAATATTATTCTCTCTAAGTTCCATTTCTTATTTCCATATGTATATATAGTATGCTTAACGATGTTCGAATAATAACAATTTTTTTTGCCGATAGTAAAAACATCCTATGATGATTCATGAAATAAGGTCACATGATAGGTGTTTATTTAAGAAAAATTCAAAGTCTTTCTTTAACTGAAAATTATCCTTATGTTTATCCGCATATATTGTTTGCAAATAGACAACAACTTCAACTGTTTGAAAACACTTTTTAAATAATGTCAAAAGTACCTTTTCCACCAAATTGCTTTACAAACGGTCAAAATTGAATAATATTAACGCATTTTCTTAATCAATTCGCTAAACAATCATTTATATTGACATCCTTTAGATGTAATATTATTTTCCTTCCTAACCAACATTTTATGAAATTTAAGACGTTTGACTATTCTTATTGTGATCTTATTAATATAAAACATAAAAAGCTCAAGCTTAATTAATCATCACTGTTACATATAAAAACATTCTAGATGATAAAATAATAATTGAGTCAACTCTTAACTTTCTTAATTATATATCTTACAAACTCAATCACACATGTGATGATTAAGAACATTAGAGGTATAAATCAGCTAAGAAACGTAATTAGTTTATTTGTCATCACATACATATACACAAAATTGTACACAAGTCACGAAGTTGGTAAACCATACGTTTTCCTTTTTTCTTCACAAGAGAAGTCTTCATTTTACGTGGCCACTTCAAACCGCCGCTGCTCTTTTTTTTTCACATGAATTCTTTTGAGAGTTTTGACGCGCCAAAATTTGTCAGCTAGTCTCCAATGGCTGCCACCTACACCTTCCATGAACTAGATTGGGTTCAGACAATGACGCACACGCACGCGCGGCCTAATTACCTGACACGACACAGATTATTTCTAGTTTCCCTCTTGTTTTCCAACCAAACGGAAACTTCTTAATTTTGTCGTTTCGGCCACGTATTCCCTTATTTGATGGACTCATGCATGCGAAATTCGTCGTGACTGAAAATTATTAAATCGGTGAGACTGTATGATGATGAACAATTTGATGACTAGATATCTACGTCAAAAAATTATATTGAAGTAATTTGAAGTTGATATAATTTTCTATATTGATTGAATTTGAAGTTAATATAAGTTTTGTTATGAGTTTAGGGAGGAACCTATAACAATTATTTAGAATGGTGAAACTATTTTAGAACCTCTATCGATCATGTTATACATATTTTTATTGATTTTAACCTGAAGTGAGCGTCAGAGGGTGAGTTTCTGGTAAAGATTAGAAACGTACAAATTTATATATGCGTCAGCATTATGGCACATGTACGACCTAATTAAAACATTGCAAATTAATTCAAAGTGTCCACACTTCATATTTCAAAACAAAAGGCATTGACACTTAACATCCTAGGATCTTGCCACGTAAGTACCTAATTTTATGGAGAATATGGATCCACCAATCAATCTACTTTTTATTTTATAGTATACCAGAGTGGAGCTTTAGTTTAATGAAGGTATAGTTTCATACATATAATTCTTTTATTTTTTTCTATCTAAATTATTGGATCGGTTCAATATATTGGGCATTAACATCTCTTCTTTTTTTATTTATTTTTTAATATACGAAGACGAACCCAAAAGATAATTGAGACCAAACTGGATCGTAGTAATACGGTTCGAATAAACGGTTTTCATATGGTTGGGAACCATCCGCACCTAAGTAGGACACAGCTTATCTCCTCACTAACATCTCTTAAGTTAAGAACAAGAATCCTTACATAGAATACCTAGATCCAATAGCCTAATTCTAATACAATATTTTAATGAAATAATCATTTATTTGATGTTTTATATTATTTTCTCAATAATTGGGTATTGGTAACTTGTATGCTTTCAACAATTGTAATAATAAGTGTTTTTTTTCCCATATATATTGCATTGAAATTTGCAATTAAATGCTGGTTTATTTGTTTTTTTTTTTAATAAGTTGGTTTATTTGTTTTGGATACTCTTGCAATCCAAACGATTGGATTTTACTTTCACTATACTATAAGTAATTCTCTTTAATCTTTTATCGTTCCAATGTGCGATTTAGTCACACCTTCTCTGACTCGCATTCAATTTCTCTCCAAAAAAGACTCTCAAACGGTGAACTATAACCTTAAACACCCTTTACTGAGTTGTGTACGACTTTGTGTTCCTGATGTAATTGGTAAATATCTTGTGGAGCCAACCAACTCCCATGACATTTGCATTTTTGTCCTCCACCATAATAACAAAAGCATTAGATCAATCGATTTGATAATGAAGTTACGGAATAAAGCGTGAGGGGTTATATTGGTTACCCAAAAAGAAGGTAAGAAAAAAAATTGCAATATTATTTCTTTGTACACTATATAAACTATCTTACTAGTTTATGTTATCTTGAAAGATGCACTATATTATTAATTGGTTAAATCATCACCCAAATGAGCTGATATAAGCAAAACATACTCAAGTCGTCACAAACGTTTTAGATTGATATTGAATATATCATAAAAGCCAGTTTTCACTTTTCTCTATTGTGGGAAACAAAACATGTGTAGAAGATCTACATTACATATATTGTATTCAATATATTAATTATATCACTGTCGGTAGGTAAGGAAAAAATGCAACACGGATTTATTTAAATTTCTTTGTATTTCTACGTATAAGTACATTTTCTAATAAAAATAACAATAATTTAGTATTTATCCAAAACTTCAATATTGACCCAGCAGATTGCATTTGATATGTATATACAGACATTTAATGGTTGGACGGTTGATGCATGATAGGGATTTAACAAGGGAATGCATGCATGCACATGAAAAGTTCATCTTAATTTCAATTGTCAACGTCTAAGAAACTTTGGCAAATTAGGTTTTCTTATTTTTGGTTTATATTGAAGACTGCATTTCAAACAATTAATTATTGAGGCGATGCAACCAAGGTGTTTAATGCATCATACACCAAATTAAATTAGGTTAGATTATGACAAGAATAAATGTGATTAACGATTTTGTTACATCGTAATATTTGAATAACAAGATGTATGATACATTTGAATCAACCCAAGTAGACTTTCTCTTCCAAGAAACAATATTCAAACTAAAGTAACACAAATATATATATATAAATGTAATGTTTTTATAATCAGGTATACCTAATTTTAAAAAGTAAGGGTCAAACCAATCAAATTCATCTATTGTATTTGAATTAAATATGAGATAAAATTTATTTTAAGAGAAAAAATATAATGGATAAATTTAATTTATTGGTTGTTACATTTTAAAATCAGATATATCTTATTATAAAATTCTTTTATATATATATACACATATATATATAAAACAAAGAAAACTTGATTTAATTTGTGTTTGCACATATCTACTGAGAGAAAATAACTCTTCCTCATAAAATAGGTTGTATATATAATAACAAGTTATGTAATCTTATTTCTCTGTCTTTGAAATTCTCTATCATCATAAGCTCTTCTTCTTCACCTTTTAATTATTTAATGACATAAAAATATTACAATGATGGTTAGCATGTAATATATTTTTCATAATTATTTTATCATTAAGAAAAAAAAAATGAGAGAGAACTAAGGTGAAGATAGGACTTAATAGATTTTTTATTTATTTCTTTGAAATACAACTTAATAGATCATATTTCTAGCAAATCGATTTAATCAACTTTGCTTGAAGAGTACAATAAACATATTCGCTCACTTTCATAGTCATGTACTCATGTTATGTGATGATTTGTATAATATTTTTCTCAAAGAATTTTTAAAACCTTGTATAGTTTATTGTTTTTTCCTTTTTGCGGTTGGAACTGAAAACCTAGAAAAGGTAGATGAACGTGGCGACGGACAGTGGCTCCCTTCATCAAAATCATACACCGAACGTGGGACGTCCAAAGGTCAAATCATCATCAACCGGAAGCTATTATCAGATAAACGTGACACGTGGCCCCATTTCTAATACGTTTGTGCACCTGTTACCATAGAGTGGCCAATACTCTACCGAGTAACTATCTCACCTTTGGCTCTTGATCAACTATAAAGGCCAAACTCTTCTTCCTTGATATAATTTTCTTGTAATCTTTTATCATTTAAAATAGTATTTTTGTAAACACCATTCAAGTCAAAAACTTGTTTAATTCTCGATTGAAGCTTGTAAGTTTGCTTTTGGCTTTGTCTCCTAATCACCAAACTAAACCAAAGAACTGAAAACCCCCAATTCTTTTAATAATTATACATTTTTTTTTAATGTAAATACACTTATATAATATCAGTATATAATTAGATTGTCTGATTATGTAATATTACCTTTTAAATTAATAGATTTGATCGAGTCAATAATATTATTAATTTCTTTATGAACCTGACGCAAAATTTATAGTCTTTGTGAATCGAAAGATGATGTGAGGAATCAAAAATAAAAATTAGTCAATTAATTAATTAGTTGATGAGAGCATGGTCTGGGCAAGTGTTCATGAAGGTGTAAGTCTGACGTTGGTCCCCCTGTCTCTAAATTAATTAATCTTGTCTGCTAATCATCAAACAAGTTATGTTAACGCTACTATACAAGCAATCAAAGTTCTAGATATAAACAGGGCAACTGGAAAGATTACAGAAGCAAACAAGAATTGAAAGATTAGTTTAAGTGAAAGGATCAGGGCAGGTGTCTGATTATGGGGAAAAAAAATGTTGAATTATGATAATTTTTTATTGAAACTTTAGATCCTGTTGGGACTTGTCTGATTTTAGCCAAACAATAGATTCATGAGCTGTTGAACAAGATAAAAGGGCATGTTCTAAGATCTTTTGTTTGTACTTATCATATTATTATTTTTCATGATAATATATACAATATAAGAATTGGTCTTGGGGGAGGAGCTTTTTTAATGATCAATTGCAAGATAATGTAAATAATAAATCTGTCAGTGTAATTGGTTTATTAGTACCGATCAGAGATTTGATTTTGTACGTACATATAAACGTGGCATACATTTTGGTGGAATAATACAGTGCATTTAGAATATTTTGTCTAGTAGTCATCAAAAACATCTCCCATATCGGTCATCACTGAATATAATTCATGCCATTCAAGAGCAGAATTTGCCATTCCGAATAATTTAAAATTATTTTAATCTTGAAGATAACAGAAAGTAGAAGATTTGGCATCAGGCTATCAGCTGTCAAATGCGGATGGACTTCTTACTAAATGGGGTTTTTATGTGGCAATAGGGTTTTGAGCCACGACTCAATACTTTGCTCAAATCAAACATGAATTATTGCTTTGATATATATTAATTTAAAAAAATTAAATATCTAAAATCAATATTAATTCAAAATTTAAGGCCATATTATTAAAACGAATGTTTCTAATGCCATCAATATTTATTAATTATAAGTTTAAAAAATATATATATTCAATAATTATAATTCGTAAATAAATAATGTAAATTATGATTTTTTGTGATGATTTACTTATGATTTGTAAAGACTAATAATGTTAAGAAAACTCATTTAAATAATTTGATGGTAATTAGAAGGCTCATTCTATTTTAAGTTGATGCAATATTCCTTCCCTTGCATCTAATTGAAAAATCAGAGGAATTAAACGATTTTGAAATTGGTTACACCTTCTTTAACATTTTAGAAATTCCTTAATCCTAATAATTTCTCCTCTGCTGAGATCTATCTAACAACTCTTATATTTTTCTTTATTAATTAGTTATCAAACTTGATTAAATAAATAGTTGTTATATGTATGTATGTATGTATATATCTATATCTATATCTGTATCTGTCTATATATATATTTATGAAAAAAGATCGGAAGTTTCTATAGAGTTCGAGAAATCTAAGAACACCGTACCAAAAGTGGAAACAAATCTTCATCGGATGGATCTAATTTCTAGAGAATTGAAGGGCACTAATCTGATCACTATTTATGGTGACAGACAACAACATGAATGAGACGGTGATATGAAAATAGATAGCTAGAATGTGAGTCGAGCCTCAAAACTTGTAATTCATTGATCTCAGTCACAGAAATTAAAAATCATTCAAATAAATAATTAGTCCCTTTTCTCTTCAAATTTGTTTAGTTGTTTTCAGACACAGCAAAAGCCCCTAAAACAGTACCAAACATATACAAATAGCAAGAGGAAAAGAAAAATGGCATGTTTTATTGGCATGCAATAATGGATCAGTTTCATCATCCTAGCTTTCATTCATAATGGAAAGCAAACAGATTTTCTTTGAATTGGCATGAAGCTTCAAAGAACTATAATGGCTGAAGCAGAAGTCTTCCAATGATGTTGTTTTAGAAACTGATTACCACAAATTAAGAGGAAAGCAGCATTTTCATGATTGTAAAATTATATGTTATTGCATGATATTGATCATGTGAAATTGGCCAAATATTTTTGGAAGAACCATTTTTTTTTTTTTTTTAAAAAAAAAAAGAGTCTTAGCAAACAACTTGAAGAGTACAAAAATGGACATTCTGCCCAGCAAAACTACATTTTGTTGAAACTTTGTCTATATCCATTATCTGTCTCCCTCTTTCTTTTCGAAAATTTATTTAAAATTTTAAAATATAATATAACATTTTATTGATTTTTGAAGTTATAACTAAATGATAGTAAAATTTTATGTGAATAATTATGAGATCCTAATTTATAATATAAATAGTGGATTGAAAATCATTCGGTACCAACTGATTTAACCCTGAAAGGACCACCGAGAGAAATGTAATTTACATTCTAGTTGTTTGGGAATATCGGATTGGGAGTGCACCTTTACATTGATTTTTACAATATTCATTTTTCACTCAAATTTTTTCAACATTTTTCCACATCCAACCTTGTAGTTAATTATTTTTGTTTCTTTATTTACATATTGATATGAGTGGGATTTGATCCTAAATTCTCCCAACGAGTAAGTGATATGACAGATTACTTAGGCTACTATAAATTAACATTGTAGAATTTGAAGAGCAAATGGTAAAATAACAATCGAGAATTTCAACATGTAAAGACTTTTTTTAACGAATTTAAGAAATTGAAGATTCAAAACCATGATCTTAGATTCTTATTCTAGTAATTTATCTCAGCTTCAAGTATATAAGGTACGTGAAATAAATACAATTTTAGTGAAAGAATTATAATTTGTTGACATCCCCGTTTCTTCTCTTCATGTCCCAATGATATTGGTTATATGAAATAGAAAATTCAGTTTTTCTACCCAATGAAATAACTTAAAGATTATTTGTTTTTTACACTTAACACTTAATGGTGTTGAATTAAGTCAATCAAGATATATATATATATATATTTTTTTAAGTGTTCAAACCACTTAAAACAACCCAAAAACCATTATAAAAAAAAAAAAAAAAAATCTGATTTTTCAATTCACTGAATACAAAATCATTTGATGATTTTATAAATATATTATTCCAAGTTTATTATTCCTAAAATAATATGTTTTCAAGTTTGTCTTAGTTTTACATTATACAAATTTCTTTTTAATACTTTAACAAACAACATTGAAAAATAAAAACTCTATATATCTCAGCAACAAATTTTCTTATAGTTGGATTACTACATATCTCTGATCAAATTTCAATTAGAATATTTATTGATCAAGTGTTTATGCAATAATTTAGAGACTAAATTACAAATCAAATCAATTTATTTAAGTATTTGATTATTCCTATTTAATTATAGTAGAAAATATATATTACGTTATAATTTCAACTTTTGTTGTAATTGTAATTTAATTTAAAACTATTTTATTTATTTTTATTTGAATATATAATTTTAATTGATTCTACTATTATAATTAGTCTTATTTTAATTATGACTAAAAATATTATATATATATATATATATATAAGTTACAATTTTAACTTTTATTGTAATAGTAATTCAATTTAAGACTATTTGTTTATTTTTATTTGAATATATAAACTTAATTGACTCTACTATAATAATTAATCTTATTTTAATTATGAATAAAAATATTGTATATATAAGTGTTTTAATAGTTGCTAAATAATTTATTATAATTGTTTGTATCATATTAAATAAAGTTACACAATAACTAATAGTAAAAGGATATCAATGTCAAATTATTAGTAATCAGATAATTTTAACTTTAAAAAACAAACAAGATTATTATACAGGTAAAAAAAAAAATAAATAAACATATCTATTATATTTTAGATTTCAGTCATTATTCAGTTTTTAGTAATATTATTCAGTCTTTGGACAAAAAAAAAAGAGCCCTTAGTCCCATGATCCCATCCCTAATCATGTACATACATGTCAACATTACAACAACACTTCATTGCTCCAGCACTTTCTTTTCTACCCATTTTTGAATTCTCTCTCTCTCTCTCGCTGATATTTTCATGCAAAAAGCTGTCTGGGACCTGATAGAATTCTTCCATTATTGACCGAAAAGGTAACCGAAAACCATCATCAGAGAGATACGAAGGATCAGCTGCAAACTCTGGAACTTGTAAACGGCTTTGATACAACTTGTAACTTGTAAGTGGTGGACACATGGCACAAATGGGTCTACCAGAGTCATGAATAATAGATATATAATAGCTCAACCAATGAACATGGGTGCAGAAATAATAAGTGTTGCTAGGCAGCAAAATGTAAGCCACTGTTAGTGCTGGAAACTTTGGCTTTTCACGAAGCACTTCTAATAACAAACAGGTGCCAGCATTCAAGCTGTTTCCTAGCTAACACTACCAAGACGGCTCTCTATGTTCCCCAGTGAAACCATGATGAAAACAAATATCTGCTCCAACAATTGTGAGGATATGAATTAGAGGTTTCTGATTTGTGAAATGAAAAATAAAAATTGTTGTTAAGAACTTGTTTTTTTTCCACGTAACATTCAAATTATGTATCTCAATTTTTTCTTTTTTTAAAAAGTGACGGTATTGATAATTTATATAATCTGTTGACATTTTATGGTTTAAAATTTTTATCAATTATAAGTTAGTCATAATATTAAGTTTCATAAGAATTTTACAAATTTCAATTTTGGCAGGAAAGCATTATCTATCAAGCGGCTCTGGATAAAATCTGATTATCATTAATCATCAAATTAGTTTTCTCATGAACAGCAGCAGTTTTCTAAGGGTTGTTGGGTGATTAGACATATATTAATTCCAGGATTTTTGCATTCTACCATGGGAGTGTCGACTTTTATGTACATAATGCATTGGCTAGTTACAAATTACAAGTTGTAATGTGGACATATTGCCCAATAAAACGAATCAACAATGTGTTGATAACCTGATTACCGGCCAGAGCCATTACACCTAGCAAGCTCTCATTTCACTAATGTCATTTTTAGTTTTATCTTGAATTTCTGGATTTGACCTGAAGTTTAAGAGTTTTGGGACAGACATGCATTTAACACCACATATAGAATTGAACACTCAAGAAGAGTACAAAAAAGATAAGTGCTATATATAATTTAATTAACATTTGGATTTTTGCTGATAATATGAGCTTTAGCATCTTGATTCTTCCCTTAAAGAGGTTTATATATATATATATATATATATATATATATATATATCCTTAGAAATCGTTTAACATATTTGAGTTTGAAATGAGAGCTCTCACCAAATCTTACAATCTTCAAAAAATAGTAAACTATAATTTTTAATTATATAAGTATCTATGAGGATTTGAATCTTAAATTTTATAGAAGTAAACCACAATAGATCTAATCATTTTTTGTTTTTGAAAAAAAGTCCAACTATTAATTCTTCAACCACTCACGGATAAATTTATTAAGATATATTATTTGTCACACTAAAGGAAAGAAAAAAAATGATAAAATAGGAATATTCATGCTACTATTCACATTATATTAAAAATTTTCATAATTTAAAGAAGACAATTTTTTTTTCTGAAAAAATAAAAATGGTAAGCACCTTCAAGTTAAAGTTACTAAATATCTAATATACAATGAGGCAATCACAATTATAACACCTTTGACGTGCAATTAGAGAAGGGTGAAATAGAATAATGCGTTTTCTCTTAAAATATATATTCCATTATTTGGTGATGAAAAAAATGTCCTTGACAAATAGTTTGGTCTATAATTATTTTGGGTTTGACAAAATACAATTTTTTTTTAAGGATAAAAAGTACAATTTTTATGTTCACTCAAACTGTTGAATTATTCGAGTTGATTAAAAAAAAAAAAAAGTTGGATTATTCTTATTAAAACCTACCAACATTAAAGTCTAAAAATCCTATCAATAAACTATGACTCAATCTTCTATCATCTCCTCACTATTTTTCCTGCCGATATTTCACGCAAAACTTGTTTTGGCAACTTAACTTTTTGCTTATCTTAACTTTCTTGAAAACTTATTGAAAGTCAAACTATTATATATTATACTTGTCACTTCCTTGAAAACTTATTAAAAGTCAAACTATATATTAGACATGTCAACGGAATAATAAATGTTCAAACTAGATTAATAACTAAAACTGTAAAAGGCAGCCAATCTGAAAACAAGAAAAATCATCATAATCAATTGACAAACAATAATTAGGATAAGTTTCAAGACAAATTCAATAATTCAATTTTGATTGGATTTGAGTTACCTAAGCAGAAGTAAAGTGGAACTTTATAAGGTAACACAGTTCTCTTTATACACCTATATACAAAATTTTTCATAAGAATACCGATTGAATTAGGACCATTGGGTTGGCACATAGACACACTAGTCACTACTAGACCTAAACTATTAAAAGTGCATCAATCCAATTGCCTAAAAAATATAAATCTATTAGAACCAACAAAAAAAAAATAGAAATCCTATCCTACCTATTTGAATTACATTAATCAAAATTTCAACTAATTCTCTTATAAGAATGCCAATCAAATTAACACAATTGAATCATCAGATGAAGATATAATATTTCTTTTCCTACATAAATTATGGATGCAATAATAAACCTAACTTGTTCAAATTGCAATCGACTACAGCATGTATCAATTACAACTCCCATAAAAAAGAAGGGAGTGCAAAACCTTCTTATTCGCATTGCATCAATCAAAATTCTAATTTAACTATATAATTTAATAAAAATATTCAATATAAATTAATCTAATACTGATTAATGTATTTTCTACTTTCTAGCTTCTTTTGGGTTGTTAAATAGCCCAACCTTGTTCATAAAAGAAGCCCAACCCAACCAAATCAACATTGCTCTTTGACTATTGGGCCTCATTGGGCCCAATGTGGCCCATTTTCAAAAACAGCCCATGAACTGTCTTGTTCTGCAAGCACTGTTTACAGTTTCAGTGACTGGAGGTTACAAAGAAGCTGAATTCTCACATATTTCAGCAAAATGGAATTCGTTCTCGAAGAAGACAAGCGCCTCAACAAAGAGTCCGAAAGCCTGGTTCTGGTTCGTGTATATCTCTTCAATTCCTCTTCATTTACATTTTTTTTAATTTTTTTTTGATTAATTTTCGACGAATTCGAATCGCAGCCGGCGTTGTCGATCGGAAATGTCGGCCAGCTGGCGGTGGACCTATTGGTGTCATCGACAACCGCCGAATCAGTCGGATTCTTCGACGGTCCCTTCGTGCTCCCCTGCGTTGGCAACGACGCCTACAGGCCGCATCCTCGCGGCCACCTTGCTCTTCCTCTTCAAGGTTCGCTTCCTTTCTTTTGCACGAAATCTACAAATTAAACAAGTCTCTGATGTTTTTGCTTGTGTTTCGCAGCTTACGAGTCGTCTTCTAGTTCAATCACTCTTGTCCAGCAAAGATCTCCGGTTGTCAAGGTAAAATGAGGATTCTGTAAACGTTAGGGTTTCAGTTTACGTGTTACGATTTCGAGAGGTTTATTTATGTTTGCAACTGATTCTTTGATGACATAACTGGCTTTAGTGTATGTAATGATTAGCAATGTTGTTGCTTTATGTGGAGATTGTGTAAGGATTCTGTATATGTTTGATGGTTTCGTGTGCGCGTTGCATTGAGTGTTGAAGTTATGATTTTTGAAATGTGTGTGGTCGCGAGTTGTAATTTTGGTGAAATAATTGGAATGTGATTTAATGTAAGAATTGATGTTTTTATCGCAGTTTCTACTGGTTTATTTATATGTGTTGTTTTGTTTATTTGTTTGTTATGTATCAGCAATAGTGAATTGAATCTTTGCTTGTGTTTGTTTGAATGGTGGTGTTTAACAGGGAATGATGGTTGAATATGCTAAGAACTTGGCGGAATTTGCTGCCGCTAATGGAAAGAAGCATGTTGTTGTGCTTTCTAGCTTAGACTTTGGGAGGTGGCAAAAAATTGATATGTCAAGGTATACAGATTTTGTGAAATAATTTTTCCTTGCTTGTTTAGTTAGTAAGCCTTAAATTGCTAGGTAGAAACATTCTGAGAGAACTATTAAGTATTACTAGGAATAGTTTTTCGGACTGCTGAATTGGACCTTGGATGGCAAATTAAATCATTTTGATTTACTTGAGAAATATCTTCCACTGATGGGGCATCATATGTGATCCGTGTGCTCGCTCATCCAATCAAAATCTATCTTATATAAATTTGTTTTCAAAATCTTTCCTCTTAAATCATTCCGATCACCACGATGATTGGTTTATCCTTTTTTCATTTTTCTAAAATATCTATAAGTGGCAGACTTCCATTGGTTGGGTGTACCCCCTCAGCATGATGAAGAGGTGTTTCCTTTGCAGTGAAGATTTTCTCACTCAGTTGAAGGTTCTTTGACACTATTTTGAATGGATTTTCCAATGTTATCTGCACTTCCAAAAATTTATGAAGAAGCATGAGATTTATAATGATTCAAACTTGTTCGAAAACAAAACTTCTTAAGTTTTGTCAGTCTATATTTCAAGTCTTCTAAGTAGATTGAGTTATTTTAAAATAAATCATTTTGTATAGGAGCTCCTCAATTAATCGGGATGGATACACTGTCTTTAATGACATTGATCAATCATTTTGTGGTCATTTCAGTGGTTTACAGATATATTACCTATCTAGCACCAATGCTGATGGGACAGATGAATACTGTGAACAACTTGGATGGAAAAGACTGCAAGAATACAACCCAGAGCAAAGAGGTTGGAAATATCTTGCCACTTTAGCTGAAGGAAATGCTGTGCAGGACTGCAGCTCGCTTTTTGAAGATGAACTGGAAGAAGAAGATTATTACCCTAGTTTGCCATTTGCTGCTTTATTTTCATGTTTCAAGGTAAAGATTTTGAATCCTCAGAAGCATATTATACATTTTATTCATTACTTTCAATCTTCGTATGGATTAATTTCTTGCATTTTTAGCTTAATAACCTTGGTTTTATATATTTTTGTCTCTTCTTTTTGCGTCTCTTTTTTTTTTTTTTTTTATTTATGTTTTTGTTTGTTTCTCTTAACCATCATGTGGATCTAGGATATGTAAAAATTTTAAGGAGATTTCTATTGCATCAAATTAATAGGAATTACCTATGTACACAGTACACTATTTCAATACATATGGCATATCTTGAGTAGTGAATCATGCATTGGACATTTGTTGCCATATCACATATGTCCCATGCCATTTCTTTCTTGCCTTGGATCAGTAAGAAGTTAAACATATACATATATAATATTTTATATATATATATATATATATATCACAAAGGAGCACCACCGTTATGCTTAGGGATTGTACCAGATAAACCACATGAAATAGCAATAAAGTGAAAATTAACTGAAATGAAGATGACGAATCTAAAGAAGTCAAGCATCCGTTTAAACACTAAGGAGTCCCACTCGTACACGGTGCAAAAGTGGAAGATGGGATTACAGAAGTTATTTTGATTTGAGAGATTATGATTAGTTTACAAGACTGGAACAGGTTTGACTTAACAAGAGATTCTTGGTACATTGAATCAGGCAAGAGCTTTGAAGGTTACATGCTTATTATGCTACTGTTCAGAAGGGGATAATATAGCTGATGCATTCCAATTAGCTGAGGCTGCATGCAAAATTTTGAAGCTGAATCCTGGTAATTTTCAAGGTGAGTTTTCTTCATTAAGTCTGATATGCACCTATATATACACTGTGTATTCATATGTACCCACATTGATTGCCACTCCCTTCCCTACGAGAGATCATATAAAACTTAGAGTAGGTGAAATGAAATCAGTATCCTACCATAGTTGCATACTTATTCAGGATTTTGAAACTTCCACAGTTGGTTTTGTTGTCATTATTATTATCATTATGTTATTTTTAATACTAGCTTAATTTAAAAATGTTGAATATATGATTATATGTTAAAAATTGCATTTGCTATTGATTTGAAGTGAATCATCTATAAGATATTCTTCACACACGTCTTTTCGTTATGTAAATGTTTGAGATATCTCAGTCAAGTGAAATCTAAATTCTGATTAATGGGATAGAATTGGGTAGGTTGAAATTCAAATTATCATGTATTTCCTGTATATCCTTTGACATCAATTAACCTAACCTTCATTGATTATTGAGTAGTGTCTTCCACTTTTTAATCATGCTTCGCTAGAAAGCTGATGAACTTTGTCGAATACAGCTTATGAGGTAAAACGACCATGCATATACTTACATGTACCTGTAATTACCTTTCAGGTAATGTAGGTGAGAAATGGACCATCCCATTTTCATGGAGGACCGTGTATGGACCTCCTCCGGATATGTCTATCTTTTAGGATCTGCTCACATCGACAACCGAGTGACTTGTGAAGAATGACATCAGTGCTCGGTTTTTCATTGTTGACCTGGTTTGACTTTCAAAAGGCCTTCAGCTGAAAAGTAAGCGCATGATTATCAGATGAACTAAGGGAGTAAAAGGAACTGTTAATTAGTTTTCATTGTACATCATCCCATGCAAGCTAAACATCAAACATCTACTTTGTTTAGAATTGCTGAAATAGATGAAAAAGTTTTGATTATAGTGCTTGTTCTTCAATATTTTTTATAAATTTTTAAATTGCTTAATCAAAAAACGAAAGAAATGTTCTGGATGATTAAATTAGCCATCCTGGAAGACAACTGGATTCTGAGATGCTGTTCACTGTTGTGTCCTTTTTTTTGCTACAGTTTTACGGTCAGAAATTAAAATAAGAAATTAAAAAATGATTACTTTCTATAGTCCTTTTAACATTGATGATAAGGTTGAAGACTTTTTGTTTCACTTAGAATATTTATCATTAAGTATTCAGATATTTGGTCATTAAGTATTGGTTCCCCTGTCTCAATTAAGAGGAGTCATGGAAAGAACAGGTTCAAAATCGCTATCAAATTGTTTCTCAAATCCTGCTGCAGCTGCACGAGCTCATTGAAGTATTCAAATACTTCAGTAGAAGAAAGCTTGTACTTATGTATGAAGCAAAACTCAATTCACCTCCATTAATTCCCCTGTATAAGGGCATCAAATGACACTGCTGTTTGTGACTAAGCTCCTTCATCTTTTTAATCCAAATTGCTTCATTTAGTCTTCTATATACAAACATCAAACCTCAAAATTTAACTACACTAAATCGACCAAGTTGCATGCTAAATCTATGAAATCAAATACTAATCCTATTATCCGATATAAACTTTCAAAGATTTTTATATTTTAAATTTATCAAGTGTAAGAGTCTTAACAACTCACATTACATCTAAAGCTCGTTTGTAAATATATTCATATAACATCGATAAAAATTTATTTTTATACTATAGAGAGGAAACATCCAACATATGTTGGGTATGTACGATGAGACTCTAATCTTTATAACCAAGGGAAAAATACACTTACCACTTGATTAATGAATGAATATATATATTTTAAATCCATCTTAATCTTACCATATATTGCAAATAATTGTGATATCCAATCTCGTAACTATTCTAGTCCTAAAGCTAATGGTCACTGATTTAGATGTGATGTGACATATTCCAATCCAACTCATAATCACGTTTTCTTGTCCATATCTAACTTTTACAACGCATTTTCTCCTATTCTACAGCAACTTGTGCGTACAAAATCATGGTGAGGTTACAAAGTTTCATTGAATCTTCAATTTTTATTTTTTTTAAAGACGCAGTGGCTGCTTTTGATCAATTCTTCACGTTTTAATAATTAATTACATGAAGAAATTCTCTTCAAACTTGTCTTTATTAATTGTCAATTTCACAAACAGTTTCCACGATGTAAAACCTTTTTGTTTTTGTTTTAATCGAGTCTCACGACACGTATTTTTCGAAAAAGTAAAAAATCACTAACACGTGATAATTTATTAATTCGTTTAATATACCAAACAGTAATTTAATAGTTCATTTATTTCGTGGGGTTTTGGCCCCGTTTGGAATTATTCATGATTCAACTTTTGACCAATAAAAATCATTAAAATCAATTTAGCTATTTAGAAAAGTTATAACAATTTCATATTGTTACGTTTATTAAGCATTCCCTTGTACAAATATCAACTACACTAAATTGATCAAGTTGCATGCTAAATCTATGACTATGAAATCAAATACTAATCCTATTATCTGATATAAACTCTGAAACAATTTTGCATTTTAAAGTTGCTGAGTGTAGGAGTTTTCAATAGATCGTCAAAGTCGGCTCATCTGCATGCAGCCCAGACCTCTTGTTCCGTCCCAATCAGCAGTAGGTATAGTTTTTCAATTTACTGAAGTCAGTTGTTGTTGTACGTATTTTTGGGCTACCCCAAGTGGGCTGGTAAAAGCCTAGAGGCCCAATAAGATAACCTGCTAAAACCGCTCCAACAGACAAAGGCCCGGGTTACCAGTCCAAAGAAATTGGCATAACTTTGTGCTCGGTTGTCAGAATGTCTATTATAATATGTTTTCGGAAAGGGATTTTCGTGCTCTATAACGTGGCAACCAGGGGTACCCCGGTTGATGCCGTTTACATCCTCAAAGTTGTTGTTTTAATAGATGTGTTCTTGAGGTTTACATTTGCTGTCAAAAAGCACTGAACAAACAGTCCGCGAATAAGCATACGAACGAGCTGATGAACAAGCGGATGGACGAGCAAGAATTCAGCTAAGACCAAAGCTCAGACAATCAGCTCGCGTAGGAGCAAATCTGCACGCTTCAACGAGCTCATTGCAGCATTACAGGCTCACAAGCTGCTCGGACATCCTGCGCAACCAACCTGTTCGTCTACACTGCGCGACCAGCTTGCGCGATCTCTGCTCGAACAATCAGATCGCTGACACTGCCTGAGCACCTGCTCGCCCAGACCAGAGTCTGCTCGCTGGTGCAACATCTGAACGCTGAAGTAGTCTGCTCGTTGGAGGCAATATCTGATCGCTGAACTAGTCTGCCCGCTGGGTGCACTATCTGATCGCTGGAGTAAGCTGTTCAATGTGCTCGCTAGAGTTAACCAGTTGACCTTCTAGAAGACAAATCAATTCAATTCAGGAAAGGAGTCAACTTACCTATTTTCATGCAAATCGAATCGCGACACTCTTGGCCATTGCTACATATACGGTGGAGATAATCTTGGGAGATATTATCTCAATTAATGTATATTATTTTTTGCCTTATCTGTAAGATTCCGAAACCTATTCAAATTGTAACATCTCCTCTATAAATAGGAGATCAAAATCAATGTAAAGGGGACTCCCCTCTGGAGATCTCTCTCACACTGTAAAGGCATAATAGATATAGTAATAGTGACTGCCGCCCCTAACTGAAGCCGGCGCCGTGGACGTAGGCCATTCTTAAGGCCGAACCACGTAAATCTCGTGTGTTTCTCTTCTTCCTCTTTGCCTTTCTTTTTGTTTGTTTGCATCTTCCACAGATCTGCAGTCTTGGGCTTGAACGAACCAGCAAGTTGACCGAACCAGTTTCAGACGTCAACATCTTGGCGCTAGAGGAAGGGCCCAAACTGCAGCGTTTTTCTCAGTTTCCAGCAGCCATGGCAGGAGGAAGAACCAGGAGTCATAGCTTAGCGGTTGATCGGCCTGAAAGGCGAACAGAGCAGCAACACCGCGTATCTCATTCCCTTCCCGATGCAGTCACTGAAGGAGAAAATCTTCTAGCCCCTCGCCAGCCAGTGTCAACCGTCCCTGCGGTTGGGGGGCTTCAGGAATGGAACCAGCGACAGGAGGCGCTGGGAAACATGATGCAGCAACTTGCAGAAACAGTCAGATCATTGGCTCAGGTTCAAACTCAGAATGTGCCCAGACCTGAAGGTGCTGAACCCAGAAATTCCCAGCAACCGCGAGAACAGATTTCAGCTCGGGAAAGGCCTGCCAGGAGAGCCTCGCGACCTGTTAACTCTCCCCTTCCCCCTAACTCTCGTGCAAGAGCTGACAATCGCCGAGTTCGAGCAGAAGAAGTGGAAAATCAGCGACGAGCAGAGTCGCACCGAGCAAAAAGCTCGCAGGGCCATGGAAGCATACCGAATCACCGTTCTCCGAGTCGTGAGCACTTAAGGGAGTTTAGGCCAGAAAATCCGATGGTAGAAGAGCTCCTCCAAAGGATCCGCCGGCTTGAGGCGCGACGGGAAGGTAACGAGCATAGGGGTCAGCATAATGGAGGAACTCCTCTCGCCTTGGATATCGAGCTCGAGCCTCTGCCTCCCAGATTCAAGGTCCCTAGCATTCCTCAATATGATGGGGACGCAGACCCGTATGACCATTTGGACGCGTTCAACATTCAGATGGATCTGCAGACCACCAGCTCGTTGGTCAAGTGTCGTGTCTTTCCAGCAACCTTCGGGAACATTCCTCGAGCTTGGTTCAAAAGTCTCCCAGATCGCAGCATAGGCAGCTGGGACGAGTTTCAAAGGAGATTCATCAACCAGTACAAGGCTCTGAAGAAGCAACTCGCACCTTCATGCCACCTCGCCACTGTCTTCCAGCGAAAAGATGAATCGCTAAAGAACTATCTTGCCAGATTTAGAAGCGAGGTCAACAAGGTAGACAGTCCTTCAGATGAAACCATCCTGACAGCGATTTCAGCTGGTCTCCGCAAGGATGAAAAGCTGTATAAAGACATATATAAGTCCCCAGTCAGGGACTTAGGCGAGTTTTATGAGCGAGCTGCCAAGGAAGTTGGATGGGAAGAAACCTTTGGCTCAAGGAAGTCTAACCAGAAGGATGAAGCTGATGGTTCAGATCAGTCCGGGAAAGGAGATCTTTCGAGTTTTCAGATTGCTAAGAGGGCCAGAAAAGAGTCCAGGCCTAAGCGACCTCATCATGACAGTTACAGCCCCTTGTCGGATACTCAAGACAGGATTTATGCAGTTGAGAAGGACAGGGAAGACTTTGGGGATCCCAATCCCATGAGATCCTCAGTCCGTAGCAGAAACCAGAAGAAATTCTGTGAGTATCACAACGAGGTTGGTCACGACACCTCAGATTGCCGGGAGCTGAGAGACGCCATTGAAAATCTGATCAAGCAGGGTCGACTGACTGACTATGTGGTCCAGCGGACAAACTAGCGACCTCAGCAGTCTCAGCAAGCTCCCAATCCAAAACGTGAACCTGTCGTAAGAAAAATCCCCACAGCTTCATGTTTGGTAACTTTCTGAGCTCATGCTCTTACATGTTAACATTTTTCGATTTATGAATATGAATAAATTATGTTTGTCGTGCCGTGATTATTATTATTTTTATGATAAGTTGTCTTGGCTAAATAAACAAAGTGGGCTATGTCGCCGGGTGACGACCCCCTGGGCGTAGCTCGCAACCTATTACGCTGTTGTCGGGTGACGACCCTCTGGACAGCCTTAACCGCCCACGCTGTTGCCGGGTACGACCTCCTGGATGTAGCCTGCAAATAATTGCATGCTGTTGTCGGGTACGACCTCCTGGACAGCTCGCGGGTAATTAAGCCATATTAATTCAGATTTCTATCCCCTAAAACACAGCAGAGTTTCAGACCTTCTCAACTCTCGCTATGTCGCCGGGTTCCAACACCCCCTGGACGTAGCTCGAGAGGTCAATTGATACTAATGATTATCTTTGAGTCCACGGGAAACTCACGTGCTCAGATAGAAGCAACCAGCACAAATTAAAGTAAAGCTGATACATTTCAAACAAAGGCGCCCAGATCTGCTCGCCCAGAATCCACTCGCCTAGATCTGCTCGCTCAGAATCTGCTCATCTGCGCAGAACACTTTATTCAGCCTAAGTTTGCCTAATCTTAGTTCCTCTTCGTCTTCAAAGGACCTCGAGCCTGAAGTCTGATAAGGCCAACATGATGCGGAAAATATCCAGAAGGTAGTATGCATACCAGCTTTTACCAGTCTGAGTAAAACTCCTAGCCCGCAAGCGAACTAAGAGCTGGGGGGCTTGTGTTGTACGTATTTTTGGGCTACCCCAAGTGGGCTGGTAAAAGCCTAGAGGCTCAATAAGATAACCTGCTAAAACCGCTCCAACAGACAAAGGCCCGGGTTACCAGTCCAAAGAAATTGGCATAACTTTGTGCTCGGTTGTCAGAATGTCTATTATAATATGTTTTCGGAAAGGGATTTTCGTGCTCTATAACGTGGCAACCAGGGGTACCCCGGTTGATGCCGTTTACATCCTCAAAGTTGTTGTTTTAATAGATGTGTTCTTGAGGTTTACATTTGCTGTCAAAAAGCACTGAACAAACAGTCCGCGAATAAGCATACGAACGAGCTGATGAACAAGCGGATGGACGAGCAAGAATTCAGCTAAGACCAAAGCTCAGACAATCAGCTCGCGTAGGAGCAAATCTGCACGCTTCAACGAGCTCATTGCAGCATTACAGGCTCACAAGCTGCTCGGACATCCTGCGCAACCAACCTGTTCGTCTACACTGCGCGACCAGCTTGCGCGATCTCTGCTCGAACAATCAGATCGCTGACACTGCCTGAGCACCTGCTCGCCCAGACCAGAGTCTGCTCGCTGGTGCAACATCTGAACGCTGAAGTAGTCTGCTCGTTGGAGGCAATATCTGATCGCTGAACTAGTCTGCCCGCTGGGTGCACTATCTGATCGCTGGAGTAAGCTGTTCAATGTGCTCGCTAGAGTTAACCAGTTGACCTTCTAGAAGACAAATCAATTCAATTCAGGAAAGGAGTCAACTTACCTATTTTCATGCAAATCGAATCGCGACACTCTTGGCCATTGCTACATATACGGTGGAGATAATCTTGGGAGATATTATCTCAATTAATGTATATTATTTTTTGCCTTATCTGTAAGATTCCGAAACCTATTCAAATTGTAACATCTCCTCTATAAATAGGAGATCAAAATCAATGTAAAGGGGACTCCCCTCTGGAGATCTCTCTCACACTGTAAAGGCATAATAGATATAGTAATAGTGACTGCCGCCCCTAACTGAAGCCGGCGCCGTGGACGTAGGCCATTCTTAAGGCCGAACCACGTAAATCTCGTGTGTTTCTCTTCTTCCTCTTTGCCTTTCTTTTTGTTTGTTTGCATCTTCCACAGATCTGCAGTCTTGGGCTTGAACGAACCAGCAAGTTGACCGAACCAGTTTCAGACGTCAACAGTTGTCTTGTCATGCGTAGTGAGTGACTGGATAAGATGCCATGTATGACTTTACTTGTATGTGAAAAAAGAAATAGAAAATAGTTGATTCAACTTTCCCTAAAATGTAGCAGCTTCTCTGCCTTTTCCAAGGAGAGGTATGTAATGTTGCCATTTGATTCTAACCTAAGGCGATTTAAGATTATTATTTTGTGTTTTGAATACGAATGAATGACTATCGAGAGCTGTTGATATTGATGTTTCATAACGTGATCAAGATGATTACTCTCACAATCAGGATATGACTGCTCCTATAAAAATAGACTCATACTTATCTTGAGATTTTAAGTTCAAAGGAGGTATTCAACCACTTCAATTAAGAGATGATTGCTAGAAGCCTAAAACCTATGAACTCCATACATTTTCACTCTTTGTTGGTGGTTGTTGATTTGTAGTCATCATCTATTTTATATTTATAACAAAAGTTTAAGTTTCATACTCATTCCCTGGTATAAGACATCAAATACGAGAAAATTGAATTTTTATATTTAAAAATTATTATCTAAATCATATTTATAATATTTAATCTTATCAGATTTTGACTAATTCTTAACTTACTCAATGTCAAATTAAAAGAAAAAACATACACTACGTATGTTGATGCATGAAAGTACTTTCCTTTTTATTCAGCGACTTAATCATAACGTTTAAATATAAATTAAACTTAAATTTATTAATTGATTAATTTATCTACATGATTTTATTTTATTTTTTTTGAAGCTAATACAATTTTATAGATCAGTCGAGATTAAGTAAGATTTGACTCTAAGGCATAAGTTAAAAGGTAACTTTCATAGGAGGAAGAGCATCCTATGTATAGCAGATAAAAAAGTCTCACACGTGATAAAGAAAAAAACCCACGCAATTTTGTGATGGGAGGGGGAATTCACATGTAGAACCCGCTGTCTCTAGCGGGGCCCTCATGGCAACTGCCCAGTTACCAACTGACCATTTATCTACATGATTAAAGCCATTAATTATAGTCATTGTCACCCATTTATCAAGCTGATGGATCACATCTAGGTTTGTTTCACGTTCATGTAGTAAAACGAAACGATGACAACGAAAATCATTTGATTAGAAAAAGAGATCAAACATGTTAAGACTCTTGTGCGAAACTAAATTAACTTTACCACTAAAATAATTTTAAAATTTTGAAAAATAGAAAACGCGGACCCATTGGCCATTGCCCATAGTATAATATAACAAACATTTTTTTTTTTTTTTCACTTATTCAGTTTTCACACGACAAGTTGACGGCATGCTTTAGAGAGAAACTGTTGTACGGTCAACAACGGTGTTCTTGAATCTTTTTCATGTAGGTTACGTGGTTGTCAATAATACTAAATTATATTTTTTAAAAAAATACTAAATTCAAAAATGTAAATTAATAATCATATGTTAACACCCCTCTTAAGTGCAATCGGAATGATAATTGATGATTAATGGACATACACTAGAAGTAGGGATGGTAATAGACCGGATAAAAGCTAGATTAGTCCTCCTCTAAAATTGACCCGATTTTTGGTAGAGATGTGTTTCAAACTCTGACTCATACTCCCAAACATATTGTTATTTTTCATCCCAAACTTGAACCTAATCTCATTTTACAATTTTTAACAAATCACATAATTAATATATTAAAAAAATAAATATCTAAATAATAAATAATAATTTAGACTTATAATAATTCAATCTTAACTCCAATATATTATCTCATCTAAATAATTATCAATATAAAATTCATAGACAACATAAATTCTTTAAATATAAATACTAAATCAATTAGTACATTAAAAAGTTTCATTACAAATATCAAAATACTTACTATATACATGACAAAATTTTATTATACACACCAAAATATTACTATTACATAGTAAATTCTCTCACAAATACCAAAATAATATCTATAACATAAAAGTGTAGGCATCGATATGGCAAATGATTGGATCGAAACTAGATTGGCTCGTCTTAAACCTGACCCGTGCTTGAATGGATAATAATTTTCTGCCTCAAACCCGTCACTAACGGATCGATACCTTACCAATTTGGATTGAATCAAGTATTTTTGTCATCCCTAATTAGAGGCCTTTTCATTATGTAAAGTATGTCACGAATTAAAAATCTAGATAAAGATTTGATATCGTCTATTTGACCAAATATTTTAATCAATAGATAAAAGTGAATATATATTTGAATAGATCACTGCTTTCCACCTCAAAGCCATCCCAAACGAATTGGTGCTCTATCAATTTGGATCAGATCGAATATTTTTATCAACCCTAATTAGAAGCCTCTTTATTACGTAAAGTGTGTCACGAGTTAAAAATCTAGATAAAGATTTCATATCATCTATTTGACCAAAAAATTTAATTAATGGATAAAAGTATATATATGCATATATGTATATATATATATATAAACATATATATATATAGTTGAAGGCTTGCAACCTCAAGATAAAAATTTTTTTAAGAGGAAAACACACACCATAAATATACTTTTACCAAAAAGATAACACTCTCCTCACCTTATGTTTTAATAAAATGAGACTTGAACTTTTAATTTTTTTGAATGAAGGGTGATACTCAACCACTTGTATTAAGGGACAGTACATTAACTATATTATTTAAAATATAAGTAAATAAAATTTATAATATATTAACATGTTGTTGTACCCTGCTGTTGATGCGAGCGAGCAAACAATTTTTCAGTTGTGATAAATTTGGTATACGTCAAATTTTGACCTAACTATATTAACAGCAAAAGGACAAAAAAGAACAGATTTTATGAAATTTAGAGAAGTCTTCAATTGATAAGGGAGGCTTATTATACCTAACGAAACCTCATAGGAGGCTTATTATACCTTCGTACATTTCTTTAATTTGTTACCGAATCTTGGAGACATGTCGATATTATCCATACCATAAATAGTGCATGTGCCTAAATACTTAGCTCTGCCACCTTGTAAGTAAAATATCCACAAAAATGTCTTCTCAGTCCTGCGCTCCTTCTTATATATGTCAATGCTTTCTACCTCCTTACAAGCGAGCAACAACATTCTTCAACTAAAATATCCACAAAAATGTCTTCTTCTTCTTCTTCTTCTTCACCATCCTCAAAACTTCCGGTGAAGCCAATCCCCGGCGACTATGGCCTGCCTTTCGTCGGTGCCTTGAAAGACCGTCTAGACTACTTCTACAACCAAGGTCAGGACCAGTTCTTCCTCAACCGAATCACCAAACACAACTCCACAGTCTTCAGAACCAACATGCCACCTGGCCCTTTCATGGCCTCCAACCCTAGAGTCATCGCTCTTCTCGACGCCATCTCCTTCGCTACCCTCTTGGACACCTCCAAGGTCGAAAAACGCAACGTCCTTGATGGCACCTTCTTCCCCTCCGTCAACTTCACCGGCGGCCACCGTGTCTGCGCCTATCTCGACCCTTCTGAGCCCAACCACACCTCTCTCAAATCACTCTTCCTATCCACCATCGCCAAAAAACACCACCACTTTATACCTCTTTTCAGAACTTGTCTATCAGAGCTCTTCTTCAACTTAGAAGACGAAATCGCCACTAAAAACGAAGCATATTTCAACCCCATCAGTGACCAAATGTCTTTCAACTTCTTCTTTCGCTTGTTTTGTGATAAAGACCCAGTTGACACAAAGTTTGAATCAAACGGACCTAAAATGATAGACAAATGGCTGTTTTGTCAGCTTGCACCATTGATAACCCTAGGGTTACCAAAGTTTTTAAACTTCTTTGAAGATTTTATATTGCATACATTTCCAATACCATCTTTTATCGTGAAAAACGATTATAACAAGCTCTATGAAGCGTTTTACAGCCTTTCAGGTTCGTTTTTGGACGAAGCGGAGAAGTTTGGGATTAGCAGAGAAGAAGCTTGTCATAACTTGGTTTTTCTAGTTGGTTTCAACGCATATGG
Organism: Dimocarpus longan; assembly: GCA_022984855.1. Taxonomy (NCBI): domain Eukaryota; kingdom Viridiplantae; phylum Streptophyta; class Magnoliopsida; order Sapindales; family Sapindaceae; genus Dimocarpus; species Dimocarpus longan. Next base: position 26,833,543 of record CM041020.1, read on the forward strand.
TGGTGCAAAGGCTTTGTTCCCGGCTTTGATCAAGTGGGTTGGACTAGCAGGTGAGAAGCTACACCGCAACCTAGCGGATGAGATCAGGACCGTCGTTAAAGCTGAAGGTGGGGTCACGTTATCAGCATTGGATCAAATGGTGCTAACCAAATCAGTGGTGTATGAGGCTTTGAGGATGGAACCACCAGTCCCGTTCCAGTACGGTAAAGCCAAGGAGGACATGATAGTCCAAAGCCATGATGCTGCTTTTGAGATCAAGAAAGGTGAGATGATGTTTGGATATCAACCGTTGGCTACAAAGGATCATAGGGTTTTCGATAGCCCGGAGGATTTTGTGGGGGATAGATTTGTTGGGGAGCGGGGAGACAAGTTGTTGAAGTATGTTTATTGGTCAAATGGGAGGGAGACGGATGATCCAACGGCGGAGAACAAGCAGTGCCCTGGAAAGCATCTGGTGGTGTTGTTGTGTAGGGTTATGTTGGTGGAGCTCTTTCTACGTTACGACACGTTCACGGTTGAGGCCGCAAAGCTGCTCTTGGGATCATCTGTGACCTTCAAGTCTCTGACCAAGGCTACAAGCTCTTGATCGTGTACTATGATGATCATGATCATAGTCCGTGTCGGCGGCTGTCAGCTACATGGTAGAATATGTTGTTTTTGGCTTAGATGGATTGTTTAATTTGATTAATTTTTTTAGTTACACGTGAATTATTATATAAATTAGGGATATTTTAAAAGAAGGGGAGATCACTCAAATTTAAAATAATATTAATAATAATATTAATGTAAATGTGACATCTTTTTAGGAGATAATCTCAACTTTTGTAATTAGTGTCTGTGTTTGATTTACAATGTTTTGTTTATGTTCTGAATAAATTAATAAAACTTCTCTTCCTTATTCTCTGTATCAGTTTTCATATTTTGATACATTAAGAATTTAAGATGTCATTTGATACGCGAAATGAGAGAGATTATGAGGATAAGATTGGAAAAGATTGAAATTTGATGGCATTTGATTAGATTAAAACATTGCTTTCTTTTGTTTGATATAACTTAAGTTTGGATTAATATTATATTATTGTAATTAGTGTAGATTGAGATTGGACCTAGTTAAAATTAAATTTATGACAAACACATACAAAACTAAACATGCCAGTTTAGGCAATCAAGCAAAGAATTCATCAAAGAGAGAGAAACAAAAAAAATAAATAAAATACTTCAATGCAATAAATTTTTGGTTTGGGACTTCAATATATCAACAAACCTGTATTTTGATTTGTTGAAAATGATTGTAGATTTGTTAAGAAACCAAAAAGAAGAGAGAGTGTTTTTTAGCTAAGTTTCGAGAAGGAAACCAAAAAGAATGGGGAAAAAAAAGCAGTTAAAATATTTGGAAACTCGGTAATTTGATAAAGTACTGGAACACATAGGCTTGTGTTTCTCATTCACTTTAAATAGCAAGTTACAAGTTTCAGATAAAAAATAATATTACAAAATAAATAAAGTACAACAATCTGATAGTGATAAGTGGTCCCATAATTTTTTACATATACAAACTCTTTAGACTACTCTGTCAACATTGTTATAATGAACGAAGGGGCGATGCAAGCACACCAAGTTTGAATTTAAATTAAAATGTTAAGGCTTGGTTAATCAGTCTGTAATATGGTCCGATAAGGGCACATAACGAACATTCAAAGCTCTATTACGAACCATATTCCAAACAAAATAATTCACCTCAATATGTTTAGTACAAGCATGAAAAACAGGATTAGCAGCCAAAGCATCAGCACTCACGTTATCACACGAAACAACAGAACAATAATGAAGTAACTGAATTTTCAATGTGGTTAACAAATATGTGAACCAGAGAATTTCAGCAACCAAATTAGAAAGAGATCGATGTTCTGAATCAATACTGAATTGAACCGTAACATGTTACTTCTTAGAAGATCCCAAAAAACAAGATTATCTCCTATGAGAACATAGTATCCTATTACGAAATTAAAAAATATTATTGTGGACATAAGTTGATACGAAACAAATGCTATATATCATATGAGTACCAAATGGTTCAAAATCTAAATAAATTCTAACCCGATGAATTCAATAAAACCAATCTATTTCTTTGAAATTTGACAGAATTATAGACAAAATGATGGAATCTAAATAACATTTTAAAAAACTATGCTTCAATTTACTTGGATTCAATTAGATTAGATTTCAGTCCATTGAAATTAAACCAGATTACATCTGCTTCAATCACCATTTATTAAAAAATATGTACAAAGAGATGGCATGATTGAATTAAAATGTGGGATCACAACTTGTTATATCCAAAAAGTAAAAAAAAAAATATTGTAAAGGCCACTGCAAGATAAAATGATCGATCAAACAGATTGCGAACCATAACATGGGCTCACTTGGATCTTTTTAATGGGCCTAGGCAGCCTTTCCTGGACTGGACTTGGATAGATAGTGTCGACTTGGATAGACAGTGTGAATCAAATGAGAGTGCGTTGCAACCCAAAACATATACACCCATTTAGGCCTATTTCTATATATCGCCACATATTTTTGGTTCACACGAGTGGGTGAACTGAAAGATGTGTCGGGTACATTTAGTATATATATACTTCTTATCCTCCCTCTTGTGCGTCTCTCGGTAGTCCGTACTCCATATATACATGTATTATTATATTTATGATTTGTAACGGGAAAAGTAAAAATAATCTTATTTTAAACTAATGATTATGTACTCTATCAATTTTCTCCCCATGGGTTTTAGAAGAAAAGTTTTAGTACCCATGGGTATATACCCATATCAAGTAAAATCATATCATATAATATGAATAATCAATTATATAAAAAACGCATACCGCATAATTCAATATAAACTTTTGTATATACATGCAAGGATGCTAACGCTTTTTGAACCGTGTGATTTACTCGACAAATCTCAACAATTTATATAAATATTATTTATCTCAATAGATTCTAACGAGCGTTTGATTCAATCATGATCAAATTCCACCAAAACAAACATATCCTTTTTTGTAATGTTATCATTATATAAAAAAATTCAATATAACTTTTAGTACTCAAATGATATAACAAACATAGTTATAACTATCACATATTCCCTAAACTTATTTATACCACTGCATTTACTCAAAGTTTTACCCTAGTATAACGTTATTGTATCAATATATACCTTCAACAACTCCATGTTCCAAGATCCGGATTTAAATAATACGTTCACAAAATATCATAGGCTCAAATATGCTTCCCCTATCTTGACGGCAACAGCCTTCGCGTCGCTGTCCACACTCCACACGTAAAGAGTCAAATCATAATGCAAATAAACAATCAATCATTTATGGATAAAACCGAGGCGAAGAAATAATTATTAATTCCATTAGAAAACTCACTAGAACGTGGCAACCTGATAATGGCAAAGGAGGCCATTAACATGTATACAAGTGTTGCAAGAAACAGCAAAAGCATTGATAGGACCCCATATGTAGTTATTTTGACAAAACAAAACTTGACGTGGCTCAATAATCAACGTCGACTCATTTTCAAGTTTTCCCAACAAATCCGAATCAATTGATAAATACAGTTGACCAGTTGATCAATGACAACTGTCGGAAATCATGAAGTTCAGCTGAATTTTCCCCACGTGTCATCCGAATCATGGAATCTACCAATTAGAGCACCAGTTGGACATCCGATCGAGAGGTCAAAAGCTTTTTATCTACTTCTTCGCTGATCTCGTCACTTTCTATATAGTAAACTTCGCTGCCTTGCCTGAAATTTCTGGATCAAAATTTTGAATTTGCTTGAATAAGTTTTTGTACAAGTGTTTTTACGTGGTGGGGTTGGATCAAAAAACGTGGTAGTGGTGGTAGTGATGGGGAAGAACAGTGCATGGAAAAGGAGAAGTTACCATGAACATAGTGCTTTGGTCAGCTCAGACACGGAAGAGCTTATTTTGGCTGCTAGAAAGCTGGCCAATGATGTCATCATGCTTGGTGGCCTTGCAACCTCCCTTCTTGAATGGATTGCTTCATTTGCTGCAATGTATTCCTCTCTCTCCTTTTATATATATATATATATATATATATATAGACATAATCTACTGTATTTGGATATGGATGTATTTATAATATTAACTATTCAATTTTTAATAAGTTAGATATAAGGTTGGAACCTTAATTAACACCCTTAGATATGATTAATTAAAAATTAAACAATCATATTACAAATATATCCATATTTAAGTACCTTGAAAAATATATACATGAGAACCATTTAAGGGATTTGATCTCCTTTGGAATCTGTGCAATATATGTTTTTAGATATCTAGTGGCAGTTTGGATGGGATAAGTTTTCAGATGTGACCAGTTGGACGTTGATTTTGTAGAATTCTGTTTAAATATCTCTAAATATAATTGCTCAGTAGTACTGTCAACTGTGTTTGTGTCAGTTGAAAGTGTTTTTATGTTCTTGATTATAGTAAGGCTATTGTACATGAGAACCATTTTAAGGAATTTGATCTCCTTTGGAATCTGTGCAAAATTTGTTTGTACTGACTTCATTGCATACATAGTTTGCTCTTAATTAATAGATAATTAAATACTAGAAACCGTTGACCAAGTAAATAGATTTTTTTTCATCTGATAATTGGATGATTGTTCTTTCTTGTTTGTTTCTTGATAGCGTTGTTAATATTATTAAGTTTTTGTTTTTTTTTTTTCCATACATTAGCAAAAAAGGGTTAGGATTGGATTGTTTTCCTGCTTAAAATGTATATGCATATGTATATATTTAATCTCTGATGCTAAAAGCTATACGAATAGATTCGAATTCATCACTGAATACTTCTGCACAATTACAAAATACATCTGTTCTTAAAAGTTTGTTAACTCTTGTAAGAAAGTGTTGCTTATGTTATGAAATGTACATATCTGCACACATGCTTGCTTGTCTTTCATTTTCTAAGCTTATTTGCTAAGAAAAATATAAGAGTGATTTTCATTATTCACAGTTAGAAACTATGGTATTGATCCACTAGACCAAACTACACATATAGATTAATAAGGCTATGCTCTGAGAACACCTTAATGTGACAATGACATTAAACTGCTTATAGTCTGAAACACAAGTTGTGATTAACGGTTATGGTTTTGCTTTCAGCTGATTTTGTTTTCTAGTCCATCTGATCTAGTAGTTATGATGTCAGATTGTGTGTTAAATTGCTTTCTTTTCTTATAATGTTGTCACCGTTACTTGTACTTGCTTGAATTCGATCACGCGAACTAATGCTGACTTACACTTGCTGCAGCTATTTGTTGATCTTGGACCGAACAAACTGGAAAACAAACATTTTGACAGCGTTATTGATCCCCTACATTTTCTTTAGTCTTCCTTCACTAATTTTCAGCATATTCAGGTGATATATAAAGTATCTTCCATTCTATAGATAGCAACTAGTACATATTACTGTATGTATGTAGCTTTCATGCTAATAATTTGTTTTGTCATGCAGGGGACAATTCGGAAGATGGATTGCTATCATTGCTGTTGTCTTGCGCCTTTTCTTCCCTAGACGTTTCCCAGGTAGAATATCGGTTCTAGTTATTGTTTTATGCAATTGTCCTTGAACATTTGTTTGTGTTAATGTAATGCATTCATTTTCAACCTTGTCTACAACTGCGTAAGTTTCCTTCTATACAACTGTATAATGAGATCATTTTTTCATGTCTGTAATTGCAGAGTGGCTGGAAATGCCGGCTGCTTTGATTCTTTTAATAGTGGTGGCTCCTAGTTTATTTTCAAGTACTCTAAGAAGCGACTGGATTGGTGTGGCAATATGTCTTGCCATTGCTTGTTATTTGCTGCAAGAACACATCCGGGCATCCGGGGGGTTTAGAAACTCCTTCACAAGAGCTCATGGCTTATCAAACACAATTGGCATAATCATTCTGTTTGTCTATCCTGCCTGGACACTGGTGACTGACATCATATAAGCACTTTTTCAGTGGCTTCTGGATTGTTTGATGTTTGAAATTTTTTCAGGAATTGTCTTGTTTGTATCATTTTTTTGTCATGACCTTCAAATTCATTGCCATTGTTGTGTTTTTCTGTAAAGAAATGTGGAAGAAAACCTTGTTTTGAGGATGGAGACTTGAGGCTTCATTCAGTTGTGTATTATCAATTCTGTAAAAAAATTTGTTTGTTGAAGGAACATTCACAAGGACTATTCGATTGATTATGTGGTACGAAGAAGAATTTGTATTTGTTATTGTCAAGTAATTGCTAAATCCAAAAGTTTTAAGTTATTAGGTAAATGGATCAAACTAAATATGGATAGAGATTTATACACCGAATACAGATTAATCATATAAACAAATGTTCAAGGGTACTCTTGACCCATGGGCTTCTAGATAACACTAGCTATGATATTGTACCCAAAAACTATTATATCCGACAACTTAAATTGTTAGTAAGGGTCATAATAATAATAATTGTTGACACTAAATTTTCCCCAATATCAACAGTAAAAGGAGGAAGGGCAACTCTCTTTGTGTAGGGATGATTTGGAAAGGGTGTGTAAGTGGCAAGTGTGTGTTTAGGGTTGTTTTTAAGGTAATTGGGTGGTTATCCACTTTGAAATCCTTCTTGCAAACCAGCTGGTGTCCTCGATGCAAACTGTCTATAAACAAGCAACCAGTCAGGGTGACATTGGCTAGATGCTAGCGACTGCACTCCGACGGTCAAGTTAGACGATGACGAGAGGGGCACCTCTAGGGTTAAGCTAGCTCAATAAAAATTGTGAAAAAGAATGGGAAAGTAGAGAAATACGCAAAAGGAGTGAAGAAATGTAAAAGATGAAGATTATTAAAAAGATAAAAAGTGTTAGAAGAAGAGGAGAATGCATTGTGGTTTATATAAACAAACCTGGCTACCCACTTGGGACAAGTATTACATTCTAATTAGTCCTTTTCTTTCCTCCTCACCAAGTTTTACTTAGATTGGCCTTAGGCATACTTCTTGGGCAGATCTCAGCCCTTCATCAAGCTAAGGGGCCTTATTTCACAGTTTTTATCTCCTTACAAGCTGATGTGTCTTCCCCAGATTGGTTTACCAAGGAGTTGTCAACATCCTCATCAGCAAGGTTGCTTCCTGTCCGGTGGCAGACCCTGTAGGGGTTGTCGATGGTGGGCGTCTCCTCCTTTCGTGATATTATACATGTGCTTTCAAATGGTACTCCCATTTGATAGTGACCTCACCCTTTTGTACTCACTTTGTTCTTCTTTTCTTCATCTCTCTTTCTTATCTTCCAAGTCTCTTCTTACGAGGGGTAATTTCGAGAAACAACATTTTCTTCCGCTCTTGTCCTCGTAAACTCTATATCGCTACTCTGTCTCGCTACTCTGTCTCCTTAGTGCCGAGTAGGGGCTACAAAAACGGTTGATGTATCGGGTCGAGCTGAATTTGATTCGATTCGTTTATGAATTTGACAAATTCAACACGAATTCGTTTAATAAACGGGTTAATATTTTTGAATTTGACACAGATTCGTTTATAAACAAATGATACGACACGACATGATATGACTAATTCGTTTATTCGTATAGTACTTGATTAATAAAGGATTCTAATTCATTAATTCGTTTAGCTCGTTTAATTCGTTTAATCCGTTTAACCATTCAATTCGTCTAACTTGTTTAATCTTAATAATATTTTAAACATAAATATAATAAATAATTCACAATTAAATATTTAAACACCAAATTCAACAAAATCAGTACATAAAAACCAACCACCAAATTTAATAGAATCAACACACAAAAACCAAATACCAAATTTAACAGAATGTCAGAATTATCCCATAAAAACCCAACACCAAATTTAACATAATCAACACATAAAAACCAAATACCAAATTCAACAGAATCTAACACATAAAAACCAACATGTTAATTTAAAAAAATAATAATAATAAATTAAATCAACAACGAAATAAAATTAGAGAAAATGCATAAAATAACCCCTTTTTGAGAGTCCACTTGAAAACTAACCCTTTTTTTTTAGGTTGAAAAAATCTCAACCCTGAAGTTGAGATTGATTTGAATTAACACTATGACTCACAACCTGAAAGTTGGGATTCCGAACCTAGAGGTTGAGATTCTCTACCTTGAGGTTGAGATTTAAAAAAAAAAAAGTTATTTTTCAAATGGGTTATCAAAAAAGGGTTAGATTTCAATAAAACCCATAAAATTAAATCATGCTCAAACTCAATACAAAATCATGAAAATTAAATTTGTATAACATTATGGTAGTGGAGCCGAGGATTTGGTGGTGGAGCCGTGAATCTGATGGTGGACCGTGAAAGAGAATGTCGTTGAGGGAGGAGGAAAGATCGGACGGCGATTGTGAAGGACGAAGGGAGAACGGGCGATGTCTGTGGGGAGAAAGTGGCGACTAAACAGCGACCATGAGGGAGAAAGGTTATTTGGTTGAATAGGTGGTGGGGTGTGGGTGTGGGTGTGGGTGTGGGTGTGGGTGTCGAAATGAGCTTGAATGGCCAAATGAGTTAGATTGTTTAGGTTTTAGATGAATATATGTGTGTGTATATATATAAATACATAATTACACACTAACCCTCTAATATGTTAAATTATAATTTATTCTCATTTTAATCGTGTCAACTCGTGATTCGTTTAAACAAAACTCAATTCGATTCGTTTAATAAACGGGTTAAGCGGATTAACACGATTATAACATGAATTTGTTTAACTCCAACACATACTTATTTCTTTTTCATGAATTCGTGTTAATCCGTTGTGTCATAACTTATATTGTCATCCCTGGTGCTGAGGTAGTCAGGGAGCAGCCTGTTTGGCCTCTTTGGTGTCGAAGTGGCCTACAACATTCTGTTCGGTCTTCTTGGTATCGAGGTGGCCTAACGCCATTCTGGATTTCTAAGTTCGCAGGGTCATCTCGGCACATTAGATTACTCTTCACTTAGATATCCTTGGCTCCTTGGATGCCCAGTTTCTCGACATCCTAGAGTTGTCTCCTAGATGCTATCGAAATGTGTATCCTAGGCATCCTGGACATATAGCTCCTGAGCATCCTGAATGCTCGATTCCAAAGGACATTCGTGTACCCCCGATTGCCCAATATTTCCTTTTATTGATTTTTTTTTTCCCGTTCCCTCTACAGTTACCCTTTGTTTTTAGTTGACGTTCATCATTAACAATAATAATATAATACTCTAATATTAACAGTTTAAATTTGATATTGTGTAAAGTAACTACTAAATCCAAAAGCTTCAATTGTCAAGTAAGGATCATAATAAAGCACTTCAACAATTATCATGGAAGCAGATAATAAGGTTTCTGAAAGAAAGCTTCAACACATACGATATATAAAAGAACTTTTGAATAATGTGGTATAGGAAACTTTTGACAAGCCACAATCTTGTTAAATTGCAATGGAACATTCAAATCCTGATCTACCCTTACAGGCTTTAGCGAGCATGCTGTTTGAAAGTGTCTTGTATTTTGAAAGAGTTGCTGAAAGTTACTTTGACCTCTCCATTTAAAGACATTTAGAAGATCATTTCATTGATTAATCTACTACCAATATGATCTTCAGATGAAAGAAAATGTGCAGCACAACATTATGGAAAAACCACTATATAACTGAAAGTTCAAACAATGATCTTATTTATGTACAAACAATAACAAGAATCATCATCCAAATCGTTTGTAATTTCATTTTCTCTGACGTACTCAAACAAGATTGAACAGAAACCATAAGGAAATTCAAACTGATATATGCATCTAAATATCTGGTTGTCCAGCTTCCAAAACTTCTCATGCCTTTGCTCCTTTTGCTTCACTGTACAGTTGATCAACCTGGACCTGCAATGTGACATTTGTGTTATTGTTTTTCTACATATAAAAACTCATGTTCAAATCTAATATGACTGAAAATACATGCAATTATGCCACTAAGTACTTATATATTTACCTGGTAGTATTTGAGCAACTGTGGCCTCTTCAGTTTGAATGTTGGAGTAATCAGATCCCTCTCCACGTCAAACGGGGTTGGTTCGAGATGAACTGCTTTTAACATCTCGAATCCTTTAAGCTGTTGAAGTAACATTCAAATCAGACAAGGGGATATGAAAAACCGACAACTACAAAGAGGGAACTTAAATGTATATGGACCACCTACTTGGTTTTTCCGACCAGTGCTATTGAGCTCATCTAAAATGTATTTCCTAGCCTTTGGATGTTTGCACAATGATTTAAAATCGACAGCCTCGTGAAGGCAGTTTACCGCCCAGTCCTCAAGCGCCTTTTTGTCAGGGACTACGATAGCTACAAGAAAGGATTCGAAACTGTTCCCATAGACCCATATCTGTGCATCATTTCAGGAATTTTGGATTAGAGAAATGTGAAACTTGCATGAATTAAATGAAATATATAACTCAAGGTCATATATATAGCAATATTCTAATCTGTGTTTCTCTGTGGACCAAATTTGTTGCAAAACACATACCGATGTTATGAGAGGGCATCGCAAGTATTTGTTTTCAATGCTCTCCACAGCAACATATTCACCTTGGGAAAGCTTGAATATGTTCTTTTTTCTGTCGATTATTTTCATTACTCCATCTTGTTGCCATTCTCCAATATCACCTGCAACACACTCATATATTATATATCCAGATCAACACAATACAAGAATCGGAGAAGCAGGAACAGAAAATTCAGAATTTCGTGTATACAATAAAAATTTTTAAGATGGTCATTGTGACTTTGCCTGAATCATAGGTGAACATAACTACATCTAGCACTTCTAGCAAGTTTAAACAAGCATATTTTGCTTTATAATGCTGAAAATGAAGAACTATATTGTCCAAATGATGTATGAAACTTAGGAACTAACCAGTCATTTAACATTATGGATCAGAAAACATGGTTTTAAAGCCTACAAACTAGTTTTAACTACTGTGGAGTGCTAATGTTACCAAACATTAATCAAACTCCTTAATTTCTTGAATGACATCAAATGTCCATAATAGTATTTAACATAAAGTTTAATTTAGATGGTCCAAAAGCTAACATATGATATATAAGCAACCTAAAGCACATAAAGCTCATATTGTGTCAGGAATGTAGTGTTTTTTCCAATTATACTAGTGGCTAAACCGGTATTTTACCTGTATGGAACCAACCATCAACTACAACTTCTTCAGTCAGATCTTTCCGCTTGTAGTAACCTGAGAACAAGGTGATCCCCCTCAGGCAAATCTCTCCACGTGGTGTGGCAGAAAGTGCATCATATCCCATCTCTGGTACTGACTCAAGCCTTGCTTCAATGGTTGGGACAGGAACCCCAACGGTACCAATCATCGGATATATATTGGATAAGGATGTAAAGCACCCAGCACAACTTTCGGTTAGACCTATCAAGCCCAAAAATATGAGGTAAGAATAAAAAATGACACAGAAAAATTGGTGACTAAAAAGAAGGTAAAAGTACTGAATGTAAGCATTCAATATTAAGAATATTCTTCTTCAATGTCCGAATGGTAAGCCGTTCTGCTTCTGAGGAATTTACTAAATGATGACATTGCTTGAAAATATAGAATTTGTTTTATAAAACTACACAAAGCTTTGTGTAGAAAAGATATATATATGTATTGAGAAGAACAACAATTCTGACGTACCATATCCTTGTGTTAAAGGAGCGCCACTAGTGACCCTCAAGAACTCCTCCACATGCCTTGGCAAAGGTGCTGCACCAGATAACAAGCCTCGTATACGTCCCCCAAATGTTTGTTTTATCTAGTAAAGTTAAGTTCATTTAGAATGTAAATCAACACGTTCAAATCAAGTTGAGAAAGGGTAAATGACTGACCTTACTGAAGACGAAATTGTCCAATAGAGGCGCTGCTTTGTCTTGCGGCAGGCCATTCTCCATATTTCTCAACTTGCTGGTAGTAGTTTATCATCAGTTGTGGTGTTAACGAAAAAACCATAAAATAACAAATAGGTTTGTGGACAACGTACTAGTTATATGCGTAGTCAAATAATTTCTTCGACAATGCACTTCCAGATTGTATTTTATTGGATATACCTTCAAGCACAATAACATACAGGAGTCAATAGGGTATCAATAGAAAATTTACGTACATAAGTATTTACAATCTCATATTTGATGTATGCATTATACCAGTATAGATACGATCATAAACTCTTGGTACCCCAGAAAACATAGTTGGTTTCAATTCTTGAATGTCCTCCATCAGGTACCGGACATCCTACAAGTGAAAATGCAATAAAGAAACATATTAGACAGAGTGCCAAACTAGAAACTACAGAGAAACATAAAAATACTGTAGATATAATCTTACGCCTCGCCAAAATCCTATTGAGGAACCCTTGTAGATGAAATAAGTCTCCATTACTTGATCATATATATGAGCCAAAGGAAGGAACGAGAAGTACGTATCATCTTCTGAACACTGTAATAGAGAACATCACGCATCAACATTTGGGCATTACTTCCATTGCACCTCATGATTAAGAACAGAATTTATTTATTTATTTTCACTTCACTGAAAATAGAAGAGAAATAATAAATTTAGATGTCAATTCCCAACACTCCAAACTATTCTTTGCACAACACTCTAAACAATGATTTAATGGTATAGAATCTGTTGATTGTAACCATAACAAGGCAGCTGACCTGTTTAGTACAATCCAAACATTTAATTGTTAATCAGAGGCTTTAATGTTATCACCAACTTCATATAGGATCTAAATAGTGGAACTTGAATAACTTAGATCATGCATTCTCCTATAACTCCTCATTTCTACTTGACTTGCACATAAGAATTAATTCTATACAAGATTATTGTGATTATCTACATAGCAGAAAAATGTGGAGGTCTACTGAATGAGCATACAATACCATTAGTGTCAAGGTGAGTGCAAATTAGTTAGAATTCTTGAAATTAGTAGATTAACATGTATAATCAGGATAAGAATCTAGAGAAGAATATAACTTCTTGAGAACATTCCCAAAACTATGCATAATAAAATTAAAAAACAAAAAACAAAAAAAAAAAAAAAAGGCTATGAACAGCATTCCATTGATGGCAGCAATTAAAAAGCAAAATTGTTCAACTTCGACAATAAAATCTGTGCTTGATTCCTTACCACTTTATCTGTAACAAAAAGTAATCGATCTATGCACAATACTTCTGCCATCATTGCCTCATTTGTGAGAATTACACCTTTTGGCTCCCCCGTTGTTCCACTTGTATACATTATTGTGCAGATGTCAGTCTTCCGTTTTGGAGGAATTTCACAATTTAGACTTCCCTAAGAAAGGCAAAAACCAAATGACTAATCAAACACCAAATTATAAATGATGAAAACATGAATTTTTATATGAAAAAACACAATGTGAATGGCATACCAACTCTAGAAATTCTTTCCAAGAAAAGCAAGATACTCCTAGTTCTTCAGCTTCCTTCTTCTGTGTGCTTGAAACATTTGCAAAGCTAACAATAGCTGAACGAGAAGCAATAATAGTTTAGTAACTACTCTAAGCAATGGCACATAAGTTTCAAGTTCTTCGAACAGTTAAAAACATTTAGACGTACTTTTTAAATACGAAGAACACCTTGGGAGGCAAGATAGAATCTGCACAAATCGTTACCAACTCATGTTAAACAAAGAGAGAATTAGAGACAACTCACAACTTAATTAGGCTGTGTACCACCTTATTGCACTTCAAAAGCAAATCATCAAGATCCTATTGTTAAGTTTCATTATATCAAGAGCTGGCCTACATAGTCGGCATTGTTGTTTAAATCATTTGACAAAAAGCAATAATGAAATAGTTCTTACAGCAGGAATTTTGCTCTCTTGAACAAAAGCTATTGAAATTTCAGCATGGTTGATAATGAACTCCACTGCATTAGCACCTGAGATTGGAAAAAACCTTACCCAGTTACTAAATGAAAGTTCGCTAGTTAAGTATTCTGTTTTACTAGTTTGCTGGAGGAGGAAACTCCGAAAATCGTGAGCTCTAATAAGAACGCTAAGCTAATAATGAGATATAAGAGAAAACATACCAAGGGTGTCGTATAGTGGTACATATGTTATAGATTGGCTATTACAAGCCTGCAAAAGAACAAACACATGTATCAATGAATGCAAAGTTGCATCAGGCCTTGAACAAAGGACAAAGTAACACAACTTATAGAGATCATGTTGCAATCAGCCATTGATTGCATATTTTAAAGCTTTCAAAGCATGTATCACCTTTATAAATTTTGTTTATCATCAATACAAAAGTAATTCCTGAATTAATCAATAATTTCTAATAAAGAAATCACAAACACACACCACCAAGTTTGATGGTTGTCTACCAGTGACATATACTACAATACAAGATAACAACTTTGGTTGACACCATAGCAGGAGTGACATCTTGATAGAACAAAGGCTTCCATATGAAACTAAGTATACGTTACCTCCATAGCTAAAACCCATTCGGGGCAATTTAACCCGTATATGCCACAATGTCCTCCCTGAAAACGGAACATTCCAATATATATCAAGCATGCTCTTTTCTTTTGTACTAAATTCAAAAAGATAAAAGAACACTACAATTTGTCCATGATTAAAAAAAAGTTGGCAAGCACTTACAGGATTCACACCAAGGCTTCTAATGGCAGCACCAAGCCGAATGGCAGCATCATAAGCCTCTTGATATGTTATCCATACATAAGAACCCACCTGAAAAAAAATCACAAGTTTAACGTTTAGTAACCATTGGACTTGAGGTTGATGGGATTTATAATTAGTTAACACATGCTAGACGCCCCCTACTATGTAACGTGTGTAATAAACATGAATCTTACATAACAGAGATATTTGATCTGAACCCAAGATCTCCAGACTTTAGTACTAATATTTAAGAGTAAAGTTGATGAGATGTATAATGCGTTAATGTTAACATTTTAAGTTTCTTTCTTTGGAAAATATGCATGGTAATGACCTTTAATGGGCTCATGCAACTTTTCACAATTACACTCTCTATATGTATGTATGCACACAAGCATATACACAAAAAGTACATGCAAAGCAAACTTCGAACATGAAAAGAGAATAAGAGAGTAGTACCTTTTCATCAGAGACTTTGCGACGACCGAGAACTGGCTTACTTGGAATCCTTCTTGCAGTATCACTGCAACCAAAAGCAGAGTTAAACTACAACTCTCCTTACATACTCTTCTATGGTAGAAAAGTTGCCCATTTTAAATCTTTATTTATTAAGTGTTATTGTCAAGGGCTACAGCAGCAAGTGGCCTCTTAGCTCGGTTAGAGCGTCATGTTAATAACGCGAAGGTCGTAGGTTCAAGACCTGCATGGACCATTGGAGTTTTTCATTTTTCACTTTTGGGTTTGGGTTTTAGAGCAAACGATTCTCTAGAATACAGAAAATTGAACAAGCATCCCTGATTAGAGGTAAGTTACAAAATTACCCTAATACTTTAAAATGGCATTACGTGAGGTCCAATTCGGCCATTACCCTTTCACATTGAAATGCATGCTTTAACCATCCAATTCGAAGCAAGCTATCACCTTAAAACCTCGTTTAGCGCATGAGATAGAATTGAATTATTTATATTGGATTGAATTAGATAAGATAGGATTAAATATTATCTCATACTTGGTCAAATGTAAGATATGATTAAAAATAATAGGTATAAAATTGGGTATTAAGTAAATTTTTCAACAAAACCTTCTCTTCTCCACGAGTAGACCTTATCTCCTCCACCGTCATCACCCTCCACCTTGCATTTTATTTCCTTGTCCAGGTCGGGTTCTGATGCGAAGATGAGATGCAGAGCTTCTTGGAAAGCCTGAGAGCTCAAATGGTGTGTTGGAAGAGCTTGGTGGTGTGGTACAGGTTAGAGAGCTACCAAGTTTTGGGTTTGATGGACTTGTAAGGGGGGAAATCTCGAATCGAACGCCGCGAACGGAGGACTGGAGAGAGGAGATGGCGGAAAGAACGGTAGAGAAGGTGTGATCAGCATCATTGAGGGAAGAGAGCTAGTTGAATAGGTCCGTGTGGCGAGAGAGCACGTCGGAGAGGAGTCAGTTCTCGAGGAGGCGTATGACGTTGTGAAAAAATATGAGATTCAGGTGAAAAGGGAGATAGGATATTTTTAATCCACGATTTTAATGAGTTTCATTTATCTCAATTTAGTGGGATAAAACGAGTAAAGGATAATTTAGTGAAGGGTGATTTGGTTATATCAAAGTGAGTTTGGATGAATTTTTATTTAAATTCAGTCCCAACCCGCGAAACAAACTAGCCTAATATTTTAAAATGACTTTAAGCATGTTTTGATCAGATTCAATGGTTACCTTTTCATACTTAGAAACACACTTAGCTATCCCAACTTGAAACAAGCTATGATCCAAATTTGTTGCCGAACCAAAATCGGTTTTATGTTAGAAGAGGATGTGTTTTGAATGGAAAATATCATTAGAGTAGTCAGTAATGATTGATGGATGTATAATGGTAATTTCGATATTTTGAGATAATTTACAATAGGGTCATACGACTGTTATTAGACTTAACGATGTTGTTAGAAGGAAAATGAATTATTGGATTTACATCCAAGGGTCCATAAAAATCAAACATTTAAAACAAGTATAAAAAAGTGAAAGGAGATAAATACAAAAATAACACATTATATTAATGACTCAATATTTATATTTTTTTTAGAAAATGTAATAATTGAGTCATAAATCATATATAAAAATATCAAAATATCCTTACAATAAATGTAACAATTGAGTCATTTTTCAAAAAATATAGTCCTCTCATCAGTTTTATTAAGGGTATTTGTGTCAAAAAAATAAGATTTGGGACTCAATTGTTAACTTTATTAAAATGAGAAAAAATTATCAATTTAATATTTAAAAGTATCGTCTGGTGACATTTTCTCAAAGGGAGATTAAAAATATAACTCAGTCTTGTAACTTACTCTCAATATTTATGTTCCTTATAATGTAGCTATAACCTGTTAGAATATTTTTCAACAGGAGTAATTTTACTAAAATCCAAATCTTTTTTTCCAACAATACAAGGCCATCGTTTTTCGTAGTTTCCCTTAAACCTTTTTTAAAGGTTTTAGATTGAAAAATAAAATAGCATTCTTTAAATATATTAAAAAAAAAAAAAAAGGTTTTAAAAGGCAAGGGTTTTTTAATTAACTGACTTCCAAACATTATGCATGCTGTCCAACTCATGTTGTGAATTAGGCAAGGTTATGCAAATGTAAAAAGGGATATTCATTATTCTTGTATAAATTAACGAATTAAATATGTTCAAATATTGTCAAAATATCATGAAAATTGTCAATATTTTTTCATATTTTCTTCAGTAACTTCATAAAATTCCAGTATATTCATTAAAATTGATATTAATTATACTTATATTATACTTCTCGTTGAAGAATCAAACCCATAACAAAAAGGTAATAAAACACATTTTAGACACAAAGCAAATTGTGCCAGCACAAATTTAACATATATATACATATATATATACACACACACATATATTCAAACAACATGAAAATACACAGGAAAGAAAACGATGATCTCATTAATCAATTGTGTACCTGAAGAACTGCCATGGAGACTCCAGGCCGGCAGGCAACTCCAACAGGCCATCTTTGGCATGAATCCACCGGTAAACAGGGCCAGCCGATGGCCTGTTCTCCGTCGCCGGCCTTCCTTCTTCAACCTTCACAGTGTATGTCATGGTCGACATTATTGCTGCCAAAATGGAGGAAACTTGTAACAACAATTGTAAAGTGAGCTACCTAGATGTGAAGTTTATGAGGAATTGAATGGCATGTGATAAGATTTTATTTAATTTTGTCGAATTTAAGAGAAGTGTGTGTGTGTGTGAGAGAGAGAGAGAGAGGTGAGAAGTTGGAGGGGGTTGAGTTGGGTGAGCTAAGCAATAAATTCATAAATTCATAAATATATGATTTTGTACATTTTTCACACGAAACCTTGATTGTAAGGTTAAATAATGATGATTTTAATTAACTTTATAACGTTACTTAATTTTGCAAGTTTTAAATTTGATTTTTATATAAAATATTGTATCTGATAATCTTATATATGTAAATTGTACCATCAATCTTTGTAAGTGAAAAATGTGTGAAATGTATATCAATAGACATACATCCATACATATTTGCGCGCATATGTATATATATTGTAAAATTGTAATTGTTGACTAATAATAATAAAAACCTGCCCCTCTCTTATTAATGTTGGTAGATGTAGTTTGGTGAATGTCACTTAGCAATCTTTTATGTCTTTTTTTTAAGAATTCCTCTTTCGTTTTCTTGTTCATATTCTCAAAAGTAAATCAACCAACAAAGACTTTTGGTCCCTGCTTGTTTACACCAATATCCTTCTCATATTTTCTTGTGTCAATATCATAATTAACTAGCATATAAATTCTATATCAGGTGATTTATTGATCCACCGCACAATTTGTGTTGTATAAATTGACTACCAACTAGAGCAATTCCAAAATTTATTTATTTTTTCTCTCTTTTATTTTTCCTACATATTTGAAATAGAGGTTTTCCATAAATTTTTAGAAAATAATATATGTGACAAAATGAAAAATTCATAGTAGAATATTCATCAAAATTTGAAATTATCAAATTTACTACAGTCTCAACTAAATTCTAAAATACAGGTAAAGGAATTTATTTAAGTTAAGTTATTTTTCTTTGGTCTTTTTTACTTTAACAATGAGATCATACATTATCTTCATTTTTTTTCCTTCTCAACCCGATTATAAATTAAAGATTTAAATATGTTTTAATTTTAATATAATTTGAATAGGAAAAACATTTTATCATTAACATATCATTTATGTGAAAATAGTATTTAATGCTAGATTATTGTCTTCAAATTAAACAGGGTGTCAGTAACCTTAATTAAGATTGGACCACTTGACTCACCAATCACCGTCATCAAATCTAACCACTAAACTGTCATAGAGTAATCAATTAAAGTCCAAATGTCCAATTTAGCACTGTTTCTGGCAAGGGGTCCCCTGTGTCAAATTAGAATAAGAATACCTAAAAATAAATTGTATTTAAATTGATAAAAATCAAATTATATTATTATTAATAAACAAACAAATGAACTTTTTGATCCATGACACTTAGCAGACAATCTATCTAGCACTACAAAAATTGTAAGAAGAAAAGGGAACAATCTTGGGGTTAAGAAAATAGATAATTAATCAAATCAACAAATAATAATAATAATAATAACAACAGCAATTATTGTAGATTTTTGTTACTCTTTGTGTGATGTTATGATAATAAATTGATTATGGAATTACTCTAAAACGTATTTAAAAAAAAAAACCTTAAATTTGCAAACACAGCTACCAAGAATTAGCATCGACATACATCAACATCTATAAATCAAAATCTAGTTAATGAGCCTGAAAAAGCAGCTATATTTTATCATTTGAAAAAAACAGCCGGCCGTGACTAATTTTAATTGCAAGCGCATGCATGCAGGAGAGGCGCATTTAATGGATATCATTACTTCTATTCTACCAAACTCACCAGTTACCACTAGTCCATGTTTCCCCTCACATGGATTGTTTCAAAAATATAACCCAACTATGGAAGTCTATTTGTCCACGTTGGACGTGTGTAGAAGTATGTACTACTATTATGTTAATGTCAAATTTTAATTGATCACGTTAAATATTAAATGTTGAATCAAAGATTATATTTATTCTTTGAAAATTAGGACTAGAAAATTTTGTTTGGAAAGCAATATACTTGTTAGGTGTATTTTTAGACTACACTAAATGGACTGATAAAAGCCCATAAAATGACACAGTGTAGCAGTCCATCAGATAAGGGCCCAGCTTGTCAGCAAAACGCTCGCAAAAACAGCCTTATATGTACAAGAACATTCAGCTCGTAGCAACGAGCTCCCCTGATGAACATCTCATTGATACAAACTTCAGTAAAGATGTGACCTCAGCTCGTGTGTACAAGCTATTAGGTCGTTGGCCTCAAACAGAACTGCCTACTGAGCTCCAGCTCGTCTAGAACAAGGTCGAGCACGTCCAAAGTAGAATTTGCTCGCTACTAGACATACACACTAAACCTTTCTCATAATGGTAGCAATGCAATTTAAGGAGATCTCAACTATTAAGTCAGAAGGTAATATCAAATTTTGGAAATCAAGAGTATCAGTTTTGGAAAGTCAATCAACATTAAATGCTTTCCTAATTGTATTTCAACTATAACACTTCCCTCCCTCTATAAATAGGGGAGAAAATTATTGTAAAAAGGGAATTTTTTTCTCTCTCTCTCGCTGTAACCAAAAAATTCATAATGCCAGTGACTGCCTCTCCATAACGGAGGAGACATCGTGGACGTAGACCGTTCTCAAAACCAAACCACGTAAAACTGTGTTTTATCTTCTCTCTCTGTCTTTTCTCTTTTATTTGTTGTATTGTTATATTGATTGCAATATTGGATCAAACGAACCAGTAGTTGATTAGATCTGAACGTTAACAATACTGAAATACAATACTCATTTAACGAGAATGTATTATTTTGAAAAATATTTTTTTTCTTTGTTTTAAGAAACGGGTATATATATTATATACTACAAGGTAATTTGATACAAATAATTAGAAATTTACTGAATTTGGCGTTGTTTAATATTATATATAAGATTCAAATATGATTGGGAGATATTTATTTTCATAAAACTAGATGAAAACTATGTATATGCTTATAAATATATATAGTAAAATTTGAACCACTTGGGCTACAAGCTGATATTCCCTATATTTGTTGGTGTTCAAAACATAAAAAAGTATCTATGTTTTGTTTTTATTAAGCTTTTAAATCTTTTATGTAAGCCATAAGATACAATAAAAAAAAATCCTTAAGATTTTTCATATAATATATATGTACTATGGCTTTTCTCAATCTAAGTAAATGTGATCGATTGAGATCTAAATATGTTGTAAAAATTGAAATATTTTTTTTTTCAACTGTTATATTTTGAATCTCATCAAACCACGTATATGCACTGGGTTGTTCGTGGACTTGGTGGCTTGTTAAAGTCTAAAATTTGATATGTATTTAGTCATAAGTTTTTATCACTTGATTGGGCTACAAAGAAAAACAATTGCAGGTGGGTAGAGTTGGGTGTGACATTCGTTAACCAGATTTTTAAGGCATTTATTGGCCGCTGGAGATTCACAGTAGTCCACTTGGTGGTTGGACTGCCCTCAATAACCGATAACACGACAGCTCTATTAAATTTTATTTTTTTATTGTTTTTTTCCCCAAAATTTGACAATTGCTACTGGGACATCACAATTCGATATGCACTCCGGACTCCCTCGCTTCAACATTTTATATTTTTATTTGCATGCCAACTCATACTGTGTAAATGTCAAGTCATTGTTATACATTAGATCGTGGTTTGATGGTTAGATTAGACCGTTAAACACCCTCTCCTCTTTAGAGGTACAGCATTCTCCGCTCAAAAATCTTATAATATTATGAATATATATATTTTTTATGGATTGGTTCTTTTATTCTTATGAGTTTGTTTTTAGACTGTGTCATGATATTTCATCGCGGCTAACCCTGATTATATCCGAATTCATCGCAGTTATAGAAAAATAAAATTACCACAACCCCTCGTCACTGTTAATTTCGGTTGTATTTTGAATTAATTCTAATTATAAAAGAAAAAATAAGAAAAAAAAAAAAGTGAAGTCTTGTTAGAGGATTCACGTACAAGGCAAACAAATGAAATGAATTCTATACTAATTTATTGAAAATTTTATTTAAATTATTACTCAAATGATATAAAATAAAAATTAATAACATCAAATTAATCATAATATGTTGATAATTTACCTATCATATCATTTTAATATAAATATGTGTAAAAATTTTGACCAACCTGCTTCATTTTAGTACATACTTTTGGGTAAAAATTTTCGGCAACCTATTTTACTCATACTAATGGAGTCACAAATTAATAAACCAATGATTTTAATAGTAAAACTATCCACATATAGTAATGTTCGGTCTCCCACCATCGTATGTGGGTTGATCTCCCATCTTCATGTGGGTCTCCTCCCTGTCTCCGTGTGGCTAGATCCCTCCCAATTGAGAGTTATCATCCGGACCGTGCCACTAGTGTTCTATCTTGATTGGTCCCGATCAATCCTGGATCCGTCCCAGTTATAGTTTCTGTATTAAAAAAATTAAAATATATATATATCCATA
Organism: Dimocarpus longan; assembly: GCA_022984855.1. Lineage (NCBI taxonomy): Eukaryota > Viridiplantae > Streptophyta > Magnoliopsida > Sapindales > Sapindaceae > Dimocarpus > Dimocarpus longan. The sequence goes on from CM041020.1 coordinate 26,855,990, forward strand.
TATATATATATAACATGTTTTAAAAAACACAAAATGAGGTATTCATTTTATATCTCACTTACATTAGGACAACTGATGTGACAATTGATATATTCTATCATTTGTTGCGTTCATCGATTTACTAATTAATACATTATTAACTGATATGTAATTAGATACGTAATGTGATAAATAGTAAATGAATATGCATTAATCACAATTTCTATCACTTGTCACATGTATCCACTTATCGATTATCATATTATTAATATGTAATAAATGGTAAATGAACACACATTAATGATAATTTTTATCATTTACCACATATATTCATTTATCAATTGTCATATTATTGATTGTGATGTAATTAAAAGGTTTTACTAACTTACTAATTTGGATAAATTTTTTCAACAATAAACCTTAAATTTATTGTAAGGATGATTATTAATTCTTATTGAATAACCTTATTCAAACCAGTAAGATAGTCAAACCCTCAATTAAAATGTAAAAGTGAAATTCCTAACATTATTGTATGAAAAATTAATTGTTGGTGCAGATCCTAATTGGACAAAAGTTGCAGTTTCGTAGCTCATTCAAAGTTGAGAGGGTTTTTAATAATGCATTGTTGTAATAAATAAAAAATAGAAGGATATGTCTCATGCATAGTATGCTGAGTGTATCATTGAAGAGCAGTTCTAACAATTTGTGGAATTAGTTATTTAAACCACACAACTAGCTCTTTTAGGTTGCAAAAACAGTAGTACATACTTCATCACTAGCTTTTCAAAGCATAAAATTAATTATTTTTATATTACGATTGAATAAAATCCCGTGGAATACTTATACGTGAAAATCCTTACAGATTCACAGCTTGGTATATGTAATATTTATGATTATAATGAAATAAAATTGTTTCAACCGTATAACGCTTATATCTACATCTATGAAATATTGGATTCAAATTATAGTTTGATCTCTCAAATTCCAAATTACTTACTATAATTGGAAAAAATTAATATTAGAAAATTTTAATGTGGTAATTCCAAGGTAAATGTTAATGGAATTGGGATATCGCAAAACCCATTTTGGGCCCATTATGCTTTGGCCTGTATGATCATGGTCTACTCTCTGCATGCATAGTAATTTTATTTAAATATGTAGACAAATTTTAGGTTTTTCTTCTTTAAAGAAAATTATATTTTTCTATGAAACTGATGTTTTTCTAATATATTAAATTCACATGCAAAAGCAATTAAATTATTTAATGGTTCGGCCGTTAGGGGAAGTTCAGTTTCAAATTTCATTTGATACGCAAGCCTGGGTAGAATTGGGTGCAAAATATTTATAATAATGGCAAAATCGCAAATACATTGTTTTGTGGGGTTTCAATAGAGAGCCGCAATGATAAGATGGGGTTTTCTAGTGACATGCCCTTGACACTCACAACTTTAATAGTTCATGAATTCAAGTTGTATTCCCTTTCTCGTACACCAAATTAATATAATCGTTTAAAAAAATAGAGTCATGATCAAGCGAAATATATATATAGCCAAGAATCCTAATTTGTTATAATTACATTATATACATATATAGTTTTATGTCAGTAGGTTCTAACTATTAAATGAATAAAATCAATCATATCAACTACTTATTATCAAGCCAAATATATATATAGCCAAGAATCCTAATTTTTTATAATTACATTATATACATATGTAAATATATATAGTTTTATAGTTAATTCGTTTTAACTATTAAATTATTAAAATCAACCATTCATTATATTCTTAATTCGTTTTAACTATTAAATTATTAAAATCAACCATATCAACTATTCATTATATTCTTTCTTCTATAAAAATTTATCTTTTCCACTCGATTTAAATGTAATGAATACTTAAGATGATTATAACAATTTAATAAAATCATACGAGCTTATTGTAGAAACTATATATATATATATAATGATTTTATTATCGGTGTCTCCTTTAAAGTTAAGATGAACTAATCAAATTCATCTATTGTATTCTCTTTCTTATTTAATTTAAATGCAATGGATGAATTTGATTGATTTATCCCAACTTTTTAAAGTTAGAAAGTATTGATGGTAAAATCACATCACTATATAAACATATATATATTATGCTTTTAAAATAAGGATTCTCTTACTTTTAAAAGTAAAGATTAACCAATCAAATCTATCCATTGCATTTGAATTCAATATGAGAGAGAATTTGTTTTTGGAGAAATAATACAATGAGTGAATGTAATTGATTCATCCTTATTTTTTAAAGGAATGAAGTTTTCATTTTAAAAGTAATATATATATATATATGTATATATATATATCACAACGTAATATGGGATTATAAAAATCAATATAATAAACTATAAACGGTCAAAATAATAAGCTTTACTACAATAACCGTGGTATGCTCCACCCCTTTTGTATCTCATGAACTCAATGCATCATTTTTTTGGGTCAACAAAACAAGAAGCAAACAAAGTGTCTACCCAAATTAAGAACTCTCAAATTTCAGCTCAATCAAACCCAAAATCGTCTACTCAAATCAAGCTCACCCCTTGTAGACATAATTTAGTCTATTAGCGATTTGAACACGGTATTACCCTACTAGGACCAGAAAAATCCACACCTAACCATCAAGTGATCATTCAATAATTCAATTCACAAAGTTTAAAAAAAAAAAACAGTGGTGTGCATGCATGCTCACAAAACACATTTACCACTTCATCTCTGTCGGTGGAGAGCTTTAAATTCTGAAAAAGTGACCACATGTGCCCATTAATTCTCCCCATTTCCGGAATCCCTCACCAAACCCACCTGCAAACAAACCACAAGATTTTCAGTTTACACTCACTTTGTACAACAAAAACTCTGCAACTTTCATACACCCCTCCGCTTTCGTCTTCGTGATAAGGGATCGGATTTCGTACCATACATTCGAATCCTATTGGGCATCGATAGATGTATATATTAAATATTTAAAAAAAATATACTCACCCTCTCTCGTCAATTCGAATCAATAAATGCCTTTCCCCACCAAAAACTTCCCATAATTAATGAAATGGCAGACCTTCTCATTAACTGCTCCTCTGCCTTCTCTCTCTCTCTCTACTCTCTCTTCCTCCTCCCATTAATTATCCTCTCGACCCCATCTCCGATGCCATCTCCCGCCGTCCGTTTCCACCTCATCTTTCCATATCCGCCCTCCACGTGTCATTTCCTTTTCAAACCAATTTTTTCCCTTCTTGTTCTTGTTGTGTTGTCATCTCCGGTTGAACCTCTCCGGTGACAACAGCGCCTCCGGATCGCCGCACCTCAGCCGGCTCGACGAAAACGCCGCTGCCGCCGATGACCGCGGAAACATCGGGCTCGTCATCGACTTGCTCCGCCGCGACGAGCCGCCGTACCTGACGCTAGACTCCGAAAGAGGGAAGAATCCTCGCCGCCGGAAAAACGGCGACTTCGTGCCTCTGTAGTAGCGGAAAGAGAAGACTCTAGACTTCGTCAATGGTCCAAACGGCGACGGACGTTTGCTCCAGAAGCTACTCCTCCGGTACCTCCACGGCGACGCCGTCACCGCCTCCGTCACCATCCTCTCCGATGCCAGACTCCGCTCGAATCCGAACGAGTACGACCGCTTCAACAGCAAGTCCCGGCCATTGATCCTGTCTTCTGAGTTACAATTCTCAATTCCATTCGCCGCCGCGGACTCCTCCACGCAGGGCGTGATTTCATTACTCGTCACGGCGGGAATCTCGATCGCCGGCAAGGACTCGAGAGAAATACTGTTGTGGAAGAACATGTTGTCGTCGAGACTCGGCCGGATCCTGGCCGCCATTATCGGGACGAAAGGCGACTCGATGGGGAAAATGCCGGCTCGACATAGCGGACAGTTGGCGTGGGACCGCAACCAGATGTCGATGCAGTCGACGTGAAACGAATGCGAGCAGCCTGGCAGCGTACGGACGTAGTCGTTCTCTTCGAACTCCAACAAACAAACCGCGCAGTCTCTCGCTTCTTGCAATGGCTTAAGGGCGGTCGTTTTGTTTTTGGTGGTGAAGATGGAGAGAGGGATGGTTCTGATAACCGACTCGTCCAGACCGTACGGGGAGTACACGTGGAACGAGTCGATTGGGTGGTTGTAAGGTGAAGGGTAGAAAGGAGGCGAATAATCAAGAGGGTCGCCGTTGGAGGAAGGTAAGTACAAGCGATGCCGTCGGCGGCGCCGGCGCCACCTCTTCCAGCGGCGGAAGAGGCGGAGGAGAGGAGGGAGTAAGTGGCGGGAGATGAGGCGGGAGTAGGTTACAACCAAGAAAGCGGTGGCGACAATCACCACCATGGCGATCAACGGTGGGCTGAAGTCGACAGTATTGGACGGTGGAGATTGGGTGTCGTAAGTGGCTGCTCCTCCGATCATCGGAGGGTAGGCAGGAGGCAAGCTGATCATCATGAACTGACGGTGGTGATAGGCGTTGATGTTGTGGTGGTGGAGAGATATGAGTGCGTGAGAGGGAAGGAGGGAAAGAGAGAGAGAGAGAGAGAGGGTGGTTTTGTTTGGGGGGTTTAATGTTAGGGGTTGACTGATTGTCTCTACCCATTTGTCGACGGGGTTTCGGGTGCCTGACACGTCAACATTACTGAATTTAAGGCACCAGGATTTTAACTTACAATATTGCCACGTCATAATTGTTTGGCGATGCAGTATTGACGTGGCTTGTGTTGATTGGGATCTTGACCAACAAATATTGTTTTTTGAAAAATAAATGGGTTTGGATGTGGTGGCCCACAGTCGTCATTAAATGATATGCATAGACTTACTTTGTTGACTTTGTTTGCACTGTTTATTCTCGTTTGCCCATTAAATTCCAAGGTTATGATAATCTTTAAAGAAGAATTTGTTTTAGTAAAAAATGAAAATGTATCAAAGTGCAATCTTCCGTGTGGGGACGGTATAGTAGTAACTCAGTTCTCATTGTAGCTTTTAAAATAATGGTTTGTTATGATGATAAAATAATTTTATCATAGTGATCAAACTACTGTTTAAATAGTTCTATTGTTGAAATTATTATAAATGTTGGTATCTAAAATAAATATGAAATTTTTTTTATATAGAAAATTAATAATTATGATTAGGATATTTAAAATAGTAATAAAATCTCATAGCAAATTATTATATAATTAATTTTTAAAAGAAAATAATCACTTATATATATTAAATTATTGTATAATTTACAAAGATTATTAGATAATTACTTTTAAAAATTTTATTAAATATACCTTATACATCAAAATTATTAAATAATCAAATATTAGTTTCGCAAAAGTATTTTTAAATGAATAATTGGTCACTGACGTGATAGTATTGTCACTGACTTTGTGCCTTTTAGTTCATATTTTAACTCTTATTAAAGAAAAAAATTTCTTTCCCACTACATAAAAATGTGTGGATAATTCCTCCACTTTGCGTAGGTTTTTTCCTCCATCTATATATGGATTTATCTCTCCTGTATGAGAGTTACTATCTGAGTCGCCGGTCGCGTCTCAGAGTCAAATCTTACTTGATCCCGAATAATCTTTGAGTTTGTTATAAAAAAAAAAAAGAAATTTCAAATGACATTTAAGTCAATTTTCTATATTTTAATTTTTTACATTATTGATTACGTAAATTATACGACGTGACTTAAGTGGATTAAACATATATGTACATGGAGGAGTAGTTTTTGCAAGAGTAGTGAAGTATTTGTCTCGAAAAAAATTGAGAAGGATCAGAGAATTAATGATAATAAATGTGGTAATTAAGAGAGATGTATGAGTCAAAAACCTGTAGTAATGGAAGGAGGTGGTAGGCCGAGAGGAGCTGTAACGATAATAAAGGCATGGCAGAACGTAAAATTGGAGAATCTTAATAAGATTTTGGGTTTGCAAATTGTAATGGCCTGAGAGTGATTGCATTCTTGTGACACTTGCACCTACGTAATCTTTTTTATTTTTTTTTAAAAAAATATGAACCTACGTAATCTTGTTGTTTCTCTCTGATTTACTTTTTCTATTTCTTTTTTTTTTTTCGTGATTTAACAATATTTAAATTTAAAGAGTCAAGCCAAAATAAAAAAAAAAAAATCAAATAAGGTAAAATGGATCTAGTAATAAATTTTTCACATTTATATCTTAAAAGATTGTGAGTTTAAGTATTACCTTATTTAAACTTCGATTTAATTATGATATTTAAAAGAATATTATTTAAATAGTAATCAAAATTATATTAAAAAAATAAATAAAATAAAGTAGAAATCAAAGGAATAATATATAATTTTTTTTTAAAAAAAAAAATTGTAGCAAAATCTGTATGTTTTTTTTTTTTTTTTAAAAAAAAAAAATGACATATCTACTCTTTATACAGTGGTTGAGTGCTTTCCATTATTTTGTCATCAAGATTTAAGTCTCACATAATGCAAGTCATAAAGCCATTCATGCTCTTTAGTAAGGTTTATTTTTAGATCTTATTTGTAATGATTGATATCTTATGACCCAGTAAATTATTGACTTAACTAGTATCAATTATATATATATAAACAAATCTAATACACAATAGAATAAAGACAAAATACAATATATGCAACAACTTGCAATTCACACGTTTAAACTTAAATATCCATTAGCCGTTGATGGATCAAGTGGTTCTTCGAGTAAAGCCAGAGGCTGCCCTTGATAGCCCTAGATCCATTGACCATTAGTGGATCAAGTGGTTTCTCATGTCAAGGGATTTCTTCTAACTAAAATCCCTCGACTTCATCTTTATTAGTTGAATAAGTATACATTTAGTATAGTTTATCTATTAACTAAAAATATCTTTTAATTTTAAATACTCCTTTCTTATATACTTTTGGTGTTGTTTGATTATAATTTAAGTAGAGTTTTGGAGTAATAAAAAAAAACTGAAATGTGTTCATTTGAAGAAGCTCAAATTTTAAGTTTCTTCAAGTAGATATTTTTGGGTTTTTTTAAAAAATTTGAAATGTGTAATATGCTATTAAATTTCGTTAATATCACTATACTCTTAAAACCGTTTAATCATTTTCGTAAATTTGTAATATAAAAGAGCTTTAAAAAATAATACAATCAAATGGTTTACAATTTAAAAGAGTTCTTTTAATTAACAACCAAACAACTAAAACTTTTTTTAAAAGTTCTATTTGTTAAAGATTTGAAAGATCTACCTGAAAATGCCGAACCAAATGAAGAAATCAAGTTGCTTTGAAGTCATGGGCTTGACCCAGCATTGGAACACTTAGTAACTGGGCCCCCAGATTCAATCTTGGGCCTCCATCCTTTTCCAAAGTCCAAACCATATATATTTAAATTCACGTATTAATTTAAATTCAATTAAGCATCAACTAAAACCAATGAATCTTAAATTTAAACATGGATTATGAAATGCTAAAATAACTTAAACAATATAAAGTTTATGAAGCTTTATATAACAGTGTAAAAAATATCATCTAAAATTCTATTCAAACATCTAAATCATCTACAAATATTGTTTTTGTTTGAAATACATATAACAACAAAATTAAATGAACAAAACAGTGATGCACGATGTTTACAAATGAAAATATGATATTAGTCCTAGTAAAAATAAGATTAATATTTTATAAATAATAATAATAATAATAATAAAGCGAATAACCATATTGGAATGGATCAAAAGCGTTTCACACAATCACAAGATACACAGCAAGGTTGGCCACACACGTGTGTAGTCAACTCATTCACACGTGCCACAAGTATCTGTATCCCACAGGCGCCCTAAACTCCCAAGTCGACATCGCAGCTAGGGTTTTAGCTTTAGACGAAAATTTCGAATTTTCTCGCGATTCAAACTAGAAAAAAGATGTTTCCTGGAATGTTCATGAGGAAGCCAGACAAGGCGGCGGCCTTGAAGCAGCTGCGAACTCACGTCGCCATGTTCGGTGCTTGGGTCGCCGTGATTCGCGTCACTCCCTACATACTCCACTATCTCTCCGCCGAAAAAGAAGAGCTCAAGCTCGAATTCTAGATCTCTCTTTGAAGTAATTCTTTTGCCTCTGCTCAATTAATGCGCTTTATTGCTTAAAAGTTCGGTTTTTGAGTTCCTGACGTGGTTGACACTAGGGTTTTGATTGAAAACAAGAGAAACTATGAAAAGTTTGTGTTTTTAATGGTCACCATTGTTGCAATGTTATATAATTTGCTGGATAAGTGTTTCATGTTTGTTGAATTGCTGGTATCTGTCTTGTTTGGTTTCTGGTGATGTGTTGCAGTATTAGATAAATTGTTCAAGCTATAATTTAACATGGTCTGATCTTTGCTTATATAATGATAATCAATATCTTGATGCATTGTGATTTTTTGACTTGTGCCTTCTTTGCACGTTGATTGTTCATGATTCGAATTTAACTAATTATTGTTCGTAAACTTCCTGAAATATAGTCGCACTGCATCTGTCATTTTTTACTTTTTGAATAACACTGCATCTGTCTTTTATTCATTCTTGTTTGTTCTATATTCTATACGGTGTTTGAGTTGTTAATGTACTGGAAAATCTTTCTTATTCAATCTTATGCTTGAAAATCACGGTTTCAGTGGATTTGACATGTTTTCTATTAGTCATGATAATTTAAGTTTTCAAAGTTTGTATTAGCAGCTGATCACTTACTCTCTCGCTCTCTATTTGGCAGTGCTATTGATGTAAGAGGAGACAGGAATTGCATTCGGGGGAGAAGTCTATTTTTCTTTTCAGCCTGGGTTAAATGAGGCCACCATGTCCTGGCATTAGGTTAAATATGGGTAACACCTCTTTAGTCTTTTTTCTCCTATCAAAAAAAAAAAATGAGTCTTCTTTCTTTCTTTAATTTATTTGGAGGCTTGTTAAAAGTATATTCCAAATTATGTAATGACTGGCCCAGGATTATATTTTATCGATTATACTTTCAATTTCTTGGTAGTGGTATTAGCGAATTTCTCTCCACATGGATTACGTGTCATTGTGTTGTTCTATGATGTTGTCTCCCATGCAGGCCTATTCGATTGATTCTCATTTTACTTGTTTATTACGTCCCTGAATCCTTTTATAATTTAGAAGAGATCTGAATAAATATACAACGAGAAAAATCTGAATAAATATACACAGAGAAAAACTGTTAATGAACTAGAGAAAAGGAGAGAGATTATTTATCCATCTCACCATTCTATTTTTTATTTTTCTCTATGTATATTCAGATCTTGTTTAGATTACAACGAATCCTAAATTGTATGTGCGGAGAATTCGATGATTTGGCCTGAAGTTCGCCAATGAAATTCAGGTCTCCATCCTGTTCTCGATGAAGCATGTGTAGTGTAACATTTAGTTCATGAGTTTTCTAGTTTCTGAGTTTGTTTTGTGAAGTCAAAGAAACTGATTTACAAATTGTTCCTATTCATAACCATTTAAAAGAAAGTTCCTGTAATTAGGGTACAAAATGCATAATTGGTCCATAGCTGTGAGGGAAAAGTTATGAACAATTTGATGAGCGTTGAATATTTATATGTATATGATAAAGAGTCTCAGTCTTGTGGTTGTAAAACATGTCACATGCAGTTGATTAGGATTGAGGAACCTTCTTCTCTGTCTTAATGTCTGTGGTCTCAGTTTCTTCTTTGGTTTTTACTTATCATTTGATATGTGATGGTGATAGCTAATAACTACTTTGGGACCAGTGATAAGAAGTTTTGAAGACGAGAGAGTGCGTGGACAACATCCCCTTGCAAGTTCTCCCTTAAGCAAATATAACCAAATTCTCTAGTTGGCAAATTGGAAAAAAACATCAATGAGCTGTGAATTAATGGTAACATAAGTTAATAATTCAATTTGATGATCATTTAGTTTTGTATTAATTGTTAATCTTCCATATGTTGACTTCATGATGTATGTCAGACTTTGATTAAAGCAAAATCTTATGTGCATATGTAAAAAAGAGTTGTCAAGCTTAATACCAAATGTAATGCAATGGATTAAATTTTCTACTAAGATGGCATCATTATTTTAGTTTCTCTTGAACAGATTTAACTTCAACCTTTTATTTCTAAATCAGAGACTTGATATGAAAGATTAAACCAAATCGATTCATGGAATATTGTGATGATATATAACTGCAGATAATGAATTAGTTTACAGTCACTGAAGCTATATTTGACATTAACAATCATAATTGACAGAAGTTTGGGTGGCACCCTAGCCCCTTCTAGCCCACATTAATAACAAGTTAAGTATCGAGAATGATAAGCATGATGTTAATGTAATTGTCAAACGAGAGCAGAAGATACAAGAGCCTGGGAGATGAAACCACTGACAAGCTCCATTTTCTGGTCTCTGAATAGAATATCTCGACATGAAACTCTATAATCTGTGAGTTCACATAATCAGGAATTAGTATACAGAACGGTGGCAATGCTAGTTTTGCTAGTACTACTTTGACAGTGTGCATAGGTACCTAATTTTATATTATTAATACATAATTGGATGAGTATTGATTGGTAAATGTAGCATTTTTTTTGGGAAGCTATGAGTTTGGTATTTCTTGTAAAGTCATAATAGTGTACCAAGTTGGACAACCAGCAGGGCTTTCCACCAGCTATTTTCAGCAATGAATTATCTGCATATGTCATAGAAACTCGTAACACTTTATTATTATCTTTACTCTAGTGTACTTAAAGCAATTTTGGGCTTTATTCGGAGAAAAAAGACATTTAGATGTTTAATCTTTTTATACCAGTGCAACTTTACTTGACGTTATAAATTATGTATAGTAACAAAACTCGATATTGATTGGTAATTGTTCCTATTCCATATTCATTTAGACAGCAGTTCCAGAGTTAGGGCGCATGATGCTTAAATGGTCCATAGCTGTGAGACAAATTGATTGATAAGACATTGAGTGTGATAAACAGTCTAAAGTATTCTGCTTTTAATACATGTCTGCTTTTTCTTTACTCTACTGTCCATAGGACTTAATGAATTGTGATATTGATAACAATCAATCAATGAATATATAAGATAGGGACCAGGGTGCTGGAAAAACTACAAAAATGGTTGAAATTTCAGTTTGGATTAAGAAAACACATTCTTGGTTGGTGTGTTATCTCTTTCTATTCTCGACTTGTAAACTACTGTCTCTACAGTCGAAATTCAATTAACTTTTTTCACCTAAAAAGTCTTGCAAAGACGAAGCCCTCAGAGGCCAGTTTGTGCCACAAAAACATAGGTTGTAGATAAACTGAGATAGAAGAAATTAATACTAATTTAATAATTTTTCAGGATTGCTGATTTCTGTGCTTTGCATGTCAATTTCAAGTCATGTTGAGGTTGTCCGTTCAGCTTGAGCGTAAAGCGTTTTCATTTGTAACGATAAAATTGAATACAATTTGTGTCAATTTTCAAGTTTGATTGATTAAGTTGAAGAATGCAATTAGAATATAAGAGAAATCCAATCCAAACACTGCTGGTAATCAACAACTCAACAATAGTATTCAAATACTTCGACACACCCACACCAGCAAGACCAACGAGCTTGTCATATGACTCCAAATATAATCAAATGGGGAGGGGCTTAACCTCATAATTTTTAAGACAAACTATATTCTAATATCATATTAGTAGTCAATAAATTCAAAAATTAATTTGAAAAAAAAAAACGGTTCGATGCAATAACATATAGATACTTAAACAATAAAATTATACTAAATTCAAAAAAGTTCTTTAATGTAGTGATAAAATTAAAAGTCCACTTATTTATCTCATGACTCAGAATCACATTACATAGGTCTGAACAACACCTTGAACTGGTTCCAACAATTAAATAAAAAAAAAAAAAACACTAAATTCAAATCAATCTTCATTGCTTTGAAGCCATCTTGAAGATGTGATCATGGCGAATATCGCTTTTCCATAATTATATTAGAGAAAAGAAATAGTCACAAACTCACAAGACAAAAGCGGGTGGCTGGCCCTGAGTTACTGCCGACACATCACAAAAGCCCCCCACAGTACGTGAGTTTCATCACATCAAAACAAACCGACACCAAGACAAAGCGTGTTACATTTCCTAGTACAGTGACAAGATTCACCACTTGAAAAATTTTTTATCTCCACTTTCCCACTAACAAGGGACTCTATCAGCTCAGTCCACATGGCACCACCACAACCCTCCTTTAAAGACAAAAGCGATGCTCATCTTTTTTTTTTGAATTATTTTTTGACTAAGCTTTTCGTTTAATACTTTTTTGTTATGTCAAAATGTGCTTGGCATTGTTAAAGGCAAAATCACTTTGGGCCCCACTTCATGATGACCCCAATTTCATTCCTTGCCGACTACAACAGAAGGAATATATAAAGAGGTGGTGAGGTAAGGGGAGTTGTTACTCTTTTATTGTCTGGGTTTAATTTCAAGCGACATTGGCTTTTCAATTAGGTGCTTGCCTAATCCAACTTTTGTAGACTCTTTTTTTTTTGCAAGCTACTGCTAAGAGGTCAATTTTTGTTACCAGATTGGACAATTTCTTTTGCTTTTAGAAGACGAAATTGGTCAACTTGTAGAATAATAAATGAGTTTTTTCTAATTCGATAATAACAATAAAAATAAAAAATGAATTAAGATTATTTTTAAATAATTTGACTCAAATAAGATGTCAAAACATATCAATTTAAGTAATAGATGTTGTTTTCGGATGATTAAACAAATTAAAATATATCTTGTCTTTTACCTAAATGGGACAATTGATTTTTCGTTAGGCAAATGAATAGAAAATATTATTACAATTATGTGACCAAATAATTAAAAGTTATCTATATTGGTTTTAAGTATTTTAAATATAATTTTTTTATATAAATATTATAAAAATTTTAAAAAATATTATTAATATTTACTTTTACTGAGAAGGTAAAGATCGAAAAGAATCAACAATCAACAATGAAAATCAGACATCAAATCTCCCTCTAAATCTCTTCCCAACCATAACAATCATAGGCAAAGAGACCCATCAACCTAAAAGAGCAAAAAATTACACACAAAGTGTCAAATTCAGCATAATTAAAGAAAATAAAACCTTTGATTATTGTAATTAATTATCATTAATATTAAAACCATCATTATTCAATAAAACAAAGATTTTGGTTGCACTAGTTTTATTAGTCCAAAACTATCACCAAGTCACCTGAAGACTTGCCAGGTTTCCATCATACCACCAACTTTCACTTTTCTCTCTCATTTTCTTGCTATGCAAAATTTCTAGTTGCATTTTCCCAGAAAGTGAAACAAACAGGTCCAACAAGGAAGAATGTTTTGCAAGCAAAGAGTTTGGATGATGTTGTGCCTGTGATTTTGTGTATAGGAAGTTGTGGGGTTGGTCTAGATGACAGGTTTTGTGAGGCTAAGATGAGCTTTAACAGGAAGTCAAAGAAGAAAAAAGAAGAGTTGTTAAAGAGAGAAGATGGCCATGAATGATGTGCCTGGCTCTGTTGGCACAAGTGCAAGTCTCGCTTTGAGATTGGGACAGACCATTTTCTCTTCTGCTTCTCTTCTCTTCATGTCTTTAGGTGTTGAGTTCTATAGCTACACTGCTTTCTGGTAACCATCTTCTGCTTCTTGTCTCTCTTTGTGTTTTTTTTTGTTTTGATAATCTTCATTAGACACAGCTTTCGTTGAAATGAGATCAGATTAATTTGTAGTATGGATCCAGACTATGTAGGATTGTGCATGACTTCTTAATTTTTTGGTTTGCTCACTTGTTAGATGAAGAATCTGTCAAATTAGTAATATCAAGTTGCATAAATTTTGATTTGGAACTGCTTGATTTTGGAGATGCAGTTTGATTCTTGTATCATTAGGTGAATTTTGTGAAATTTGAGGGGTTTTTCTATTAGAATTGACTTAGTCATCAGAGCCAAACCAACCACCAAGATTCTCCTTCGATCAAGCCAAAAGTCTTGTAGCATTTCTTTATGCATACACAGATGAGAACCTTGATGAGCTCAGCATCATATTGGTCAATTGTTCAATACAACTTCAAGATATTTGCTTGGTGTTCAACAAATCCTATTTAGAGCAAGTGTGCACATCTTCTTTTTGGCTTAAAAGATTGTTGCCAGCTCTAGAGTCCTTCAAGTTTGGTGTTGGCTTGGCTGGCATGGAGTGACATTAGTATATCAGAATTAGGTGACTCAGATAAGCCCTGGTTGATTATGTACCTTTCTTCTAATTGATACCCTCCCCTTGACTGTCTTGGCGGATTCACAAATATGAGTTGGCATGCATTTTTTTTTTCTTTTTCTTTTTAAGTCGACACCAGATAAGTCAGAGCTCTATTGAAACCTACCGAGATTAATACTACTATGTGTTTTTAATATCTACCTTCGTAATCGAGAGATAACAACTCCCACGATAAACACAGAAACTATCCAAACAAGCTTGTAGAATGTGTTTAATGGGAATTAAACCCCCCATCATCTTAGTGAATGTAAATGTACACAACGTTACAACCACCTCTATTAAGAGGTGATGTGCAATAGGAATTGGCATGGTTGACACTTGCTTCCCCTGTATTTGGTTCTCCCTATATGACTTGGTTCTCTTCATTCATGTTTTTCATGGTATATTGTAAACCTTGGTGTCATCATTCACCATTTTTTAAATCATTGAAGCAGATTGTCTACCACTATGTTAAATTCACTGGTTTCATTTGTATCTGTCACATAATGCTTATTCTAGTATCAAGTCATCTAAGCTCAGGTTGTATAACTCCTACACTGGTTCCTTCTGTTGTAAACATCAGTGTTCTTATTATTGTTGAACTTGTTTACGTTTCAGCTACTTGGTAACGATAATGGGTTTGGTGATTCCATGGAGTTTCACTTTGGCAATTGTAGATGGATACTCAGTTCTGGTCAAATGCCCCATTCGCCAACCAGGAATTCTATTCATAATTGTTGTAGGAGACTGGGTATGCCCACCAATCTCTATACATATATACATATTATTCACAAAGTGTATACATATGCTAACAGCAGCCAAAAGTCTTATAAATGCATAACATTTTCATGATAGGTTTTATCAATACTTACACTAGCCGCAGCCTGCTCAACGGCTAGTGTTGTTGATCTCCTGCTCCACACAGATGGATCTCATTGCCCTCAAAAGTTTTGCAGTAGATATCAAATATCAGCTGCCATGGCTTTCTTGACTTGGTTTCTGTCTTTAGCTTCGTCTCTTTTTAATCTTTGGTTACTCCCAAGCTTGTGACTTTAATTTTGTCTGTCAACAATCTGCAGCATTTTGTGGTTAGTGAAATTTGTTTATGTTTTTTCTTTCCAAATACGAACTTTGTATATTAGCAGTTGTCCAAATTGTTAACAAAAGACAGACATCACTGATATATATAAATGTTTCTGGCAATTGTACACAAACAGTACTCTTTTTATACTGCTAGATAGCAATCTTGGTTGACCTTGATAGCTAAGGAACTGTGTAGTATCCCAGGTAAATAGCCCCGGGGAGACTTAAAACACCCCATTCTCAATGGTTTGAACAAATGCAGTACTGATAGACAAGGTAAATAAGCTGACACAACTTGCAATTGTTGGACATGATTGTATGTTATCGCCTTACACATTACGTACAGGCAAATCAGTCTTTAGCTAAACTACGTAGCATATCTGCATTGGGAGTTTGGGACTCACTAAATAAAGTAGGAAACCAGTTTCAATTTAGTACATTGGTAACCATGGCATATTAGTAAAATGGGAAACATGTTCATCAAGGACAATTAATTAAATCGCTTGATTCGCAATCAAGCACACCAGAAGACAGCCATTTTATGAATAGAGATAAATTTGAACAGTTAATTCAGTAAACTTCATTGAATTTGATTTTAATCACAAATTGGAGACTTGTTTAGTTCCCACGGTTTGTTTTTCCTATACAGAAGTACAATGGCAGGAAATGGAATGTTACATCAGCAAAAATGATCAAGATGTGGTAAATGAGGCAGGAAAAGATTCACCTTTTGCTTCATCATAGCTCCCCTTTTCTTCAGTTGCTTTTTTCAATAGTTATCGCCTTTGGAGCAGAAGTATTTGAATTTCTCCCTTGCGATGCCTGAAATACCACTCACATAGATGGACATTATACAGAAGCCAGCACAGCTGTCCATCACCAAAACACAATACCTCTAACCAGAATATAAAGTGGACCATTTTATGCCATGTATTTATTCAATCATAAAATCCTTGTAAAATTAAAACAATATCCTTAGAATCTCCAATCTCATACTAAGACTGCAGAACACTATTCAAGCATCCCAAAAAGTTCAAAAGAGTAAACAACTTGAGTGGTAAAATCATCCTGCAGAGATCCAGGTGATTGAAGGCCGTAGAGAAAGATGAATGCCAGTCTCAATGGTATTTATAATTAAAGTGAAAGAAGCAATGATGTATGTATATCACAATGGATGCATAACAAATGCCCGTTAACTAGCTTGGGGTGAACTTTTTAATTTTCATTTCATATGAAAAGGTCATCTGTCAATTTTGATCCTCCTCCAGGAAATAGATGAGGAAATTGAAAACTTATCCTTGAGCAGATTAATAAGTAGTTTGAATGATACAGGCTATTAATGTCTCAGAGTTCATACTCTTGACCAAATTAACATAGGTATTTTAGCAGTCAAGTCTACCTTCACAACACTTGTATTACTACGATCACAATCAGCATTTCAGAAGTAAACAAAACTGTCAAAATCATTATGAAGTGCAGTACATTACAGATACACTAGGCCTTGATTAAGGAGGCAGCATACACTAAACAAAAAGTCCCTACCTAAGCAACCACAAACAGCATTTAAGAATCATTAGACATTTATTTACATCAAAAGCACGAGATAAATAAATACCTATGATAAAGAAAAACCCACCGTACACTTCCATCCTTAAATGCCAGATATAGTGGTGGCGACCGACTGCTTTTCTAACTCAATGGGTTTGCTCATTCTCTACCAACGACTAAAATTTAACCCTCTTCCTTCCTCCTTTGAGTTTCCAACATCTCATTCCTCAACATTTTTGCCATTTCTACATTTCCTTGTCCCATATACCCATCAATGAAGGCATTGTAAACCTCTGAACTAGGCTCAAACCCTTTCCCCACCATTTCCGCCTGAGCCTTCAACGCTTCTTCCATTTTCCCATCCTCACAAAACCCCTTTATCAATAACATATAGCTATTCCTGGTCGGAGACAAACCAAACTTTCCAACTCCAACCCTCATTAACTCCATTGCTTCAGAAACTCTTCTATTCTCACAAAGCCCTCCAATCAAAACCTCAATCGTACAACTCTCTGGTCTAAACTTTTTCCTCATCATATCCTTATAAACTAACATCGCTGAATCAACATCCCCAACTCTACAATATCCATTAACAAGATGCTCAAAAGTAGTACAACTACTCTCAACCCCATTCAACCCCATCTCCCTAAAAAACTCCTCGGCCCTCCCAATCTCTCCAATCTTGCAAAAACCACCTATTATAGTATTATAAGCCACCACATCATACTCTACATTTCCCTCTCTCATTTCTTCCCATAACTTCTCTGCTTCCCTCATCTTCCCTTCCTCACACAACACTGCCATCAAAACGCCATAACTCGAACAATTAGGCTCACACCCCAAACTCTCCATTTCAATCCATGTATCCTCCACTCTCTCAAACAACCCTTCTCTATAAAAACAAGACATCAAAGCATTGAATGTATGCACATTAGGCCTAATTCTAACAACCCTTTTCGCCTCCTTAACACTCGCTTCAATCTTCTCACCATCCAACCGAAAAACCTCCCTATAAACCTCATACCCTGAAACCACTCCCTCACACCTCGAAACCCCCCATATCAAAGCATTAAAGGTACTAACTTTAAGACCAACTCCACGGGACATCAACATCCTCACAATATCAAGAGCCCCATCAATCTTTTTCAGCTCTAAACAACCAATTATCAACAAATCAAACACGAAAGGAGCAGAACCACATTCTCTGTACCTTTTAACCAGCACTTGAAAGAGTTTCAACTCTTGCTTCGTTTCAAGACCATGTTGGGGCAATCTGATGGCGACCCGGATGATGTCCTGAGCCTGGGAGGTGAGGCGGCCGCGGGAGAGGAGGTGGATGAGGGTGGCATAGGAGGAGAGGTCGTGTTTGCAGAGAGACTTGCGTTGTGTGAAGAAGAAGAAGCGTAGGAGCAGGTGGGGGTTGTTTTTGAGAGAGAGGGCGATTTGGGAAAACTGGGATGGGGTGAAACCAAAGGGGCAGAGAGAGAGGAGGTGGCTCCACCGTGATTTGGAGCGGTGCTGGGTTAGGAGTGAAACGACGGTGGAGATTGGAGGAGTGGGTTGATCGGACGGTGAGGTGGAGAAGTAGTAGGAGGAGGATAAGAAGTGGAGGTTTTGTCTGGATTTTGAGGATGAGAAGATGATTTGTTTGAGGATTTGAACTGCCATTGCAAAAACATCGACTTTCTACAACTGAAGCTCAAGTAGAACTGGTTCACTTGAATCTCATCCCATGTTCAAGTTTCAATAATGACGTTACGTTAATTATTATTATTTTAGTGCTGGTACTGGCCCAGAAGGCCGTCGAAATCTGCTGGAATTTAACTCAATAACTCAATCAGGGAAATAACTTAAAAAAAGTGGGAAATATCCCTCAGTATACGGAGAAAAGAGTCTACATATTTACGAGGATGAGGATGGACGTAAAACCCACGACCTTACGAAGATAGAGAACGATGATTATTTTATCACTAAATCTCTTCTATAATCCAATAATAATATTAATCTCCTCCGATATGATTATTTGTTTTTTATATGATGTAGGCACAAAACTTAGTAAGTACCACCAAGCTATATTAGACTATTTTACTACTTACCACTACTCTTCTATCGATTGACTTTTGTTACTGTCAAATATTTTGAGTTTTTGTGTTGTCTATTTTTGATTTGAGATTAATTATTTCTATAATACAGAGTGAAGTAAAAACATTACTTGTCAACATAAACCAAAAAAACAAAAAAAATCAAGAGAAAGCGAGAGAATGAAAATGCGACGGTCCAATCAACTCAAACCGATGATGATTTTAACTAGAGAAAAGGGAACATTGATGATGAATTCCACGGCAAGATAGACAATGAGTTTGACAATATTGATTAATTAAATTTGAGTTTGTTGAAATTGGAGGTTTAGTATTTTAGGAATTTTGAGATGAAAAGTGGGATGAATTTATGTTAGATGAGTATAGGTGACAAAACTGAATGCAAAAATTGTTTGAAGAAGACATGGATGAGAAGTTTCAATTAGATTTCGTGTTTGAAAAACATAAAGTTTATTTTTGTTTGAATTAGAGATATGTGATCGAGAAATGGAATATTTGTAGGAGACATGTGGTCATTTATTCAGAATATATGATATTTGTTCGGGACAAGTGATTTTTGTTGGATTGTAACAGCTTTCATGATTAAGGGATTTGATCTCTTGATCTTAGTCCCCATATTAAATTTGTCAAATTTGATAGAGTGTTACACTTTTTGACAAGCCTCTTCTAGGCTACAATTGGGCTGGATTTGACGTTAGTCCAACATTTATGCTATTATTTTGGGCTCTACTTTCAACTTAACTATGAGACCTATATAGAATTGATTTTAACTATTACATAATTATATTCTTTGTTATAAGTACCGATCTCTTAATTATTCATTATTGTTTAATATGAGAGTAAAAGTTTATACCCTAAGATTTATTTATTATTATTATTACCTGAAATGGTTTTACCCTAAGATTTAGATTAGTTATAAATCGACATAAATGTTCGTCATATTTAACAAACATAACCTCCAGTCAACGAAGGTTTTTGTTTTTTAATTATTGTTTTTCGTTTCTTAATTTAAATCCTCCAAAGCAATTTATCTCCAAAGCATGAGATTATTAAAGAACCAAAAACAAAACAAACAAACAAGATTTGCAACATTACCATTTCAGGAAAAATTATATCCATGGCAGAAAAAAATTTAGACACCTTCAACTTCAATTCGAGGTTGTTATTAATTATTTTATATCAGTTTTCTATTTTTGAAGTTTCTAAAATTATTTTTTCATAAATAGTTTCTGATTTAGGTATACAATTATCTTTTTTTCTCGAAATCGATACGATTATTTTTCATGGCTCGATAACATTCGATGACATAACGGCAACCAACAAAAAAGAGAATCAAATTGATCGTTTCCTAGAAAACTTGTGAGCAAGGCTTATATGAAAAATGCTATAATTCTAACAAAATTTTATACTAAAAAAACTGCCCAAATTTGCTAGGGGCATGGCCTAACTTGCTTATTCTAAAGGTTCACTACGTCTAAAATTTATGATAAATTCCTATAAAAATAAATTATGATTATTTTATTTTTAATATAGTTATAAGGTAATATGATATCCATAGATATAAGTGGAAAATAAGTATTATATAATAATAAATATATATGATGAAATTTGAAAGTCTATCATATATACGAATGAGAAATGTACTAACTACTTAATTCATAAATTAATGTACGGTTTGACATCTCAAGAATAGTGTTTATAATTTTCATTTTTTTTTTCTCTTTATCAAATTCCAATCAAACTTAAGTTATAAGCTTCAAGCTCGAATTCGATTGGAAGGTTCTCAAAAAAGGAAAAATTCAAATAGAAGTAAGATGTCCATATTCTTGGAGAAGCAAGAAGAACCACAAAAGAGATAGAGATGGTGAAATAGACGAGGAGTACTAGATGTTAAGTAGAGAAGAGAATATAAGATTGATCATGTCCAATAAGCACTTTTGTTCTTTCAAGTGCAAATGCTTCAAAATATCCAAATGAATGGATGTGGGCAACTGCTACAGAAATCAGTTGCAGTTAAATGGAAGATTCCAGATGTTTCTTTATAATTATATACCGATAAAAATAAAATGATATCACAATTGCATTATTGCTTACGAGAATTATTTATATTCTTGTCGTGTTGTCTCTCGTATTCTTGCTAAAACTATTGACCAAACGGATATATTCTTTCTCGCATTTCTCAGCAAGTTTTCAACAATTATCAGTCTTAAAAGACGGGAAAAAAAACAATTGGAATAAGTAATTTTATTATTTTAATTAAAGTTAGACTAGAATAACTTAAATTTTGATTTAAAAAAAAAGTAAGTTCAACATTTATCAATTCATTTTTATTTAATCTAAGGGTTGTTACCAACGGTGAATTCAATTACTTTTTTCATCATTAAATTAAGTGAAAATAATGGATGAATGTTGAAGTCTTTATTTTAAGTCAAGAGTTTAAGTTATTCTAGCGTATTCCTTTTAATTAATTAAGCACTCATGAGGACATGTTTATTATAGTGTTATTTTTATTTTCGTTTTTGAACTATTGCAATAAATTCGAAAGGAGAAAGAGATTATTTGAACCCCCGCTCTTTAGAATGTAAGTTCAGAGAGTATAAATGCATTAACTTTTTGTAAAATTAATGATTGAATATTACATTTTCACCCTTATGATAGGGATTCGAATATTACTTTTGCTAATAAAATGCCAAAGCATGGAAAGACTTCTCCTTATAAACGTATATGAAGTTGCATTTTAAATCGTGTTTGTAGTGTTTTTATATCACTAGGTCTTAATAAATCTCTAACTCAAGTAAGTCAAATTTAAAAAATTGAAGGAAAAAAAAAGATATAATACGCATATCACGAGGATAACCTCGTGTTCTTCGGTTGTTATTTTGAAGAACTCAAAAACCATTTTTGGTATGTTATGTAATTTAATAAAATATGTGTCGCATATGTTAAAATCTTTTCCTGGTATCTACAAATGACATGAAAACAAAATTTTACAATTTGTATAAGGTTAGGGAGTATGTACAACCTCATCTTTTATCATAATTATAAGTTGATAGAAATGATTTTAACCTATATCTAAATTATGTGATGCACAAATTAATGCTACTTTGGAAAGCTAGATTGAGATCCTCTCTTATTCTATTCTTTTTACTGACATAAAATGCTTAATGATAATACAATGAATGTAGAAAGAATAACATTATATTTTTTAAAAATTTATTTAAAGGTTTTGTTGAAAAGATGCATCAAATTAATTTATAGCAATCACTTTCGTTATGGGACCATGTATTGATGATGTAGTAATGATAAATCAATTTATTATATAATTTAATAATAAATTTTAATAGTATAATATTATTTATATAAAAAGAGAAAAAAATATTATTAATAATTGATTAGACATATCAATAGATCTATACAAGACAGTAAAAAGATCAATATAAAATAGGATCCTAATTCTTGAAATCGATAGCGGGAAAATATTAGATTTGTTTTCAAAAGTCAACAATAAATGCAAAGTTCTTCTACCTTCACATTAATTAGGATTTGAACTAGCAGCCACCCATGCCCCATCACCTGGCATGTGCTCGACACCCGCGCCACATCCAAACAAATCATTCATTTGTATAATAATAATAATAATAATAATAATATAATATAATAATAATTCTCTCATTATTTAATATGATTGTCCTCCCATACTTTTGTGTTAGTCTTTTTTCCACTTCCGTATGGATGAATCTCTCACATTTGATAGTAATTCCCCGGACCGCGTTATAGTGTGTTTATCCTAGTTGGTCCCGACTATTTTCTGGATCAATCATTAATTTGTATAATAATAATAATAATAATACGATATAATATAATAATAATTATCTTACTATTCAGTGTAATTGTTCTTCTACTTTTGTATGGATCTATTTCACTTGGGAGTAATTCTTCGAACCGCACCATAATGTATCTATCCTGATTGGTCCGACTATTTTCAGGATCAATCATAATTCTAAAAGGGAAAAAAAAAGAAATTAGGATTTGAACTTTTTCCTAATGTTAAAAAAAGTTCGAATTCTGAAACTAACACGAGAATTATAAATTAAGTTGTTTAACATTATTTGTTCACATGCCAAACTATTTTCCTCTTGGTGAACTAATTTTAAGTTTGCATGTGAACTGTTTATTAGTTTGCTAGGAACTGATTGTTTCGCAAGGAAGGACGTAGTTCGGGCGTGAACCAATTATACTACAAAAACTCAGTTCATAAGTTTGGTCCTACTTCAAAGCATAGAAGGTTTTTATGCTACCTACCGAGATTTTCAATTTGAAAAATATATACACTGATTTTTTAAATTTCCCCCTTTTTCCCCTCTTTTAGGGAAAAACTTATATCTGACTTGCTTTACTAAACTTAAAGACATTATCAAATTGATATATACTATTAAATCAAGTTAGATTGTGATATCCATTTTACAAAACAAAAGCTAAGAAATTATTCTAAACCATCAAGAGGGCCCTAAACAACCAATCTATAGTCTATTTCTTAGAGCATTATTTGTTTCAGTTCAAGCAGAATCAATTCTCCTTGATATAATGTCACTTGGGATTCGAATGAATAGATGCCAAAAATTGAAGTAGGCGTTCAAATTGAAGATATATATTATAATACAAAATCATACAAATGGATTGTACTACTATATTTTCTTTTTAAATATGTATGGACTAGGGGTTTATCAAGATCCATGTAGATAAAAAGTTATACATGCAGTTTAGATCTCTACTCCAATAATTGAGATAATTTACTCCTACAAGATCGAAAATTAGAAAAAATTATACATAAAATATATATGGTGGGACTCAATTCCAATCCACGAATACAGACAAGAGATGAATGCTATTGAGTTAAAAGTGGTTCCAGATAGTATAACTAATTTATACAGTAACGAATAACGAGTGCATATACTTAAAAAGGTGATAAAATTTTGAATCCAATGACCGTGTTTGTTCTTTTCTTTATCAAGAAAGTGATATGCATAGACAGACTATCTAGTTATTCTCTATCCTATTCAAAGGGATATGGATGTCGACAAACCTTTATTTTATTCTTGATGTTGCGAATTTGATGACCATATCTTGTATCAAGCAATGAGATCATGTAATCAGATGCTTTACAATTGCGATAAATGTATTTGAAAATGGATATCTCAGCATATTAGCTTAGCTTCATTGCGTTATTTGCGTAGTAATTTTGGTGAAACTTTTCAGATGCTAAATTCTCATTCCCTCAGAAAACCATATAGATTTGTAGTAAGCGAAAACTCTATCTAGATAAATACAAACTAAATTCTTGATCATTATTCGAAGTTTGAAGCTTTTTAATATTCCTAGGTAGAGAACATTTCTCATTGAAAACATCTTATTCTTACATGATTCTATTATAAAAACTGAACAAAAAATATAGATATATATTCAGAACATATTTTTGCTAATATTCGTTCGATTCATTAAGTAATTAATAAACAATTACAGGCACCGATAAGATTAGTTTAATTAGTAAGAGGTGTAGCGAGTGAAACTCAATATACAGACACTGTATAGGAGTCACAAGGATAATTACACCATAATTTTAAGGGAGCCTTGAGATATATATATATATATATATATATATATATAGAAATAAAAGATTGATTTATGTTGGAGTCATGTAGATAAAGAAAATTCACATATATGAACCCGGAAGAAAAAAAATGCGTGTATACTAATGATAAAAACTACATATAATAATGGTAAAAAAAAAAAAAAAAACTATATGATTATGATATTTAGCAACATTATGATTTGCAATAATAACAATTTTGACATTAATTATAACTTATAAGGATAATACTATTTCCCTTTTATAGTTTGATATGATACCAAAATTTTTCAGTATTTTTAAAATCGCTAATGTATCCCTTATCGATTTATAAAATAAATCAAATACCTCTTATAGTTAATGAAAATATTCAAAAAATCTCTTACCATCAAGGTTGACTTTAAAAATTAAAGTTTGACTTTTAACGTGAAAGAGCAAAACTATAAGAATATTTTGGGTATTTCGATCATTTCAGTAACGGTAGTAATAACAGTGAGTAAAATAAAATTTCTCTAAACTATAGAGAATAATTAACGATTATGTCAAACTATAAGAGGCAAAAAAAATTTCTCTAAACTACAAAGAATAATTGACGATTATGTCAAACTATAAAAGGCAAAATAAGATTAATCTCTTAATTATAATATATAGGTTTAGAGGATCATTTAAAGTGAAAACTAATATATATATATATATATATATATATATATTCTTACATGGGACGTGACCCAAAATGCCAAGTGTCTTCCCTTTCTTTCCTTTCTACTCATCTTAACGTGTAATTGGATTCCTTTCAATTCTAGACTCCCTCACCACCATTTCCCAAGCATAATTCCTTACTTAGCTTCATTTTCAAGCCAATCCATAAATTAAAAACCTAATCCTAATCCAAAGAATATTAACTAACCACACTTTCTATCCTATGAACCAAAAAAACCAAACCCCTTGTAACTCCATATATATATATATATGCTCATTGGCGGTCCATTGTTGAAGCCCCCCAAAAAGACATCAAAAAGGCATCATGAAATACAGTGAAATTTCCCATTTTAGCCACCCTCAACACAAGCTAAAATTTGAGTACAGTGAAGTTCCATTCATGTGTGATGGCTGCAAGGAAGTTGGGATAGGGTCTAGGTACAAGTGTTTGATATGCGATTTCGATCTTCACATGCACTGTGCTCTCCCTTCTCCTTCAATCTCCCATCCTTTCTACACCAAATGCTCCTTCCAGTTCCTCTCCAGTCCTCCGGGTGACACGCCGCGGTATTGCAACGCTTGTGAGAAGGACGTTACTGGTTTTGTTTACCACTGCAACTCATGTGGGTTTGATCTCCATCCTTGTTGTGCAAAGCTTCCAGTGGTGCTTGATGATGGTGAAGTGAAGCTGTATTTGTGTAGGAAAGTGAGCTCATCGTGTCACAAATGTGGACGTAAAGGGAGGAGTTGGAGTTATAGATCTTCATGCAAGAAGTATAATCTTCATGTGGCTTGTGTTAAGGAGATGCTGGTGGAGAATTGGTATGAATTGTATTTTGGACGAGGGAAGAGTAGGAAGTTGGAGACTAGAATTCCTAGTTTGAAGAATACGCTACAAACCCATCACAAAAAAAGCAAGGGGAAGGTGATGAAATGTTGTGAGATGGCTGGTTTGGCCGTGCAATTTATTATTTCAGCTGTGCTAGGAGATCCAACCGCCCTTATCGCTGGTGTTATCGGGTCGTTGATGTCTAGAGGTTGATTTGATCTCAACGTTTTTTTTTAACATATATTAGATAAATTTAGTTATCTTAGTAGTTAGATAATTTTACCAATCAATAACAATCATTGAGTATTCACCACCCTTAAAACATATCCAATGATTGTTACTGAAGAGTAAAGTTACCCAACTAATAAGGTAGACAAACTACATAAAATTGGAGACTATTAGTAAAAAGAATAAAACTCGAGATAGGTCTTTATAATATGTTAGATACTGGTTTATGTTACATTCAATCCATGTTGGGATAAAAAACTCAGATCAGGATAGGATCCTGATTTAGGTCCCATGTAGTTAAGGTTAATCCGTTGAAAATATTGTTGGATTGATGCTCTTTTAACTGTTGTTTTGGTAGGAGAGTATGCGGAACCTTTGGATAGTGGATAAAGGTTCATATGCTAGCTTCTCCTGTATTTGAATAAATTCTATGTCACCTAATTAGCCTATGTTGTGAATATGCCTATGTTTATTCTTGTACTATATTCCCCTGCGTAGCCTATCTAATTGAGAGTCATAATAATTATATCAAGAAACACAAAATTAGCCATAAAGATATCATTATTCCCTTCAACTAACGATTACAATTACAACTATTCCCTACATATAAAATCACTAATTAATTATATCTTAAAAAAAAAAAAAAATGTTTCGCTTGAATTTATTACCAAGATGAATCAACTACTGTGTTGAGGCCAGAAATTTGTACGAAGATTTTTTCGGTATTATCATCGGACATTATATTGATGCCCCTATAGGCCCCCTCTTAGCTCAGTTATTGTGCAACAACTCATGCAAAACTATGGTGGGATTCAAGTCACTGTAAGTCTTAAAAAACAGAGTGTATTTAGGTAGAATTTCTCAAGTTGGGCCATTTATTGACTAAAATGGGCTGCCCACCATCTAGTTCAACCAAGACCCAAAAAATAGAGTTGCGATATTTTCACCCCTGACAAATAATATGTACACCCCTGTCGTGCGTGCACCACTTAAGCACATCCCATATACATTATTAAATATGCCATTTCTTTTAATCTTGAAAAACATAATATAATTATAATATATATATATATATATATAATAAGTAAAATTCTACGTCTCCACCATTCTACACCCAAGCAGTTAAAAGATGCAGGCTGTACTCTATCGAATGAAAACGGAAAAGAAGAAAAAATTAAACCATATATATGCATGTTTAAAATCTTTTGCCTTTTCATTTATCTTTTGATGGAGTTTAGCTTCCATGAGGATATTGCCTCCAACTTAGAGGAATCGAAATGATCTGGAATCGGAATGAAGTATCGGAATCAGAATAAGTTGTTTACTTCAACTGTAGAAATTGAAATCGGAATCAACAGTATTCCCATTGAGTTGTTTACTTTACTTTGGAATCAGAATTTATTAATTATAAATAACAAAAATAACCTAAATTAAATGGATTAATTATAATAGTATGTCATTTTTTATTATAATATACAGTTTTTTTTTAATATCAAACAAAAAACTGTACATTACAATTAAAAAAAATTACATATTATTTTAATAGTCCATTATGATAATTAAGAAATTTGTGATGAAAAACAAATGATGTACAATTTTTTTATTATAATATACAGTTTGTTTTTAATATTAAATAAAAAATTATACATTACAATTAAAAAAATACATATTATTTTAATAGTCCACTATGATAATTAAAAAATTGGTGATGAAAAACAAATGATTTATAGTTTTTTTATTATAATATGTAGTTTTTTTTTT
The DNA here is from genome assembly GCA_022984855.1 of Dimocarpus longan. Taxonomy (NCBI): domain Eukaryota; kingdom Viridiplantae; phylum Streptophyta; class Magnoliopsida; order Sapindales; family Sapindaceae; genus Dimocarpus; species Dimocarpus longan. The sequence continues at coordinate 26,884,128 of CM041020.1, forward strand.
TTTAATATCGAATAAAATTGGTTTTTCCTTATTTTTTAAAGAAGGGTATAAGAGACTTTTCATCTTAGTAAAGGGAATGAGAATGAGATTCCTAAATAGGTTGGGGGGAATGAGATTCCCATTCCTTAACCCCAATTGATGCGAGACCCACACTTTTATTCCCATTACGGAATGAATTTTAAACAAGTAAACACTATCAATCAATCTCATTCCTCAATCCGTGAAATAAACGCGTCCTTAAGGTTTTGGCAACCTTAGGCAGTAAACTTCTCCAAATCTGAGTTTTCTACTTTTGGTCCTTATTTTTATCTAATCTTATATTTACGTTTTATAGTTTTTTTTTTTTTAATAAAAAAAAATTAAAGATACATACAATTTCATCTTTTGGTTTCAAAATATGTTGTGGAAAAGCAGGAAGAGTAAAATCTGAGCAGAGATCTTCAAATGGGGCACCACGAAAACGCAAGTCAACCATGGCTTCCTGATTATCATAATTAACCAGTTGATTCTAAGGCCCTGTTTGGCATAGCTTTTGGAGGGCCCAAAAGCTTTTCTAAAGCCCAAAAGTGGCTTTGAGCATTGTTTGGGTGAAAATTGAAAAATGGCTTTTGATACCTGGAAGCTCTTTCAATGGAAGCTGGCTCCAGTAGCTTTGTGGAAAAGGGTTTCCATGAGTAACACGGGAAGCTGTTTTCATTTAAATGAATTTTTCATAATTCCCATTTTAATCTTAATGGAATGAACAACAAATCAAAAATGTCTTTCATATCTCATTTGAACATTTTTCTCTCAACTCCAGCCGGAGAGATTGGATCTCCATCGGTGCCTCTCTCTTCTCATTCTTCTCTTATTTTTCTTCATCTTCTTCACCGATCGACGTCTCTCTCTCTCTCTCTTCTCATTCTTCTCTTCTTTTTCTTCATCTTCATCTTCTCCTTCTCTTGCCCAGATACCCAGATCGACGTCTGGGTATCAGGCGTCTGGGTTTCGATCGAAACCCAGACGTCGATCTGAGTTTCCATTTGGAAACCCAGATCGACGTCTGGGTTTCGATCTCGAACAGATCGACGTCTGGGTTTCGATCTCGAAACCCAGACGTCTCCTTAATACCGGGCCTGGAAACCCAGATATCGATCTGGGTTTCCAACCCAGACAGTCGCCCGTCCGCCGTCGATCGGAATGCTTCTCCTGGTTCAGTTCGACGATGATGACAGTGGAGACCCAGTTGGTCTCCATCGGGCAATCTAGACCCGTTTGGGTCTGCAGAACGTGTAATGTGGTTGATAATGGATTTTTTAATTTTTGATAGATTTGTTTTTGTGATGTTTTTTTTGTAATGGATTGGGTAAGATTGATTGATGATGATGAATGGTGAGGTTGATGAAGAAGATGATGGATTGGGTAAGGTTGATGAAGAAGGGTGAAGACTGTTTTTTCTTTTTTTCTTTTTATTTTTTGAAGATTGAAGATCTGGGTTTAAAACCCAGATCTTCAACCTCTGCAAACCATGTTTTTTGTATTAATTTTTTTTTTTCAATTGTTCAATTGTTTTTTGTAACCAAGGATGATCTTCAATTGTTTTCTTGAACCTGGGTAAGGTTGATGAAGAAGGTGATGGATTGTCCCAGGTTTCTTCATTTGATGATGACGATGGATGGTGCTAGGAAGATGAACTAGATCGATTTAAAATAAAAAGGGTAAAATTGTCATATTATAATTTATAAAGTTTTAAAATGTTTCAACCAAACAATCCTAAAAGCTCTTCTGGATTTAAAAGCTCTTTTGAAAAATATAATCCAAACAGCAACTTAAAAGTTTTAACTTTTATTTCTCTTCTTCTACTGTCAAAAGCTAAAAGTAAAAGTTATCCCAAACGAGCCCTAAATATTGTTTCCGGCAAACAAGGACATGCAAATCCTAGTTTATCAAAAAGTGAAGAAAAAGTAAAATAATTATAAAATATAATATCTTTTAATTAAAATATAATCATTAAAATTAAGGGTAATGATGAAATTTTGAAAATATATAAATTTTGAAGTGTATCTACAATTTTAGAGGGGTGTAAATATTGCCACTCCAAAAAATATTCCTTTCAAGTCAAACAACCGTCTTGGTTTTTAAAATTATGTTGTGGAATTTGTTATTAGTAATATTAATAATGCATGCTCAGCGGAAAACGAATTATGTTTAATTGTTTTGCATTGTTTTTCTCATTGTTTAATAAGTTATTAATTTGTACATAATTTAACCCAAATTTGACATAAATTATAACATTAATTTGTAGAAGACTCATAAAGCTTAAGCGAAGGACAATATTGACCTTTTATGTGAGGCTGCTAGTAAAACTCAAGTCAACTCTTTGATGCCAATAAAACCAATGAAATATAGTGTCAGTTATTTAGTGCTAATTCACATCGTTTTCACTTATTTGATATTAATTTTTTATTTTCTATTTAATATCCTTTAACTATTTTAGCATCCTTGGACAGTAGTGGATCAATCACAATTTTGTTTTAATTCAAAGAATACTAAACAACACTCCCTTCAACAGTAGCTCAAATTCAAAATATTATCAAATTGAATGATAATTCTTTACTTTCAAACCATATTGCTAAATGAAAAATACTTCTAATCATGTAAAAATTAACCACACTCAACCGCACCTAAGTTAATGGATCACATTTATACGGGTGGACTGCAGTTAGAGATGAAAATTTATAATTGGAAAATAAATTGACGAATCAAGAGTGAACGAGTAACATAATAAAGTAGTGATCATCAAGTAAACAACTACAGAAGTGGCATGGTACATATTCATATCTAAAAGCGAAAGCAATCAAAAGAAAATTAACCTTTAATCGTTGTGGGACATGCAAGGTTTAATTAATCAAACCAAAGGCCAATTAGTCAATCTTTGAAAGGAACTTTGCCAAATCTTTTAACCACTCTCTTGACTGAGATAGGATTAAGGTGATGGTCGTGACTCACGTACATGATATATTCGCTTTGTAACAATTTTCAAATTTTTGGCCTTGTCTATTTAGAGAATGACATGCCGCAATTACTTTAATAAGCAAGAAATAATGAGGAATCAACAACTTAAAAGACTAAATTTCAAACCATCCATGGAACCTTAGTTTCGTGAATCACACTTTGAGCCCATTGTTTTATGTTGACGTCAAAAGCTAATCAATCAGGTTCTTCAAAGCCCAATATTGTAAAAGTGATCAAAACAGTACAAGAGGTAAATAAAAAGCAAAGAAGAAAGCAAAGGAAGAACAAAAAACAACAAGCTTTTTAAGTGATTCAGTCAATATATGTCTACGTCTACTGTTCTTTTCTCACAATTTGAAAAAAATAACGGTATAGTTTCCACTTAGTATTTCTCTTTTAATTTACAATGAAAATGATCTCCTATTTATAAAAGGAGATGATATAATTAAATGCAATTAATATGATAAATAGTTAATTAATTAATAATTTTCAAGACTGACATGTAGCAAAATCAATTCCAACAGAATTGAGCTTTAATATAGCTCATGCTTAGTAGTTGAGATTTTCTCAAATCACGCTGCAATTAGTCTGAAATAATTTCCTTAACGTGCACGGCATGCCATAAGCTGAATTTGACCTCGCTCTGGGTGAGCTGAAGTTGCTAAGGATGTCAGACAACGTTAACTTGGCAGTAATATACGATTCCAGTTTAGCGAGCTTGACGTCGCTATACTATAACATGCGTGAGTTGGGAGTTAGGCAATCAAGGAGTTCGCTTCTACGCGTTGGTAGCTTGGTTTTGTCTATTGGATCAGTTTATTGAACTTTTATCAGCCCATTTAGGTGATCCAGAAAATACCCATAAAATTTTCTTTTGCTAGTCAATTTGTTCTATTGATCTATTTCGAGGACATATCCTTTTCACATATATAAACATTAGTGTAGTAAAACACATATATATGAAATGAACAGTAGCTTGTAAGTTTGTAACATTGAAATTTATATTAATTTGTCATAATGATCGTAAAATTCGTGTAGTTTAATATTTCCAAGTTCATGGAATTGATCCACAATATCATAAAAGAGAGAAAATCATATCATCATTACAAAACTTTTATTAAGATCCTTCTTGTTTAGCAGCAAAATTAATGAGTTTTAAAAATAATATTAAACTATTAAAATGAGTTTTATTAATATCACTGCTGTCCGGTAGCTATAATTTGTAGACAAAAAGTCATAAATAATAGTTCGCATCACTTGTACGTGAAATATTGTTCATTAACACGATAATGTTAAAAAAAAATATCATTCGAAGGGAGTGAAAGATGCTGAAATTCCGAGGGAAGGAGCCCACCCGATTGACAACCATAGCTTTGATAGCTGCTTTAATAGCCGGTCAATAGTTTGATTATAATTTTTAAAGCCTACACCAATTTTTTGCCATGCATTGGAATTTTTTCTTTTATTTGGTAAAGAGGCGGATTGAGGGGGCCTGTATGGGCCATGGCCCTCATGCCTAAACAAAAGTTAATAGTTATTTTTAGACCTAATAAAATTTCCTTTAAACTTTATTACCCCTTTTTTTTTAAAAAAAAAAAAAAAAAATTGCCCCCTACTCAAATTTATTGTCTTGATGTAATAACCTCCCTGGATATAAATTTCTAGCTCCTCTAGTTTTGTTATACCTTCTAGATCAAAACCAGTGGTTAAGAAAGTGCTTGTTGTTATATGGTCGGCCATCTAATGATTAGTAAGTAGATGATATTCACTGACTAATCGATTTGACAGTCGGTCAACAGTCAACTCGTTGATCGATGATCAAGCCTGTTTAAATTTGTAAAAAAAAAAAAATTATTAGATCAAAATACAATTACCTGACTATCTAATTAATCCTATTTTCAACTAAAAGAACCTAATCAGTCTTATTAATATACCCAAAAAAATCATTAAGTCATAATTCATAAAACAAAATATTAACAACTTAATAATTAATATAAGAAAAAAGAAAAATAATAATAATAACAAACTTACCATGGTGATGATAACGAGATGGTGGCAGTGGCAACAGACCGATGATGAAGGTAAGGGTCTAATCTGATAAGGGTTTGCAAAAGAGGAGGGGTCGCGGTTTCGAGTAAGTGCACTGATCTGTTTCATGTTTGCGAATTTTTCATTTTTTCATTTTTTTAATTGGGGACACTAAAGCAAAACTGTTTTGGAAGCACTAGAACAACTTCGTTTTGATAGGCTGACTAGTTGGTCCAACTCGATCGACAAGTTGACCCAATTATTAGAATCCTCAATTTAGGGGTTCTTGGGTCACTGGAGTGCTTTTGAGTGGCTTCTCAAAGAGAACTTGACATTAATCATCGAGTTCTTATACACAGATCAAAATTCAAAATTAGTTCATCCATGTTCTTACATGGTGTTGTTTATACTTAATCAATACGGCTTTATACCTTCGGATTTTTCAATAAACTAAAGCTTTTATAACGAAAAACAGAGAATATATGTGTAGTCCAATGAATCTTTCCAAAATACAATGTAAGATGGAAACCTAATTTTATCATTTCTATCTTGACTTATTATCCGATCAAAATCTTCAATCTTATCAAAACACATATACATAAATTAATTGTATTTACCGAAGAATATTCAATATTTATACTATTAATTACTAGCTTTGTACGCTGGCGATCCAAATATTAACTATTCTCAAATCCTTTAAATACTTGGGTACCACATCATATATAACAGTTAAAAAACTAGTTGAGCAAATATGTATGTGGATTGCGTGTCATTGCTGGAGTAGAAACGAGGTCAAAGGAATGAATCCAAAAAGATCACAAGTAGAGCCAAAGAAAATATAGGGCATAGCATCTGCTTTTATAAATTGTTTAATAATTAATAATCCAATTGTGGAATTGAATGAATAAATTCTTTTTTATTATATTGCTTGAAGGAATAATCCAATAACTAACAATATCTGGTTAATAATACAATCTAAACAATTGTACATAAAAGCTTCTATATGACATTACAGATGGACACATTAGAAGAGAAAGGACACACACACACACATATGGGTAATTGCAGTTCATGTGAGTCAACTGATGTGGTCACAGCAAAAGTGGTCATCCAAGATGGTAGGCTTCAAGAATTTGCATGCCCAATTAGGGTTTCACAAGTGCTAGAAAAAAAACTCTGACTGTTTTATCTGTAATTCAGATGATATGGACTATGATAGCTTCGTTTCTGCGATTAATGGTGATGAACAGCTTCATGCAGGTCAGCTTTACTTTGCCTTGCCGATAAGTTTGTTGAAGAATCCTCTCAGGGCTGAGGAGATGGCTTCTTTGGCAGTCAAAGCAAGCTTGGCGTTGAAGGCAAGTAATTTTGGTCACCAAATATGGTGTGGATCATCATGTGGGTTGAAAAGAGTCGATGCTGTGGTGTATGCTACTAGCAATAATAACGTTTTGAGTCAGTTGGTCGTATCTCTCGGCATGAGTTAGTTGTTGTAGCAACGAGAATAGTGGCGGCAGCACAGTTGTTGGCAGCCGTGGGCAAGGATTTGTGGAGAAGAAAAGAAGGCATCGTCGAGGTGGTGGAGAAGGAGGTAGTTTGACCACAATTATGGAGGATATAAGGATTGATTAAGGAGATTCCAAAGGAGAATGTAGATCCATGGCATGCTTCATAGTTGTATAATCCTTTATTGATTAATTTGGATTTCCTTATTTTTTCTTAGTACAGATACCAATAAGTTCACATTTTAGATCTGTTTCACAATTTCATATTTAATTTCCAGATGTTAATCAATTTTTTTTTTTTAAAAAAAAGTTGTCCGTCGTTAATTAAGAATTTGTACAAAGTTGTATTGCATTTTCTTAGTCATTAGCGGTTTGTTCTGGGTATTTACATTGTCATTTGTACGTATAAAATATTGCAATCCATTGTTATAGTTTGATCGAGAATTTAAGAAAATGGACTGAGTTTTGTTATATGTTTAAAAATTATTATTAATACATGTGTATTTACCCTTGATTATGGACATGACATTCCTAAAATATTGCAATTTAAATTTTTAATCCATTGCTCTTTAAACAAGTTTTTCTGGTTCCACACTAATAATAATAGTCTTCTGTCATAAGATCTTTCGAAAGCCTAGGAATAGGATAGCTAAGATGATCAATATCTAGAGAATCAGTTTCCTTCACCATTATCACAAGTTTCAACCTTTTATTTTCAGTTGCTTTTTTTTAGGTACTCTTAGTTATTTGAGCAATAAACAGCCGAAAAAAGAATGACTCCTTTTAAGAGTCAAAATTAACACGTTGATGTGAACGTTAGGAGAAGATTTGAGAGAGAGAATTCCAAGTCGAGAAAAATATGACTTGTGTTGCTGAATGTAATTCATAGTACAAATCATAACCATTTAATTTGAGATGATTGTTATTTACGTTAATAAATGTAACTTGTGTTGCAAGTCGCGACCATTTATCCTAGACAATCGTGACCTGTGTCACAATATGCAATCCAATAAACAAGTCGCAACTGACATGTTTGGTACGAGCTGAAGTAGAATTTTAGATCTTATATGATATTATTTTTATTTAGGTTTTGATTTTTGATATTATTTTCTTAGTTATTTGATATTACCCTTAGATCATACCATTGTTTAAAAACTCGACCGAGTTGATCGAGTACTCATCGAGTTCTCTCCGCTCGATCGGGATCCGAACCGAGAACCCCCAGATCGGGGGGTTCAAATCGGTTCCTATAGAAACTAGGCCCGACTCGAGCCTAACTCGACTCAACTCGAGCCGATTCGGCCCAGCTCAGAATCGGTCTACTCGATCTTTTTTTAATTTTTTTTACCAAAACGATGTCATTTTGGTCCTTGTAAAATCGGCACTTAGCTTTTTTTTTTTTTTTTTCTTCATCTTGTTTTTTTGTTTTTTATTTATTTATTTTTGTTTTTTTTTTTACTTTTAAGTTTCACCACTCTTTTATGTTTTTCATGTATATATTTGTTTAGGGCCGAATGATGAACTGATGATTGAATATTGATAAACTAATAGATTATACAAACTATATTTGTTTAGGGTTTTGTACATTTATTACATAGGAATTTAAATGCTTGTATTATGTGTTTCGATTTATCTTATTGGTTTTATACTTGTGTTTGATAATGAAAGAAATATGAGAGATTTTAAGTAGTTTAGATGTGATAGATTTTTGAAGTATTGTTATTTTTGTATATTGCAAGTGGAATTATTGAAAAAATAGTAGTTATATTACCGAAATTTTTAAGGTTATAATTACGTAATTGTGTTAAACTAGTTTTGGAGGTTGCATGAGATAGATTTAATGAGTTTTTATAGTCATATGATTATATTTTAATTATATAGAAAATTTTTAAATTTCATTTTTTACAAATTTGACCCGGTTTGACCATTGATAAACTGTTTAACTATTGACCGATGGTCAAACCGAGTACTCTCCGAGTTGCCGAATACTCACTGCTCGTTGCCTCGTCGGTCGAGTCACAAGTAATGAGTAACGAGTTTTGGAACATTGTTTGATATTATTTTTTTTTAGAGTTTTATTCCAAAAGAAATCATGTTTGCTAAAGGAATGAGAAACTTAGCAATAAATATGAGCTTAAACTTACTATTTGAATTCTATTATTATCTTGTGGAGAATAATACTAAAATCTTGCAGTTTGATGTCAAAGCTCTTTACAGCTTATTTCGGTTTTTCTAAGTATTCTTGTTTAAATTTCCTTGCGCTAGATCTAATCAATTCTATGATATAATTCTAAAGAATCAATCTACAAATTTTTGTGGCTAGTTGGTTCGTTTTCAATCCTAACGTATGAAGTAAGTAAGGATAGTTAGAGCTTACTGTTCGATCTCTGACCAGGCCCTCCACACATATACATGTACATGTGAATTGTGATTCAGTCCAAAGCTTCTTCCACCTTTAATCTGTTGACAGTGGTCCGCAAAGATATTTGAAAGCGGCTGGCAAATAACGGCTTAAAATGAAAATTATAAACTTCTCTTTATATTATGAGAAATAACATCAGAAGTTTCCAATACTACGTATACAAGCAAAGAAAGCGTGGGTGCAGTTACCAAGTCTTTTCAAAAACGTAATTCAAAAGGCAAAGGAAGAAGAAGCAGGGAAAGAATAAATTATGATTGAAGAGATCAAAAAGGCAGATAACATGCCGCGTGAATCCCATGGAGAAGGAACTGAGCAGCAGCTACTTAACTTGATATATGTGTTGGTCATTTCTAGACAATTTTTTTTTTTTTTTTAAAAAAAGGTAATTGGTGATGTAGTATAAAGTGTGATGTTTCCATATATAAAGTGACGTCTAAAACGACACTATGAGAAAATAATTAAAAGAAAGTTAAAAAAAGAAGCAATAAAATATTATTAATTATTGCTATTAAATTCGTAAATAAAGACCAAACAAATGCGTCGTTATTGATAGGTACTTGTAGATCGATCCCTGTTCACACTTGACACCATAATTAGCCAAGCTAGATTAATTAAAAATTGATAGTTAGGTTTCTGATGATTCTCTTTGAATGTTTTGGATTTGCAAAGTGAGTTAATTTTTTGTGTAATGAAGTGAGTGAGAAGAATAAAAGATTGCGCAAATCGAAATAAGTCATGTTGCTGCACATTGCACAAATTTATTACAATATTGGCGTTTATTAGGTTGAAATCGGATGTTTCAAAAAAATTCATTGTTTTTTACATTTTTTATGAAATTTCAGATGATTTAGTGTTAAGTGTTTTATATGTATTTAATGAGATTCTTTGCCACACTGACGTTTCGTTGGAGAAAATTTCAAAAAATATTATCAAAATTAATATGAATTCTAAGACTAGCATCAAACTATACCTATAAGTTTTGATTAGCATCATCATTCTTGAAGAGAAGCGCAATACTAAAAGAAAGTATAATTTAGTTAAAGGATTCATCAGACTAGTCAAGAAAGAGCTTTCGGACAAATTTCAAAGATTTTAAAGAGGTCTATGGAACTTCCATATAAGTTTACACTAAATAATCAAACCGTCCAAATTCATTTAGTCATATGCCATTTAAAACAATTTAAAAAAGTACACGACCAAACCCAGGAAAAGTTTATGACATAATAAACCAAATAAAATAAGAGACTAATGATCTAGTTCCATCTGTAACAAAAAGTTGAAGTCAATGAAGATGGAGGAGTGTAAAAAGAAAGACAAAAAAAAAAACAGAAACAATAATTGAAGAGATAGAAAAAAATCCAGAGCTTGGCACGCGCAGAAAAGGAAGTGCGAAATTTCAAATTGATCCAAAAACACAGTAATTTCCATTGCGCTCCCATGTATCGACCTCGATGCTTCCCTCTATGAATCCTCAGCCAATGTAGATGTCAATTCGTGAGAGTCGTGACACATACTGTACTGAATTTTCCTGGCAAGACCACGACACATCTCTTATTCAAAGGAATTTTATATTATAAAGTATTCATTTTCTTAATTTTATTTTTAATTAAATCTGAAAATACTTTTTTGATCGGTTAAGAGTTTAAATTCTACCGTTGTCCTAAAATATAATATATGAATAATTTTTTTTTTAATTTAATTAAAAAAAATTAAGAATATGTAGTTGGATCTATCTCTTAATCAGAAATTGTAATTGTTTTTAAAATCACTCGGATTTACAAGAATACAGATTTTGTAAGTCAATTGGCTCTAAAATTTTAACTAAGGAATTATTGATATCTAACTTTTTAATTCATAATATCCTTTATCTTTAATTATTTATCATGATAGTTATTATTTTTTTTTTTTGAGAAACTATTATGATAGTTATTAATCATTATAACTAAGGAATTATACAGACAAGACCAAGACACATCTCTCTTTTCACAAAGGAATTTTATTTTTCGAAATGATCACTTTCCCAATTTCATTTTTAATTGAACCCAAAGATGTCAACGGCCGCGGCCTAAAATTCCCAAATTTCCATCCTCAGAATTTTAAGGAAGATTTTGATGATTTTTTTTGGGATTGGGGAATGGGATGGGATGGAATCCATCTCCAAACAGGTTCTTTCATCCCAATTTATAATATAAAAATATAAAAGTATTTATATTTAATAATTTTATTTATTCTAACAATTTTTTTTGCAATTTCTCCTAAAGATAACTTTATCATATATAATAATTTTATATTGTTTAAATTTTATTTTGATATATGTTATGACTTATATAAAAGAATTGTAATTGTGATATAATATTGTAAATATTAAGAATTTATTATGCTAAAATTTTGTGAAATTATATTGTGAATTATGTTCCTAATTATTATATATATAAAATTTTAGAGCAAACAAGTGAAATGAGAATGAAAAAAAACAAAAAAAAAAAAAAAAAAGGATATGAGGAAGCCGATATTGGGGGTGGGAGAACCCACCCTCAAATGCCCCCTTCTCAATTCCCCTACATGGGGTTTGAGTGAGAATCAGTTCAGAGTGGAGGAATAGGGATCGTGGAACCCACCACCTCAATCATAATTTGTTTTTGTTGGTGTATCTAATTAAACCTTCTAATATCTAATCAGATATTTTTTCGAGTATTGAAACTAAAATTTTTTTCATGACCAATTAATCTGGAACGGTTCAAAGTGATGTTGAAATTCTAACTTAATAATTTTTTATATTTAAGTTTTTAACTCATCTTTAATTATTTATCATAATAGTTAATTACTATTTAGAAATTTGAATTTAATAATCAAGATATTCTAGATCAACGATGTGAAGATCGTGATGAAAGCTATATGTTATTATATTATGATCATGAATCATGACCATTGTAGCTTATTCTGGATTTATACTTATTGAATTCGGATGTCTACATACCTAAAAATTTACATTCTATCATTGAACCATCCATTAGGTATAAGTAACTATGCTAAATTAGATCCGTTAAATAGGAACCACATGCACCAATCAATCAATCACTGGACTGAAAACGAGTAGCGTATAAAGCAACAAAAACACCTCCACAAATATTCACGATATAAATAGAAAATTTCAGGTTTCAATCCTTCAAACATCTTTCATTGCAGGCAGAACCTGTTCACGCAAACAATATATATATATGCACCAAACCATCCTAATTAGCTGCCATGCCAATATTGCCATATATATGCATCTAGAAGAAGCCAACCCACTCAACAAAATAGTATTATTAAATTTAATCACCAATGGTTATCTTTAAAATATTGATCTAGAGATACACAAATTTATAATAATAAAAACTTTTAAAGATTGAAATTAGGATAAGGTCCATTATGTGCACTTTAATTCTCTCTTAACTCACTCTGCATGCACTTCTCTTTCACATAAATAGTGAAGGATTTGCAATCTACAATTCACACACACATATATATACATACGTGCAAAGTTTTTCACTTGATGTCCTCAAAATAAATGTTCTTGCATCTTGCATTCAATAAATCTTAAGAGTCTAATTTCTTTTAAAAAAAAAAATCATTATAAACTAACTAAATTTACAGAATCTTGGCACATCCTAATTATTTTTTTAGCAGCCTCTAATCCATAATTGTATCATGTACTAAATCTCAATATACCATATTAAAAATACAAATGCTAATTCTTTCCAAACAAAAAAAAAAAGAAAGGAAGGAAGGAATACAAATGTTAATATTATATAATTTCTTTACGCTTTTTATAGAAACTCACTGTTCAAAAGTCAAATCATTTTCTTACAGTAATGTCCCCACTAATTATTCCTCAACTTTCTCTCCCTATTTATATCACAATCTCTTCTCTTTCTCCCTCGCCAAATCCAATCCATTTTCTCTCTGATCTCGCTTTGTAATCTCTCTCTCTTTGTAAAAAAATGGGAAATTGTGCATCTCCCCAGTATGCAAAGAACAAAAATAGTGCAAATTCAAAGAACATGATGATCAAATACTGGCAATCAACGGTCAGGATTGTTCACCTGGATGGGAGGCTACAAGAGTTCCGGCAGCCAGTCAAAGCCGGCCAAGTGCTCTCTCAGAACCCCAAGACCTTCCTTTGCAGCGCAGAGTCCATGTACGTCAACTTTGTTCTCCCTCATGTGCTAGAAGATGAGGAACTTCAACTGGGTCAAATTTACTTTCTCATGCCACTATCAAAATCCCATGCTCCCCTAACGCTCCAGGAGCTTTGTTCTCTGGCCATCAAAGCCAGCGCAGCTCTCTCTGATCACCAACTCATCACCAGTAATGGGGTTAGCTACCGGACCCCGTCTCAGGCCTGCCATGAAGTCCCCGTAGGATTTGGTCAGGCACCGGTCAGGCACAACCAGAAAATTGGTATATAGTTTTGGAAATGGAATATGGAAACGTGTGGATTCGTTGTTTGAAAGAAGAGCTTCAACGAAACAGACGTCTTTTTAGTAATTTTTTTTTTTTTTTTTCAAATGTTTGCCTTTAGATTGTTGTTAGTATATAGTAATGTTAATGTAGCTCTTGATAGAATACTTGTAGAGGCCAAGCTTTTGGAGCCTGATGTGTATACACATGAGAGTTACTTAAGCTGTGGATTTTAATTAGGAAGGACAAAAACAGAGTCTTGGTGTTATGTTTGATGTAATTTGCACCACATGAATTAAACAAGAAATTCATACTAGTCACCTATGCTAGAAAATTTTTACTAAAATTTATGTCTTTTGATCTTATAACTTTTTTGGTGTTATATGTATTTTTAGGCTACCGTAAATGGGCTGGTAAAAGCCCAGAGGCCCAGTAAGATAACATGCTAAAACCGTCTCAACAGACAGGGAGCCCAAGTGATTGGTCCAAAGAAACGGGCATAACTTTGTGCTCGGATGTCAGATTGGCTATTATAATATGTTTTCGAAAATGGATTTTCGTGCTCTATAGCGTGGCAACCGGGGGTTTCCCGGTTAATGCCGTTTACGTCCTCAAAGTTACTGTTTTCATGGATGTGTTCTTGAAGTTTACATTTGCTGACAAAAAGTTCTGACAGCAACCAGCAGCGACAAGGCGTTCAGATCTGCTTGCCCGGCCGATCGCTCGGCTGTCCGCTGACAGCCTGCTCGCTGACATCCTGACCGCTGATCGCTGATAGTGTGACCGCTGATTCTGTCCGCTGACCGCTATCCGTCAGTCTGTTCGCTGGCCGCTGATTCTGTCCGCCAGACTGACTGCTGATTTCTCCACCTGTCCGCCAGACTGACCACTGATTTCTCCGCCTGACCGCTGGTCGTGTCCGCTGAGTCTGTTTGCTCAAATCTGCTCGCCTGGGTCTGTCCGTCCAGAACCGTCCCAACTCATGGACAGCGTGACGTGCACGCGCCAAGTCCTTCTCAGAATGTTAGCAGCACGATTTTCGGGGATCTCATCTACCATGTCAGACGACTCAGATTTTGTGACAGAAGACTTTGAAAATTGTAATATGTATTTAATACTTTCCTATTTAAGTTGTACTATTACTGTAGCTCATGTTCCTCCCGATAATTATGAGTGATTTTCATTGTATAGGGGGGGTTTTCTTTTCGAGCTCTCTCTCTCTCTCTCTCTACTGTTTTCTCTCTCTACAGCTGTAACAAAATGAACAGTAATAACAGTGACTGTCCTGCCCCTCACCGGAGTCGGCGCCGTGAACGTAGGCCTTTCCTTTGGTCGAACCACGTAGATCTTGCGTGCCTTTCCCCTTTATTTCTTCACTCATTTTCTTCTTCTTCCTCTCTGTTTCTCCTTTCTTTCTCTTATTTTCTGTGGATTGCAGCTTGGGCCCAAAAACAACCTCGTTGACTAAGGAAAACCATTTTCCGACGTTAATATTTGGTGTCAATAGAAATGATAACACACTAGGGAAGATATTTTTAGATGTATGTTTTTTCCAAATTTTTTATGAGTTGTTCTGTGCAATGTCGTGTTAGGCTCAATTAAAAAACTAGGAGCCATTAGAATTCCTGTCTAAATCCATCTAAAGAGTGAGAATTAATGTCTGAATTAATTTTTGTTCTAATTTGAATGTTTACAATGAAAATGATTGATAACATGAGATTGATTAATGTTATACACTTTAGTGTAATTATTTATTGAGATCGTGAATTTGAGTCATATCTTTTTTAAAATCATAAATAAATTATAAATTTGAAATATGTGAAAAAGAAAAAAGAAAAGGAGAAAGACTATGAATAGAAACATTAAAAGAGAATATACATGCTTTTGTAATTATAGTAATATACTCTTATGCATTATTACAATAATTAGCTAGATTTCAAAAGGCAAATGAATAAAAATATTAGGATAAAGGTATTGCATCATTTTTATAAGAAAAGAATCACAACGTTTTCCTTTCTTCAGATATATATATATATATATAACTTCTATAGATAGTACATTTTAATTTTAAAAAATTAGGACGAACCAATGAAATTTATAATTTAAATTGAATAAGAGAGAAAATACAATAAATGGATTTGATTGGTTTATCCTAACTTTAAAAAAGTTAGAAGGTACTGAACAAAACTTCTATGATTAATGTTTTCTAACTTTTTAAAGTTAGGATGACTCAATCAAATTCATCAATTATTTTTAAATTGAAAAGAAGAGAGAATTTGCTTTCAAATAGATAATACAATTAATAGATTTGACTGATTTGTCATAATTTTTTAAATTTGATAAATTTATTTTAACAGAAAATTTATTTTTAAAAAAATAATGTAATGGATTAATTTATTTTAAATTTAATATCAGCGACATAATTTTTAATATAATTTTGGGTAGCCTTTGGATCTACCACTAATTAAATCTAATTTATTTGTTTCAACAATTTAACGTCAATAAAGTAAAAAATAATTTAATGATTTAAAATGACTAAGTCACTACACCTAACATGCAATTATTCTGTTTAAAGTAACTTTTTTTTTTTGCCCAAAAAAAGTATTGCTTTTTTAGTTTTCTTTTTTGTTTTTTTTGTTGAAACAGTGCTTTTTTTAGTTTTCACTTTTTTCTTGAATGAATTCGTCAATAAGATAACTGTGGGTTCGATGGGGAATGACTTGAGTCTTGAGTCACTTCACTTGACGTGAATTCCTGTTGACCAGGACAAACCCACTAACTCTTTTTGCTGTATTGCAATTCAATCTTTTTCTTGGGTTATCCAAATTCTGTTAGCAAACGCTTTTTTCCTTTTTTTTTTTTTAAATAAAATATAGATAAGAATCTAAAATTGAAGAATTACAATCAAGTCCAGGTCCTCTTTAGCAACAACCTACTGACTCTCTGTTTGATGAATCCTATGAAAAGTAAGTGAGATAAAAAAAACTTTGGAAGAAGTTAGCTAGTGTTGTAAAGATATTTCCCAATGCCCCTATAAATTGTAAAAAAAACAAAAGAGGTACCATGTAGAATAAACAGACGATCTATTAAAATAGACTTTTTCAATGCAACCGTCAATGTTTACTATCAAACTAAGGTGATAAGAAAAAAAAGCTAGACACTATCAACATAACCATTTATTTTCAAAGAGTCTATTAAATGGTCTAACTCAACAAAGTGTGAATGATAATATACTTGAGAAAAGTTTTGAGGTTAATAAAAAAAATTTCCATGGTCTCATATGCAACTTCTGCCGTTCTTCATCTCCTTGTTCTTCATATGCCAACTCTTGCCACACCTAGTTGCTCGCCTCTACCTCATCTCCGACTCCTAGAATTGCCGCCTTGTCGTCGTCGCTCTTCAAGGTGCTAAGTGGACTCATCACATCTCCTTAACTATTCTGATTTTTATTTACTTTTTTTCAGTTTTGTGGTGAATTGGAGAAGATCGACTCTGACTTCTTTGCCCATTGAGAGTATCTCAAATGCAAATGCGGATTGTCTTTTAAAAAAAATGGACATATCATTAATATTAAGGAAATGTACATCCTCTGTGGCATAAATATGAATTGATAGACACTCAAGTCTAAAAAAGTTCTCCAATGTTATTCTATTCATTTCAATGATAAATAGTCAAATAATAATATATTATTAAAGTAAATTATTATAAAATATTATTTTATGGAAGTTTTAATTATTTATTGCTGACATGGCTGTCAATGAGACCATCTAGAAATAGAAATTGAGGTTAACAGACTCTTTTTTTTTTTTTTTTTGCCACGTCAACTTGATAATGGTTATAGAAGTTTGTATTGGAGAGCTTAATTTTAACACTTTATCAATTTATCTTATATGACACTCCATTTTTTCACAATCCATACTTGCATTGGAGATGCTCTGAGACAAAGAGCCCCTTCGCTATTATGTCCACTAATCCATTAATGATTTGCCGCCGTCAATCCGAAGAGCTTTGCCATTTGGATTTTTTTTTTTTTTTCCAGTTTTTTGGCGAAACTAAAGAAAAAAGAATCTATGTTAAAGTAAAATTTTGAGTTTTTAATCCATTTTTTGGTTATGCAAAGTTGAAAAACTAAAATGTTTCCATTTTTAATTTTCCTTCTTTTTTTTTTTTGGTGATTGAATTGATTTGATTGTTTAATTGGTTAAACATTGAAGCCAAAGACAGACTTATCAAATGCAAAATTTGAATATTTATGGGATTTTGATAGTTTAAACTTTAAAATGAAAATTTTTGTATTGAGGAAGTTTTGTGGTAAAAAAAAAATAACACACCTCATCAAAGTTTGTATTTTAAATGGAAGCATTAGAGGACAAATTTTATTTTGATTGTCCATCTGTGCCATGTAAGATCAAAGATGTAAGTCTCTTTACATTGATCATATCATAATTTTTGTTTTTTTTTTGAATGGTAATCAATGAGAGCATTGAAGATGCTCTAAGAATTTGAATTTAAATTTAACATTTGTAATCCAACTTAAATATGATATATTCAATTTAAAATTAAAAAGTTGCATGTGTTATATATATATATATATATATATATATATATATATATATATAACTTTTATGTTCAGTGCCTCTTAGATTATGATGAATTAATCGAATTCATCAATTACATTATCTTTCTTAAAACAAAATTTATTTTCTATTTAATTCAAATGCAAGAAGTTATATATATAATAATAATAATAATGTAATACTTTCTAAAAATTTGTCCAAATGATGTGACAAACTGATTTGTAACTATTATATTAATTTTATGATGATATATAGATGATATAGTAATTACATATAAATTTGCTACATCATTTGAATAATAAATTCAGACAAATTTTTAGATAGTGTAACATTACTCACACACAGACACATCTAGTGCTTCTTAAAGATTAAAATTATTTACATTTAATTATTTTTGGATGAAATAAGTCATTATTTCTGGATATGATATAAAGTACTTTAGTACAATATTGGATTAGTTATAGTATTAGATCTAGTTCAAACCCATGTTTGATAAGAGCATGAGATTGAAAAAAACAATCTCATCTCTTTATATTATTCTACTGTGGTGGGTTAACTCTAACCCACCACAGTAGATAGGATAAATTAAGAAGGAAGGAGCATGATGGAAAAGGAGAGAGAAACATTGAGGTGTTTTGGTTTTGACAAGATGGAATCCACAACTTGTTGCTAGTATGGTCAGGTTTGGATAAGGTAAAGATGGCAACGGTGCTAGTGAGAAACATGATAAGGCAGCGATGCTGGAGAAGGAGGAAAGGCGAAGGCATTAGAGAAGAAGGATAAGGTGGAGGCAACGGGACCAGGTTTGGATGCGGAGAAGGCGACTACCAGCTCCAATCTTCTTGACACGTCGAATCTCATCCACAGCTTAACACTTGTCGCTTTCTTCTTCCCTTTGGCCACACTATTAGCTCCATTAGCTACAGTGACGATGGCGTTGCTTCCTTCACCTTCTTCTTCATTTGATGCTTGAAGCATAAGTGTCGCAACACAGGTATTCTTACTCCCAATTTGCAATCATTTGATTTTTTTTTTTTTTTTAAAACATAATTTATTTATTTAAAATTAATTTTATCAAATCCCTTATTACATTGAATATATCGTATTGCCCAATCCCATACTACATAAATACATCACAACACTAATATATTTAATCTAATTATATCTAATCTAATCCAATTCAATTCCATGAAAATAATCAAATTTAATCCCGTATGTCATATAGAGCTTATATTTTTTTATTATATAGGATAAGGTAACAAATCTTAGGATTTTTTTTTTTTTTTATTTTAAGAAAATTATCAAGTTTTTCAAATAAATTAAGAAATTTGTCAAGTTCAATACGGTTGAGGAACACATTCACCAACCGCATAGCTTAATACAATTCAAACCTTATAACAACAATGCTAACATCACCTTTTTTTATCTTCTATTCAACCCTTCAATTCAATGCACAATACAAATATTGAATACTAAATTTAAGAAAATTTTTAAAGTGATTAGGACTTTGTATCCTTAAGGTCCCATTTGATTTGTGGAATCGGATAGAATAAGATGAAACAAGATTGGATTGAATGAGATTAAATGTAATGTGATGAGACAAAATGAGATTAAATAAGTACTATACCATGTTTGGTATAATTGAAATTGTATTGGATTGGATTTGACTAAATTATTATAATATTTATGTAAATTGATTTTTGAGTCAAGTATAAGAAATCAAACTTTAAATATATTTAATATAATGTAAATTATAATTAAAATTTTTTAGATAAATTTATAATTGTAAAATAATTTTATTGTAATAAAATGCTATATTTTAATAAATAAAATATAAATAAAAAGAATCCCAAATGAATAGGTTTTTGACAACCCATGTACTCACATGAGTTTTCAAATCTCATTTATTTAGGATTTAAAATAACTACGCGTGTAAGCTCCAGAAGGAAGGTCTCCCTTCCATATCTGATCCAAGGTGTGGGCAATGGTGAGAAGGAATTTTTTTTTTTTTTTTTTTTTCCTATCCCACCAATTTACCCATCTTTGAAGTGCACCTTAAAGGTATACGATTGTAAATCCTGTGGGTTAGGATTCAAATATTGTTATAATATATAGAACTCTCAATCACATAAGATTAAGAAACATATTCTTTCCATTGGACAATTTGCGAAAGGGTGAGAAGCTAGAGAGTAGAATATTTTTTAGGGATAATACCAAAAAACCGATTCTAGATTGTGAAAATGTCTATTTTACCACTTTAGTTTCATTTTTATCCAAATTATCCCCTACCGTCAGTAAGTTAACAAAAATGTTAGAAACATTGTAAAAAGACAATTCTACCCTTGATAAAACATTTTTATTTAACAAATAAAATAATTATAACATAATATTTTAAATAAAATAATTGATTAAAATAAAAAAGAAATCCATCTGGCCGTTTTCATCTTCAACCTCCGATCTCCATCTTCATCAATCTTCATCACCAACCATTCAACACACCAGCCGTAGACTCCATAAAACCACTTCCGCCTGCTGCAATCTCTTTCTTTTTCTTCTTCCCCCACTCTTTTTTCTCTCTGCCTATTTCTTACTGGATCTGATTGGAAACCCAGAAAATTCTGGGTTTCTAGTGACTGGAAACCCGAAAAATTCTGGGTTTCCAGTCATTGGAACAATCACAGTGGAAACCCAAAAAATTTTGGGTTTCCAGTGACTGGAAACCCAGTGTCACTGGAAACCCAGACTAAAAATTCTGACTGGAAACCCAAAAAATTTTGGGTTTCTAGTCACTGGAACCCCAGAATTTTTTGGGTTTTCAGTGACAAAATTTTCTGGGTTTCCAGTCATTGGAACCCGCAGAAATTCTGGGTTTCCATTTTCTGGAAACCCAGTGATCATCAACCCAAAAAACCACATTAACTTCATCATCTATTATTGATCATCAACACCATTACTAGCAATCATCAACACAATTACCAACCAAAATCAAAATCATCAAAAATCAACAACCAAAATCAAGCAAAGTCAGCAACCAAAATCAACCAAGCAAAGCACAGCACCGCAACCAGCCAACACCAGCGAGGAGAAGCAAGGCGAGGGGATACCGAGAGGGAAAGAGTGCGTCTAAGTGATAGACCGGTGAGGGAGAATGAGAGGGAGTGAGTCGTCCGTGTGAAGGATCGGCGATGGCGAGGACAGACTTTGAAGAAGGACAACAACCCAGGGTCATCGACGGTGTGGGCTGGTTGTGAGAGGGAAGCGTGTCGACTCGACGATGGTTGAATGGGTGCGTCAGAGTCATCGGCGGTGAAGATGGGTGACGGTCGCGATGAGATCAGTGGAAAAGAAGAAGAAGAAAAAACGAGAAAGGAAGAAGAAGACATGGAGAGATGGTGTCGTCGGCGGCGACGATGAGGAGAAGAAGAAGATAAAGAAAAGAAAATGGTTTCCAGATGGTTTTTGTAAATAATGTTTTAGATTTTCAGATTTTAATTTTTTAATTATAATATTATTTTATTAAATTTTTTTGAGGGATTTATTTTAATAAATTTAGTATGATATTATTATTAATTTTAAAAAGTTTATATATTTTTAATTTTCATATTATATTTTTATTAATTTATTTTAATCAATTTTAATTATTTTTTTTGTATTTCCCTTTTTACCCTTAAAATCAACCGGTCAACATAGTCAACTTAACGGAATCTATGACCGTCAGGGGTATTATGGTCTTTTTATGTGTCTTTAGGGGGTATTTTGAAAGTTTTTATTAGCGTTAGGAGGGATTTTGGATAAAAATGAAACTAGAGGTGGTAAAATAGATATTTTTGTAAATTAGAACAGGGTTTTTGGGATTATCCCTATCTTTTATGGTGTGTTTACTTCATTGAGTAAACAAAGGGAATGAGGAATGAGATTGATTGATGTTGTTTACTTGCTTAAAATTCATTCCGTAATGGGAATGAAAATGTGGGCCCCACATCAATTTGGGGTTGTGGAATGGGAATCCCATTCCCCCCAACCCACTTGGGAATCCCATTCCCATTCCCTTTATCAAAATAAAATGTCCTTTATACCCCTTTTTAAAAAAATAAAGAAAAATCTATTTATTTGATGTTAAAAAAAAAAAAAAACTACATATTGTAATAAAAAATCGCGCACTATTAATTTTTCATTACCAATTTCTTAATTATCATGATGGACTAATAAAATAATATGTAATTTTTTTATTATTATTATATGTAGTTTTTTATTTAATATTAAAAAAAATTATATATTATAATAAAAAACTACACACCAAGTTAGTAAACTATTAAAATAATATTAAGTTTTTTTTATTATAATATGTAGTTTTTTATTTGATATTAAAAAACAGAGCATATTATAATAAAAAACTACACATTATTATAATTAATCCATAATTTTAATTAAGGGTATTTTTGTAACTTATAATTAATTCATTCTGATTCCAAAGTAAAGTAAACAGTTTAATGGAAATAATATTGATTCCAATTTCGATTCCTGTAGTTGAAGTAAACAACTTATATGATTCCGATACTTCATTCCGATTCCAAGTCATTCCAATTCCAGATCATTCCGATTCCTATTCCGATTCCTCCAAGTGAAATAAACGCACCATTATTGTTTTCAATTTTTTATATATGTTTTTAGATGCATTGAGGTACGCTTATTTATATTTATGTATTAAATACAGATTACTTGATTGCATACATATAAATCTAACAAACGAAAAAAATTTTTTTTGCCCCCTTGACTAGCCGAATGATAGATAATCAAAGACAATTTTGTATTTAAAAATGGTGAACAATAAAATAGTGCTGTATAGAAAAAAATAATAATAAAATGATACTATTGAAACTCCTTTAAATTTTGTAGTGCTATTTCCGAAGCTACGTGAAATTTTAATGCCACTGAAAAAGAAAGAAGAAATCTACAATATTTTTATGATCTTAATTATAATTTTTTTTTTTAAGAAAAAAAAATGGCCCTAAACAAGTTAGTGTTATATTGAAATTTGTCGACATTTGTGAAATTTATATTCATTAATAAATGCATAAGTTAGAGATTTGCATCCCTTTCGTAAAAACGTGAAGGAAAATGTGCCTACAACTAAGTAGATATATTGCAATTATAAGTTATGGTCAACATCTGGATTTTTAATGTCTACCAAAAAACGAACAGTAGTGAGATGATTCTGTTAGATCTCAGTAGCACCGTATCGATCAAACCTTAACTTTTGTAAGCAAAAACATTAATTAATGGAGCAAACTTGCAAGAAACTAGAGGCACAATTGGGGCATATGACCCCACCAGACCTTGATCGGCTGTGTCTCTATATAAATACAAGCGGTGAATATTGCTAACCATATGTATATTAACGACATATGGCATTGAACTTGAGCTTTGGATTCTTCTTCAAAACCACATATTAGTCTCTCGAAAAACAAAAATCTTAAAAATTTGCAAGTTGTAAAATTCTTCCGGTGATGCACTAAATCTAAAATTTTCTACATCTTTAATGAGAAAGAACCTAATCCTAGATGAAGTTTTGGTAGAGTAGTTGTAAAACCTTATTTTCATATTAATCCACGGTAAAAATTCAAATTTTACTTAACTAATAGAACAAAAAATGAAAGCAATCTCCCCTTAATTGTAAAAGTAATTGGACAAGACTTATAATTAAAACATTATTTATATAAAAAAATATGTCAATAAAAAAAAAATAAATCATGAATCTAACCAAACATTAATAAATTTAAACTATATAAGCATGAAAGCAGTGTGGTGCCACAGAATCATTTTCCTCACAACATTCAATCTCTCTCTCTCCTTCTATCTCTTTATCTACCTATCCATCTCTCTGAAGCACATTTTCATATGGGTAACAGTACATCTTCTGGTCAGTATACAAGGTCGGGACGTGGAGGCGTAAATGGGTCATCAACAGCCAAAATAATTCACTTGGAGGGCAACGAGATGCAAGAATTCAGACTACCAACCAAAGCAGGCCAGGTCCTCTCACAGAACCCTAATTGCTTCCTTTGTAGCTCAGATTCAATGCAAATTGACTCTCCCTTGCCTCACATGAAAGGAGACGAAGAACTTCAAATGGGTCAAATTTATTTCCTCATGCCACTTAGAAAATCCCAAGCACCGGTTTCTCTACCAGAATTATGTGTCATGGCCACTACGGCCAGTTCATTGATGGGGTACTACTCACCTAAAACACCATTGCATTATTCAGATGAAAATGGTGCTATATGTTGTTGGGTTCCGATTCGATTGAGGCCGCCGGAATGCATCTCGGTGACAAAGGGTAGCCGGAAATTGAGGGGTAACTCACAAAAGAGTTAAAACATTCAAATAAGTACTTAAGCAACCACGGCTCCTTGGTGTTATAGGCAATTATCAATGCCTTTTTAGCCAACTATTACATAATTGTGGTATATTTAATTTAAGATTTTATTAAAATTTAAATAATTTCAGAAGTTTGAGTATATTCAATAATTTATATTTGAATGAATTTAATTGAAATCTAGACATATTTAATCTAGATTTATATGTATTCAATTTATATTTATATGGAATATAATAAACTTTAGTTATATTCAATTCAGATTCGTTTGAATTCAATAAAATTTAGTTGTATTCATCAAAAAATCATTGACTTCATAGATTTCATTTAAGTATATCATTAATTCTCATAAAAAATTCATTAAATTTCTTAAAGAATTCTAATAATATTAATATAGAGTCTAAAAAATTTGTGAATCCTATCAAAATCTATCATTAAAAAAAAATTCATTAAATTCCAATAAACTCTTGATTGAACACACCCTCTCAATTTTAATTAGGTTCGAGCCACACGTGTTTGAAATGGCTTAATTAAGTGATTTTATTCAATTTCCAGTTTTGGTATTGGTACTAATTATATAGGAAATAGAAAAAACAAATTGAAGTTACAATGGTTCAAGATAGTTTAATGATAGAGAGCATTCATTCAATCTTATAATTTATTATATTTAAATTGATTTACTAGACATAGTAATTTGTATGAAAATAAAATAAAATTTTGGAGTTGCGATTGGAGATAAAATATTATTTGCAACCTTATTTTGTTTTGTCTTTGCACAGTTGGTGTTAATAAGAAATATTGTGTTTGTGTTTAGACTAAAGTATATTCTCTTTATTGAATTGAAAGTTTCGTTGCTTTTGTTGTACAACAGTACAATAAAATATGGAAGACGGTAATTATAACTTATATTTATATTAAGGAGAGGCTGCTGTTGTGTAGTGTCACTTTAATTAGTCTCATCCAATAATATCCAATTCTCTGAATTGTTTTAATTAATTCATGAACAAAAGATTTTGAACTACTAAATATAATACAATAATATTTCTAAAAAATAACAGTACAGCCACTATATATGTTCTTTTATCTACTTATTTCGATTATCATAATATAGATAACAACTAAGATTGGCATGGTTTATTTAAAGATGCATTGGCTCCTCACGCTTAATTTTTAATTCCACAAGATTCCTAATCACATATAGGAATAAATTATAAAACAACGTGACCACAATTTCAATACAAAAAGAAATAAAGTATATATTCACTCCTCCCTTATATATTTTATTAAATTAGTTACTAACAAATTAATATGAAAAAAACATTTTCCCTATGTTATTGAAGCAAATATAAGGATAATGTATAAAATGTTTGATCTTGACAGTTCAGATAGATCATCAACTCATTCAATAACAAAGTTGTAAAAGTTAAAAGTAAAAAGATATAAAAACAAAAACCCTTAATTAAAATTTTAATACACAGACATGTGCATAATACCTGATTTTTTTTTTCTTAACAGTCCTTTAATGGCATTAAAGGGGAGAAAGATATTCAAACACAGAAGACCGTATGTAAACTTATTGCTATGAAATTTGGGAAGACGAAGCATTAATTTACTTATAATGTCAGAAAATCTAATTAATTAGGATGAGGGCTTCATTTCAGATTTGATTGCAGCAACCAACTGATCATAAGCTTCTCCCCATGCATTCTTCATTTCTGTTGACCACATCTCTGGCACTGCTTCCTTTAATGTTTCCAGTAGTGCAAATTTTGTCACCTGCATGCGGCAACATTTATATAATAATAATAATAATTACTATCATTGACTTCTTCTGTGTTTTATGGGGTTAAAATATGAATGATTTTGTTCTTTTTTAAGAATTCATGAGATCAGACGTTTGGCATTATGTTTGTACAGCTATTGTAATGCTTTATTTACATTAAAGTTGTAAATGACAATAAATTATATCATATATATATATATATATATACCTCGAAATGTTCATTAACAACACCGTATTTGAAGTGGACAGCACCTATTTTTTTTAAGCTTGATTCTCTTACTGTTACTTTCCCAGCTTTACGAAGTTGGACAGCTGATTCACAAGTCTGCACCAACATAACACAAGCCAAATGTATCATACAAAAAAAGCTTGTAAAAAAAATGTTGATGGTGTGTTTAATATATTTTAATTAATTACCACTTGTTATAATGATAAATTAATCAGAACAAGCCAAATTAAGGGTATTGTTGTGATTTTAGGAAACAATATAAGAGAAAAATTCCCTTATATATTTTTTTAAAAAATCCACACTAAGATTAAAGTTACTATGTAAATTGAATCTTTTTATGTTTTTAAGTCAGTATGCAAACCGAATCTTTATATATATATATTTAAAAATTATCGAAATCTACACAATTTGGATATATACTTTTATAAATAAAAGATAATTACTTAAGAGAAAATTATTTATAGAGATTGTAATATGTGGTGGAAACGAACCCCCAACTTTTTGAAGATTAGGAGGGTACAAAACCATCTCTATTAATAAGCTAAATCTGAAAGGACCAAATTGTAAGAATCTATAATTCAAATTAAAAGGTCAATTTATGAAAAGATGAATATATAAATTCCTGAACGTTATGAGCATTGTTATTCAATTTCACATATTAATATGCAACTTTATATGATTTAAAGTCTGCATTAAAATTTTATAGGACGAGGACCACAAAAGCTACAAGATAGCTATTATAAATTTAATATGGGTATTTGTCCCTAAAGGAACAGCTGTAAAAGCCTTAAATTAATATTCAAAAGTTACATTTAATAAAGTTTTGTCACGCTGAGAAAATAGTGGGTCCACAAACTTAATGTGAAGTTGTTGAAATATAGACAAAAATATATATATATATATATATTTATATATATAAGGGGTTATGTGAGAAGGCTTACCATTAGGAAAACAGACATGGCATGGGCCTTGAGCTTTGGGTTCTGCTCAAGAGGCACATTTGAGTCTCTCAAGAATGAAAACAGCTTCTGGGCCGATGGTGCAATCTCAAATATCCTGTATATACAACGCAACCCAATTTTGTTTCAATCAAAATTTGTGAAAAAAAAAAAAAAAAAAACGCACGCACGCACACACAAACAAACAAATAGAAACCTCCCAACTGGATTGTCATGATAGCCAATCCACTCTATCCGCGCAATACCGGGTTCGAGTGCAACATCAGTCAAGAGATAGATAATTTTATGTTAATCTACTTATCTACGAACAATTCCTTATAAATTCCTCTAGTTGATAGAGAGTTTTATTCACTTAATGTGAGTCACTCTTTCCTTATTATAGGGTTCTGATAGTTGTACTTATATTTGTAATATTAAAAAAAAAATTGAAAAAAAAAAAACTTGCATTAATTTAATTTCTGATGTAGATAAAAAGGAATATAAACTTTGGCTTACTTCAAGAAGAATTTGAGGCCCAACTCTCCAGCATTCTTCTTCATTACACTCCATGACTTGACAACTAGAGCTTCTTGCTCTTCAGTGAATCCTCTGCTGCCTTCACATGCATTCATGGCCATTGTTTTGTTGGTGCACAAGATTGAATGTGACATAAAATTGTTCTGGAAATTGGTGTTGTGTGTGTGTGTGTGTGTGTGGATGTTGGTGACAATATTGCATGCAATTATTTATAATGCGAAAATTATATCAAGTTGAGATGAAATTGATGAGGTAGCTTAACTCTTCGTGGCATTGAGGAGCCATTCTTGCTGGCAACGTTCAGAAACCAGGGGCTGTTAATTAATTTCTAGCAGATCGACCGAACATGGTTTTGGCTGCTTGACTTGGGTTGGATGACGCATGCACTGACTGGTTTCGTTGACAAACTGATCAGTATTCCATTTACGTGTACAAATTATAATCAACCTTTATAAGTTAACAGTGTTAAGACCATATGTTAATTGTATCAAAAAAAAAAAAAAGACTATATATTAATTTTTTAATTTATTGAGAGATTTAATCTCTTTTTACTGATCCCATTTTTAAATTCAATGAATCATGCCACAATTTGACTAGTATATGTATCCTTATCCATGTCTTTATTTTCTTAAGTAAAAAGTCATTATCTCTCCCTTCAATTTCAATCCAAATTAAATTCTCATCTGAAGACCAAAAAAGCAATCAATAATATATTTTCAAAAAACGACAGATAAAAAAAAAGAAAGAAAGAAAAAAGAGATCAATTTGGAGAAATATGAATTTATTATTACAAAGGGCATTAGGCATACAATAACATCTCATCAAACATGATCATACAACCTTTTCCACTTTAAACTCATTAAAAAATATATATATTTAATCAGTGGTGATTAAGTAAGTACATTTATTTCAAAAAAAAAGAAAGTAAATTATTAATTTGGAGGTTTCATTTCATTTTTGATGGCAGCAGCCAATTCATCATAAGCTTCTGCCCAAGCATTCTTCATCTCTGCTGACCACATTTCTGGTACTGCTTCCTTTATTGTCTCCAACAAAGCATACTTTGTCACCTACAAATGTTCTCAAAAATATAAAAAATAAAAAACCATGTCGCACTCTTAAAATGATCAAACTATGTTCTGTACTAAAATCATGATAGCATAGACAAACAAAATAATATTATAGGGAGCAAATTATTTAATTATTACCTCAAAATGTTCGTCTACAACACCGTATTTAAAATGAGTAGCACCTAAATCTTTTAGATTGGATTCTCTCACAGTAACTTTGCCTGCCTTTCTAAGTTGCACTGCTGATTCACAAGTCTGCAATGTTACATATTATTTTAATGCGTCAATGGTCAGTGAATTTACAATTCCTATACAAATATGCAGTCAACAAAGATCCCACCATTTTTTTTTTTAAATAGAATTGCATATAATCTAGACACCATTTACTGGTTGTTGAGCTAAAAGATACAAAAATACGAAGAAAAAGGACTGACCATAACAAAGACAGTCATGGCATGGGGTTTCAATTTTGGATTTTGTTCCACGGGAACATCTGAATCTTTTAGAAATCTGAACAGTTTCTTAGCTGATGGAGCTATCTCAAAGACCCTGAAAAAATTTTCAATTCAACATCCAAGAAATTAAAACATGAATTGAAAATATATAATATAAATTAAATTAAAGACTATGATGATGACCTCAAGAAGAACTTGAGACCAAGTTCTCCAGCATTTTTCTTCATAGCATTCCAAGATTTGACCACCAAAGCCTCTTGCTCTTCACTAAATGCTCTCACTTTGAATCTTCCACTCCTCCTCCCCACACCTTTTAACATATAAAAACAACAATATTATAAAATTACAATTAGAAGGAGAAATTTTTGAAGAAAGTTAGATTAGTAGTACTACCTGTGATTGATTTTGGACTTGTCCTGCAGACAAGACCCTTAAATGATACATCTCTCCTGATCCATGCCAGGTCCATATATTGTTGATGAAATAATCTTGATGAGTTTTGAGTGGCACAAAACTTGGAAACATTCCTTGCAACATAAATTTTGGCCCCAGTAGCTGAGATAAAAAATTTGTTATTAGAAAAAGAGTTTAACCGAATAACATAAAAGGATAAAATATAAGGGGAGATTTGAGATATAGTAAGTTACTGACCATTAGAAAGCTGCATGGAGGTGGGATTTGAAGCAAGAGTGTTCATGTCCATGCGATTACAAGTAAAGAATTGAGAGATTGTTAGAGCGTTCTGCACAGGAATAGTGTAACAGCACTTTCAAGGGACTATCTTCACCAGATGGCTCCACTTAGCAAAAGCAGAAGCAGTTAATCAGGTATACATAAAAAACACCAAGTTGGCCATAAAAAAAACAAACACAGAAAACGCACCAAGTTGAGACTAAAATAATAATAGCCTTTCAGGGTTTGACAGAGCCAAACTCTGTACATATATTTATATTTGTTATTTCAAAACAGTGGGCTTGCACATACCCATGGTTTTGCCGAAACCAACCAGAATGAACTTAGAACAGCCAAATTATCCACAACTGTGAGATTTAAGGTGAGTAGAACCCAACATTGTTAATTTAAATATATATCTATATCTAACTAAAAATTGAAATTTAAATGTATTCTAAATATAATTATATACTGAAATTTGTATTATTATATGTTAAAAATGCCAAGTTATAAAGAAGATATAGATTTTCACCCAATTATATATTAATCTCATTTGCTTCATGAGCGGACGAGCAAATGTTAGACCATCCCATCCAAGTTTTTCTCTTAGAAGACACTTCTTTTTACTTCACAATAGTCGAAAACCTGCAGCTTCAAACATATTCTGGAAATAGGAATACTTGGAATTCAGAATATAACATCATCCCAGGTTTTGAGATCCTAGAATCAACACAACACCAAGCCGAATATAGTACCATTTTTGCATGCAAATTTTTAAGATTGAAATTTAAAACTTTACAATCATTGATTTTGAAAATTATGTAGACAGTTCAGACTAGTACAACCCAAAAATTGAAAAACAGATCTAGACTCAAAATTACAGAGATAGAAGTATGATGCTCAGGATGATCATCAAATGCCGATGAGAGGGAAACTACCATTACAACATGTCAAAGAAGGAATGAGATATACAAAAGATAGAGAATGAATCGACTTAGCCAGACCCGAAATTTATATCTGGCTTCATGGCGACTGAATCAAACGGGATTTCAACTCTCTCCTTCACAAGGCATCGATGCTCACCGTTCTCAATCACAAGGACTTTCCCAGGCGGGCATTGAACAACTGATTTCTTTTCCTTCATTGTTGGTTGTTGAAAGATACTCAAAACCTTGAAACAGGTACTTCTTTTCCCAAAATTTTGCCCAAAACTAGTCATGGTTAATACACATGCCACACCAACCAGAGGGAACACTGTTTTAGCCACCAAACCAATGAAGTGTCCAAACCCTTTCCTTGAGGTTGTGGATCTGGTTTGCTTCTGGTTACTCTCACATTCATTCTGCTTCTTTGCTTCATTTATTGGTTCACTGGTGATAACTCCATTTGGTACAGACTTGCGTGCGTAATTAAGTTGTGGCAGATGACCGTTGTCCAAGATCAGTGACTGTGGAACGCGACTTGGATAGGGAGGAAGGAGGAGGTCATTGTCATGCTCCACTGTTTCACCAGCAAAATTAGACGCTTCATGTATCACTTCCAAGTGCTCCCCTTTATACTCCTTGAGCTTCTCTAGTAACATTTTGCGGCTATATTCAATTTCCGCCAATGCAACTTCCCTGTCATAGCGTTGCTGCTGTTGTAGATTCTAAATAATTTAAAAAAAAAAAAAGTTTTAAGTCTCTAAACCACAAGTTTTGCTAATCACTCGATTCTCTACGTCATTTATGAAAACTACGTTATCTCTCTAAATATTACTCTGCTGGGTACAACCTCACTCATTAATACTTGGTAGTAGCACCCATTACAGCTATAGATAAGCAAGTAAATATAAATGACAGACACGATCACATTATAAACTCAGTAGCATTGGCAGATTGAAATGCTATGAATTCAAGTCAGTGTTATAGAGGAGCTTAGTAATTGACTTTTTTATTTGATTCTTTTGCCAATACCAAGAGGAAAGAGAAACTACAGAACAATTATGTAGCAACAAAATATTATCATTCAATCTCATTGTAGTTGTCCTTACTGGTTGGAAATGGCTAGAATCAGTCACCATTGTCCAACTATTTTAAAAATTTTTATTAGTGAACTATTGTCCAAATTTTAACAATAAGTAAACCAACATGTACTAATCACTTGAAGGCTGACATGAAGTTCACAATTTACTATAATCTAAGGCTTCTCATCAAGTTTGGATACAGTTGCTATAAGGCCTTCTATCTGAAATAAAGAGATTTTGCTCACGACAAACAAATCTATAGAACAGATCAAATACATGAACAATGACCACTGAGTGACCTTGCTTTCCAAGTTAGAGGTGATAGGTTTTGTTGAATATCTACTCCACATTACACGGTATATCACAGGAACCATGTGAGACTCAGTACTTGTATCACATTCAAGGACTAAACCAATAGAACATAAGACGATAATAATCATAAAATAAACACTCTCACTGGATTAATAATCAGAGAAAAAGAAACCAAATTGATTGATCAAACATAATTTATCTAAAAATGCTTTCATGAATAAACATGTTAGTTCTTTTTGATATGAAACGAACAATCACTTAGCTTCAAATCCATTCCACCACTTTATAATTGTGCATCTCTAGATACTTTACGTATGCTAGAACAATCATGTGTACATGCATATAAATGTGTTATCAATGGCGATACATTTCAACAATATAAACACACAAATACAAATAAGGTATAAATTAAACAAACTTCCAAGCAGACAAATATGTACAAATAATGACTTATTGGTCATTCCGTTTTTCAGTTTTGATTCCACCCCAACACACATGCTTTTATAAGTCATGGCTATGTGCCTGTTCATTGAATTTCCAATGGTGTCTTATTGAATTACCACCTCTTGATTTGAGGTAATGATTACAATCAGTGCATGCAATGATACCTAGTGCAATTGTATATGTTCGGATATCCAAGTGAGTCATAATGGAACAAAATACGATATTACAACTATGAGACCCTACAGCATTATTACATTCTTCCCAGAATTATAATGGACCTTCTGTAACGCATAACATTAAAACGTAATGGTCTCGAAAGTTGAAACAAATTCCAGATCATCATCATTCATGAAAACCAATTTGAAGAAATTACACAGCCAGGGGTAACCAAAACATTAAGTTTAGACCGTGAAGTATGATAAACAACAACTGCTTTCTAATAATAATAACTTATAAATTATTCCAAGTAAATAATGTTGGTGATCATAACCAGTCAAATGATCAACTAAAGAGGGAATATTTACATGGATTTGAAAGGACTTAGTTCATTCAGATAACAAAACTAGAACCAGTAGATTGTATGACAATCCACAAAGTTCAATAACCAGGGCTACTCACCTAGATTAAAAAAACCACACACAAAAATAAATCCTTTAAACTATAAACTCTACTTACAAATTAATGGATTGTTATGGAAATATAACCCTATCATTATCACCTACAAACAATACAAACACTAATAAAATCCCTCAAAACTCAACCAAACACATGCCAAATGCTCATTTTAGAGCAATCCCAATTCTTAACCATCAGATTACTAGATTTACATGCACATCCAAATAAACATACACATTTAATGCCTCACATAACTAACAAAGAAACCAACTTTAAATATTCCCACATAGCTTTTCAAATTTCTACACCTAAAGATTCCAAATTTATCAACTTACATATATACTTCAACACCAATCCCTCCAAACAAAACCAATCAATATTTAACTTCACAATGCATTTAACACAAACCCTTTACATACTTCAACACCAATCCCTCCAAACAAAACCAATCAAGATTTAAACTTTCACAATGCAACATACCTCAACACCAATCCCTCCAAACAAAACCAATCAAAATTAAACTTTCACAATGCATTTAACACAAATTCTTTACATAACTAACAAAGAAACCAACTTTACTCGATTCGCACATAGCTTTTCCTATTTCTACACCTAAAGCTTTCAAATTTATCAACTAGCATACACTTCAATACCAACCCCTCCCCTCCAAACAAAACCAATCAAGATTGAACTTTTACAACACATTCTACACAAAAACACAAGTGAGGGGGTTTTATTTTTGTACAAACCTGCAAATTACCAAGCTGACCCTCCAAAGACTCAAGAGCATCATGAATATGCAACAGCCTCTCAGCTTCCTCATCATAGTCCTCCTCCTCTTCCTCATTACACTTCAAGGTTTGATTTTTATCATCTACATTGAAAACAACACCACCACCATCCTTTTCTTCTTTGGCAGGAGACAGACTTGCTTTGTGGATACAGTTACTGATCTTCAACCTTAACTCTGCGGCTCTGGCCAAAACCAGGCCTATACCATCATCATCCATGCTTGCCCAAAATGTCTTCTCCTTTCTAGGTTTGTTGGGTTTGAGCTCTTCTTGAAAAATGTGGCCTTGATATGGTTTTTTTGATTGGTGAGGGTATTTTTTTATTTTTTTGGGTGGGGATTGGTCAGGGTTTCGAAGAAGCCAAAATGTCCGATTTCTGGTCACTAGCACAAGTGACTCTTGTGCTCCCTCACCAGATATTTTTGGACTTTGTATTTTCTTTTGCCCTAATT
The DNA here is from genome assembly GCA_022984855.1 of Dimocarpus longan. Lineage (NCBI taxonomy): Eukaryota > Viridiplantae > Streptophyta > Magnoliopsida > Sapindales > Sapindaceae > Dimocarpus > Dimocarpus longan. The sequence continues at coordinate 26,918,776 of CM041020.1, forward strand.
TTTTATTATATACCAAACATTTTTGGCTTCACTTCACCTAGAGTACACATTTTCTAGTACCATTTCCTCTTTTTACCACTACAACTTCAATCCTTGATGGATTGAATGAGAACTCTTCCCATCAAAATCAGTTTAAATATTAGAATATAAATTTATAAATATATTAGTTGAAATATGAGAAAAAATATTGAAGAATATTTTCGTATCAATCACTTTAAATTTATATATGTATATATTCAGTATCCTATTGATACTTAACTTTCTTTAGGTGTGCACACATGAATTAGAAAGATGTATAATGCCTTTCATGCATTATATGAATTATTTGATATGTTATTTAAATTTATTATTAAAATGACGTGATAGACTTATATATAATTACTATATTATCAATTTATTATTCGAAAATTTTTGTGGCAACTGAAAATTAGTTTACCATATTTTTTGGACAAATATTATCAAAATTAATGTTGTCACATAATTTGAGTAGAATTTTTAAATAAATTTTTGGGAAAATATAGCATTATTCTTATTATATATATGAGATAAATTCATTTATCCCAAACGAAAAAAGAAATTTTATTTTCATCTCAAAAAATAAAATCATTTGTTTTTAGGTTCAAATGAAATTCTAAATACTTTTAACTCGTTTTTAAACTACGCAACATTTCACATACACATTGGATGTAAATTGTTGCATAAAAAAACGATTAAAATTTTATTTAGATAAAACTATGATTAAAATTTTATTTAAATAAAAAATAATAACTTTTAATATATATATAAATATATATTGGACGGAGTTTATGAATCATATGACTGGTCTATGCACTCTTAAGTGTTGATTAGTTGTGTTATTTTTGACATTTCCAAAAGAAAAACTCAAAAAAAAAAAAAAAAAATTGTGTTTTTATTGTTACTTTATTTACTGTTTTGTACAGAAGAAATTTGTTTGTTTTGGTTTAAGATTTGTAATAGTGGGGACTCAGATTTCATAAATACTTGTCACAGACGAGAGTCCACCAAGGCAGGTCCTTCTACACCGTTTTAGGTATATTCTATTACATTTGCTTTTATGCATTATTTTAAGCAATTGATATTATACCAAGTAACCTGGAAAGACTTCATGTGTCTTCATGAATCATGACTCAAAGAATATACGAAAAATCCCCAGTTTCATGTTTATGACATTTTTATAAATCTATAAGGACTATTTTGTGCTAGCTGTTATGATGTAAGACAAAACACAATAGGGAAGCTTCAGATATAAGATGCTATGAGATTAAAAATGATCTAATACAAATTACAAGCTGCATACAGCCACCAGCCATCCTACTAACTCCCTATACCTGATCTCATATCATGTACTGGTACATAAACAACTCAATACAACTGAAAATGACGGCCGAATCACAACCATACTAATCTAATTAGAAGACTATTTAAGACTTGAAAGTCTTCATGTGATGATTGATAGTACTTTCTCGTCTGTCCTTTTTCTTTCTCTGATTTAAACAACTTTGTTTGAGACATGCTTGGATAGTGGCTGATCATGAGTTGTGATTCATCTGTCATTCTAAGTGTCATGCTAGCATACTGATCGAATATATATATAGATGTAAAAACAAATTTGATGAATGGAATCGATGTATTTCCTCCTGCACCAATTTTATCCTCATCAACTAGGAGGGTCTTGGGCATCCACTATGCCAGTTCCTTGGAAAGCAAGTAACGGAATGCGAAGTTGTGAGGCATCCACTCAATGCTCTTCCCAGACTTTTTATGTTGACACTGCTGAATGTTCTTCCTCAAAGAATTAGGCATGAAATGCTCAATCATGTCCAGTAAACCAGCAGGGCACATGTCTGAATCTTTTGCAAAAGACTCTACTATCTTTGGTAGAAGGATTTTCTGGTCCTTGTTTACACTGAAGTTTGATTGGATATACTCTTCCTTTGCAGTTTCCAGGTCCTGGAACACTCTCTTTGGTGTGTATATACGAACCTAAAGAGCCAAAAATCAAGGGCAGACGACAAGATTTGAATATAAGATGTGAAGATGTAAAATATGATGCACCTTTCTTGCTCTATGATTAATGTCTCTAATTAGAGTAGTGGGATAAAAGATGGCATTTGTGACAAACAAATAAGGGCGCAGGCATACCACAGGATCAGAATAACTTCCAGAACAAAGTGCAAAATGCAAACGAGGTTCAGGATGCTCAATCGTGTATGCTTTTCGTGCATCTCCAACTTTAAATTTTGTCTTTGCAGAAAACAGAAAACGTAACCACTGCAAGCAGAATTAAACAAATCAACAGATATGGACAACAAAAACTTATTGTCATAAGGTAGATATATTTGGTTATTAAGAAAAATGAGAAACTATAAGTGCAGATGACAGCATTAAATTACTGTCAAGAAGGCATATAATTGTTAACTTGAAAATAAATGATACGGACAAGCTGAAGTGTATGACGAAGATTTCGGGACATGGAAATTTACTTGTCCCGGACGAGGCATTCGGCATCTGAGAATAGAGCTTTGTATTATGTCCACATTTATGGTTTGGCCCCCCACATTGTAAGCAGCCTGATATAATCACAGATTCATGAATATTGAATCTTATGCCATTTTATTTTCTGATATTTGTCAGAGAAGCTCACCTTTAGTAGTAAAGATATTCTTTTCAGATTATTCTTTGGAACTCCATAAACCAAAAATGCCTGCAAGACAAATACAGGAGAATCAAAAACAAAACAAAAATGTAACTGAGTTGTAGTGGTTCATACTCTTGTAGCAGAAACATTTAATTGTAATGAAAGAAATATCATGAGAAAATTATATTCTTAGCTTTAGAGACATTACATGCATGACCAAAGCATTGTGCACATTGATCCAGAAAGCTAGCTTTTCCTCATGCTTCATTCGCTTAGGATCAGCTTCTTCTAAACGATAAACAAGTGATCTGCAGGAGTCAATTTTAAACATAATTTAAGAGATTGGATTTCACAATATTTAAAAGCTATCACATCACACTTGACAATTTTCTAAACTAAAGACTTTTTCCTCAGACAAAGGGTTTCGACAGGACTAGTTTGACAATGTTTAAGGCATTGCTTCTAATTCTATACATACAACTAAGAACTAGCCATCAGAATGTTCAACAAGCTTGTAATCGGAAACTTGTTACAATGAGAAGGCTTACCTATAATATTGTAGCTTGTGTTCGACATCTTCCAACTTCTGATCATCTCTACATATCCTTTCCACCTTCGCCATTGCGCAATATGGTCCGCTGAATTCTTTGGACTCCCCAATGCTGAAAGGGTTGTCAAAGTGTGAATTGAAAGATGAAAACTTCCCACACTGTGGACTCCAAAGATCACTCTGGCCTTGGGAGGATGCTACGTCCAATGGTGATGAGTACGAAATAGGAGAGAATGGAAAATTTTGATTGATCAAAGGTGGGTCTGCAAGTTCACAATATATATCTGAAATGCACTTGATCATCTCCTCAGAAAGCCAGTTTGCTGTCTCTGGAGCATGATCTGAAACACAAGTTCCAAAATGCTCTGCCAAGCTGATTCCATTTGAAGTTTCAGCCTGAGCTTGCTGAAGAAAGAACATAAGAATTCATGCATTAGAGAAGCCGTTTAATGCGATTAATACAAAGGACATGTACAATTTTAATAAACTTGATTCAAGAAACAGTGAAGTGATCAAGTTACCTCCAACATTGACAAAGGTAGGGAATGGTATGAGTCTACAGCTTTAGCTAATGATATTAGTGGAGGGGAAGTTGTGATTGAACATGCAGAACGTTGAGATAATGAGGAATGGCTGCGATGGATGCCAGAGTCTAAAAGTTTCTCTGATTCCCAAATGCCATTACATTCCTTCGAAGCATTCCCCGATGAATTTCCACAAGACGTTGGATTACTAGTTTGAATAACTGAGTTCTCTTTCTCCAAAACAATATCATTATGAGAAACTTCAGGAAACATTCCCTCACGAGTCATTGTTGCTGATTGCAGCCTTCCATCCAAGTTGGATAAAGACAAAATTCTCTGATCAAAAGTTTTCCGATACAATGAAAGAAGATACCGTTCCAAATACACAATTTCCAATTCCAACACTGCTATTTCCTTGATCAGTTCCTTGACATCCTGAAATCAAAAAATATAGTTAGTAGAAGAAATAATAGCTCAGTTAAAGTGTGCCATGTAAAAGAATGAACTTAAAATCAAACAAGAGCTGAGTTTCAATAAAACAAATTCTAAAACCAAAAGTTTCCTTAAATAACAATCTACTAACGTCTTAACATAGTGCAATGGTAAAACTTCAAGTTATTTCTCGGTGGAATTTAATTGATAAGCAAAAACAAATGGGAAATGCATACACATTAACTTTAGTTCTTTTTAAACCACATGAATTTGCAGCTAATCCTTACAATTTCAATTCACTAGATTACCTTGGGTATTGACTTGTCTGTTATACTGTCAAGGAAAGGGGGCCTATAACTCAAAGCCTTCTCCAATGCACTTCGTACAACAAATTGGTCCTCTAATGTTTCTTGAAGCTGTACAATCTGAAAAAAAGAGCAGATATTCAAAATTCAACAAATAGATCACAAGTAGCCAAGCCTGTCTAGTATTTCCCCGTTTAACAGAAGTTCAACATTTCAGCAGTGAGCAGTGCACAAGGAAATAGAGAAAAAAAAATTCTGTCTAAGCGTCACCGTAACAAACCTTATTGACGTCTGATGATATTATACTCATTACAATGCAAACAAGTAGAAACATACGTACCTCTTGCTTTAATGAATTCTGAACCTCAGCAGTGGGAGTTTGCCTCTTTTTAGCTTCAGTGCAGGGCTTGAACTGTCCCATTTCCTTCTGTGAAACAAAACTTAATAATTGTTAAGACCATATAAAAAATACTAGTAATGGTCATTCACTGCATTATCGCTGATAAATAAATAAAGTTGCGTCCATCACTATATTCAAGAACTGGTTGGAAAGAAACTACAAGAAGGAGTATGATATTCTTACCAGCTTAATGTAGCAAGATGCTTGAAGGATGTTCAATTTAACTCTTTTAACTGGATCACTGTCAATGAAAAAGAACAAATCTAATTGAGCTGATAACATTAAGACATTGTTGTAGACTAAGTTGACATACACCTTCTGAGTTCATCTAATACAAAATATAGAGCAGAGACATCCCAGAAAAGTTTGATGCCTCTCTATATAACTACCGATTCATTAGTAATAAAATAGGAGAAAAAGAAAAGGGGTGTGAGGAAACCAGATATACACATCATTACAAGCAAAAGGCCTTTTACCAAATTTCATCAATAAGAGTTCAAATAAATTAAATTTCAGTTTCAAAAAGAAGTCCAGAACTCACCAAACAAGTTGGCAAAAATCATTGCATAGCAAGAACCAAGAGAATCAAAGAAGCAAATCATCCAACAACTAAAGGACAATAGCAATCTGCAGATACATATAAAAACTTGTACACGCTAGGTTCAAGTCTAAAACATAGACAAATCTTATATCATTCTATGTAATTCAACAACAAAGTACACAATAAAATGGGTGAACACAAAGCTATACCTCTGAGAACGTTTGTGCTTTGAAACTCTAGCTTCCATCAACTTGAATAGCTTCAAACTAGAGCCAACCCGCCAATACATTGCATGCAAAACAACAAACAACAAAGTTAGCTTTAGACCCCACGAAGTTGAAAAAAAAAAAAAAAAAACTCTCCACTGAAACAAACATTAAATGCAGCAAATACCACCACCAGATATTGACAAGTTGTTAAAAAGAACAAAACACTAACATTAAAGAAACATACAAAAACCATTAATGTCACAGAATAATCTCTGCACATAACGTACACAAAACAACACTCTGATACATATAGAATGAGACCAATCACACACACAGCACAGATAGTCGATTTTTCAAAAGCTGAACCAACTCTAGTGCTGCCAAAACCAATTTTCAACTCAAAAAATCCATGTTAGGATATTATTCAATTCAAAGATAATGTGTGTTTTTTTAATGTGCAGGCACTGTCTATATATAGTGTGTGCAGTAGTGCAAAAAGGGTGTCCATTTTTTTGACCAGTCCCTTGTCTTAGAAAGCAATGTCACCTTTGAAGCTTTTGTAATGGTGGGCTTTTTGCATTGCATTAAAAGAAGTAAAATCTCAGTTGGTGACTGCTAGCTCTTGATTGAATTGAAGATGGTGCTCAAAAGTGAAACTTCAAGGGGATTGATTTTTAAAAGAACAAATGGACAAGAGACAGAGAGGTGTGATGTGATCATTGATTTCATATACATATATTATATAGGTATATGTATATGTGTGTGAGATAACAAAATAGTTCATGTGGCTTGGTTACATTAATGGTTCACACTGTTTATTTTTCATGCCTTGTAAATATCAATGCAATGGATAGTATTATTATTGCATATATATATATATATATATATAACGAAGTTGGTGATTTTTGGGCCCACTTTGGATTTTTTGAAGATATCGACTATTATGTGTGTTTAGGTCATCAAATCAATGTTTAAAGTGGTTTTAATTCTACAAGATAAATTTTGAAAGACACTTCTAATATATGACAACTCATTATATCATTAGTCATATGCCATTTATGGTAATATTGCTATTATTTTCTTCTTTTTATCCTAGTATGAATTCAATTATGAGATTAATTATAATATGGATGTGATAACAATGATGCCAAGAGATCCCATTTTGAATTACGAAGGGAAAATTAATCTACTAAAAAAATGTGTTTATTAAGTTCATTAATATTTTAATTTTAAATTGTTGTATATTATATATACATATGTACGTTATATACATATATATGTACATACACATATACACACAAGGTAAACTCTTTGAGATAAATGACTGTTTATCGTCACAAGATGACTAATCTCAAGCTACTGGAGGAGTCCAAATAGGCGGAGATCTTAGAAGTCAAGTAGAGCTCGTTATGCTAGATTAGTTGAGAGAGTGATATACTTTGTATCAACTGTAAATAGAAAGCCTTTAATTAAATGAGTCAAGTTGTGTATGTACTATCAGTATAAACATCTAGATGTAACCTCGTAAACTAGATGAAAACCCAACCATGTTAAAAATATTGTTGTCATTTTTATTTTCCGTTACAACATTTGCTTGTTAATTGTTACAACAATTTTATTCATTTTGTTACAACAATTGACTCTCAGTAATTACAACTAATTATCAATTATTATAATAATTGACTGTCAATCGCTGCAGTAACTAGATAAATTTAATTTAATCCAAAAAATTACTTATAATTAAGTTATCAACTAAATTTTAAGGTTGATTAACTCGGTCTCTTAAATGAAAGAATATAATTACAATTACACATAGCCATTATAAATGCAAACATTTGTACTTTATTTTTCGTACAAACTTTTATGTTTTAACTAATTCATTTATATCCTTTATGACTTATCAAGACTGCATGAAAAGATTAAAGTAGCAACCATGAAAGATTCAAATATTCGCAGTCACCTCACTACACAAATATGCATCTACTATGAATTGAAAAGACTAATTGTTGTCTCCTTCTAGGCTTGGCTTTGAAACATGTTTATATTCGTTAAGTTAAGCTTTAGTTCTTAGTAATGTGTGTTCTACTTTTCGTTTTTAATCCTTTCTTTCTCCTTAACGTACACAAATTTTAGAACTCCGAGAAAGCAAAATTCGAGTTTTGAAATGCAACTGCCAACTGCAAATGACCCCTTATTCTTCAATCTCATACTAGGGTTTCATGCATGATATTTTTCTATGCCAATCATAAGCTGCCATGTAGACCAAACCGAAAACATGAGAATACTTTGATCCGACTGCAATACCCTTTGCAGAAGTCACGAATCTAAACCAAAAGACTAGTTATAAATTAACCATGCAGAACCTGGAAACATGATATCATACGATAAAAACATAATTCTTTTTTCATATATACAACACTAAAATTATTATGAGTTTTGAAATTAGTATTGAATTATGAAAATTAATTTGCTTAGCTCCAATTGGTTGATAAGAAAATAGTTTGCAAACTAACTGTTAGTTCACAAACAAACGTCGTGCTTAAAAAAATTCATTTTTATAGTTTTAATGCTAATTTCAAAAATCACGTACACGAACTTTTAATGTTGTATATTGAGATTTTTACTTAAACTAAAACTATCGAATTGAGGTATTATCGTATCAAATTCATTCATAAAAGCATATGATTCCAAAATTTACAAACCCCTTCATCAAATGTTAGAGAAGTAGTAATTTGGAGAATTTGAAATCCTGAATCTAAGAAGTGCTGCTAAAGTTTATACAAATCAAATTTAATTATGCTAGCAGGAGTAAAATTTGATTATAAGAATTCTTGCACATAAATAATTTTGAGTCTGAGTAACAAGAGATAAACCAATAAGATTACCACGCACACTCGGACATATATTGAATTGATTTAGATTATTTTTATATTGTTTATTTTTGGAATCATATAGGGTGTCATGCACATAAGAATATAGGGTCTACTATCAACAAAACGAAAAAGCAAGAGAGCACTTGAAAAAGGAAGACGGGAATGAAACCTCAAAAGGGCTGAAAGTTAATGAGGGTCAAAGAAGAAAAGGATCATACATTACAAATTGCACGTTTGACATGAAATGACTGGTTTTGGTGGGCTTTCTGTTGTCTAATTATTCTTTCTTGCTTCACAATTTATACAGACAAATATATATATTCAATCAGAATACAACTATATAAAGTCCCTTTTATCACTGTCATTGTCTCATAGACCTTGCTCGCTACACAAAGTTTCTTGCCTTTTTATTTATGGGATAGGGTGCATGCTGCAAAGGGAGTAGACCATCCCTAGCTAGCTGGATAATATTTGAAAGTTTATTTTGTTGCCAGTGGTTGACAAGTGACACAAGCAAATAGGGTTAATTCTATCCAAAACACATGAATGAAAATTGAGTGATATTTTTTAATTTATATTCAATTTATAATTCTAATTGATTGGTATGTCATAATTAAGATATCATTATAGATACCTCACCGAAATAGGGATATAAATTGAGATATAAGAAATGTAATATTACTCAAATTAGATGAAGCTAAGATGCACAATATATATATGTGTGTGTACGTATGTATGTATATGTATCATCTCTAACTAGACTTGATCAGAAAAAAGTATTTTTCCTAAAAACGAAAATGGCAGGCAAACATCTTAATGCTTTGGAATATAATTGAAAGCCAAAAAAAAAAAAAAAAAACCTAAAAAACAAAAAGGGGGGCATGCATTTGAACTTTGTTAACTCAAATTTGAATCATTTCCGTTTTATTAGAAGTAAAATTAAAAATATATATGTAAAAATGTAAAATCTTTGTTCAACTTTTTGAATGGTTTATATTTATAATTACAAAATAATCTGATAGTAAGAGTCCATTGGGCCTACTAAGATTAGACAAATGTGATCTTAAAATTTACTTTTATGACATCCGAAGATATTTATTTTCATATTACCGGAAGAATTTCTTACTTCCTAATAAATGTATATGGTGGTATTTGAACCTTATATAAGATGGAAAGGAAAAATACATTAACTGCTTGAGCTGGTAGTGTGTCTGCACTAATAGTTTAAACTTTTAAGATTCTTCTTTTTAAGACATTTTCAGAGGATAATACAAAGGGAAAAGTTATATAATTTTCTTTGCAATGTACGGAATCTTGAGTGTGGTTGCTTTACTTGCTGTATTCAAGCATTTTCAATTCAAAATTTCAAGAACTTTCTAATTTGTTTTAAGGCTAATAATCAATTTAAAAACACACCATTATTTAGTAAGAGTGGTTGAATACCCATCTTGACCCTAATAAGGTAAGAGTTCAAATCTCAGCATTATCTTTTAAAACACAAGATCTAAGTTGTAAGTCTCCTCTTGACAAGAGTTATCCCTCTTCAATTATGGGAGTAGTCATCAAGACCGTACTATCAGTGATCTATTTCAATAAATTCCGACAGTTATTTGATCTATAAAGTGTCATTGTTAAAAATAATAATAATATCAATAATAGTCAACCTGAAAAACTCATATCCTTACACATAAGATTAAATTAATTGACGAAACCCCAAGTTACACAGATGCTTAGTTAATTTGGACGTCTATCTATGGTGTCGATAATAAAATATGCTCAAACAAAAAACAACTGATTGTTTTCAATCTCGAGCAAGTCAGTGAGCACCAATTTTCAAATAAAACTGACAGACATGCTTGTGGATGTGTTAAAACTTAAAACACCCAATTCAGCTACAGTTATCAGTGTTTTATCATAAACAAATAAAACCTCTACAAACTCCCAAGCATTTTGATTTAGTGAAATTCACAAATATAGATGTTAACATAACAAGGGTTAGATTATAATTCATGTACTTATTTATATATTTATTGACACAAAATTGTAATGAAAAAAAATATATATATATATATCACACAGAAATACATATTTCCGTCATTCTTCTTAACGATAAAATTTTTATTCACTTTTCAATCTCTACTTTCCTTTAGTTTGAAAGTAATGCAACTATTTAATTGATTAATTAAGACTATTTTACTATATAGTGGAAGTTTTGACCATGTTTGTCTATTGTAATAATAATATCCACACAAAAAAACTTTTGAAAAACTATCCGGGAAGTTTCTAATTTTTGGATTCAGGCACATGGTCAACCTTGAAAGTCCATGCATGGATTGCCGCAATCGCCATTCTGAGATATTGACAATTTCTGGTTTTGGAAATGTTTAATTTTCATAAACCAATGAAGATAAAAATGTTTGAAAAACTAACAAAAACAAAACCAAGCATAGATTTCAAAGGTTAACTGACAGACATGCTTGTGGCTTGTCTAAGAAGAAAAAAAAAACAAACTAGCTATTTAATTAAATCAAATCAAAACAAAAGTTGTACAAAACTCAAAAACCATTTGATTTAGTGCCCAAAAGAAAAATTGTTAGTTGTATTGAAAAGGGTCAGATTAGAAAAAGCTGTTCTATGTCTCTATGAATATATATAAATAACAAATAACTAGGAGATGTTGCATGCATGGTTGTGATATTAAAATGGAAGAGAAGTGCATCGAAAGTCAAACAATGTGTTTAAGGAAGAAAAATAAAACAATGTGTGTTGGTTTTGATAAGTTGATTTAAGAACCCAAAGTAAGAGGGAAGCTTCTTTCGATGAACTAGAATCGAATCTGTACATTGAGATTAATGAAAACTCTAATCTTGGACTCCAAGAGAGAGAGACGGTCTGAGCAGTAGAAACCCAATAAGAAACACATGACAAGTGAAGTTTCCAAGGATACAGATTAAACAAAAGAGGCATCTTTTGATTTCTCGTTTTGGGCTCTCCTTCGGGGGCAATCTTGGGCTTTCACTCATATATATATATATATATATATAAAATACTCGACTAATATAATTTTTTTCCGAATGTTTTTTTTTTTTTTTTTATATTAAACATGTTAGAAGACTACCAAAATCTGATAAAATTAAACATTAAGTACATAATTCAGATATTTACTTTTATAGACGGAAGATATTCACTCTCACAATAAAAGAAGAAAATTATTCATATAAGCTTTAAAATGTATTTGGTAAAAATTAGATCCCAGCACTTTAGTAAACACTTAGTTCATGATAAAGCTAATCTTATGCTCATAACCTCATTTTTTTTTTTTTTTAAGGAGAGATGAGGGACGATGAAATTGTAAGAAGAGGGTATCGAACCCTACCGATGGCAAAGGGCAGCTAACGTTTTAACTAACGGTGTTAGTACATATAATAAATTATGAGCACCAACTTATTATATGCACTAATTTCCCAAAAAAAAAAAAAAACTTATTATATGTACCCTATGTAATGTGTAGGATTGGCAGACACCCATCTCACCCATGTTTTTCTCCTTGTCATAATGACAACCATTAATGCAGACATCTAATTTCTAAAACTTGTTTGTCTTCGAACTCCTAGAAATGGTGGTGTTAACCTATGCCATGCCTTTAAAGCACACTAACATCTAAAATTCTATGAATGGACCCATAAACAACCAATGAATGAATTCAAGAAAAACAAAACAAAAAGGACAGAAATTGGTTTTCCTTGAATTCATTCATTGGTTATAAAAATTAACCCCTCTCTGCTTAGAGCACAAATTAGCGTTTGATAAGAAATAGCATAGCTGTGCATTTACCTCATTTTGTATTTACATGTGAATTATAATTATCAAGTAAATCATAAGATAATTTATTGGTCACAACTTGTACATTATCTTTTAAATATATATTTATACAAATAATTTAAACAGTACTACTACTCTTAATCTAAACGTGAATTAAAGCATTTATCAAACTCACTGCTAATAATTAATTAAAAAATGGAAAATCAACTATCAACCACCTGTTACAATAATTAACACTTGTCACAATCTAATTTATGCCATGATAAAAACTCATCAAGATATGTCCAAAGAAAAAAACACTCATCAAGGGAATATTCATATTCACAAAAAAGATACTGAAAACTGGGAACCCAAGCGCAGAATATGTGGGATTTGAGAATCATACAATGCAATTGCCATTTCTCAACAAGTTCATGTGAAGGCATGAAATATAAAAGACACTGCATCAAATTTAACATGATACTGCATGCAACAAATATTTTCTGCAAAAAATTTGATCAAATTTAACATGATCCTGACCGAGCCATGCTTAAATAAACACCACCAAACCTTTCACATCAAGTAACACCATAACCAGAGGCGTTTCTTTTTCAATTATAGTACACAGTACACACAAGAATCAATCATTAAATCATGTCATACATAAATACAAACATATGTAAGATACATACAGATTCCAGAAAGCAATCAAAGAGTACTAAAATCAGTTTACAGGTATAACTAGAGTTTCACGGGTGTTCTCTTGTTCTAATTGCTGGCAACTGAGGGAGATTGATGCATCTGCATGCTATTCAATGACAATTAATAAAACCAAATTATAGTTCAGAGAAACTAAAGACCTGCTTCAATCTCTGCATCTCCCTGTAGATGGCAACTGATGAAAAAGAACTGAACAAAAAGGCAAAACCAACAATGAAACAAGCATGGCAGAAATATAGAAATATCCAGAAAGAAAACATTTGCATTGTCCAGATGTAATATTACTCCCCAAAGATCGTATTGAGATTGTTGTTTAAATCTTCTTTCAAAATTTACATATCTTATTGCCCACAAAAGTCCAAATAAAGGCTCTGTACAACATATAAATTTCCATAGGAACCTGGGTAAGAGAGAACCAAGTAATTCCCCGTTCCTCTTCCAACTTATCTCAGCAAAAGCAAGGAACACAAAACCCGGGACAAGAAGATATCAAGTTAGGCACTCAGGTGCTTAACCCATATATAATTGATCCCATGAGGGATCTTAGGTTAGAGCTATACACCTAAATATTTATGGAAACTTGCAATACAGGAGATTAATTCCTGTCAATACCTTCAGCTGGTAAGTTCAAATCAAAAAAGCTACCACCAAAACCATCCTTTTTAGCACGCTTCCGGGACGAACATCCACTATCATCTGAACTCCCAGAGCCTGACGGTCGTTCATTTTCTGAAGTTCCTCCTGTAGATTTGCAGTGTATTATTAAAAAGGATTTCTATAATGCATACTAATCTTTAAGTTGTCTTCTAGATTACAGGATGGAGTGCATAATAAATCAACCTATTGAGACTATAAAATAAGATAATTAAAATATGTGATCACCATATAGGATCCATCCCATTTGTGGTTGGCATAAGGAAATGGATCAATATAACTTTAGACAAACTTTTAAAGTTGGAAATTTCCTCCACAACGTAAAATTTTGGATTCTTGATGCGGTTTTGACCGGTAAACTAGTGAGCCTACATAAGCATTAATTGGGTATTAATACAGGAGCTATGCAAGTGCGACAACAGAAAGTTTTCAAGTAAAACTTTGAAATTATTAATATGAAAATCAGATGAACCTTCTTGATTATATATTCATATCAGATTATGAAACCGCAACCATCATCACTAACATCAACACAGAATAATGAGATTCAAAACAAATCCTATAGTTTTGGGAGGATAAGAGGATACATCAACTGGTTAATTAGTGAGCTACATAAGCATTAATTCGGTATTACTACAGGATCTATGCAAGTTCGCCACTAGAAAACTTCCTAGCAACACTTAAAAATTATTAATAAGAAATCACATGAACCTTCTCAATTATATATTCATATTAGGTTATGTAACCACAACCATCATTCATTAACATCACCACAAAGAAATGAGATTCAAAAGAGATCCTATAGTTTCCGGAGGATGGGAGATGTATCAACCGGTAAACACGACATGAGCATTAATTCAGTATTACTACAGAATCTATGCAAGCTTGACAATAGAAACTTTTCGAGTAAAACTTTAAAAATAAGAAAAACATATGAACCTCCTTGATTATATATCCTATCAGAATATATGACTGCAACCATCATCATTAACATCAGCACAGAATAATGAGATTTAAAGAAATCCTATGGATTCGAGAGGATAGAGGATGTGTCAACCAGTAAACTAGTGAGCCTACCTAAGCATTAATTGGGCATTAATACCAGGCTTATGCAAGCTCGACCATAGAAGTTTCCAGGTAAAACTTTTGAAATTATTAAAAAGGAAATCATATGAACCTTCTCGATTATATTTATATATCAATTATCAGGCTGTGTAATCACCATTACCATCACCATTAACATTGCCACCAAAGAACGAGTTTCAAAAGAAATCCTACAGTTTCATGCACAAAGATTCTTAGTAACATTGAACAGTGAAAAATGGTATTTTCGTGACATAGGTTGTGATTCTTTTTCCCCCTTAAATCTTAACAAATCTAAATTTGAATAGTACTCAATGTACAGTCTTACAAACATTTTTGTTTTCTTTATTTTGATGTCTACATTAACAGATTTGTTTTTCACATTTATACCATTGATAATTCATATGTATTTAAATTATATATTCAAATATAAAAAATCATTATTCATAAATTAAAGTACATAACAATATTGAAATAATTCTAATATATATGCTTTAAAAATCATTTTTTCTTTGAATTATTCACTAAAGTAAGGATTTTTTATATGTATTATTTTAGTAAAAATTAGAAAAAATACTGGAACAAGCAGGAAACCAACAACCTCCCCTACAGAGGATCTCCATTAACAGTTTGCAAGAGGTCAGTAGCCTTCAACAGAATATGATTGGAAAAGACCAGCGGCCCACTCAAACAAGAAGATGTTAACAGTAGCCTCCCCCTGGTCTTACTCAATCCTCTTCTCTAATAAGACATTTTAGACTGATACGTGTCAATTTATTTGTTTTAATTTAATAAATTTGTTAGTTGTAGCACTTGAATTAGCCAATTGTGAATAAGTCAAGTGGGTCTACTCTTTAAAAAGTAGTTGTTTTCTTGCCTACCTTTGCTCTGAATGTTGCAGAAGTAGTGGGATACTGTTTTCTCCTATGCGAATAAGTATTCATTGAATAAAGAACAAGAGGGCAGATCTCTCAAATTAATAATATTACTTTCTTTTACTGGAGATGCAGGGTTCCCTCAAAAGATCTTGATACGCGTGTTTGATATATTATCTCAAAACATCTTACTTCTGCCACACCCAAAGCAAAATTAGGCAAGAAATTAACTACTTGCTAAAGACTAAGCTCACTTAACTTATTCATAATTGACTAATTCAACTGTTATAACTAACAATGTTATTAAATTAAAACAAATAAATACTCATGTATCATAGACCTCATTGACAATTGGGTCTGTGCGTATGAGTGTATATATATAATTAATCAAATGCAGGATCCCGCATGTTTTTTGTGCAGGATGCCCAATTTAATTGAAATGAATCCAATTTGCACGATGATAATCAAGTGTTCTGCACAAAAAACAGAAAAAAAAAAAAAGTGGGAATCTCACACCTAATCATTACTCTGATCATTAGTGTTAATTGGAATGAATCCAATTTGCACAGATGATAAATTGGTGTCCTACATGGAAAAACGTGCAAAATCCTCACCTAATATATGTGTCCCACATATTTTTTTGTGCGAGATGCTCAATGATAATAAGCGTTAATTGAAATGAATCTAATTTGCAGAGATGATAAATTGGGTGTCTCACACAAAAAAATGTGTGAGATCCAGCACCTGATAATACACACACACATTTTTTTGTATGAGATACTCAACGATCATAAGTGCTAATTGGAATGAACCTAATTTGCACAAATGATAAATTGGGTGTCCTGCATGAAGAAACGTACATGATCTTGCACCTGAAAAATACATATATAATGTATGTGTGTGTGTCCCGCATGGAAAAAAGTGCGGGATTCTGCACCTTATATATAAATGCATGCTGACAATGTAAAATGCGCAATGAAGTTGTTGGGTCAAATTAAGTCATATTTCTTAAAAAACAAGGATCTAGCCTATAAAGAACAGTGGAGACTAATATGCAATTTTTTTAAAAAAGAAGATTGTTAACTCGAAATCACGATAAGACTTCTTTTGACTTCCATCTAAACTCTAATTATGCAAACACAATAAATGTATTCTAGACAAAATCAAGAAATTGAAAAACCAATAGATGAGCCATTTGACATCAAAGAACAATAACACGAGACTGGTGGCAAACATTTAGATGTCAAAAAAGCTATATACAACAACAATTATATATTTCTAGATTAAGAATAATATGAGACAATATTCTAGGTGAACTGTTTATAAAATCTCAAAAACAGGTCCCTAAAAAAAATTGAGCTTCAAACAGCAAAAAGCAGAGACTATGAACATGCTTGTATTGATGTGAATAAATTTAGAAAAGACAAATCATCTCACTGTCTAAAAAGTGCATTTTAAACTTTAGATAAATTGATGGGAAAGCAAATTACTACTGAAAATGTCAGAAAGATATATAAGCAACCAAAGCCAATAAAACAAATTCCCACCAAATCTTAGAGAAGAGTCCACATATTTTTCACACTGTTCTCAATGGAGGAAAAATCAGCATAACTAAAACTCTCTACATTGGTTAGATAAATTGGGCAGAAAGTGCAAAATGCTGTAAGTTTTCATGTTCTGCTTATATACAACCGGCAGAAAAAAAGACAAGAATAAAGCTAAATCCGCATACCACTTGTGCCACACTCTGATGGTTGACATTTATCAGTAGTATTAGATTTATTGCTCCAACAAGCAGAAAGTTCCGCTGCCCTCTCAATGCCTTTTGATTTGTAAGGAGCTATATTGTGTGTACCAAGTTGGAGACAACCCAACAAATCATTCTCAATGCACTCATACCTGCCAGAAACATTTTTCAAAGATTATAAGTTTTTCGATTCCAACAAATATTAGAAGTTTTTGTAATAGTCATACTCACATTTTCTTGCAGAGATTATCAGTTATCACAGATAGATTAATGACTCGCATCCTTATATTCATGACTTTATCATCTGAATATTGATCAAAGGGCTCCTCTAAATACTTGGACAGTTTCTCAACATTTTCCTCAAGCTGCTGCTGCTGGTCCTCAAATAGATGCTTTTTTAGTTCCCTTTCTTCCTTGGTCATCTCATCTCTGAACAGCTCCTCTCCAAACATGTAAAATGCAAATGGGTACGAATACGAAAGGACACGCCTCGATCTGAAAAGTCTGTACAATCCATTCGTCACCCAGCTAAAATCTCTAAGCCTTGATTCCCTCTCTTCTGATATTGACACTTTCTCCAGGATAGTCTCCCTAAGTTTGCTTTCACGCTTGAAGGAATCCGTATGAGCTTTGTAACGATTATGATAATGCATGTATCGGTAGAGATCCCGCTTTGCTCGTTCAGTGTTTTGCTCTCCGTCTTCTACATAGCGGCCACAACTATGACCAGCAATACTAGACCAAGTATGCTCTCGACCAGTAGCTCCGCCACATAGCCAACTGTGTTAAAAGGAAAAGACAAAAAGAAGCATTTCATGTCAACAACAAACATCAGAAGATACTAAAGACCAATATAAAAAAGATGTTGCTTAAAAAAAAGGAAAAAAAAAAAAAGGCCAATAAACCCAACTCAATACCCAGTCAACTACATTGAGCAATTTAAAACAAGAAAAGTAGACAACTTATGCCAAACACAAACACAGAGATTTTTTTAAACCAGCCAGAGCTAGCAGTGCATAACAAGCATAAACAACACTATAAAACTAACAGAGAAATAAAAGAGACAGCAGGAGAGAGAGAGAGAGACTACTCCTCACCAAAATGCTTGTCCACATATACAGCTCACAAGGTTACAGCCACCATTCTTCTCCACTGGTTTGTGACACTTTGGACAAGGCTTTGTATGAACAGTGATCCAGTTAACAGTTTCTGATTCATCTCGGCACTTCTTGGCCCAAAGTTCCCACATCAAACATGAACATGGGGAGTGTGTTTCTGATAAACAACTAAAACAAAACTGCAAACCACAAGTACATTCTACCTCACAAAATTCATCATCCTCAACGCGAATAGCATTCCCACAATGGGGAGTACTTGGGCACCACTTAACCATTTTATTGTCCTCAATATACGACTCAAGAAGAAAACGATCAAATTTCTCTGCTAGATCAGGATGCCTCTTACTGACTAGATTCCTGACAACAGCTTCATCACAGATAGCACAGCATTTGTGTGCCATGCATCTAATGCGCTTACTCTGACCGTCATTGATTTTCACAATGAAGTGCTCCGTCCAACCTTAAAATGATTAAATATCCACTGAGAAATTTCAGTTCACCAATAAAAATAAGGATTACAAAATTACAGAAAAACTCGTCAACACAGTACGTTATCACTGGCTTCATCAGCTCATACCAAACCAAACCAAACCAAAGAACTAATACACTCAATACTTCAATGTTCTGAAATGAACACAACTTCAAGAATAAACTCAACGAATCACAACAAAATGCAGAAACAAAATTCCTAAACATCAATCAAAAAATTAATTGTCAAAGTGATGACATATATACCAATTCCTAATTATTTTATACATAAAAAACTGCACTATTATAAAAGAAAGAGCAGATAAATTCTTACAGTCATTGCAAAAACAATGGCCACAATCCATTCTGGTTGACTTTTCACCAGAAACCTCCTCCATGCATATATCGCACATTATTGTGGACGAAGAAAACAACGAGGAGTCAGCATCTTCATTCACAGTGACACCCGCTTCATTAAACAAGCTTGGTTTCCCCTTCTCTACAAGCACCGCCAACAATTTCTCAACATCCCAACGATAATGAATAAGTAAAGTGCGAGCATGATGTTCTCTAAGAGACAGCAGTTCCATCACTCTCCGCAAATCCTCCTTCTATAATAACACAACCCCAACTCAAAAACATCAATTTCACTGGCTAAAAAAAC
The DNA here is from genome assembly GCA_022984855.1 of Dimocarpus longan. Lineage (NCBI taxonomy): Eukaryota > Viridiplantae > Streptophyta > Magnoliopsida > Sapindales > Sapindaceae > Dimocarpus > Dimocarpus longan. Next base: position 26,938,399 of record CM041020.1, read on the forward strand.
AAACCTTTACAACAACTCCTAAAAAAACAAACCTTTACAACAACTCCTTGAAATATAAAACTTTATATTCGTCTTTAGTTTACCTGTGCAGCCAGAAGAGATTCTCTTGTAATAACCTGCAAATTGCCGAAAAGTAACAATGTCTCAGTCAGATTAAGTACAAAACAGGACCCAAACACCAAAAAGTGTTTCACTTAAAATCATCTTAGTACGTTCATCAATTCTCAATCCTCCCAAAAGCAAGTACAAAACTTTACAACAAATCAACAAAATTGACAAAATTTCCACAACAAATTCATAAAAATCACACCTTTCCCCTTCAAACAAATACCCAATCAATTTATTAAAAAACAGAAGTTGAAATTTTCCCACAAAACACAATGCAATCGAAAAAAAGAAAAAACAGCTCTTTCACAGCAGTATCAAACAACCCACAAAGAGCCCCTACAATCCAACAAAGCAAAAAAAATTAAAAATCAAAATTTTACACTAAAACCAACTCGATTACATAATCAAAACCAAACCCAATTCCCATTCACGTCCCCAGAGACCAAAACCAGAACCAATTCAAGAAAACAAAACCCACAAAGAACCTTAAAATTCACCAAAACTATAAATAAAAATCAAAACTTTACACTGAAACCAACTCGATTACACGATCAAAACCAAAACCAATTCACACTCACACCCCCAGAGACGAAAACCAGAACCAATTCAAGAAAACAAAACCCAAAAAAAATTACATGTACATATATATACCTTGGTGGAGGGACCCCTGGGTGGGACCCACTCCTCGTTCTCGAGTCCGTCGAGCGAGTCGCGATCCCAGTCATAGTAATCCTCATCTCCACTCATGTAATCCTCCATCGACACCCCAAGAATCGAAATTGACGAAAAAACAACAATAACGAAAACGAAGTGATTTCACGTACAAAGCATGAAAATTGAATAGGTAAAAAGAGGTCTCGATCGGCGAGACCAGCGCCTGAGAGAGGGCAGGACGAGGATTGCGGCGCCGGCAAGTAGAACGAACAGTTTTGCCGTGGTAGTGGTGCCGCTGCTGCCTACAGCCGAAGCTTTCTGTGACGCGAAATTTGAGAAAGTGTTTTCCGTTTTTTTTATAAGAGAGAGAGAGAGAGACAGAGACAGAGTCGTCACTGCAAAATGTTTGTTTTTCTTTTTTTTTCCAAGTTTTCATTTTTTAAGAGAAAGTAAATATTGATTTTAATTTTGTTTTTTTAGGTTTTTGTAGAGAAAAATAATTGTCGTTTGCGTTTTTTTGTTTTTTAGATTTTTGTAGAAAAAATGGGTAAATAATGTTTTCATTTTTATTTTCCGGGTTTTTGTGGAGGAATTAATTATTGTTTTGGATGAGAATTAAAATATTAGAACTTTAAAAAAAATATTTAAAAATCATTTGATATCAATTATGTGAAAATGATATCCGAAGATTTATGTGATATGATATGGATATTATAAAAGTATTAAGGAATTTATCGGGTCTAATATTGACATTCATTTTTTGTTTATTTATGTTGGGATGGTGTTTATTTAAAGTTGAAATTGAAAATTGGAGGTATTGTGGATTTGTTTAGTGGATTGCTTGAGAAGGATGTGTAGTAAGAGATGAGTGACTTGTTCAATTAGAAAATGAATTTAGCTATTAAAAATTGGGTGTGATTTTGATTTTTTGTTTTTTCTTTTTAAATAGTCATTTGAGTTGAGATACATATATATTGGAATAAGAGTTTAGCTATAATTTGTGTGCCTTTTCCATTAGAAAAAATACCAATCGTGTGATTAATTAGTAGAGGATAGAAGTTATAAGTGGGAAGAATTGAATAGGTTAAATGGGTGATGACTGATTGCTATGAATAACGCTACTTATTTCAGTGAAAATATAGACATATAATTTTTTTTGTTTCCTTTTTTCATTGTTTATTAACACTCGATTAGAAGTATCTCACAAAAAAAAAAAAATGTCAATTAGAAGCTATTAGTTAGTTTTAACATAAAAAGAAAAAACAAAAAAAAGGGTAATCAATATCTTAAAAAAAAAAAAAAAAAAAAAAAAAAAGGAATCATAAATATAAACTTGCATAAATATATTGATATTGTTCATCAAAAATCCTTGCAGGTAAGTAAGAAACCGTTTGTCTACTAGTTCAATACCATAAAACGACACATAATCATTCTCTAAATATTTGAAAAGTACTAGTATATCACTTGAAACATTATCACAAAACACACTTCATTAAAAAATGAAAGTATAAAACTACTTTTGTAAAACAATATCACCAGCTGTGTAGGTAGGTTAGAACCTAAAATACTTGAGAGCCAGACTAAACCACTCAACGACACAACTCTTCCATGTTGTTGTCTTCTTCCATAACCCTGTACTAATTTTATAATTATAGTCAATTACATACATCAGCATGGCTGTTAACCACAAGGTCCAGGTACAAGCCCTTCCTCTAGAGTTTCAACGTGTTTTTGCCTCTCAAAGCAACCCAACATTTTGGCAACACATTTCCATTCCTTCCCAAGTGAGACACATGTTTTTGGCTTCTCAAAGCAACCAACATTGACAACATACTTTTGCTTCTCAAAGCAACCAAACCTTTTGACACTACCTCCAAAAATAGTTTCATTTTTTGCCATTTATACTCTATTTCTTGATTCTTGTTCAGTGAAGTTTACGTTATTTTGAGTTCTATTTGAATTACAGGGAATCAAGATTACAAACAAAATGAGTACAAATATAATAAATCAATGTTGTAACAATAGCTGTCATCACATATCAATGTTCATTCGAAAGATATAATCTTCACTCTCTAATTCTTCATGAAGCAGGTTGATCGTCGGCTTCTCATGTTTCTCACAGGATTGTTCACAGTTTAGTGATCTCTTTCCCTGCAAAAGGTTTGTTTGTCAATATAATACCAGATGAACTGACTCGAATAGTTTGAGATGAAAGACAGAAATGAATGAAATTAGTTATAGCTTGGCATCTGCAGACTAACCTTTCTCGAAATATAGAAGAAGTAGTGAAATTCATCACCAAAGGTGATCCACTCAAAAGACCAGGTGAATTTTGGTGCATTAAAGAAAGGGCGCCTGAAGTGCGGCTGTAGGAGATACAAATTCCATGTAAGAATTATATGACAGATTTTACAAGAAAAAACACTTGATTTTATTTGATATACCTGGCCAAAAGAAATTGAGATGAAAATCCCATCTGGTTTCAAAACCCTGTGAACATTTTCAAGCATAGCCATGACTTTGGTCACTGTTTCAGGCCGTGGATTCCATGGGTCGCCACTGTCCACAAACAATACGTCCTTCAAAACCAAAATTTTGAATATAAAGATACAATTAAAAACAAGAAACTGAAATTTCAAATGCGAAAAAAGACAAGTCATTGTGGGGTGTCTATTTACCATGGTTCCTTTCTCAATAACGACGTCAAAATACTCGTTGCTAAAAGGCAGGTCTAGCATGTCAGCTTCCAACACCTTAATTTCTGATGATGGAGGTATAAGAGAAAGTTAATGAACACTATGAAGGTTGATATATACACCTGCTTTTATTGCTTTTGGACGTGGACATGGTGCTGTTCTTCAAATAATTTGGAAAACATAATTTTTTTATTTCTAGAACAACTATCAAACTGAATAAGAATCTTTCTGAAATGCCCATCAACGAAAAACCAATCAAAATTGAAATTTTCTTGTTGTGGGTTGCCATTGTTTGAGATCTGGTGGTTTTGGAAAATAAGTTTGATTTTAACTTAACTAATATGTTATAATTTCAAAAGGCTCAATTTGTTAATGCAATTATAACTGAATATTGGTCTCAGTGTATTTCACATATAATATAGATGATGTTTTAGGGTCGGTAAAAACTAATAAATTTCAAAATAGGTGGTGGGTCTAAAGAGGAACAAGGCTTAATTTAAAGACCAAAAGACAAGTCCCCCCATCCTATATTTATACAAATGCAGGTAATCTTATCTAAGTTATATTATTAGAGATTTTGTGAAGTAGACAAAGGAAAACTAATCTGAGTGTGTACAAATTGTTCGCATTATTATCATTAGAATTATAAAAGTATAATCAAGACAATAATAGAGGTAACTTTTGTTCATTGTTTTGTTGGTATTTTAATATTAGTGATTATTTCAAAAATTTCTAACAAGTAATATTAGAGTCATATGACTCATATCCACAACGATTATGTACGGTTTTATATGAAGACAAATTCTTTCAAAAAAGAAAGCTAGGGTTCAAATCGCCGTGTGTGTATGGCTTTGATACCACATGTTAGAATTTAATACAATATACATAAAATTGAAATACCAAACTATTGTAACTAAACAACAATTATGAAGTTATCTCTTAAAATCATGATTGTCTTGACAATACTTTTGTATTTTGATGAAGAATAGTGTGAACACTGCACAAATCAGGTTGAAACCTCCTCTGTCCACTTCGCAAAAACCCAATAATACAACTTAAGTTAAATTAATATAAAAAATGGGGCAGACCTAGCCTTTGGGCTTTAAACCAAGACTTATTCCTTTTTGAGTCCACCTATTATGAAGTCCAATAGTTTTAGCCTAAACTAAATGATACATCAACTTATTTCATATAAAAATTAGATGAAGAAAATTGTAGTAATAGTCAAATCTTTCCCAAGCTTGCCACTAGGTACAAGACATAAGTCATACAGTAAAATAAACACACAAAAATATAGCAAGAAGCTCCATTTGCAAAAACGTTCATTGGATGTATAAAGTAAATTTGAGTCATTAAGAACTCGTATTAACGACACATCATTTTATCAATTTATTTCACATGAAAAATAATTTAAAATCAATCATACATGAAACGTGAATAAAAATAAAATGAAAAATTGAGTGTCTAAGCTGAAAGGCAAAAACAAACTGCAGAATTACTGTTCATATCTACCAACAAACCTTTATACCCCTTATTTGATAACTGCTCCCGCATCTTCTCAACTGCAACGGCTGAGAGATCAGTGCATGTTATCTCAGTTACCCCATCTTTATACAATTCCTCAGACAATCGAGAGTTTCCACAACCCAACTCCAACACCTTAATCATACACATTTCTCACCATCAGAGAGTGTTATCAAACCTTGCAAAATATACATTAAATCAAGTCCAACTAGCTTCGGACTTCAACATTCTGCTACACAATGCACAATAACACTAAAATAATCATCGAAAACCCAACAATCCACACAAAATCTTCCTCTCAGCAAAATTGTAACCCCTATCTGGAAACCACATAATTGATAATACTAGCTGAGAATCAGCTAGAATTCATTAACTTCATATTAGCTTTTTACTCATTAAAATCTTGAACCCACATATAATTTCCACCCCTTTTCTAATCCAAATCATACAAACAACACATTTCCACAATCTACAAGAAGCCATAAAATTACTCAACAAAAACAACAATCTAACTACTTAACATATACCTCTCAACCCACCAAAAAAACCAACTACATGATGATCCTAAGCGTTCAAGGAGACAAATTTATAATCAAAAAACAGGATATAGATGTGACAAAAAGAGAAAGAGGAATGTACAGAGGAAGCAGGTGGAACATGAGCTTGAATGAGGTGACGAAAATGAGAGTAATCTTTCAACCACTCATAGTGTTCCTCATTGGAGAACCGCTCATCCCTGCAAAAACAAACACGCCCCTTCAAGAAAATTATAAAAAATTGTGAGTGAAAAAGAAGAAGAAGAAGGAGAAGGAGAAGTTACCAGTAGTGAGGATCACGATAAGCAGAAGTAGAAGAGGGACCAACTGTTTTCGTCTCTTTTGGTTGTGGGGTTTCCTTACTATCCATCTAACCTTCAATGGGTCCAGCCCTTCTTTTCTTCTTCTTTTACGTTCGTTGTTGGTACTGCAAAGTCCACGCAAACCCTATGACCTCTGCTAAATTCTGATCCACTCCCCTCTCTCTCCCTCTCTCTCTCTCTCTCTGTTGGACTATTATTATTATTATTATTATTTAGAGCTGAAGAGGTTAATTTATCATCCACATTTAAGTGTTAATGTCAGCATTTAATCATTTATTACTTATTAGTACGTGTGAACACCTTGAGAATGCTATTACTTGTAAATAATCGAAATAACTTAAATCAAAATAATATAATATCGAAATGATTTAAAATTAAAATAATATATTAAAATTATAATATTAAAATCAAAATGATGGATCAAAATTATAATAAATTATTTATTATCAATTACAGAAATCAGAATCGGTAGTATTTTCATTTAAATATTTATATTTTTTAAAATCGAAATTAATTAATTATAAATTATAAAAATATCTTTGATTAAAATTATGTATTTCATAAGTATTTTTTTTTATAAGGGATGTAAAAGAATTTTTAACTTATAAAAGTTATGGAAATATGATTTTCAAATGGGGTGGGGAAATAGAATTCTCATTCCATAACCTTATATTCATATGAAATCCACAATTTTATTTTCATTATGAAATAATTTTAGAATAAATAAATACCTATAATTATTTTCATCCTTTATTTTCATTCACTAATCTATTAAGTTAGATATCTTCAATTTTATGAAAGTAGATTTTCGGATGATTTCAATAAATTTCAAGAAATTGTTTGACGTATCTGTCAGTAACACAGGAATAGGCATTTGGATAGCACATTTGGTGGTTAATTTGGATAAGGTCAACTTGATTCCGAAGCACTACAATAATTCGGTTATCTTGTAATTATATTTAAAAAAAGGTTATTATTGTCATAATATATTTGTTGTTGAAAGAATACAATAAATATTTAGTTGTATAATTCAAAACTTTTTTTGTGTGGTGCGGGGGTGGTGTGTGGTTTGATGTGGGAGAATAATTTCGCAATAATTCCTCTCTAATTTTGTGGAATTTAGTTTACCAGAGAAAACTAAATGATTTTGATTGATTATATAGGACAAGCCTTTTAAATCAATTATATCATAATATATATATGATCTAATATGCCTTTTTTTTGAGTTGCAATTATCTAGTATGATCTAATATGTTCAATATATATTTTCACATATTCTATGAAATAATCACATATTGTAATAAATTCATAATCATTTTCCATGAGTAGTAATACAAAAGTATAAACCTTTCCTACTTTCTAGTTCATTAAACAAATAGCATCCAATCTATTTGAATGGTAGAAAACACTAACTCAATCTGTGGGTGTAATCCATATAAAGAAATTTTAATAAAGTGATACTCAATTTATCCAAAGTATTTTCTTATACATAGCTATTTTAAGATATCTTGTAATTATATTTAAAAAAAGGTTATTATTGTCATAATATATTTGTTGTTGAAAGAATACAATAAATATTTAGTTGTATAATTCAAAACTTTTTTTGTGTGGTGCGGGGGTGGTGTGTGGTTTGATGTGGGAGAATAATTTCGCAATAATTCCTCTCTAATTTTGTGGAATTTAGTTTACCAGAGAAAACTAAATGATTTTGATTGATTATATAGGACAAGCCTTTTAAATCAATTATATCATAATATATATATGATCTAATATGCCTTTTTTTTGAGTTGCAATTATCTAGTATGATCTAATATGTTCAATATATATTTTCACATATTCTATGAAATAATCACATATTGTAATAAATTCATAATCATTTTCCATGAGTAGTAATACAAAAGTATAAACCTTTCCTACTTTCTAGTTCATTAAACAAATAGCATCCAATCTATTTGAATGGTAGAAAACACTAACTCAATCTGTGGGTGTAATCCATATAAAGAAATTTTAATAAAGTGATACTCAATTTATCCAAAGTATTTTCTTATACATAGCTATTTTAAGATATGTTTATTTCACTTTGAGAAATTGAAATAGAAATCAAAATTATTTATTATCAGAATGACTTGGAATCGAAATGATGTATTGAAATCAGAATAGGTTGTTTACTTTAACAGTAGGAATCAAAATCAATAGTATTCTTATTAAATTGTTTATTTTTCCTTAAAATCAAAATTGATTAATTACAAGTTACAAAATTCTTCTTGATTAAAATTATGGATTAATTACAATATACAAAATAGTATTTAAAATATAGTATCATATTTTTATTACGTAACTCATCATAATAAGCTAAAAAAAATAAACTTTACTAATAATATTATTGTAAGCATATTGTGTATATATATATATATATTAAAGAATATATTGCATATCTATTTTATATATCCAGTCGTGATTTTTTTTTAATATAAAATGTTATCAAAATAGGGTATAAAAGACTTTTTATATTGACTTTGAGAATGGAAATGAGATTCTCAAGTAGGGTGGGAAAATGAAATTCTCATTCCACAATCCCAAATTGATGTGAGACTCACACCTTCATTCCAATAAATTTTAAGCAAGTAAATATCATCTATCAATCGCATTCCTCATTTTCATTTTGTAATTCATGAAGTAATCATACCATTAAAAAGAATAAATAAATTTGAATAAATCCACTCATCAAACATTATCTTAATTTAAATTACTATTACCATATTATGTAAGATTTATTTAATTTTGTTTTCAATCCATTAACATAATTGATTTGATTAATTTCTTTTAACAAAGCCAGGACCCAAGTTAAATTAATCATTTAAATAACATCACCACAAAATAGATTATTTGGGTCATACAAACATTATTTTTACCTCAACTCTTATATCAAGAATCCTAACATGTTCAAGCTTAACTTCTTATTTAACCGGACGAATCATAAATTAAAATCAACCTGCCCCTTCTAATAAAATGATAATTGACATCCAACACAATACTATCACAAAAAAGAGAGTTAAGATCGGCAGAAGATCATCGTTGGGTAGCAAAAATGGAGTATCACTTCAGAAAATCATCATGGTAGTGAGTGGGGTAACAATAAATTACATTCTCATTTAAAGTAAACTAGTCAGAAAAAGCCACAGTAAGCTATAGGCTATAGCATTACAAGAAGTTGGTACAAGTTCATTGAAACAGTACTTGGAATGGTACTGATGGAATCTGAAAACAGCAAAGAAACAAATGCATACAACTGAAACTGCCCGCATTGTGTGTATCTATATATATAACAAAGAGATTTTCCATGAAAAATGCTCCTGCAATTTCAATAGCTGGGCTTATCATATAGTTACTAGTAAACTTGCCGCGACAAATCCTGGATGCTAGTCCTGATTACCTCAGCAGTTCTCTGACATATAGATGTTTATGAGATCAATGTTTTCGTTCACAGGGGACGCAGGAGTTAGTATTAGTACCTTGTCAAGTGATGAGTGGTTTTTCCTCTAGGATTTCTTCGGGGACGGTGTGGGAGATGCCGGGGGCTTCAAGTCCTCATACCTGGTTGTGTATCAGAAAATGAAAAGCAGATTCTTAGTATGAACTGTTGTTCTAAGCTAGGCTAACTCGAAAAGAAGACTAATCAATCATCTTTGGACTCACATGTAGTAGGGCGAATGGTGGAAAGTCGAATTTCCTGAAGGAATATCTGCGACAACACTGATAACTGGAGGTTTTGCTACATCATTGCCTCCAGTTAAAGGGGATACAGCTTCCACTGCTGTCGAGGCACTCGGATGTGTTTCTTTGGGACCACTTGGAGTCGGACTTGGAGAGCTTGGTGGCTTTAGGTCCTCATAGCTATCAAAATGAAATCAGCTTATTATAATGGCCTTGTGAATTTTAATACACAATGATGAGAATTTTTCATTCTTGACCTCTACTTATTATAACGGCCTTGTGAATTTGAATGCCGACTGGCCTACACTAGGTAAAGAAGTAGAATAAAGTAAACATGTCAAGTGATATGATTTACAATGCAACTTACGCAGTAAAAGGTGACAGAGGGCTGATTTTCTTCACGTCTGCTTGTGCTGCTTCTGTTTCAACAGTGGCACTTGAAGGTTCAGAAGGGGTGTATTGTGATATTACAGGCGTTGCATCCACATCACTCGGTTTGGCAGCCCCAGAAGTTATGCTTGGAGCCATTGGAGAAGGAGATGAAGGTGGTTTCAAATCTTCATAGCTTCAAAATGTATGAAAATTGGAATAAGTACTTTTGGCTCAGAGATGAGTTATATCCACACAATATGGTATACTTTAGCATAGATTAGCTTACGCAGTATAAGGAGAAAGTGGCTGTACTGCCTTTGGTTTTGCTTGGGGAGGTTCCTCTGCAACAGGAGCACTGGGTTCCTTCTCAATAGGAACACTAGGTTTCTCAGGTATAATGCTCTTAGAAGAAGCCGCATCAGACTTATCGACAACACTTGGTTCCTAAATTCATCAACAAAAAAATAATGGAGTTGACTACGAAAAATATACTTTTCAGAGTACGACACTATCCAATGAAGACTCAACCATTAGCTAGACCTTTACTCATCTCTGGTCAAGGTGACATCCAATTGGACGCTTTAAAGCCCTTGATTCAATAGGGGTGTTGAGAATTACGGTTAGGAGAGTATTAGGAGAATAAAGAGAGAGTTTGTTGTTATTAAAACTCTTAGTTTAGATAATTATGTTTTATTTGTTTTTAGGGATAAAGTTTGAGGATAGACTTCTTTGTTAGATGGGAAGATATCTCTTAGTTGGTGCAATATGGTTAGGTTGTATAAATAAACAACTTTCTGATTTAGAAAGCAGAGATGAATAAAATACAGAAGTAGTCTTTTTCTAAAAACCTCATGGTATCAGAGCAGTACCGTATTGAATGACAAAGTACGGTATGGCCTCACCAAGCCCTTCCTCAGAAATCTCCTCAAATCCAGAACCAAATTCTTCAAACAATGGAGGAGGTTCTGGAGGAGGATCTGAAAATAACCACCAACCTCTTCTACCCATTACAAGTCATAAACTGAATGGGAATAACTACATCCAGTGGTCTCAATCTATGAAAATGTTTGTGAAAGGCAAAGGAAAAATGGAGTATTTGACTGGTGCACTGCCAGCCCCTATGACAGAGGATTCGGGATTCAAGAAGTGGGATGCTGATAATAACATGGTGATGTCTTGGCTCACAAACTCAATGACTAATGACATAAGTGAGAATTTTCTGATCTATGAAACAGCACAGAAGATTTGGGAGGCTGCTAAGGAGACGTATTCTCACAGTGATAATAGGGCTGAAGTTGTCAGTATAGAGAACATGATCCATGACTTACGACAGGGTGAGATGACGGTGACACAGTACTACAACACTCTTACAAGGCTGTGGCAGCAGGTGGACATGTATAAGCAACTCAATTGGAAGTGTGCAGAAGATGGTGTGCTGCACAGAGAAGTAATAGAAGAAACAAGGATTTACAAGTTCTTGTTTGGTTTGAATCAAAGTCTCGATGAAGTTCGTGGGAGGATTTTGAGCCTTAAGCCACTGCCGAAAATCAGAGGGGTTTTTTCAGAAGTGAAACGAGAAGAGAGCAGAAGGAAATTAATGTTAGGGTCTCAAAATAAGACTGACAGTGGCACGGAAGATCAGCATTAGTTGCTCATGGAAATCAATACATTGTAGGAGACAACAGATCAAGAAAAGGGAGACCATGGTGTGATCACTGCAGAAAACCAGGTCACATTAAAGAGAAATGTTGGAAGATTCATGGAAAACCACCAAATTGGAAGCCAAATCGATTTCAGAATAGTCAGGAAAGTAATGGTAATCTAGCAGCAAATTCAGAAAGTCAGAGTTCAGTAAGTCAAGTTCCGACAGGCCACGACTTGGTGGAATTATTGCAGAAGGTACTTGCACAAACTGCTGCCAGTGGGTCTGCTGCTGAGACAATTGTTGGCACAGGTTCAGTAGCACAGAAAGGTATTTTTTCTTATGCTTTAAATACTGGAAAACACAGAGGTATGTCATGGATTATAGATTCCGGAGCATCAGACCATATGACTGGTGATGCATCTCTGTTCAGTTCCTATAGTCCTTGCACTGAGAATTTCAAGGTAAAAATAGCTGATGGATCACTATCAAAGGTGGCAGGAATTGGGTCTGTAAGGGTGACAGAAGATATAACCCTTAATTCAGTTTTATTTGTTCCTAATCTAAGTTGTAATCTGCTGTCTATTAGCAAATTATCAAAGGAACTGAATTGTGTAACTAAATTTTTTCCTACATACTGTGTTTTTCAGGACTTGGACACTGGGAAGAGGATTGGCAGTGCTGAGATGCATTCAGGTCTATACTTCCTTATGAGCAATAATTCTCTAGTAAGACAGTCTTATTCGACTAATGTTTTAGAGTTCAAAAGTCAATTTAGTTGTCATGTTAGGAATAATAAAGCTGATGCTGTAATGCTATGGCACTTTAGATTGGGACATCCAAATTTCTTGTACTTAAGAAGGTTATTTCCTTCCTTGTTTGATAATAAAGATCCAAATTCATTCCAGTGTGAGATTTGTGAATTGTCAAAACACTCTCGAAATTCATATCCTATTCAATCTTACAAACCATCAAAACCTTTCACAATAATTCATAGTGATGTTTGGGGACCTTACAGGATCAACAACATCACAGGGTCAAAATGGTTTGTGTCATTCATAGATGATCACACTAGGTTAACATGGATTTTCTTGATGAAAGAAAAATCTGAAGTTGACAAAATTTTCAAGTATTTTAATAACATGATAAAAACACAATTCCAAGAAAAAATTCAAATTTTGAGAACAGATAATGCCAAAGAATTATTTAGCTCATCATTAAGTGACTACTTATCAGTTGAAGGAATTATTCATCATAGCTCATGTGTGGATACTCAACAGAATGGGGTTGCTGAGAGAAAAAATAGACATCTTTTAGAAGTAGCTAGAGCGTTAATGTTTTCCTCAAATGTCCCAAAACATTTTTGGGGAGAAGCTGTTCTCACGGCAGCTTATCTCATTAATAGGCTACCATCTAGGATTTTAAATTTTCAAACTCCAAGTCAAGTTTTCAGAAAATGTTATCCTCTAAGTCGAGTTATTTCCCACATTCCTACTAAAGTTTTTGGTTGTACAGCCTTTGTTCATGTTCACTCTCAATTTAGAAGCAAATTGGATCCTAGGTCAGTTAAGTGTATTTTCTTAGGTTACTCAGCTACTCAAAAAGGTTATAAATGTTATTCTCCCATGACTAAGAGGTTTTATGTCACAATGGATGTAACTTTCATGGAAAACAAACCTTTTTACACTCAACAACCAGAAAATGACAAGCATATTGAGGTTAAGTCAGCTGAAACAAACCCTTATTCCTTGTCTGATATTTTCTATCTTCCGAGTGATCAATCTTTGAGTCAAGAACAGTTGTTAAACCAGACTCCTACTGAACCAGAAACTATACACTCAGATCAGGCATGTGAATCAAGTGATACCTCTAGAAAGACCAAACCTGGACCAGATTTGACTTCCCCAAAAATAGATAAACCAGAGTTGATTGTCTATACTAGGAGAAATAAAGCAAAAGGTGAAGTAGAAGGCTTGGAACATCTCAGAACAAGTCAAGAATCTATACCAGCAGTTCAAGAACCTGACAAAGAAGACACACCTGATGTTAGCCGAGAGATGGAACCTGTGCAGGAAGACAACGACAGTGATTCAATTGAAGATTTACCTATTGCATTAAGGAAAGGGGTAAGAGATTGCAGAACACGGTCTCTTTATCCTATGAGTAAGTATGTCTCCTATGATAGATTGTCTTCCAGTTTTAGAGCTTTTACTGCCAGTATATCAGAAGCACAGGTACCAAAAACAGTACAAGAAGCTATGGAAATACCTGAATGGAAGGCTGCAATTGATGAAGAAATTAAAGCCTTAAAGAAGAATGGTACATGGGATATAACGGAGCTTCCTACAGGTAAGAAACCGGTGGGTTGTAAATGGGTATTTACAATCAAATATAAGGCTGATGGAAGCATTGATCGACACAAGGCTCGTTTAGTTGCAAAAGGGTATACACAATCTTATGGCATCGACTACCAAGAAACGTTTGCACCGGTAGCGAAACTGAATTCAATACGAGTCCTCTTGTCATTGGCAGCAAACTTGGACTGGAATTTACATCAGCTTGATGTAAAGAACGCTTTTTTAAACGGCAATTTGGCAGAAGAGGTGTTTATGGAAGTTCCTCCTGGATGTGAAGAACAGAACAGTCCAAATGCAGTATGCAGACTTCGAAAGTCACTCTATGGACTAAAACAATCCCCTAGAGCGTGGTTTGACAGGTTTACAAAAGCTGTGAGGAAGTTTGGTTTCTCTCAATGCCAATCAGACCATACCCTATTTGTGAAGCACTCTTCAAATGGTAAACTTACTCTCCTTATAGTTTATGTTGATGATATTGTTCTAACCGGTAATTTTGAAGAGGAAATTCAAGAATTGAAAAGTTATCTTGCAAAGGAGTTTGAGATTAAGGATTTAGGAAATTTGAGATACTTCTTGGGTATGGAAATAGCACGCTCAAAACAAGGCATTTCTGTGTGTCAAAGGAAGTATGTGTTAGATTTGTTGAAGGAAACCGGGATGCTTGATAGCAAGCCTGCAGAAACTCCTATGGATCCTACAATGAAGTTGGGGACTATAAAAAACAGTGCACCTGTAGACAAGGGAAGATTTCAGAGGTTGGTTGGACGCCTTATTTATCTCTCTCACACAAGACCAGATATAAGCTTTGCTGTGAACTCCATAAGTCAGTTTATGAATAGTCCAACAGAAGAACACATGAATGGAGTGTTTCGGATACTGAAATACCTGAAGCTGACACCAGGAAAAGGGTTGTTTTTCAAGAAGGGAGCTGATCGAAGTCTTGAGGTTATGTCAGATGCTGATTGGGCAAGTTCAGCAGTAGATCGTAGGTCCACTTCTGGATATTGTACGTTTGTTTGGGGTAATATAGTCACCTGGAGGAGTAAAAAGCAAGCTGTCGTGTCTAGAAGTAGTGCAGAGGCAGAGCTGAGGGCTATTGCACATGGACTTTGTGAAGGTTTATGGGTTAGAAGACTGCTGAATGAATTAAAAGTAAATGTTGCAGGTCCGACCAGGTTGCTGAGTGATAACAAAGCTGCAATCAGTATGGCAAAAGATCCAGTCCATCATGATAGAACGAAACATGTCGAAATTGATCGACATTTCATAAAAGAGAAGATTGAAGGTGGAGTTCTAAGTCTGGACTACATTCCAACATCAGAACAGACCGCAGACATATTTACCAAGGCTCTACCAAGAGTAATTTTTGAAAAATTGAGCTCCAAGCTGGGCATGGTCAATATATATGGCCCAGCTTGAGGGAGGGTGTTGAGAATTACGGTTAGGAGAGTATTAGGAGAATAAAGAGAGAGTTTGTTGTTATTAAAACTCTTAGTTTAGATAATTATGTTTTATTTGTTTTTAGGGATAAAGTTTGAGGATAGACTTCTTTGTTAGATGGGAAGATATCTCTTAGTTGGTGCAATATGGTTAGGTTGTATAAATAAACAACTTTCTGATTTAGAAAGCAGAGATGAATAAAATACAGAAGTAGTCTTTTTCTAAAAACCTCAAGGGGAAACTACTTGCAAAATGATAATGAGAAAAGTGAAAGTGGTGAGAAATGTGGTAACAAAAGAAAAAACATTGTGAATAAGAACACTGACTTTCAAAAATCTGCTATATTGTTTCAATTTGAATTCAAAGGGTATGGCTCTGGATATGTCACAAGAAGTTGAAATAAAAGAGCTTTGTAAGTTGTATGCAGACTTGGACAGCTCAAGCCTCTCATATCAAATTTCTGCGTGCGCTAAATTCGAAGATGTTGTCTACCTTTTAAGCAAGAATCAACAGAGATACCTTTGGTTCAGCCCGTTGAGAGGGTATCTTTGCAAGAAGTTCCTCCATAGGAGTCAATGGTGCTGTTGTTTCGGCAATCACTTCCACCACCTTACAGTACGAGAGGCTACGGTTTTTTGCCATGCAAGCCATCAGTTCGGCCACCTGCAATTTTGTTATTAGTTGCATTGAATTCATTTAGTGCCAAACAAATCATAGTTTCAAGTCCAATTTATAAAATCATTACCTGGAGATTAGACACCTGACCACCAAACAAAGTATCTTCTTGTGAAAGTGTAATATTATGAGTTTCCTTGTAAGCATCAGTAGGCCGCTCCATTCCTCCCGGTCTAACTATCTGAGGAAGCACTACAAGATGAGTAATCAAGCTAAGATCTTTTTGATATCATTATGTTAAAAAAAATGTTATTTTTGCAGCTAATAAAGGTACATACAGTGTAAGGGAGACCACTAGCTATGAGTGCCTCTTCTGCCTTCCTTTTCCATATTAGAACTCCCCAAAACAAACTAAAGCAGCGGAGAAACCAATCAATACATCCAATCATTCAACCGAGGTAATTCATCCCATAATTTTATTCAGCAACGTGTCACAGAACTCTCATAATGGCCATGAAAAAAGAGCAAACTTACTTTAGAATAGCGGCAGGAAATCCAACTTTGTTTGTGCCCAAGGACGTAACCAATATAAAGTGGTTAACTTTTACAGCAGTTGCTGTAATCAGAAGAAGCATTCTAGTTTTATTAGCTCACAAAAATCTCAAAAAAGAACTACTAATACATTCCAATGAAATTACAAGCACATGGATAACATGATCAAAGTCTTTGTTACCTGCATCTATGAGGTTTTTGGTTGCTTGATAGTCAATCCGATAAGGTCCTGTAATGTCAAAGACCTCCTTCTCACTGGCACCAATGCTGCATATAACCACTGATGCATTCCCTAATGCTGGACGTATACGGTCTTGTTTTTCCAAGTCACATTCCACAATTTCAAGCTTTTCCACAGCTGGGCTAAAGACCAAGACTACCTGTTACTTCCTAAGGGAGCATATTTGTCAAATGCTAATTTTTTTAGCAAAGATATTGTTTTTAGGTATATTTAGTGTTCATAGCAACCAAATTTAATAAATTAAAACTCCCTCTAGACACTCTTTTCTTACGTTGAGTTCCTTCACTTGCACTTTCAACGTTGAGCTTCATTTGCTTAACACTCTGTGCAACATTGTTTCTAAATGAGCAAATTTAGATATAATAATGACAAGACGATAATCAAGTAATAAGCAAACTCATACTTGCAAAAGATTTTCAGCTGTCTGAGAACTCCTGACCCCAGCTCTAACTCGGAAACCAAGTTTCAAAAGCTCCCTGCGGAAATCATTGCACTTAATCATACTCTATAATTGAGACATCAAGTTGAAAGGACAATTTCAATACAAAGTAAAATCAGAATTAAAGCACGTCACCTTACTGTTCGAGATCCAACTCTACCAGTGGCACCAGCAACAAATACAAGATCAGCATCCTTCGAGTCTTCTTTCTTTGGAATCACCCTGGCTGCCTCTGAACGGGCTTTCAATGTGCCTAGTCAACATCCATAGACATATATTTACATAGACATAGGAATAATGAAGAATGATGGCCACATTATAACAAAACAAATCCCATTTCTGCTTCTAAACGGATAAAAATATAATGCTTGTGTCTATCAGTAATCACTTGATCCAAAAACTTAAACTAATAGTAAATGGTTCAACTAATGATATAATGGTCTTTAACAACATCCCCTCACCTGCCAAACGAACTAGCTTAACGTGTGAATCAAGCCCAAATGTAAACACACAACAAAGAGTGAATTGAACCTAGGACCTATAGGACAAATTCGGTTCTGATATCTTGTTACTAACCACTAGCAAAAAACTTATGCTAATCGGAAAGGAGTCACTTGATGATTTAAGGCCATCTAATGGTACCAACATGGATTAATATTCAAAACTGTGTCTAATTCACCAAATTCTCACATCATAAAAGTAGATGAGCAAGGTGTTTTCAGGATGATCAAGACTTATGCTTCTAGTATTGCAATTCGAAGTAATTCTAAACGAAGATGATTTTATTTGGCCATGTTAGATAGTCTCACATAGGTAGAAAAAATGAATTTATATTGGTTTATAAGACGAGGGTAAATTTTCATTCATGAGCTAGTTTTTGTGATGGAGTTACGCTCGAGACCTTTTTTTGACATGATATTAGAGCTTGAGTTGGGCTCAAACTTACTTGCATAGGTGCAGGTGCTGCCGAGTGAGAACGTTGAGCGTGAAGGAGGGTGTTAGATACTCTCACGTTAGCTGAAGAAGTGGGTGCAGGTTTGCATTGGTTTATAAAGTAAAAATAAACCTTCACTCATGAGCTGGCTACCCAAGACCCTTTTCTGACAGACTACACCCTATGTAGTTGCCAAGTTCTTCATATTCATCCTAAACTATGATTCCACATAAGTTCTACTAAATTAACACACCCATCCAGAAAGTCCTATCACCAATGACAATGAGTCCACATTGCAATGCTTAGTTATCTTTACCAGATCATTTGAGTCCAACACAGTTACTTCTTTGATTGAGTTCATATAAGTGTGACACAAAAACGATCAATACTAATTCACTGGTCATTGGTGAAGAACATTAACATGTTACCATAACATAACAACATCATGACAGATGTGACACACCAACTAATTCAATTTCAATGAAGCTCAATTGCTCACCACTAAACATCAAACTAAGACAATCCAAAACACAACAAATTGATAAAAAAAATGTAGGAGAATCGTCACAAAACCTGAAGCCTGAGCTTTGAAATCCGTGAACCTGAGCTTTCTTGCAAGTGGGTTGCAGTTGTACCTCCTTGAAGTAGAAAACTTGAGGACTTGAGAGACCCCAGCTGGTTTTTCAATGAGTCCATTTCTGGATAGAGAGCTTACAAGGCTTGGTGATTGCAAGGAGCAACTCTTCATCACAGAAAAAAGAAGTATACCAAATGTGTGTGTGTGTGAGTCTTGTGTTCGGTCAGACAAGAGTTGTATGTATTGGGTTTCAATTCACTTAATTGAAGCAAAACCAAAGACGATCGAACATGTTTTTGTGTTATCTTTAGGTCGCCATTTTCAGTTTGGCAGTTGCGGCAGTCTCCACTCCATCAAGATATGATGGGCCCCATATTTAAACCATTAACAAACAAGAAAATAAAATAAAAAATAAAAGCCATTTTTAAATCTAGGCCTAGCTATGGCCTTTTTCTTTTTCTTATTCTTTTTTCTTCTTTATTGTATTTTCATGCCATTTAGTAAAAAAAAAAATTGGTTCATTTTATATTATTATTTTTTTGATAATTGGGTTTCATCTAATAAAAATTAAAAAAAAAAAAACTTAAATGTTTTTTAAATGTTTTATAACAACATAGTTCAATATAAATTAATGATAGAAAATGTCTATTCAATTTGATAATATATTATATTTGAATCATAAAAAAATTTCATTCAATTAGAATATACTAAGGCTCAACATTTTGTGGCATTCTTGCATGCCAGCCAACACAAATCTTCCATTTAAGAGATGTTATATTCTAGTCTAATTATATATATGTATATATATAGAGTGAGAGTAATTATCAGTATCTCATGATTTTAAAAAAGTTAAGAATAAACAATCTCAACCATTGATATCTAATGGACATAAAAATAAAAGACAAAAATAGAAATAAATAATTATTTTATGTTAGAGTAATAAAATTGCTAATTCACTCGAATAGATCATTTTGACAAACACCGGTGGATAGACAGTTTAGGGATTTTATTACTCCAATATAATATAATTATTTATTTTCATTTTTATTTTTTTTTATTGTCCATTAAATTTAATTTACGATTGAAATTGTCTAGTCTTAACTTTTTTTATGGTGCGTTTACTTTATTTGGAGGAATCGGAATGATCTGAAATTGGAATGAAGTATCGGAATCAGAATAAGTTGTTTACTTCAACTGTAGAAATTAGAATTGGAATTAGTAATATTCTCATTGAGCTGTTTAATTTACTTTGAAATAGGAATGAATTAATTATAAATTACAAAAATGTCCTTAATTAAAATTATGGATTAATTATAATAATGTGCAATTTCTTATTACAATATACTGTTTTTTTTTTTAATATCAAATAAAAAACTTCATATTATAATAAAAAAAAAATACATATCATTTTAATAGTCTACTAGTTTGGTATGCAGTTTTTTATTATAATATACAGTTTTTTTAATATCAAATAAAAAACTGCATATTATAATAAAAAATTACATATTATTTTATTAGTCCATTATGATAATTAAAAAATTGGTGATAAAAAACCAATTGTGTGCAATTTTTTATTATAATATGCATTTTTTTTAACATCAAATAAAATATGTTTTTCTTTATTTTTTAAAGAATGGTATAAGAGACTTTTTATTTTGATAAAAATAATGAGAATAGGATTCCCAAGTGGGTTGAGGGGAATGAGACTCTTATTCTATAACCCTAAATTGATGTGGGGTTCACACTTTCATTCTCATTACAAAATGAATTTTAAGCAAGTAAACATCATCAATTAATCTCATTTATTATTCTCAATCCTCAATCCATGAAGTAAACACATCAAACAATCTTAACTGTAGATTATATCTAATTGAGATATTGGTAGAATAATTCTATCCCTCCTAATTTTAAAAATTGTTATGACCAAACAATCTTAACTGTAGATTATATCTAATTGATAAAAAAGGAGAAAAAAATACATAAATAAATAATTCCTAATTTATCCATCCATTAATGTTTGTCAAAATGATCAATCAGAATGAAATTATGAATTTTATTACTCTAATATAATATAATTATTTATTTTCATTTCTGTCTTCTATTTTTTTTTGTTTATTAGACCTAATTTATAGTTAAAATTATTTTGTCTTAACTTTTTTAAAATTATATGGTATTGATGGTATAATTTTTTTCTCTTTCTCTCTATATACATGGAACCAATTTTTAAAAAATTTCTCGCAATTCTATTATAATATATAGAATGTGTATAGTTACAATAAAGAATTGATCAATTTTTTTCTTTTATGTTTTTAATCCTTCATTGAGTTTTTGTTTCATTTAATTAAGTTAAAATTATTATAGAATTTTTGCATGATTTGGTCTCCTATTTTGATAGAATGTCTTCGGGAAGAATATCTAGCCTCCATAAGAACAAGATAAATCACTTATTAATCAGCTTAATCATATTTTATAGGCTTAATTTTACTCCAAATTATATATAAATATAATCTTTACACTACAAGAAAAATGTTATATTTATTATATGGAATCGGGCCTTTAAAGATCCGTGGTAGATGAAGTAGGTATAGCGGGTTTTAAAGGCTCTATTGTCGCTTGGGTATCCATCACGGGCTCTTTATGGGTCTGTGATAATTAATGCAAAGAAAGTGAATCCCAGATGTGCTTGTTTTGGTTAATAAAGGAGTATCCATCGCGGCATTTAATTATATATCACATTTCGTTGTTCTATATTGACGTTTCAAAACATAAATTCAGGGCTCATCATCAAGGAATCAAGATGCATTACTTGCAAGAAGTTTTCAAAAAAGAATAAAATATTTCACAATACTAGGGGTACAATTAAATTATAAACGCGGTTTCAATATTCCATAATGCTACAATATAACTTCATCATTTTAATGGCAAAACTCATATATACCCTTTTTTATTAGATTCCTCATTCAATTCTATCAAAAAATATATATTTATACGTTCGTGAGCCTCTGAATATCCGGACCCACTATATTTAGTTACAATTGAGTATTTAAGTTTTGTTATACATACGAATGAAAATACAAATGTGATATGGTGAGACATTATAACGTAGAATATGATGGAATCTTTTAGCTATAATTGTTTCTAATGGATAATTATTGCTCAGAAGGACTTATTTCTACTGCAAAGACAAACTTTAACATTTGTCTTTTTCGTCTTTTTTACAAATGTGTTATGACGAACTTTGTGTAGTTTAAATGTTTAATGCGAATTATGTAATATGTAAATTTACATACTACTAATTCTATATAATTTAATGAGAATTATGTATTTTGTAAAGTTATGTATAAAATTTTGAAGTTAAAATACAAATTACGCTACAACTCAAAGCATAGAAATTGGAGAAAATGTTCTGTTTGCTTGAAAATTGTGAGTATTTATACATATATACCCATTAGCATAAGTAAGTTGTTTAATTAATTTATTCTCATATTTTTTCATGCACAAACTAATAAACTAAATAATTTAAATGTTTTGAAATAATTGATTACTTCCTCAAAAACAAAAAGTTAATTTACATTTTTAATTAATTTCAGATCAACTGCACTGATCAAATAATTCCAGCATCTCTTCTGGAAGAAGACATGTTGGAGATTGCATACATTTGATGGAACTCCGTAGTGCAGTATTTGTGAAAGATGCCAGGTTTGTGATATTTCTTTATATATGAAGCAAAATTTATACTTTCTTTCTATGCATAGTGTCTATTTACACATCAAATCTTACGGTATTACAAACTATAATCGAATCCTGATATAGACTTTTAAATTAAGTGATCAATAATATGATATCAATGTAATATTGAAGTCTAATTTCTTCTTTATAGGCCACAACGTTGCATGATAGGGACGTTTAACTTGTTTCTACCGTCATCTAACTTCACACTTTTGGTTTAAATTGTAGAAATATTAGTGATTCAGAATTTTGTGAAATAGAAATGCAAGGGTGTAAAGTACTTTACATTGTTATAAATTGAGTTATTCTTAAAAAGAAAAAACATAGGAACAGTTCTGATTATAGAATTACTACATGAAGTAGTACATCGTTAAATGTTTAATCTGTGAATGGAAATGGACAATTGTGAAGATTGTAGAAGCCGAAAAGTATTCACACGTTTGGGTGAAGAAGAGAAGTCAGAGATTACATTCACAGGATTCAGAGGCCTGTCATGTTCCACATGGTGATAGCGAAGCCATTTCTGTGATTGATGGTAACTATTTAATTCGAACATTGAACATGTGATCCACAACAAAAATACCGAAAAAATCAATATGCCTTAGCCAATCATCTTAACTTGTTTGGCACTACTATTTTAATTTTTCTTCTTAATAATTTAGCCTTGATATTGACTTATTATTCAAATTGGTAGGTACAAATCTCTAAAAAAATGGTTGGTATAAATTGAAGAAGGTCACCATTGTTCCAATATGGCATAGTGATAGAGAGTTAATATCCACTATGATGATGATTAATATTCAAATGGTTACAATATATGTGGTATTTCAAAATATATGTATAAATATTTCAAAAAAAAATTAGTTAAAAAATATTTCAAAAAAATTTAAATTATTAAAGAGTTATCATTCATATGTGATATTATAACTCCTGTGAATTCTCATCCATTTTGATATTTCAAAAAAATATTAAATGTATTCACCACGGTCCGATGATTGGCATAGGAATTAGGATCACAGGCGAAAGAATCACGCCGAACAAAACGACAAGGTTTCGAGAAAATAGAACTGATAAAACATGGAGCACGAGATCAGGCATGAGGGACATTCCCACATTTTGGTGGCCCTGCGCTCAGGTGCGCATGTCTCTCAGTCCCACAAACGGATTAATCTCTATTTTTTAAAAATTTTATTTTAAACATTCTTTTTATTTACATTATTTGACTGAAATTTCCACTGGGAGATACAGCTTGTTTAATTATTTTTCTTTAAAAAAGTATACAAATTGTTTAGTTACTTTCATAAAATAATAATGTGCTTCCAGGTGCTTGGTGAAGTGGTCATCATCAGGGCAGCTATCTGCATGCTTCGCATGCAAATGGCTGGTTTTGATCTGCTGCAGTCACACACTACACATTTAATATGTGGCAATTTTCACATGCACTGTGGGCCTTTTCTTTCTCTTTTAAGAGCTCCCATTTCTAATTATATTTCAAAAATTCTGATCAAAAATATTTGATAATGTATACGGTATATATTATTTACGATATGTATGTATAATAAGTCAAAGAGAAAAAAATATTTTTAACTATAATATACTATATAATTATAAAATTGCATAAAAATCATTCATGACAAGCAAAAATTCATTCTATCATATGTTTGGATTAAGTTATGTTAGGGATCTTTGTTTAAAATTTTAGATCCATATATTAATACATTTTTCATTGCATTATGTTATTACTAATATGAAAATAATATATATAATTAAAAAATTTTGTATAAATTCATGTCCAAATGATATGACATATGCATTAAAATCAATATATCAATTAATGTTTTATATGATGTTAATAACTTACATATTATATATAGATTAATTTTTAAAAATATTTAACAGTACTCTTAATATAATTATGATTTGTAGTAAAAATTCAAATCTAAGATATTATGGAATTGAATAACTATTATATCAACAAACCATAGTAGACAAAATACATATAATATTATGTAAACATAAATTCTGTACAGCAGCCTAAGTGCCTAAACTTTCCTTTTTAAAATGAAGCAACAGCCAAGTTCCTATATACGCATTTCCCATCTTTGGGGTGCCAGATGTGAATGTCTGTGCCAACAAAGGTTCAAGTGTAAAGCTTTCTCCTATTTTGCCTGTGCCAATAATTAACTGACCAAAATATAGTCATAATCTTTTTTAAGAAACTGACAAGCGGTCAATAATCAATAATTTTTTTTTTTTTATTTGGCCTTTTTGGCCTTGAAATAAACATGGAGCACGAGATGGTCGGAGGATATAAATGTAATAACACGTACACATTCACAGTGAATATCTCCCACACACATACATACTGGCACATTTCCACTGCTCTCTAGTCTTAGCTAACGTGCGCACCCTCGGCTCTCTCTCTTTAGACCAGAAATGGCAACTTCTCTGCAACTCGGTCGCTTCTGCATGCACACCGACCTCAGCTCCCGCGACAACCACCTCGCCGCTGGATTCTTCGCTCTCCGCCGACGGAAGCCTCTCGCCTCCTCCGTAGTCAAGTGCGCCGCTGCTAACGAGCCTCCCGCCGCTCCGGTGGCTCTCGGCTCCGACTTCGACGCCAAGAAGTTCCGGCACAACTTGACGAGAAGTGACAACTATAACCGCAAAGGATTCGGTCTCAAAGAAGAGACTCTCGAGCAAATGAACCAAGAGTACGCTAGTGAGTTCTTCAACTACTCTATATCTGTTTCAATTTCTTCTTGATTTAATCGAATAATTGAATTATTGTTACAATTTCAACCTTATGTTTTTATTATATTTCAGTTTTTATTTTTGAAGAATTATATTTCAATTTCTTGTTATTGAATTATTATAACAATTTTGAACTTATTTCAGTTTTAATAAATTTTATTTATTTTTTATTTTTTCGTTGATTTATTTGATTAATTGAATTGTTGTGAAAATTTTAAGCTGCATTTAATTTAGTTTTATATTTAATTGATGAATTGAATTATTATAACAATTTTAAGCTTATTAAATTTTATATATTTTTAAAATTTATATTTTCATGAATATATCTGACTGACTCCGATAAGCTTGATTTGAAGATTAGATTACACAAACTTGAATGATGATTGGATGGATGTTGAATTGGAAGTTTTGGTTTTTCGGTGATTATTTGTAGTGTAGTGACGTGATGAATTTGATGGAAACTGATCAGGTGATATTATAAAGACTTTGAAGGAGAACGGAAATGAGTATAAATGGGGAAATGTCACGGTGAAGCTGGCAGAGGCCTATGGCTTTTGCTGGGGGGTTGAGCGAGCTGTGCAGATTGCTTTCGAAGCCAGGAAACAGTTTCCTGATGAGAAGATTTGGATTACTAATGAAATTATTCACAACCCCGTTGTTAACAAGGTGCTATAAACTTAGTCCAGCTTTTTTAATAATATCGAAATTAGGAATATTTTATCTGCCTTGTTTGTTGCCTGTCACTTTAATCTAGATGCTGTGATTGGTTACACTTTTGAGTCATCTTTGATTGAACAGTTAGTCTTGGTAGTACATTCATGGCTGTTCATGTGTATGCAAATAACTATGAAAATTTTTATGTTATTGTTAAGAACTTCTCCATTTATATGGTTTTACATTATTTAACGTTGCTGTCGCATACATATTCCTTGGTTCATACACAATATAAATATTTATAATCTTCGATTCAGTTATCATGGTATGCCCCAAAATAAGGTTTGTTGGATCCATGAGTTATAATTATGCTCTCTTTTTGAGTTTTTCTGGTTTGGAAAGTTTACTACTATCAGTTTTTTTTTGCTGGTAATTGTAGCTTTTTTTATGGTCATTCTGCAATGTAGTTTAAGATTAGTATTTAGAGTAGGTTTAGGGATGGTACTTATAACACTATTTTGGTTTTGCTACCATTTTGTGGAATTTGGTAATATCTGTTGATTGTGTGTGTAACAGTTTCAAAGACCGACAGAATTTTGAAGATCAGCTGACTCTTTATGAATTCAATGTATTAAGATCGTGCTGGTTTTGAAGATCATGTGTGTTTAGACCTTTTACGGTTTCTTATTTTAGGCAAGCTCAAGTTTGATCTCTCAAATAGAGCTTTAAGCCTCCACCTTTAGGTCCAAGATGTTGGTTGAAATATTTAATGCTTTAATGAATGTATTTTTATTGATTAAATGACATGTTTTTGAAGTTTGTGTCGATATTTGTTATCTATTAACTAGAAAGTGACGTTCTGAAGTTCTTTGAGGCAGCGGTTAGAGGAGATGGAAGTTCAAAATATTCCTATTGGTGAAGGGAAGAAGCAATTTGATGTTGTAGATAAGGGTGATGTTGTGATTTTGCCTGCATTTGGGGCTGCAGTGGAAGAAATGTACGTTCTGAATGAGAAGAATGTACAAATTGTTGATACAACCTGCCCTTGGGTATCTAAGGTAACCTCTAGCTGTGATAGATAAGCTGTTAAGTTTTTGCCTTGACTCAACTTAACATATCTTGCATATCTCTACAACTGGGTTTTATATATTTTGAAGGTGTGGAATTCTGTTGAGAAGCACAAGAAGGGTGATTACACTTCAATTATTCATGGTAAATATGCTCATGAGGAGACAGTAGCTACTGCTTCTTTCGCAGGAAAGTATATTATAGTGAAGGATAAGAAAGAGGTACGTTCAAAAGGCGGCTAATGTTCTGTTTTCTGTAATATGTCCTAATGATTCTTTAAGGAAGGTTTTTATGTCAATTTCTTTATTATAATCTGAATCCAGGCAACATATGTGTGTGATTACATTCTTGGGGGTGAACTTAATGGATCTAGCTCAACTAAAGAGGAATTTCTCAAGGTACGGTTTTGTTACTTATATGATTATGATAGCCAACTACTATGGGGAGTTGTACAGATATATTGATGGGTACTTGCTTACTGCAGAAATTTAAGTCTGCAGTGTCAAAAGGGTTTGATCCAGATGAGGACCTGGTTAAAGTTGGCATTGCAAACCAAACTACAATGCTCAAAGGAGAAACAGAAGAGATTGGTTAGTCGCAATCATGATTTGTCTTTCCATGCTTTTCCAACAAAATTTGAACTCTGGTGTTTAGGTTGTCTTCTATTTTTACAGGAAAATTAGTAGAGAGGACCATGATGCGTAAATATGGAGTGGAAAATGTCAGCCAGCATTTCATAAGCTTCAACACAATTTGTGATGCTACTCAAGTAACTTACTGCTCCCTATTCAATTTTAGATTTTATTAATTTTTGGAATATATCATGTCATCGAATATTATTTTATGACATATATGCATTTCAAACTTCTTGTATAGTTGCATGGAAGCTCATAAAGATGCACATATATGCATAAAAGCAAATGTAAATTGATTTCAATGAAATCCCAAAGATAGGAAATACTAAAGACAATTAATTTTATCTGGAAGCCGAGTTGCTTTATGAGGTGACCAGTGTTCAGTGTTTAGCTAAATTTCTTTTTCTTCCAACTTTTTCAGGAACGACAAGATGCAATGTATAAGCTAGTTGATGAAAAGCTGGATCTGATATTAGTAGTTGGTGGGTGGAACTCAAGCAATACATCACACCTTCAAGAGATTGCAGAAGCCCGTGGAATTCCCTCCTACTGGATAGACAGTGAGAGGAGAATAGGTCCTGGAAACAAAATAGCATATAAGTTGATGGTAGTGTGAATGCGCTTCTTATACTAGTTCTTAATTTTATAAGCTCAATAAAGTAAAGATCAAATTATTGTAAACTGGTAGGTTTTAATATTGTGTGATCAAATATAATTAATTATGAATTATTGTTTTGTTAGCATGGGGAGCTGGTTGAGAAAGAAAACTGGCTACCAGAGGGCCCCATTACAATTGGTGTGACATCTGGTGCCTCTACCCCGGATAAGGTAAACCTCTTGGCTCTTGCCCATAGAAATATCAATTTGTCGGATCTGATTTACTTTAATATTTTTCCGTAACTTTTGATAATTTGGGAGCTGGAGTTCCCTCTTCTCCGTTTGTTTTTGTTGTCATCATCTGTCTTCTGCTGTGACCATTTGCTAATCATCTTACTTTATGGTGCTATAGCTAATCAAGATTGGGATTCTATACTCACATAGTAGGGTTTTAACAACCGAAAGTTTATATATTACGTCAGTATAACATAACCTAGGTTCAATAATTTGAAATCTGCAGATTAAATTTTAGATGCTATTATTAACGTTGAAATGGTTGTAATTTTTTCTTTCATTGGATTTATCCAGGCTGTTGAAGATGTTCTGGTTAAGGTGTTCAACCTAAAACGCGAAGAATCCTTGCAACTAGCATAAATTTATATTGATCCAATAAAACATCATCTATAGCATAGCGATATGGATGTGATTGTAATTGGTCCATGTAAATTTAAAAGCAGAGCCACAGCATGGTATATGTCCGGCTGTCTCAAGCAACTCTTAAGTTGTATAACACAAAAGTTGATGATTTTATGTCTGCAAATTATATGTTTTCCCTACTGCATTTTATAATCAGCAGGTGACAAAACGACTCATCGGTGTAACCTCGCACCCACTTCTATTCTCGGGTTTCTGAAAGGCAAATAGGCAATGTTATTGTTGTATATATTTCAAGGCTAAATGAGATTCTAAAATAAATTTATATCTGATCATCTGCTGTTCTGTAAATAAATCAATCATCTTTTGTATTAGGGAAGTGTGAACACACTTCTTGTATAAGTTCTTAATTTTGTAGGTTCAGTAAAGGAGAAGAGAAAAACGGAGTGATTTGGTGATAAGTCAGCATTTATCTGTTCTATCATTCAAGTGACAGGTTCAATTTTAAGTAGTCTTAGCTTAATATTTGAAAATAGAGTTTCTAGTCGTGTTATTAGAGTTCTATTTAAATTAGTTCGGTAGGTTGATTTTGATGGTAATCTAATCTGTAAAAAATATCAGATAATAAAAAACAAGTAAATAAAGGTAAACAATATAAAATAAAATTGAAAATGGCCGGCAACTTTCAATGTGAGAATATTGTGTGATCATTCAAATTAATAATTGTGAATTATTTTTTTTTTTAGCATGGAGCTGGTTGAGAAAGAAAATTGGCTACCAGTAGGGCCCATCACTGTTGGTATACCCGCCCACTTTTGTACTCTGGTTTCGAAAAAGGTAATAATTTGTCGTACATAATTTAAGTAGTATTCTAAAATAAAATCGAATAATTAAAATTTAAATTATTTTAAAATCCTAAAAGAATGCAATTAAACTTTATATTCCAACATATTTTAACATAATAAATCCAATGGAGTTTAAATTCATACATAATAAATCCCAAATCAAATAAAATTAAATCCGCTACATATGTTAAATTCCAACTTCTAAATCCAAAGAAACAAAATAAAACACAAATATTTTCACAACTACTCCATAGTTAGATAATCATTCTTATTACCTTAATATAAGAATTTTGATAATTTATTATAATAAAATGATTTCTTACAATTAGATAAATTACAAATTTAACTATAACCCAATTAATTAAATTCATACCTCATAGATTATGAGTGAATATTCACAGGTTAACAGGTGAAATGATCATCTTTAATTTGAATTTTAAGTTTCTCGGATTTATTATGTTGGAACATAAATTCATCAAATTTTTTATATTATAACATAGTGTAATTACACTTTCAATTAGCATGGTTAGGATTTGAAAATGATATAAAGTTTGATAATGGGGTTATACATAGGGATGTTATATTATTAAAAGACAATAAAAAATGGGCGGGTTATTGAGGCGTGATTCAAAAGTCAAATGTAGCTTTTGACTGCATGAAATTAAATATGTACACCACCTTCATCTTCAAGCTCCATGTAAAGTTGAAACTGAACATACACACTCACACATTTGACCACTCTCTCTAGACCACACATGGCGTCTTCTCTGCAACTCTGCCTCTTTTACACGAACAACTTCGCCGCCGGAGTCTTGTCTCTCGGCCGTCGGAATCCTATCTACTACGTCAAGTGCTCCGCTGCTGCTAACGATCCTCCCGCCAAGCCGGTGTCTCTTGGCTCTGACTTCGACGCCAAGAAGTTCCGGCACAACTTGACGAGAAGCGACAACTATACAACTATAACCGCAAAGGTCACAAAGAAGAGACACTCCACCTCATGAACCAAGAGTATGCTAGTGCGTTTTTCAACTACTCTATTATTTCTTGTTAATTTTATTCACCAATCGAATTATTCTTACAATTTTAATTTAATTTAATTTAAATTTCAGTTTTTTTTTTTTTTCATTTAATTGACGAATAAATCAATTTTAAGCTTATTTTAACTTAATTTACTTTTTTTTCATGTATATATAGTTGACTCTGATAAACTTGATTTGAATTTTGATTTTAGGATTAGGTTAAAATTCACACGAACTTGAATTATGAATGGATTTATGTTTAATTGTAAGATTTCGTTACTGTTAATATATATTTTTTTTTGGTTTTCCACGATGGAGTTAGCTACCTGGAAGATAAAACTCTCCATTAATTACACGTACTGAATTGGCTATAACTGTAGTTATTAAAGTTAATTTAATAGTTGTAATTATTGGGTAAGATTACCAACTAGTAGGGTAGCTAAATCCTTTGGTGATTATTTATAGTAGTAGTGAAGTGATGGAATTTGATGGAAAATAATCAGGTGATATCGTAAAGACTTTGAATGAGAATGGAAAGGTGTATACGTGGGGAAATGTCACAGTGAAGCTGGTGGAGGCCTACGGTTTTTGCATGGGGGTTGAGCGGGCTATCCAGATTGCTTTCGAAGCAAGGAAACAGTTTCACGGAGAGAAAATTTGGATTACTAATGAAATCATTCACAATCCCACTGTTAATAAGGTGCTGTAATCTTAATCCGACTTATTTAATCATATCAAAATGGGGAATTTTTGTTTGTTGCTTGATCGCCTTCTTTGTAATGCTTTCTGGGGATTGTCGATAGAATAGTGTGACTTTCTTCTGGATGCTGTGATTGGTTATACTTTTGAATTAGCTTTAACGCTTTACCATCAGGTCCAAGATGTTGGTTGACATAGTTGTTGATGTTTGAGTAATGTGTTTTTATTGACTAACTAATGCCATGTTTCTGGAGTTTGTGTTGATCATTTCTGTTTTTAAACTAGAAAGTGACACTATGAAATTTGGTCATGGCAGCGGTTAGAGGAGATGGAAGTTCAATTTATTCCTATTGGTGAAGGGAAGAAACTATTTGATGTTGTAGATGAGGGTGATGTTGTGATTTTGCCTGCGTTTGGGGCTGCAGTGGAAGAAATGTACGTTCTGAAGGAGAAGAGTGTACATACAACCTGTCCTTTGCTATCTAAGGTAACCTCTAGCTGTGATAGATAAGCTGTTAAGTTTTTGCCTTGGCTCAACTTTACATATCTTGCATATCTCTACAACTGGGTTTTATATATTTTGAAGGTGTGGAATACTGTTGAGAAGCACAAGAAGGGTGATTACACTTCAATTATTCATGGTAAATATGCTCATGAAGAGACAGTAGCTACTGCATCTTTCGCAGGAAAGTATATTATAGTGAAGGATAAGAAAGAGGTACGTCCAAAAGGTGGCTAATGTTCTGTTTTCTGTAATATGTCCTAATGATTCTTTAAGGAAGGTTTTTATGTCAATTTCTTTATTATGAATCCAGGCAACATATGTGTGTGATTACATTCTTGGGGGCAAACTTAATGGATCTAGCTCAACTGAAGAGGAATTTCTCAAGGAACGGTTTTGTTACTTATATGATTATGATTGCCAGCTAGCATGGGGACTTGTGCAGATATATTGATGGGTACTTGCTTACTGCAGAAATTTAAGACTGCAGTGTCAAAAGGGTTTGATCCAGATAAGGACCTGGTTAAAGTTGGCACTGCAAACCAAACTACAATGCTCAAAGGAGAAACAGAAGAGATTGGTTGTTTGAAATTATGATTTGTCCTTCCATGCTTTTCCAACAAAATTTGAACTCTGGTATTTAGGTTGTCTCTTATTTTTACAGGAAAATTAGTAGAGAGGACCATGATGTGTAAATATGGAGTGGAAAATGTCAACAAGCACTTCATAAGCCTCAACACAATTTGTGATGCTACTCAAGTAACTTTCTGTTCCCTTTTCAGTTTTAGATTTTAATAATTTTTGGAATATATCATTCATCGAATATTATTTTATGACATATATGCATTTCATACTTTGTGTATAGTTGTGTGGAAGCTCACAAAGATGCACATATATACATAAAAGCAAATGTAAATTGATTTCAATGAAATCCCAAAAATCAGAAATACTAGAGACAATGCATTTTATCTGGAAGCAGAGTTGCTTTATAAGATGACCAGTGTTCTGTGTTAGGCCAAGTTTAGCTAAATTTCTTTTTCTTCCAACTTTTTCAGGAACGACAAGATGCAATGTATAAGCTGTTGATGAAAAACTGGATCTTATATTAGTAGTTGGGGGGTGGAACTCAAGCAATACATCACACCTTCAAGAGATTGCAGAAGGCCGTGGAATTCCCTCCTACTGGATAGACTGTGAGAAGAGAATAGGTCCCGGAAACAAAATAGTATTTAAGTTGAAGGTAAGTGTGAACACGCTTCTTATACTAGTTCTTAATTTTATAAGCTCGATGAAGTAAAGGTCAAATTATTGAATACTGGTAGGTTTTAATATTGTGTGATCAAATATAAATTAATTATGAAATATTGTTTTATTAGCATGGAGAGCTGGTAGAGAAAGAAAACTGGCTACCGGAGGGCCCCATTACAATTGGTGTGACAGCTGGTGCCTCTACCCCGGACAAGGTAGTCCTCTTGTACTTATAATAAATATTTTTCCTTTTGATGAATGACTTTTGACTACATTATATAATGACTATATATTGGGAGCTGGAGTCTATCTTCTCATTTTGTTTGTGTTGTTGATCAATTCTTGTGTGTTATGACCATTTGCATTTCCTAATGGAGATCTGGATTCATTTCTCACGTAGTATGGTTTTAACAGCTGACGCATTTCTGTTTCCAACGATGTTAATTATAACATAAACCTTAAGTTCTATAATTTGAAATCTGCAAAGTAAATTTTTTGTGCTAGTATTAATTTCAAAATGGTTATAATTTCTTCTCTGATTGGATTTATCCAGGTTGTTGAAGATGTTCTAGTTAAGGTGTTCAACCTAAAATGTGAAGAAACCTTGTGATCAGTAGCACAAACTTAGACGAAATCTATAAACATCATAAATAATATTCCAATGTGATTGTACCTAGTCGATGCAGAATTGAGAGCACAACCACAGCAGGCTTGATATCTTGCTGTCTTGTGTATGTGTAAGTTCATAGTTGCGTAAAACACAAGTTAATGATGATTTTGTTGCTGCAAATGATTTGTTCTCTGCTGCATTTTGTAACCAGGATAAAACGGCTCATCAGTGTAGCCACACCTGCTTCTATACTCTGGTTTTGAAAAACAATATTATTGTTGTATGTAATTCAAGGTTAACAGAGATTTTAAAATAAATATGTGCATGATCATTTTCTGTTGTACTTAAACTTTCACATTGATCAATTTCATCTTGACTGATGAGATAATATAATTACTAATTTCTTTTGATTTTTAAATGTTATTTAAACATGGTTGTAATTTGACAGACAGAAAAGTTCTTTCAAAGTAAATATATATGCAGTAGATTTTTTTTTTTTTTTGATGTAGAGACAATCTAAGCATGATACACTTCATTGAAAAATTAAACATGCCTTCACCTGTATGAAACAACTAGAATTAATATGTACATTGTACACCATCTTCATCCCGACTGTCTTTCTTGTAAAGCCATACTGATTACAGTCATCAATCATTCATGTTTCTACCTGTAATAGATAAATTTATCATCTATGCTGGACTTTAATGAAGCATATTAGCCTCAGGTCACATTTATGTTGTACCAGTGCCACCCAATGTTCTCACACGATCTTCAGCTTGCAAAGCCTGCATCATTTAGCCACTAATCAGAGGACTTTGAAGGTAATCTCTACCCAATTCATGTATCTGTTAAACTGTTTTACATGCTATAAGATTTTTATTATCGTAATCGGAAACCTGCATAAGAATTGTACAATGGGAAACTTCACTTACCTCTTTACTCCAATTAGTTCGAAGAATCAGGATAAGCAGAATGGTTGTTTGAATCAGGCAACCGATCAACAACCCTGACCATATGCCCACCGCGCTGAGTTTGAATTTATACCCCAGCAGGGCACTTATAGGAAGTCCCAAGAGGTAATAACTCAAAATGTTTATTGAGGCAACTGTAAACTGCCAGCCCGTGCCTACTGCCACTCCTGCAATGTTGTAAAAGCCACACGTGCATATTTTAGTTTCGATAGAGAT
Source organism: Dimocarpus longan (assembly GCA_022984855.1). Taxonomy (NCBI): domain Eukaryota; kingdom Viridiplantae; phylum Streptophyta; class Magnoliopsida; order Sapindales; family Sapindaceae; genus Dimocarpus; species Dimocarpus longan. The sequence continues at coordinate 26,973,324 of CM041020.1, forward strand.
AATCCTTTGATTTAGGAAACATTACACAAATGTTTTTTCTCTATAGTTGAATTTACCATGGAGAACCGCTTGGATGCTGTTGAGGAGGATTGTTGCTGCCAGAAAATACCCCAGCTTTGATGTGGCCTTACTGACCTCTAGTTGTTCAGTGAACATTTCTGGTAGGTGGTTCTTTGTTGCCAGAACCACAGCAGCGAATGAAATTCCAATTGCTGTTGATGTTAAAACAGCAACCACTATTGAAAATTTTGCTGCTTTTGGATTTCCAGCTCCGAGTTGATTGGAAACTCGCACACTAAGTACACGAAAATCAGAGTGTACCAATAAATTGTCACAAACATAACAAATAATGCACATGTTTTGTGTTTGTGATTATAATTGTGAAGCAACTGACCTTATTGCTGCATTGAATCCCAAAGCAATCATCAAAATCCATGACTGCACATTCACGCTGCCATATCGAACACATGATGAGGAAAAAGAATACAATTGAACATAATACCCATGACGCAAATGAGAAATTACTAGCTCAAGCAACAGAGATTTTACCAAATTGAAATGGCATCAACTGCAATTTTCGGATTCTTTAACCATCCCACCATTAGTATAATTACTGTATAATTCCATAGCTCCAAACTGTGACCAAAGACACATCAAATGTGTATCAACAAGGTGTAATGTCACATTGGTTTTTAATCAAAATCTGAATATCAAAACACACTATATTACCATAGCATTACAGCTGATGCAAGTGAGAGTTTCACAAAGCTGGCCAATGACTTGAAAGCTACGGAAGAAAAACCGGTCCATGCAACGGGGAAACACCCTGAGGTCACATAAATTATCTGAGCCAGGACCAGAAGCCACCAGGAGACATTACCAGCTATGGCAGCACCAACAAGGCCTTGATTGAGTTTTGTTATAAGAAGCCAATTCAACAGCGTATGAAATGCCAAGGCCACAATGGAAATGAGAGTCAGAACCCAGACTTTGGTTTGAGATTGTAGGAACTTCTGTATTGGGAAGTTTATTGCATATGCAAACAGCTGAGGGATTATCCATAAACAATACTTCCCTGCAAGCTCTGAGATTTCCTTGTTCTGGTGGAAGAGCTTTAACAATGGCGATGTGAAGACATAAACTGGTGTCAAACACAATGCTGTGCAGCCTGTAACAATGAATGACCTTTGTAGATAAATTCCAAGCATGTTGTGTTGTCCAGCACCTACAGCTTGACCTGAAAGTGTCTCCAGAGCACTTCCCATTCCCAGCTAACACATGAAACATCAAACAGATCATTCTTAGAAGTTCAATGCATAATAACCAAACACTAGTAATTGTAACTTGATCCAAAAGTTTAAACTCATTAGAAGGACACATATACACGTAAAGAATTATAGAATTATAGAATTTTATCACGTGGAATTGAACCCAAAGTGGCCTTAATACTATGTTAATATTTTAGATTGAATATGTTACTGATTGTTAAATCAAAAAACTTAAAGTTATTAGAACATCTCCAATGCAATTGTGGATTGTCTTTTAAAAAAAAATGGACATATCATCAATGTCAAGGAAATGTGCATTCTATATGGCACAAATGAATGTGCATTCTATATGGCACAAATGTGGATTTATAGACATTCAAGTCTAAAAGGGCTCTCAAATGCTATTATATTTATTTAAAGAAAATTATCATAAAATATTATTTAATGGAAACTTCAATCATTTATTGCTGACATGACTGTCCAAAAGATTCTCTACAAATGGACATTAAGGTTGACAGCCTGTATTTTTTTTTTTTTTGTCATATCAGCTTGATAGTGATTAGGAAAGTTTGCAGAGACTAATTTTAACTCTCTATCAATTTATCTTATATGACACTCCATTTTTTTTACAATCCATGTTGCATTGAAGATGCTCTTCCGAAATCCTCTCGGACAATAGTATTTATGCACTCTAACAAACCTGTTAACACAAATAAATTTAGATAACAAGTTCTAATATAATCGCATAAGAGATTCAAATATAATTCTTAAAGTTAGAACCCCGGAAAACGTGACTGAGATATTGTGTTATCAAAAGCTTGAACCATTAACAAAAGTGAAAATGGGTATTTAAGGAGTTAAACAAAGTGATTATCCAAAACACAATCAAACTGACATGCTCACCATGACACCATAAACAAACCCTTCAATGACATTCTGGACAACAGAAACAGCAGCCAGTTCAAGGTCTCCCAAGTGACCAACAAAGGCCAATGTCACAACGCCAATTGAGAACTGGGACACAGATGCTAATATGGCAGGCCCTGCTATCTCCCACATCTTCTTCGACTCATTCCAGCTCCTTTCCCACATCATCATCTTCTGCCTTACCACATTGTCTCGCTCTATCGTCTCTCTCTCCTCCACCCCTAGTCAACCTCCTGATCCCTGCTTTGTGTCCATCTCACACATATTGTCGTTGCTGTTTAACGTTTTGGTGCAACTTTAACGATGCTGCAATGGAATTTTCTTTTATTTATTTATTTTTTTTATCTTTTTGGTTGTTAGCATATGATTAGGTGAATGTTGGTGGATGATTAGGTGATTGGTATTGGAGTGTTATTATATTGTTAATTGAGAAATTTTTGATGAAAACGATTGAGGTGGTGCTATGTTTATATACATATAATGGTTGTTGTAACGATCAACACAAGAAGTAAAAGAGAACGAATTGAATGTAAGTTGACCATATATATATATATATATGTATATAGGTATAAAATTAAGAGAAGTGTTAGTTGAGAATCATATAAGTGCACAGTAAGATAAGAAATTAAAAATAAAGGGTGAAAGTTTGTGATAAACAAAAAAAGTGGAAGTGGTTTTTTATTTTTTATAAGTTGGTGACAAACAAAGAAAGTTGGAAAAGTTTTGGTTTTTAATATATATGAGACAATATCATGAGAGGATGCATGACGATCAATGGTGACAAAAATTATTTTGAACAAAGTATCATTCATATATATGATAAGCCAAATATATATATAAATGTACATATAAAATAAGATTTAAGCCAACTATTATACACCTATATACATTTTTAAACAAACAATTAGAAGCATAAAACACATACAATAAAACACATACCAGGTCACTGGTGAGAAAAGAAGAAAAAAACGAAGAAGAAGAAGAATAAGAATAAGAATAAGAGAGAAAAAAAATAGGAGAGAATTTTTATAAGAGTGTGTTGGCTGAATTTTTGAACTCAAATAATACCCAAGGTAAGAATTTGTTTTTACTAGGATATTCTCAATGAAAAATTATGAAATTTGACAAGTGATTAGGTTTATATGTCTCCTATTCATATATTAAATTTTGTAATTTTTTGATAAAAGAATTAAGAGAGATAAATTTATGATTGGATGATGATCGGAACCAAAATCTGGAGGATATATTTCTTGTTCTTGAAGTTTTGATAGTTTTAAGTATACTACAGATCGTAAAATGATTTGAAAATTTTTCTATAGGTTATTTTATATTCTATTATTATATAAGATTTTATGATTTCTCGATAACTATATGATTTACTAAAATTCATAAAGTGCACTATGGTCAGAAATAATATTTTCTGGATAGATTTTATTAAGCTTAAAAAAATGAATATTTACCATGATAACAGCCACGGTTTTAGTTGAAATATTTATTGGAGGTTGTTTAATGTGTCTAGAAGGTCTATTTAAAATTTTAGATTGATTGGAGATCTAGAGAATTAATTAGAAAATGTTTAGAGTGACAGTGTCAGGGTTGAAATTTTGACGTAAAAAGGATAGGACTTCCGATTTAGTTAAATTTATCCATTTAAAATTATTATGGTGATAAAATTGTAATTATATTCATTTTGTCATTATTTAAGGTAAGTAGATTCATTCATGATGTATGTAAGTTGATTATATAAATTTTAGATTTTCTGAAAGTTATGTTTGTGCTTAACATTAGTTATAATAAAATGATTTTTATAAAGTTGTTTGCATAGCAATAAAATATTTTTTTGCAAGGGTTTCCAAATTATTTATTTATAAAATTTATATTTTCATTTGATTTAAAAAAAAAAATTATTTAACCGTAACTCAAAAAGTTTACAAATATATATATATATTAAATTTAAGACTTATTATTTTTTAAAATTGATTGACAATTACTAAATATTTTTACTATGTGTTTTGAGAATATATAATTTCGATAAGGTTATGAAATATATATATATATTGGCTCATTGTCTATAATCATTGTTATGATATTGGTCTAAATAAATTCTTATGCGTACATTTTTTGTTATCTAACCATGTCACAAGGGTAATTATAACATTTTGACCATATCACAAGGGTGTGATATTCTTTTATTCTGACCGCGTCATATAGACTGATAGGACCCTTCTAGACTCATCTCTTATGTTCAGGAGGAACCCGTGAAAATTAGAGTTTCTTTAATTGAAATCTAGAATTTAGTGAAAATCATTTAAAAAAATCACAATAAATATAATAATTTCTTTATAAATATAAATTGAATAAATAAAAAATCTTTATATTTCTCATGTTGTACCAATATACTGGATATATAAAATATATTCATAAAATTTATAGAAAGATATTTCGTTTCTAAAACTATTCTCGAAATACATTACAAAATTTGATTAATTAAAATTAATATACACCGATATAAAATATTTTTATAAAAAAATAATATTAATGCATTTAATCATCGCCATGTGACCCTTATCACGGTATGCAATAATCAGCATGATTCTGTGACCGATACCTAAAAAAAAAAGTGTTTTATAAAAAGTGAACGTTAACGTCCAATGAGTGGATATATTTTCCTATAATATTTATATTAAAATTAAACATATTGCTGATAATAATAGATCATTCTTATATTATGATAAAACCGCAACTTCTATATAAATTATTTCTATAATAATATAATTTATAAATTTTTTCTGGAATCTTTTTATATTTATACTTGGTGTTATGTAAATCTCCATTTATACTGATTAAACTCAATATATAATATTTATAGTCGAAAATCTACACCAATTAGTACACAGAAAAATCTGTTATACGTGGTATAGATACTCAATATATACGCAGAGTTAGGAATAACATCTGTCATACACATGTTGAGCAACTCTCTCGGACTTACACACGTGAAACCTGCTTGATCGTTAAATGAAAAGGTATAACTTTAGTGTTATGAAAATATTTTTTATTTTACTTTCTCAAAATATTTTCTGAATATACATAATATTAAATAATACTTTCCTCAAAATATAAACGAATATTTTTTTTCTCGCAATTCTCATTTTAATCATAAAACATAATTTATAATCTATAAAATCAATTAACTAAACAAATAATTTATTTTTAATACATAATAAAAACTTAAAGGGAGAGGATCGGGAAACACAAATTTTGACATAATTTATTGACCATTGGATGATAAAGATTTTAATGGATTAGATCAACTTCACTTTACATTCTAAATAAATATGTTCTCTCTCCTCTCTTTATCATTACATTATCTCTACTCTCTCTCCAATTAATACTAAAAACATAACAATTAAATTAAATTATTAAATTTTCATTGTCTCAATAACCAAAAAAAGAAAAACAACATATACTAGGTATTTAAATAAATATTGTTGAATTTGCTATTGGGTTGGACTGTTATGGTATCCGCTGGAATGAATGCAGCTGTAAGGTAATTAAAACAATATATTCATGCTGCAAATTCAACAATATTTATTTAAGTACCTAGTGTATGTTTTTTATTTTTGTTATTGATGTATGATTAATATATGTTTTTTTTTTTGTTTTTTGTTTTTTTTTTTAAAAAAGGCTGAAAGTTCAAAGCAGTACGACTTTGTATTTTTAATTGAAATGGAGTATTCAGAGAAAGCTAAAGCTGTTGTAATCAACTTTAGCTTATACAATGAATATTGACTTTTGAGAGAAAGCTAAAAAATTCATAGTCAAAGCTGAATTAATTATTTCAAAACAAATGCACCATATTGTTTCGTATTGGTGGTGTTAGGCCTCCATTGTCATCAACAACCTTAGTTAATGAAACAGATTAGATCAACTCTCATTTTCTTGTTTGGAGAATGAAAACGAAGACGATGACAAATATTAATAGAAGAGATCAGAGATGATATAAAAATAATATAATTTAATTAGTGGATTATTAATGTTAAATGAAAAGAAAAAAGAGATGATATAATGATGAAGAGAGAAGAAAAAAATATCACATTTATGTAGAATATAAAATTAAGTTGTATTTAAAAATATGAATAGATCTAAACCATCGAAATCTTTATTATCCTATTATCAATAAATTATGTCAAATTTTATGTCAAAATTTATGTCTCCCAATTCTATCCCAAACTAAAATATAAATAAATATAATTCAATCAATTTATTTAAAATAAAATTATTCACTCACAAATTTGATATCAAGCTCTATTTAGAATCATTAGCATCCAAATTATCTTTGAGTTATTTTTTACCTAAAAATAACACAAAAATCTATTTAGAATCTATAAACAAAAAAAAATAAAATTAAACTTAAAATTGAATTTATTGTACACAAAATCAACCCTTCTATCAACTCTAATTATTCCCTATTTTCTCTGCCTCTTCTTCTGTTCTTCTTCTTTGACCTGTTATTTGTTGTTCTGCGTGTGGCTGTCATGGTTTCCATATATATATATATATATATATATATATATATATATTTCGAGTTATTCACATATGATTGATACATTCCTCTTTTTTTTAAAAAATTGTCACCGGTCACATACTTGTCCTATTTTTTTTTTTTAAGAAAGAAAAAATATTATCACCATTTTTTTTTCTTCGTCCCCAACCACTCTACTCTCATTTGATTACTTTTTTATTTTTTTTCATGACTCAATCAGCACCACTTCCAATTTAAAATTTATTATTATTATTATTATTATTATTTCTATAGTCATCGCCCACTATATTTTCACTTGTAAATTCGCGTTTGATGCCCCACATTTTGAATTTCCTTTCGCACTCAATTGTCGTAATTTTTTTAAAAAAATTTTTTTTTGAGAGGATATTTATCCATAATTTTTTTTTAAAAAAAAAAATTGAACTAAACTAAATTAATAACAATAAATTGAATTTCAATTAATCTTTTAAGCCCACTTGAATTTAAACTTTACACAAGTACTTGTGACACTATAAGACATGAGGTTACTTTTGTTTATATTATGTGAATATATGTTTTAATATGATATTTTGTTTAGTTTATTATTCTATGTTACATGGTATCTTCAGCTACTATAAAGATTGATTATATTTTCGATTTTGATTATTAATTTTAAACTACATAGTACCTTCTGCAAACTTAAATATTGATTATATTGAATAATGGTTTGATATATGTTTATATGTATTGAAGTTTATATTCGACTTATAAAGGTATCTATGATGACATTAATATTATGCATGAATTTACTTACCGAGTTGACAGTTCACCCCTTATCTCCACCATTTTGTAGAGTAAGAATAAATCGTTCATGTTGAGTAGGAACAAATTGCAAATTTTTTCTTGAATTTCTTTATATAAACTTGGTGTTCTGTAAATCTTCATTTATGCTGATCAAACTCATTATACAATATCTGTAATCGAAAACCTACACAAACTAGTATACAGAAAAATCTGTTATACATGATGGAGATACTCAATTCACACGCAGAGCTATAAATAATATCTGTCATACACGTACTGAACAACTATCTCGAACTTATATACGTGAAGTCTGCTTGATCGTTAAAGGAAATGATACAACTTTGGTGTTCTAAAAACATTTTTTATTTTCCTTTCTCAAAATATTTTCTAGAATATACATAATATTAAATAATTTTTTTTTTCAAAACATAAACAAATATTTTTTTCTCGCAATTCTCATTTCAATCATAAAACATAATTTATAATCTATAAAATCAATTAACTAAACAAATAATTTATTTTCAATACATAATAAAAACTGAAAGGGACAGAATCAAGGGACACAAATTTTGATACAAAATTGACATAATTTGTTAACCATTGGATGATAAAGATTTTAATGGTTTGGATTTACTGGCATCTTTATATACAACTTAATTTTATACTATAAATAAATGTGTTGTCTCTCATCTCTTTATCATTACATAATCTCTACTCTCTCTCCAATTAATACTAAAAACATAACAATTAAATTATTATATCATCTATCATCTCTTCCATTAATATTCTCCACCATCTTCATTTTCATTGTCTCAATAACCGAAAAAAAAAAAAAAAACATATATTAGATATTCAAATAAATATTGTTGAATTTGCTATTGGGTTGGACTGTTATGATATTCGCTGGAATGAATGCAGCTGTAAGGTAATTAAAACAATATATTCATGCTGCAAATTCAACAACATTTATTTAACTACCTAGTATATGTTTTTTTATTTTTGTTATTGATGTATGATTAATATATGTTTTTTTAAAAAAAAGGGTGAAAGTTCAAAGCAGTACGACTTTTTTTTTTTTTTAAATTTATTGAAATGGAGTATTCAGAGAAAGCGAAAGCTGTTGTAATCAAATTTAGCTTATATAATGAATATTGACTTTAGAGAGAGAGCTAAAAAATTCATAGTCAAAGCTGAATTAATTATTTCAAAACAAATGCACCATATTGTTTCGTATTGGTGGTGTTAGGCCTCCATTGTCATCAGCAACCTTTGTTAATGAAAAAGATTAGATCAACTCTCATTTTCTTGTTTGCAGACAATGAAAATGAAGACGATGAAAAATATTAATAGAAGCGATAATAGATTATGTAAAAATAATATAATTTAATTAGTGGATTGTTAATATTAATTGAAAAGAGAGAATAAATGATGTAACGATGAAGAGAGAAAAGAGAGATATCAGATTTATATAGAGTGTAAAATTAAGTTGTATTAAAAAATATGAGTAGATCTAAACTATTGAAATATTCATTATTCTATGATCAACAAATTATATCAAATTTTGTATCAAAATTTATGTCTCCCAATCCTATACCAAATTGAAATATAAATAAATATAATTTAATCAATTTAATTAAAATAAAACTATCCACTTACAAATTTAATATCAAGCTCTATTTAGAACCATTAGCGCCCAAATTATTCTTAAGTTCTTTGCTACCTAAAAATAACACAAAAATCTATATAGAATCTATAAAACAAGAAAAAAAATCAGAAAATTAAACTTAAAATTAGATTTATTGGAAACCAAATCAACCCATAAATCAATTCTAAATATTCCCTATTTTCTTTGCCTTTTTCTTTTGTCATTCTTCTTCTTCGGGCCTGTTATTTTTTGTTCTGCGTGTGATTTGCTTGTGGTTGTCATGGTTTCCATATATATATATATATATATATATATATTTCAAGTTATTCACGTATGATTGATACATTCCTCTTTTTTTTTAAAAAAAAAAAAAAATTGCAACGGTCACATACTTGTCCCTCTTATTAATATTATTTTTTTAAAAAAAAATTGAATTAAACCAAATTAATAACAATAAATTATATTTCAATTAATCTCTTTAGTTCACTTAAATTGAGACCTTACATGGATACTTGTGACATTATAAGACATGAGCTTATTTTTATTTATATTTTGTGAATATATGTTTTAATATGATATTTTATTCAGTTTATTATTCTATGTTACATAGTATCTTCAGCTACTATCAAGATTGATTATATTTTCGATTCTGATTATTAGTTTTAAACTATGTAGTATCTTCTGCAAGCTTAAAAATTGATTTTATTGAATAATGTTTTGATGCATGTTTATATGTATTGAAGTTTATATCCGACTTATAAAGATATCTATAATGACATTAATATCATGCATGAATTTATTTACTGAGTTGATAATTCACCCCTTGTCTTCACCATTTTGTAGAGTAGGAATAAATTGTTCACGTTGAGTGGCTAGAACTTAGAGTTCACCTGAATTAGAAGCTTTAGTGATAATGAATGTAATTCATTGTATTTAGTTTCAAATTTTATAAGGATTAAAAATTCAACAATGTCGTATTTTGTTTCAGAATTTAATTTTTAGAAATTTTCTTTTGGAGATTATGCTTTGATCTTTCTATTAATTACTTTCAAAATTAGGAATAAAATTTCTATTTACAGTTTATTTTTAAGATTTAGTTCGAGGGTAACATTCTATTTACTTGATATTGGTTTTGGGGTGTTTCAGACGCTTTCTTGTGTGCAAAGCTGTAGATAGCAAAAGAGGGTTCGTAGGTGACTAGTTACGTAGCAGTTGAAGTCATGCTTGACAATGATCAGGTGCAGTAGCTTTCATCGTTATACAACTGTTTTGGCTTCTTTGTAAACGTGCATGTGCATGATGCTATATTTATGTAATCTCCTACTCACTAGTTCTCACTCGTCAGTTATTTATGATCAGTTTATTTATGTGCCACAGTTCTGCTTTGGCCATCTGTCTTATTGCAGTAAACATGATGTACATGCAAATTACAGTTTATGAGTTCGTTCGATGTGACCAATTCTTTCACGTAATGCCATCTTAACCAAAGATTCGCGTTGTGTTGATATTGATTTCATTTGAGATTGTTTTCCTTTTTTTTTTTCCTTTCTTTCTTTTTCCATGTATTATTATTATTATTGTTATGCGTTCCATGTGCAAGTTGAAGTAGGCTTTTTAAGTTTATAAGCTTTAGTTTCAATAGAAATAGTCTTTTTACAAATTAGATACCGGATCCTTACATTAATCGAACTTTTATTATTATAACATCAGAAAGTTCTGAGTTTAAGTAGAAGCAATACTTATAGTTTAACCACTTTGTGATTGTAAAAATGTTAGATATACTCTTAATAAGGGAAAAACGTATGTGTTGAGGTTAGATGTTTAAGGTTGCAAATGAAACAATTGGAAGTTTTCAATAATTTGTTTCTTTTTTCTATTTGATTTAGATAAATAATCACCATTACAACAATGGATCAAAATCTGATAACTGAATAATGAAATAAAGATAAACATGCAATTAAAATTATAGACACGTAGGAAAGCTTTTCTAGTTGAAAAAAAGAAGTAAAGATAAGATGATCAATAGAAGAATAACAGATGGACGGTATACTGATAATGTATGAGGTGAAATAAAATTATTATTAAATTGGGTTAGAAGTAGGCAATATCTCTAATTTTATAGGCTATTTTATTCTATTTCCACTTTCTTATCTGCTTAATTCTTGTTGTTGCATTTTTTTTTTTTCCCACAATTTTCTCCTCAATGTATTGGAATCCTCCTCACCAAATAATTACTCAACTTTTGTTTGATACTCTTTATAGACAATTTCATAGAAAAGATCTTACAATCCATTCTAGATTGCTTTGTTGCAAGGAAGCAGGTTCATGAGCAGAAGATTTGGATCCCTTCTTTGCTCCAAGCCATTGCCATTACAATCCATTGACTTCTAGTCGCCCGTTATAGCTCAGTTGGGCAATATGCCACTGACGACGCAGCTCATTACAAAGAGCTTGGACCTTGGACCTTCGAACTTTGGACCTGGACTGGGCCAACCCATTGACTTGGGCTTATGGACTATGTTTCATTGTGGGCTATATCAGTTGGGTTATGGTATTTTATCCTATTTTCACTTTAGTTCTTGTTTCTTTTTTATCTTTCCCGACTTTTCTCCTCAATACGATGGAATTCCTCCTCACCAAATAATCACTCAACTCTTATTTAATAATCTTTATGGGGACTATTTTATAGAAAAGGTTATATTATGTCACTCTAACAAGAAAGAAAAAGAAAAATAAGTTAAACGTGGATGAACATAATGTACTTATTTCAATAACATCAAGCTATATGGTGTGTGGAAATAACATCCTCGATGAGATTCTAATAGTACCGTTCTGATGACTGCTTCTAAACATTGGGAAAGAATTATCCACACCTTTGTGAATGTTGACACAAAGGATGACATTTATTGGCATTCGATCTACGACTTGAAAAGGCAGAAGCAAATGGAGGTGACTACATTAGGCCACCTCACTTGTGAGGTATAGAAAAGGTTTTACTACGTCACTTTAACAAGAAAGAAAAAGTAAAAGAAAAATAACTTAAATTTGGATGGACATATTGCACTCACACTCTAATAACATCACTATATGGTGTATTGAAATAATCGTGGTGCGTTGAAATAATCATACATTAGTTTTAGATAATGCATGCATGACACGATGTTCTTGGAGTTTGGAGCCCACCAAAGCTGTTCTTAACAAGAAGAAAGCCACATGACAATATATAGAATGTTGTATATTCCAAATGAATTAATCCTTACTGTTACAGTCTTGAGGTTCAAAGTTATGCATATGGCCAATACAATAATTGTTGGGTATATTCACACGGTCACCTTGTAAGTAACAAAGAAAGACAATGTGTACACCATTCAGGCTGTGAGCTTTGGTCCCGCAAACCGCAATACCTTCTATACACTCAAACTAATACCAAGGCCAGCTGTTGAATCTACCTCTATGAATTCACTTTGTGACGCTATGTTAGATAAGATGACCTGCTCTAGTTTGTCAAAGTTGGACGATCAAATTGAAGCAGTAAACTGTCTTGGTGTATACCTTCAATGGCTGAAATAGTATTCGATATCATCCCACTTATAATGTCATGTCTGTCCATCAAATGCCTCGGATACTATACTAGCCACTAGTGCCATCAGATTGGGTGGAAAGAGATGATTCGACTATTTCGGGTACCTTATTGAGCAAGCGATTCATTTCATCTGGAAAGTCACCCTTGGCTCGGTTTGTTTTTCCTCCGACAACAACTGAGGTTCCGTCTTGCAGAGCCCATATCTGTAGGTTGAGCAGAGAAGGAAAAATGAACACAACATTAAATAACGAATGTGGTAAATAATGGTGATAGTACTATTAACTCTTTTGAGTTAACATTTTGTTATGACAACATTCAATAGTAATGTTAAATGATTAATAACTTAATCAAATGTCAATACCATCCACTGTCCATTATTTCATTAATCATGGTTATTTTTTTCTTTAGTATCATACTAAGCTTTATCTTGAATATATTTAACGAGTAGTGAATGTCATAACAGACTTTCTGGTGCGCATATAAATGAACAAAGACATATACACATGCGGTTGAAACTTTAACAAATTCACATGTTAAATTCTTTTAGAAAATAGATGCACCCAAACTTATAATGAAGACAGAAATTTCACCTGTGAGTGAGATAAGCAGCTGATACATGTTGTGAGCATTAGAGCTCCAAAACCAGCATAGACAGGTGGCACTCCTGGATCAGTCTGAAATAACAAGCTTTAGTTATAATGTATATCATGGAATTAAAAGACAATAACAATAATATTTTGGTCTGTATACAGCATTTCTAAGACGTCACCTTCAGTTCAAGACCAGTACTCCCAATGGCATCTACAATGACAATTTTTCTGCCATTAATCTCTATTGGAAGCTTAGAGCTAGGTCGTCGGACTCCAGCAAATTTCCCTTCTTGATCATATATGACAATTGATTGCAGATCACGAGCGAGCATTGATCTGAAAATTCCACGAAAACAGGATTCACCCTCTAAAAAGTTCAATATCTAAAGTAATAACATAGCAAATGCACATATCTAAAGTAACCAAACGCTAATATCGATGTAAATAAAAAATCGTTACTTTCATTGTTACTCAATGACATGGGATCAGGCAAATTGTTGTAATGTCTTCAAAACTATTCTATAGTAACTACTCAAAATTCGATCATAGATTAATCAAAACTAAAAGTTCAGTGATCTACTCATAGTTAAGGGAAAGAAAAGCAAATGTCAACTAAGCAAATGCCAACTATCTAAATTCCGATCTAGAGAAATTTGTATACACAGGAACATAAGTGTAAAGATATACATACATTCCCTTGACATCAGGAGAATTGATATCTCCAACAGGTAAGAAGGTCCCAAAAAGCTTCTTGTCTCCATTGATCTTTAGCGGTGCCATAGCCAAATTGAAAGGTCCTTCATCATCTTTAAGCACCTGTAGTGCCGAAAAACTCCAATCTGTTTGATATATAGTGATCCCACCGTACCTTAAAGGGTCATTTACCCTGATTGTTTTCCTCATCACCTCCTTTCCCTCCAGGTCGCGTAGAGAAAGATCAGTATAGAACTGCTTCACCTATATCACAAACCAGGACAAAAGTTTTAAAATAAAAAATAAGTAACATCAAATTCTTTGCAAATTTCAAGTTATATGTAAACTAAAAGCGTGTCTTGAAGAAGATTTTCTAGATTGAAACTTTGATGCAAAGCATCCTGTGCAATAGGTTCCCTCTCTCCATATGATGTCATTAGACTAACCAAAATTAAGACTTACTTCCCCACTATCAAAGTAGTCCATGTAGAATCTGTTGACATGAACCTCGGTGTTGAAAGCGTCAGTGGGAGTAGATAGAAACCCGGTTGGGCCTAATACATCACCCACCACAAAATTGAGCCCCTGTGGAACTGTAACAGAACCTCTGAAGCTCCCAGCTGCACTAATAGTTCCACCTGCCATTATCAGCAGCATTGCTAAATGTACTCCAATAGGGGCAAACCGACCAACCAGCCCTTTAAAAGCATATAAAGATGGTCCTTTCAAGAACACCTGTGCTCATCAAAACCATTGCTGATTAAAATTAGGATATAGCAAATTTTCTAAAGCTGTTAAATTTGCAAGTTTATACAGGAGAAAAGAACATGTAAACTCATGTATGCAGATAATTTGTTACTTTAAGGGATAATAGAACAATGAACATGCCAACAAAGGGAACCATGAAACAACAAAGCAACTAAGGATGTAAAATGATAACCTCATATCCAGCCCCCATCAGAATAACTCCCAAATCCTGAATGGATGCTCTGGGTAGAGTGTCTGAAAATTCTTGCTTCCGTATAGCCTCAGCCGATTGAAAGAAGTTCCATCTGCATTTATATATATAGATTGGTTCAAATGCAAAGCTTCTTCAATTGATTTCCATTTGGAGACTACAAGGGCAGAAAAACACAAACCTTCTCGCAACCTTAGCTAGGGGGATCTGTGTCGTGTAAGTGCAGGCCATGAGTGACATTGCCATGAGAACAAGTGATCCCAGGAAAATGGGAGACGAGAACATGTGATCCAATCCAAGTGTTAGAATCCATCTCCAAGTGAAGAATCCCAACACAGGATTCTCTTCAGGGTACTTCTGGAAATAGAAATCCGGAGCCTCGCCTTGCTCGATTGCAGTACCTGTTAAAAGCATTGCATGCACACAAAGCCAATTTCCAATATAAAACAACATCAAGTCACAATTTGAAAGAATACTAAACTAACAATCAAACTAAGCTTAAACAGGCATCCTGTGCTCAATAATTTATTTTGAACAATCTACTACACACCTTACTTGTAAACTCAGTGGCATTTTCAGACCAAAACCAAGTTAGTGAAAACGTGTTAGTAACCAACAAACCTGAAAGCTTAGACTGATTGGGTAAATACAGATGCAGTATAACAAATAAATAAACAAATTGCATGTAAGGGAATTCAATCCAGGATTCCTCACACAAACTGATACCATATTAGTAAAACCAGTACCCAAAAGCTTAAGCTATTAGTAAACTAATGATATAAGTCCCTCTAACAAACATATTCTCTAATTTCATTTACACCACAAAAATCAAACAAATAACACCCAATTCACTAAATCACAACCTGATTCCAAAGAGACATTAATGATAAAATAAAAATGAAAGAGAGAAGAGAACAACAAGGCAACATAACATACCAAGGGCCATGAGAGCAGCAATAAGTGACATCTCTCCAATAGCCAAAGGCAAATTAGACAAAACCGCCAACACCTTTCTAGGTAGCCTCTTCACAAACCCAACAACACTCCCCTTGCTCTCAACTTTCCCACTTGCTTCTTCATTGTTCTTCAATGGTGGCGGCGATGTATCAGACAAAGCAATCTTCTTGGACACATTCTGGCTTTTCTTTTGGACATCTTCAGAGGTTTTGAGCTTGCAGGAGATGGAGAAAGAGATGGTCTTTGTTCTGTGGAAGAGAAAGTGGAGCTGGGGATTGAGAGTAGAGTAAAGAAGAGGAGTTTTTGACAAGTGGGGTGTGTGTAGGGATGTGTTTAGAGCTTCCATTAATGGAGAATGAAGTGAAGTCAGTTGCAAGGTGAAAGTGTTCAGTTGAGAAGGGAAACAGTTACCTGTTAGTTTATCCAACAAAGAGAGATATTTAGTTGGTGCAGCTTTTTTGCAGATAACAGACCAATAAATACATGACATGTCAGCATAATTAACAGAGTGTGGAGTCTCCTGTTTCCTTCTTAATCTTCATTAGTTGAGAACTCTATTTTTTCTCATATTAATTTATTTATGATTTATTTTGATAATTGCAGTGATATTTGGGATTTAGAGAGAGTCATACACTACCGTATTATTCTCATTTTATCAATTACATGACATCTATTAGACGAGGAGATTAAACAATGAGAAAGTGTTTTTATAGTTTTGAGTACACAATGCACAAACTAATGTCATGTTATTATTTTCTTTATCAATCAATTTTGTTTTTATTTTTATCTATAAGTAATTATGAGGTAATCTCATATTAATCTCATACGACTAAAAATAAATAATACAGATTTAAAATGAAAAATCTCCGCGTATGTTGATGAATACATAAAGTGGGACTTAAATCTCTATCACAACTATAAAAGAAAGATGAATTATGTTTATCCTTCAATTGAACAAAATTTGCTCCAATTTAAGGTGTTATTTGATTGCACTTATTCTTATGTCATAATATTTGATGTGAATGACAAAACATATGTATATATATTCTTACTAATAAAAAATGTAATAGGCAGAATTCAGTTTTATTTTATTTTTATAATTTTCTGTTTTTGGTCTCACGAGTTTGAGAGTAGCTGACAACTCGTACAAATATCCTTTTATCTTGTCATACACTTTCAGCTACAAAACCACCACACAAACTCGCTTGCAGTTTACAACACAAAAGCAATGCTGATCTCCCTTCAACTCTCCCTTTTCTCCTCGTCCAAGTCACCACCCAAAACCCCAAATCTCCCTCCTCCTTCTCAAAACCCTCCTCTTTACCTCAAATTCCGAACCTCTCACCGCGAGACTCTCCGGTACCTCAAAGCCATTGGCATCATTGACCCCAGCACTAAACCTCATAAGCGGCCCTCCCCACAAGTTGTAGAGCACATTCTCAACACCATTGATTTCCTCAAGTCCAGAGGCCTTATCGACAATGACTTCTCACGCCTTGCCTATTTATGCCCTCAACTTTTCGACCTTAACTTCGACCCTTCTGAGATCGAACCTGTTCTAGACTTCCTGATCACAGATTTACAAGCTTCAGTAGAAGAGCGACGAGGCATAATAGTGAACTGTCCTCAAATTCTTTTCTCAGATGTCGAATACTGTCTTCAACCAACGTTCAATTATCTAACAAAACTTGGAGTGAAGAAACTGAACGTGCCCAGTAAACAAAATGCACATCTTTTGAACACAAGAGTGGAGAAGCTCCGCAACACGTTAAGGTTTCTGAGGAGAATAGGATTGAGTCATGAAGAGGCAGCAGGATTTTGTTCAAGAATGCCAGCAATTTTTGGATATGATATCGAAGATAACCTGAGGATCAAGTTCGAGTTCTTGGTCGAGGAGATGGAGAGGAGTTTGGAGGAGCTGAAGGGCTTTCCTCAATATTTTGGGTTTAGTTTGGAGAAGAGAATAGCACCGAGGCATTGGCATTTGAAGCAGAGAAATATTCATATCAAGTTGAATAGAATGCTGTTATGGAGTGACAATAGGTTCTATGAAAGATACAAGTGAAATCTGTTCTCAGTTCTCATTCCTGTCTTTTTTCCTGTGATGCAGATTTTGATATGTATGTAGATTTGTTTATAAATCATGACACCATGTCTAGAATGAAGTTGCTCTGATTCTTTGTGAAGTAATAAAAGTTTCTCTAATTTTTCAAGTTCAAAAGGTGTACTTCTGATAGTTCGGTTAGTATACACCCAGTTGCAGTTGCTCTAGTCAGTAAATTTTGGTACAATTGGGTCCTAAAAAACAGGGATGAAATTTCTGTACCATGAATTACATGGGTCTAGAGTACAGAATCATCATTTTGCACAAATATAAAGGAAAAGAATGAAACAGAATGTCTTGCTAAAGTCAATTTCCTGTGGCAAGTAATCCCTCTGTTGATAAAATCCTCCTGTAGATGAGTGTTTCTTGTAACCCGCAGCACAGTATGTAGTTACATTTGATCAACCATAAGTATGTAGAGTCGGTGCAGCATGAGGAAAGATAAGAAAAGATCTTTCACCAGTTACTAACAGATCAACTCTGCTTCGTCAACAATTCAATGTCAGCTCCGACCTCAGCAATCTTTGTTTCTTTAGAAGTCTTTGCAGTTTTGGCAATATTCCCAACATCAAAGTCTATTGCTATTCTTTTCACTAGACCCTCAAGCATCTACATTAGGAAATACAGAAAAAATTAACTGATCAATACACCACATATCTCACACAGGAAATTTGATACCAGTGCTTTAGACTTGATCTACATCAAACTAACACAGCCACTGGCTGCTTTATTTGTCGAAGCTTAGTAAAATAGTTTCTCTATATTATTATCCTCAAAAAGTAAACTAATATGTTACCCTGCTGATGCATGCATGTTTATGAAACCATGTGCATTATTGACAAGTATATATATTTGTTATACAAGCCACTCTTGTAAGATACATCGCTTCACAAGTGCAACCACTTTGAAATGACTGAACACCAATATTTCACCCATTCCCACCCCACCCCAACCCCCACCCCCCCCCCCACCCCCAACCCCCAAAAAAAAAAAAATTAAGTGGCTTGCACCTTTGTTTTTTATTTGGACACAAGATGTAAATTTCCTTGAAGTTGCTTTTGCAAAAGGACACAGCATAAGGCATGCACATTGACAGCCAAATTTTTTATTTTGACACATCATGTAAACTTCCTCGAAGTTGCTTTTGCAAAGGGACAAAGCATAAGGCATGCATGTTTTTGATAGGAAATAGACTTTTATTAATAAAAAGAAAACAAGTACAGAAGTGAACCGGAAGTTCACCAACAAAACAAACAAAAATGAAAACTAGAAACAAAATTGGAGAAAACAATCAGTAAACAGTAGTCTTTGAATCAAGCATAATGAAAAATAAAGATAAATTTTTAAAATCTTCACCGGAGAAAGCCCAAAAAGAAGCCAAATAAAATGTTTTATCTTCCAAAGACATGCATGTTGACAGCCAGATTTTGAAAAAAAAATCTCAATGTTCAAAACCTCAGTGGAGCTCAAACTTCATACAGCAAACTGAGTATTAAAAGTTTGGGCTTTATATTGTGAAATAATAATAATAACAATAAAAAGGGAGATTAATACAATTAGCTTTTCTTAATGGATGTCCTTTTAAACTGGATAATAAACATGACCATTAAAAATCTAAACCACCAAAACTGCGTTTTATGTGAAGCGACCATCTCTACAGAGTAAATATATAAATGTTTTGTTAGGGTTTTAGAAGATACCAGTGATCCAATAGCAACTAATGCTCGGAATTTTGAATCAGCTTCTATATTCTCCTCTTCAGCAATCTGTGGGTTGAAAAAATGAAGAATAAAAGTTTATGATTTCGTTCAAACTCTATAACCGTCTACCTACCATTGGAAAGAAAAATGAATAAGCTCCGTCTCAAATAAAAAATGAAAACACAACGACCGATTACATCTATTTAAATGATGCATCAAATCAAAAAACGGGGGGAGAGAATAGGCAAAAAGACTTTCATTCTAAGATGTGTAGGAAAATAGCACAATAAATCTTACCTCAAGAGCCGCTGAAAGAACGTGAGATTGACCTTCTTCATCCTTCTTTTCAATTAACAGCACCGCATAACTGTGAAGAAAAGAAACAACTTCAGTATCATAGTAAACTAAGAAAAGCCATGCGTGACACGTCAAAAAGAGAATACTTACTTGAGTATCAGGGTACTATAAGACAACTGCACGTTCTTATTTGGAGATGAGTAACAACTTGAAAATGCATCAAGAATCTGCAAAATTGAAAATATTAAATTAAACACTTTAACATAGACATATAATATTGATAGTTATCATCAGAATGCGAGAATTGCTGCGTTCGAAATATGTGCAGACCTTTTCATGACAATTATGTTCCATTATGAAACTTCAATTTTCTCTCAAAGAACAACTTTGACTAAGGCAAACCCCGATGGCATAAGGAAATTTATCGTAAGTAAAAGAACATTTAAAAGTAATCATTTATACTCTCTCAAGGAACATTTTAAAGTTACTCCATTAGAATTATTACCAGCTTACTATACATAACCTAAACTCAGAATATAGATTAGCAGTACTAACCTCACTGCGGTGCTTTTGTAGCCAGTCATGGTAGTTTGAGTTCTTGAACAGGTTAGACACCGCTCGAATACTGGTTAAAAGATTTGCGGGAATTGCAGGATTTGCGGTGACTTTCTTAATCATTTCCATCAGTACATCTGGTTAGAGAATAAAGCTTCAAATAAATATCAAATTTGAATGAATGCAAAGAACAAGAAACATATACTTAGGCCCGGTTTTGGGTCACAGGGTCACATAGACTAGTCCATTCCAAGTTTTACCAACAGATTAAAAAATTGATGCACGTAATGGCATGATTAAAATGCATCATAAAGGCTAAAGTCATAGACACCATAAATTTTCCATAATATAAGTAAACACAAAAGGATAAAACATTTTGTCGATACCATTTTCATTTTCAACATGCTTGAGAAGTAGTCTTGCCCCATCAGGATGTAAAATGATCATTCTAATAACATCAATAACTGCACAAGGAAGAGATACAGTATTTACAAAGTGAGTAACATTTAAATGCCCTTGAACAATGTAATAGTAAGGGATCATTCTGTCTCAACAGATAACAAGTACTAAAAAAATTATGGATTGTGAAACAACAGTCTGACTGCATCTAATCAGCAAAAAGAACTAAAATTGCATGAAAAAACTCATTAAGGAATAGTTGCTAATAGCCCAAAATTCCAACAGACTGACCTGGGAATATCATAGCCGGTGGCCATGTTTTAATCAGTTTCAGCAACAAAGAAATGTCAACATCAGCAAAACTACTACTGTGGTAGTGTGAAGAGTCCTTCAAAATTTTCACAATAGCAGCTAGTCTGGACATCTCAAGCTCTGTCAGGTACAAGTCCTTTTTTTCCTTCAAAATATTGTCAACATATCCATTATACAGGGTTTCATATATGAATAAAAAGACACAACAGCTGGAAATAGTAAAACACAAAAAATATATATATTATCAGACTAGTCAGCTGACCCTTAGATTGGTCTAGATAGCAACCAATAGTTGGCATTCACAAAAGTAATATATATGGCAGCTAATGGAAAAAAGTCCCATGCAAAGTAAAAATGGTGTCGCCTGTTTAGAAAACTAAGTAGTTTACATATGAGTTTAGAAACTAAGTATTTTATGGATAACATGATAAGTGGTATGTTATTCTCAGCTCTACTAATCAAGAATATCCGTGAACCTATCATGTCAAGCCCGAGCTGTGAATGAGCAGCTCAATCCACTTACAACCCCACACATGATGGGAGTTGGAAACAATCTAAATAGGGTTATGATGCCAAAGACATATGAATCCAGCTAATTATGACTAAATCCGAAGAAAAATATGAATCCAGCTAATAATGTCAATGTTGGGAGGGGGTGCATGGAGGGGAAGGCTCTGGTAGCTCTGATTTATCATATACACTAGAAATACGAGATAAATCTTTTAGAGGAGCACATAAGGGTCTATTGGGGAGAAGATCATACAAAGCATCTGAAACATGTTCTCCAGAATGTTGTAATTATGCCATGGATAAGGTGGAATGGAGGATGAAGATTCACTTTGTCAACTACAAGCTACAGCTAGTTTGAAACTGAAACTTAGAGGTCGTTTGTTTTTTCCACTTAACACTTAATAGTGCTAAATTGCACCTATTAAAATGTTTTCGTTTGTTTTTTTTAAGTGGTCAAACCACTTAAAACTACCAAAAAACAACTGAAAAAATTAAGAAAGAATTTTTAACTTTTCACTTAATTGCAAATCACTTAATGACATTTAAAAACTTTTATTCCAATCTATCCTTCCCAAAGTAACATAATTTCAACTTTATCCTAACTTTATATTACTCAAATTTTCATTTTTTTTTTCCTTGATACTTATAAAAAATATATTTGACAAATAAAACCTTAATACATCTCATCACAAATTGTCTTAGAATTAAACTAATATATTTTAATTTACAATTTAAACATTTATTTTTTTAGTTGTTTTCTTAAATATATTAATATATTTAAATATAAATATGACTAATACTACTATTTTTTTAATCATATTTTAATTATTAATAAAAAATTATTAATATGCACATAAAAAATGTTTTAGAATTTATTAAATTATTTATTTTTAAATGTTTGTATTAAATTAATTAAAATTACATAACAACAAATAATAGAAAGGGTATAAATGTCAACTTATTAGTTTTCAGACAATTTTAAATTTAAAAAACAAACAAACTTACAACATATTCAGAAATAAGGGAAAAAAAAAAAAACATGTTATTCAAATTTCAGATTTCAGTCACTATTCAGTCTTTAGTCTTCAGCAGCACTATTCAGTTTTCAGACAAAAAAACAAACGACCTTTTAGTTCTGTTGGGCTCAATATTGTAAGAAAAGAAAGGTACAACCTACAAATATTGTCCTTATAATAATGTATAATATATTATCATAGCATCAACAAGCCTATCATATTTACACTTACGGTCAAAAAACAAAACAACCCATAAAGAAATACCGCCAAAGAAACAAAAAGCAGCAAATATTATAATAAAACTCAACAAGAAATCAGCAGCAAGAACTGAGAGAAATACAATCAGAAAAAATTAAAAAAAATAAAAAAACTACGAACTTTGACCATACATAGAACCTACCGACAATAAAGCATTGTTGAACTCTGTTATCTTTTTAAGGATCCCATCAAACTGAGCCACATCAAAAACAAGCATTCCTTTCTGGAAACAAAATTATAAAAGAAGAAATGTAAATAAGATGACTGGACAACCTGCAAGCCAAACACACAAAATAGTTGGGTAGATATACATAAGAAATATAATCAGGAGTGTAATTCTAATCAAAGTCGATAAAAAAATAAGCATAATAATAACTGACGTTTACATCAGGATAGTATATTCTAAATGGATCTATTAATGTAGTAACTGTTTTAGGATGAACTATGAAGTGTGACAATGTTAACCTCAAAAAGTCAGCCTATTGGCTGGAGAGCGAGGATTTCAACCAAGAGGACAAGGATTCAATACCCTTGGGCCAACCTACCCCAGGATATTAAAAATTGTAAGAGTTTCATGGCTAACAGAGTTGTAGGATCCAGTAGTGGCCCCCAGTTTAGATCCCACGGAAAAAGGAAAAGATCATGAGAGTTCTAGGTATCCAAAAAAGAAGTGTAAGAGTGTTTAACATCATTAACAGAATTCATCAGTCCACAAGCAAGTTTTTCTTCTTTCCAGTTCCATTTTGAGACATATTAGGTAAGGAGGCAAGAAGGTTTCAAGTTGAAGGTATATTGACTTTGCATACACTAATATGGACAATGTAGTAAACTCTGACATACATTATTACAAACTTTCTAACCATAAAATATAAGAACTACCTACCATGATCATATTACCAAAGCACAAATCCAAACCTTCAGACCTAGGACATAACTCACTGATCTTTTAAAATCAACAGCTGTAAGGCATACCTTTGGGATATGCTTGAAGGTAGGTTTTGCTGATGTAACTGTTACATACACAAGATTGTGAAAGGTATTAGAGCTCAGAGCCTTACATTATAGATTTATAAGTAAGTGTGAACGTCATCAGGTGCATGATAAGAAGAAGGAAAATTTTCTTTTTCCTGAAAACAAATACATACCAGATGTTCTAGAAGGTTCTCCAGGTACATAAGCACTTGCTGAAATGAAAAACTGAAAAAATAAGAACTACAAACCTCCAATACTCATGTCAAAATGCCAAGAAGGCAAAGTACTCACAGCCAGTGTAGGGATCACGAAATGATGGATTGAAATTGAAGTCTTTTTGTCCAGTATTTTGCAGTATAAACTCTACAATTTGCTGTCGGTATGAAACAGGAAGATTCTCCTTGAGAAGCCACTTATCAGCAACATCATATGGATTATCTGAAAGTAATTGTATAGGTTATGCTATTAACACATACATGTGTTCATTTGTAGTAAGCAATTTGGCAGTCACACACTACAATTACAATATTACAAAATTAAGGAAATTGCTTCCAAGGAGAGGGAGAGGGAGGCGGAGGACGCTTGAAGCTCCATGACATGCTAACAGTAAAATATAACCACATGGATGTCAACAACAGTATACCCGAGTTCCTCCTTAAGTTCAAAACTATTTCCATTCCGCTATTATTTAATGAATTATAAGTTACTAAAGGAAAGCAGGAGGGCTATTAGCTCTACAATGTAAAAATTATTTATATAATGTCACCATGGACAATTAACTTCACCAAAGTTCAAATCGTTAAACAAATAAACAAACATATACACAGTTAAGTGAGGGACACAGAGCACAAGAGATGTCATAAAGTTCGAATGGACAGCATACTGTGTTAAAAAATAATGAGATCTATGCCAGAAATAGGTGAAACAGAATCCCATAAGGCCATAACTACATAGGACAAACTGCAGACGAAAGTAGGCACACTCATTAAGAGGAAAATGATATTTTGAATTCACTAACTTTGAAGCAAGCCAACTTCATAAAAATTACAAGATGAAAAGTAAAGAGAAACGTTATATCCAGAAATTAGTTGAATATCCAATATTAGAGTGCTAATTCGAGAGAAATATTTGTAATGTATAATAACGACATATTATCAACTCCTCAGATCATCCTACATCTCAACTTCTAAACAAACTGAACTCTGGAGCATCATCAAGTTGCAAAACAAATATATCATTCAGCACCAAAGTCTGTTTATTTGTTTTCCTTGCAGACAATATAGTTACAAGGACTGCAAGAATTGCAGGCACAAGAAATGAAGACAAACAAGTTCTAAAGTGACAGCATAAAATTTAGTGCACCACTGCCCTTAAATGTTGGGAGTTGAGGGAGAACAACAAATAATGAGGTGATTACTATTACCCAAACAACCAAATCAGAGTATAAGAGAAAGGGGAAGAAAGATACCTGAACGATTATAGGGCAATTTACGAATAGGCTCCCCATCTCCAATATCAACATCAAAAACTGTGACAAGAAAAGTGAGAAATTAAAAAAATAATAATAATAATAATAAAGAAAAAAATTATGCATGCATTAAAAAAATTAATAAGAAGCTACTGAAAGAAGTAAAGACACGTACCAAAATCATATTGTATCCCATCAAGAGCAGGACGGTTTATGCCATCATCTGGTCCATCAACAACTTCGCCAACCTAAAAGTTCAAGCAACAACCAAGTATAACCTTCTCTGGCATGAAAGTTATAACATCATACAATAATTTAAATCAAACAGATATTAACACGTTAGTGTATAAAAATTGAAAAGAAAAAAAAAATAGAAATGATGTGGATTGATGAAATCGAACAAATATGTAAGAATTACATTCCAAGGGACTTGGTTCACGTGACAACCCTATGTGTTTGCACGTGAGAGAATGTTTAAGCTTAATACTATTATTTGGGCTCAAGCTTAAGCCTTTGGTCAAATGCTAACTTAACAAGAGTTGTACATACAAGATATATGGCTAATAAATATTAAACAAGACTGAATTTAACCATTGTTTGACACAGAAAAGATCAAATCAGAGAATGAGATGCTAAACATGAAGCCAGAAAAAGGCAATCAATAACTGTTAATTAGAATTCTGAAAACATGAATGAGAAAAGAAATGGGTAATTCTCAGTCTGACAAACATATTAACCACATCATAAAAAAAAAGGTTATTGTTTCCTCAACCAAACCCTTTTCATACTTTCCCTCCCACAATAATGTTAGTTCTTCCAATAAGAGAGCAAAATACAAAGTCCTAGTGACATAAAGTTTTTTTAAATGAGATAAAAATGGAATATCTACAGTTCTATATTCTGATTTCGATGTATTTTCAGAAAAGAAAAAAATAGACCTTAGTTTGAATTCTCGAGATATAATGGCCCAAGTGTATGTCCTAGCGTCACAGAGAGCTAAGGCACAAATTCACTCAAGTGTATTAGCCATATTATGCTGAACAAGCTGTCCAATATTTAAGAACACATCCAAAACTGAAAAAAAGCCTTACAACTACAGACTTAATATGAGGCTGTCTTAATTTCAAAAATAAAAAAATAGGTGGCTGCCTTTCACTATATCATTCATTTCTCATTGCATATATTAATAAGTAAAAATAATGCAAAAAATAAGAGTACCATCCTTGTCTGCAGCGTACATACAAGGAATGGAGAGAGAGAGAGAGAGAGAGAGAAACTAAATATGATAGAACCAAAAGATCACTAATGCATGAATATATAGAAGTGATATCAGGAACCTATAACACAGCCTTATGTAAAAACCTGACAACATCCTTCAGAGTTTCCAGCAATTCTTTAATTTTTTATTGAACAATTAGATGAAAAGTTTATATTTACAAGCAAACTAGAGGCACATATACAAGAGTCCCAGTATCACAAGGTAAAATAAAAACAAAGGCTGCCAAAGGCCAAATTAGCAGAAGACATTAACATAGGTGCAGAAAGTCACATGAGGAATATGATCATGAAATAGATTAAATAAAACAACTTAGCATGAAAATGGAGGTTACTTTATCCCATTTCTGTTCTCTCATATTCCACGAATACGCTACACCGTTGTCCCCTTCTCTGACAACTTTTGTCTGGCCATCATTGGCTCCTGATCAAATGCATTAATTTGTAAACAATATATAATAGCACCTTGCAACAATATCAACCAGTCAACACTAATGAACCTTCTTTGAACTAAGCTTGGGTAATTTTGGGATAAAAACTAGTAAGTCAGCGTATATAAAGACATGCTCCCTACACATCAATATAATTATCAAGACTTGCTTTGTAGATGATTTTACTTGGCATCAACAATTATATTGGTATTCTCACAACCCACATAATACTTCAAAGTTGATATTCAACTTTAGATAAATGTCCATCTGGAAATTAGAAAATTATCATCTATTTAACAATGGAAAAATTCAATAGAATCACATAAACGGATATACCTATATATTACTTTACCACACACCCCTAAACCCCGCGGCCGCCCACCCACCCCACACACAATACAATTTAAATTAAATTTTCATTCTAAATTGGTGTGAAGAAGATTGATCCCTAAACCTTCTATTCAACTGCAAAAGATCTAACCATCTAAGCTATGAGCTATCCACTTGCGGACGCAACAAAATAATATTAGGTTAAATATTTAAAAGATGAGTATATTTAGAATCACACCTGGAATCTGTAAAGCCTCAAGTCCTGGTAAATCTTCCAATTTTAATCCACCAACTCTCTTCCTGATACAAACAGCAAGGCACAAAATGTATATCAGGCAAAGCCAATGTTCTATAAGGCTCTAGGCGGGTGGCAGCCTGATGCCAAGGCAGTTCAAAGTCTGATTACTGTACAACAGCAATTTTTTTCGGTTATTCCCAATATCGCCCTCTAGTTTAATATATTTACCAAAATCCACCTCAAGTTTGAAAATAGCTAAAAACCCACCAGTAGTTGAATAAATACATAAAATCCTCCCTCTAGTTTACATAAATAGACAAAATACCCCTACCCTTAAGTTTTCTATTTGAAAAGTTAAATACCCTGTCATTGTGAAAAGGGTAAATGCTATTATAATATCGAATCAATATTAATAAAACTTAAGAAAAGTGTATATATATATAAAAAAAAAAAAAAATTAAAAAACCCTAACCTCTTTAACTCATTCTCTCTCATCCGCCTCCTCTCTCTCACATCACCACTCTACTCTCTTACATTGCCCCTCTTTGTCCCTTTCGCTAGTGCCTCCTTGACGAACGATGCCCATTCACCGCTTTCTTTTCCCTCTCCTTCCCTTTATCAGCTTCTCTCTCTTTCCCCTCCTTTTCTTTCTCTACTTCTCTCTCCTCATCAAGTAGCCGAACCTGAAGCTACTCAACCTCAAGTCGTCGAGCCTCAGGGAGTCCCTCAAGTTGCTCAACCTCAAGTGGCCGAGTCTCAACGAATCCCTCAAGCTAGTCAACCTCACGTTGTTAAGTCTCAGAGTGTTCCTCCTGCCTTCCATGAGAGCATTCCTAGCTTTAGATTTGAGTTCAATGCTCTGTTACACTATCAAGAAGAGAAATGCATAATTTGTCAAAGAGACTCTACGCATGGAGTTTCTCTACCCTCTCTCTCCTCCCTTTTCTCTCTCCGATCTGTCTCTTCTTCACTACTCTACTTTCTTTCTTTGATTTGTTTCCATTTCCCGCAGAGAGAGAGAGAGAGGGAAGAGAAAGATCAAAGAGAGAAAGCATAATAGTGGAAAAGAGACATATCAAAGAGAGAAAAGGGAGGAGAGAAAGGGAAGAGCAACTCCATGCATCGAGTCTCTTTGACAAATTATGTTTGTCAGCTTCTGATAGTGTAAGAGAGCACTGGACTTAAATTTGAAGCAAGGGGATGCTCTCAGCTGGAGGAATTCTTTAAGACTCAATGACTTGAGGTGAAGCAGCTTGAGGAACTCACTGAGACTCAACCAGTTGACATTGAGCAGCTTAAAGGACTTTCTGAGGCTCAACGATTTAAGGTTAAACAACTTCAGGTTTGGCTACTTGATGAGGAGAGAGAAGTGGAGAAAGAAAATGAGAGGAATGAGAGAGAAGCTGATAATGGGGAGGAGAGGGAAGAGAAAACTGTGAATTATTTGGGCACCATTTGTCAAGAAAAGCGCTAGCGAAAAGGAAAGAGAAGGGCAACGTGAGAGAGGAGAGGCATGATGAGAGAGACAGGCGACAGATGAGAGAGAAGAAGTTAAAAGGGTGAGGGTTTTTTTTAATTATTTTCTTTAATTTATTAATATTTTTATATAATTTTTATTTTAAATATTATTTATCCATTTACTAAAATGGCCCTTCACACTAATGGGGTATTTAACTTTTCAAACGGAAAACTTAAGGTTAAGGGATGTTTTGTCTATTTATGTAAACCAGAGGGAGGATTTTATGTTTTTTATTAACGAAAAAAAAAAAACCTGGGATTTTATGTATTTATTCAAACTATAGGTGGTTTAGCTATTTTTCAAACTAGAGGTCGATATTGGTGAATATGTTAAATTAGAGGGGGAAGATTGGGAATAACCCAAAAAAAATTGTCGTTGCCTAGGCACTGAGCTGCCACCGACTAGCGCCTAACAGCTTTTAGAACATTGGTTGTACTATATAAGAGAGAAAACTAGACAAACCAAAAAAAAGCACTCTACTGTGTTAAAAAAATATTACTAAACACAATACCAAATATATTACAAAAAGAAAAAAATGCCAAACTTATTACAAAATAAATACCAATAAACTAAGTACATTACTACATTAGGACTGTAAACCATGAATCACTGACTTGTAAAATTGTAATTGAGTAATGCCCGTATATAACAGTATCATATGGCATTAGATGATAATACCTGCTGTGCTTGTACGAAAAAAGTTCAGCAGCATATGCCTCAATTTCCAGTGGATCTGCTACTTTTTCTGGTTGTAGTGTCCATATACGTATAACTCCATCTGAACATGCTGTCAAAATATCCCCACTTTCCAAAAATTTGGCATCCCAAACACAACCAGGATGCTCTAAGCTCTGCACACAGACTCCATCTGCAAAAAGACACTTTCATAGGTAAAGTAAACAACAATTTTGTCCATCTATTCAACAGATAAGTGTAAGGGCCAAATTTAAAATTTTGAAGGTAACTGGAGCCTATTACTAATGTTATATATGACCATGCTTAACTTGAATTTACAAACTTGACAGAAGACGAACAAGAATTAGCAAAACTACAAGTACACCACAATCAGAAACCACAAGTAAAATCCAATGCAGAAGACCACATTAAGAGAAAACATGAACATCAAAAGCAATCACCTTTCCATATCTTTGCAAAACGATCTTCACTGCCACTGACAATAAGTCCAGATGCATGATAATCAACCGAATAGACAATAGCAGTATGACCAACCATCTCCATTAGCACTTGGCCAGTTAGTGCCCACAATCTGATGGTGCTGATGCAATTAAAACACAGTAAAATAACATCACTGGAAATCAAGATAAACAAAATCTACGAAACAAGGAAATCTAAAATAATGCTAGAACGGCAACAAAATCCAAAGAAGAAAAACCTTGCTCCACTTTTGAAGACACTACTATAATACTTGGAAGCAATTCGTACACAGGACCCTCTACTTAATTTGATGATGACATACAAGAGCCATTGGCTGCATTCTCTTGTGGAATAAAAGTTCAAGCAAAATAACTGAATTGTAGGACTACAGAGTATGCTATTATCTCTCTAGATGAGACATTATTTCTTCAAAATGTACACTAAGGAACCGAGACAAAAGGTTAGCACACTAGTAATGCATCCCCTGTAACACACTTCAGTTGAAAATAACTCACAGAACAATTTTTTTTAAACTCATACTCTGTCTCCAACCACCTAACCAACCATTAGTAGGAACAATGGTTAATCTGTTCTAATTATTAACTATATAGCAGACTATCGTTGCTATTTAACTAACCCAGAGAAAAATTTAAGGTCAGAGTGCAGCTGTCTCCCGCCAATTTCAAAATTAAAGAAAGGGGCAAAAACCATAAAAGCTGATAAAAAAAAAAAAAAACAAGCACAGGCATCTATTGTCTGATAAAGCAACATTTCAATAGATTTAAGTTTACAACAGAACAACATTCTACCCTTAATTTTCTTCAAGTATCAAGATCTTACATGGAACCCCCACCAAATCTTAGATGTTCAATTTGCTTATATTCTTTCACCATGCTAAATACATTTTTCTGGTATTAGTTCACAGTATCTGCAATTATCTTCTTTATCCTTTTCTCTTACAATGTGACTGTGCATAACACTAGACAAGCATCTGTCGGAGCAAGTAATCCATCATCCAATGAGAACCATCAACACTAGAAACTAACAAAACTTTCAGAAAATTAGAAAATTTCTCACCAATCATGTGATGCAGAAAGAATTCCAACACCAGGCATCACTGCCAAACCTCGAACCGTATCTGCACAAAACATTGAAATGAACAAGTTTATCCTTTTTTTTTTTCCCTCTTTTGGCCCTCTGTAAATACACTCATGCACCTAAAAGAAATAAAGTAACCTCACTCTCAACCAAGAATCTCTAACCTTAGGACTCATAAACCATTAGGCATATAAGTACCAGCATAAACATAATATTTGCTATCTTGTGACAAGACAACAAAGCATGTATAAATAGGAGAGATTTTACAACGAATGTATTAATTGGGCAAACCATATACGTGAGCCAACAAGGTCATGAACCACACGTGGAGTTTTTATTAGGTTTGTAAGTCATACGAGTGAAAGAGTGTTGACTGTAATGCAAGAGGATGTAATTGTGAGCATTGACAAAGTAGAATTTGTATCAACTGTAATCAGCAAGTGGGCACAATTACAAGCATTGAAAATGTACAACTTAGTGGGGTGAAAAAGGAAGAAAAAGATGGACTATGCCATGCAGCTTTATGTGTGAGTCTCTTGATTGAATTTGAGCTACACCAAATATATCAATGTCTTAAAACTAGCATGCGCAGTAATTTAAGCTGTCTAAGTAAACTTGTATAGGTTTCAATTTTTCCAAATTTATCCTACATTTTCCTCTGTTTCCTATAAATTGACATTGGTCTAGTAAATAATAACAGCAAGTATAAACATTACACATATTCTAGTTATACAAGCAATCAATACACATGAAGAAGAAAATAAAAGCATTCTAATCATCCTACTTTCCCCAACAACAAATATATGATGGAGAAAAAAAGGATTTGCTTCTGAACCTTGCCTCAAAATAGCAAGAATTGATGCCTTCCTGACTTTTTAACAATAAAAATACGAGTATATATCATATAGACAACTTGTCACACATCATAACATTGTCAATTTCATATCGCAACCAATTGAACATGGAAAATCAGCCTGTTAGAACTTTCAGCAATTCCTATTCTAGATGAAATTATTACCACAAAAATGTACAGAGAAAAGTACAATACCTTTCTCAACTGACAGTGCAGAGACAGAAACCCAAACAAATATCAATACATGGTAAAAGATAATAATCAGTCATTAAATTTGTTGTGAGTAGGAAGTGAGAACACACCTGTATGCCCAACAAAAGTGTGTGCACATGTCTTTCCTCTCCAAAGTTTCAAGGTTGTATCACTTGAGCCTGAATTATGGCAAAACACCAAGTCAACAAGTGATGTAACTAAGTTGACTGCATCATATTCAGAATTCCAACAAGACCCCATTGGGTGTGTGGAATAATATATAATATATATACAAGGCACGAATGTACCACCACTTCAAGAACATGGAAAGACCAAAACAAACCCCAAGTAATCACATGGATCCCTAAAATATATGTAATCTTGATAGAATCTGTGAGACAGGACGCACTGTGATTCACTTCTATCAAACTAAATAAAAAAGATTCATAAGATAATAAAGCTGAAATAAGAAAATAAAAATTAAACTAATTTGGTAATATCCACTTCAATCTTTAATAACAAGGAAAAGAAAAGGAAGACCTGAAACCAGCTCGCCAGATGGTAGCCTCATAACTGCTTGGATTGGGGCATTATGTGCCTCCCAAAACTCAACTAGTTGGCCATTCCTCCACCGCCTTAAAGTACTGCAACACAGAAGCTCAACAAATATAT
Organism: Dimocarpus longan; assembly: GCA_022984855.1. NCBI lineage: Eukaryota > Viridiplantae > Streptophyta > Magnoliopsida > Sapindales > Sapindaceae > Dimocarpus > Dimocarpus longan. Next base: position 27,006,628 of record CM041020.1, read on the forward strand.
ATCATGTATTGACATAAGACATACTACAAGTCGGAGTTATTGTAGGCCTAGATAATATGAATTAATGCCTAGAACTATCATTTAGCAGTTGAGAAACAGGAAAATTATTAGAAAGTATACAACTAACAAGTTTGCATATATTATAAAACCTCATGTGATGTACTTATGAAAAACTCTTCTCCTCAAACACAACTTGTCAAACATGCAAGCTTACCAATCAACAGAGGATGACACAATGTCCTCATTATCCAACACAACACCAGTGACTTGCAACTTATGACCCTTCAATGTGAGCACTTTCTCACCAGTTCTCAAGTCCCAAACCAGAACCATGGTGTCCATGCCACCTGACACGATCCCACCTTCGGGGAATTCCTCACTCGGAGAGATCCACGCCAATGGACCCACAAAACTCGTATGCCCGGAAAGTATCTTCGAAGAAAGGTACTTCCTCTTGTCTGATGGATCCACAGACCAGAACCTCACGGTTCTATCTCTTGATGAAGTTGCTATACCCACATTGTCACACACACATATCCCACGAACCTAATTTGTAGCACAAAAAACCAAGCATTTAATACTTAAGCATAATTGTAGCTATTACATGAACAAATGTATATAATACAAGAACAAACCCAAAATTCAACTATTTTGATCACTCTCAAGTGCTTAAATATCCCACAGTCATACAAATTACAACCCATGTCAGTCTCACTCTCATACACACAACAAACACCAATTAACTCAAATGTAAAAATTTCAGCTACTACAATCACATCGCCACTCACACACTACCCGCAACCCAAATGCTCATAAAACATTACATATCAATAAATTCATGCATATCTCACCGAACACTCAAAAGGATATCTGCTGATCAACCTGAACACCAACACACACATATCAATCACATTGCCCCTAACACACTAGCCACAACCCAGATGCTCATATAACATTATATCCCAACAATTTCATGCACATCTCACTAAATACTCAAAAGGGCATCTCTTAATCAACCTGAACATCAACACACACCAATTGACTCTCAAATGGTAAAAAAATAATAATAATAATAAATAAAAAATTAGCTACTAAAATCACATTGCCACTGACACACTAACCACAAGCCAAATGCTCATATAATATTACATCTCAACAAATATTTGCATATCTCACTGAATACTCAAAAGGGGATCTCTTGATCAACCTAAACATCAACTATTCACATCTTCAATTCCAATAACATCAAACCAACACAAAATACAAAGTCAACCAACTTGAATTACATTTACATTGCACAAGTAAGAGTGATCATCAAGTCGAAACTCTACTTAAATCGATTAGATATCAAACACCAATAATTAAAAAAAAAAAAAAAAATAGTGGGAGGGAGATCTTCTTACATCGTCTTCGTGACCGCGAAGCTCGCAGCTCAATTGGTACTCCTTGAAATCGATATCCATTTTCGAGCTGAGATAGCGAGAGACAAACCAAAAACGTAAATGGGTTTTAGAGATTTTTAGACCAGCCTCGCTTCATCTCCAAGTTTCGATTTTTATTTTTATGTTTTTCTTTTTCTTTTCTTTTCTTTTTTTTATTTTTCTAATAGGCGTTTTGATGCGATTTATCGAAGAAAAAGTGTAAGTAAGATAAAATAGAAACAAAAAAAGGGAATTTTTTCAAACGTGAGTTTTATTTATTTATTTATTTATTATCTCTAAGGAAATAATGTATGTAAATTAATTAATTATAAAAAAAATTAAAATAATTAATGTAGATTAATTAGAAAAGAATAATGGACTACTTTAAATAGAAAAAAAAAAAGCTTATCGAAATGTTTTTGAGTTAAATTGTAATAATTAGTTTTATTGAAGGATGATATATTAATGATATAAGTTTTTTTTTCTAATTAATTTAATTTTCTTTTATTTTCATGATAATAATTTAAGTCTCGTTGTGAATATTTATAAGTATATTTAAAGGGTTTTTTTTTTTTCATATTGTGTATTATAATTTAAATCTCATCACAAATATTTATTAGAATATGTGGAGAAAATATCGTGTAATATGGGAGTAGATATGCTTTGATGTTATTAGAGTAGATTTTTTAATTACAATATAATTTATTTTTTAACCAATATTAAGAGATGATTTGAATCGCTACATCATCCTAACCACTCCTCTAGTTTGTTGAGATGCACTTGAAAACCTTGCATTTTTTGTTGGTAGGTGATTTAATTGTTTGAGAGATGATGAATATCATTTGGAGTTGAAATAATCTATTCAAACCTAAATTTGGTAAGGTAATAGTGAAAAATTAAACTTTTTGGTCTTGTAACTTGAAATTTGAAAATTGCTCAAGATTGGTACCACTAATATGATATTTGCAAAATCATTTTTGCATATAAAATGTGGTCTCTTCCATCGTACATCTTATAACCTCAATCAATTTTTTGTTTCTCCAATAACTTAAACATAAATTATGTAATTTTTATCATATTAAATTGACAATATCACCAAAATTGAAACACGCTGTTTATTTATACTATGTTATAATTGACTGACATGGTTATAATCATTTTAATGTCATGAATCATGATTCATGACTCTCATCATTAGCATAACATCATGCAAATATTGTTTCAAAAGTAAAGAAAAGAAACAAAATACTAGTTTTAATACGTATTAGAGATAAATAATTACTATTTAAATACAAGAATAATAAAAACTTAAATATAAGAGGAAAAGAATTAAAAAAAAAAAGTCGGGTTTAATGATAAAATATGTGTATTATATTAATGGGGGAAAAAAAAAATTATCAGATTTGATTATTTAATCGGGCCCAAACCGGAAAGTTTTCTTTTGGGTTGGCTGTTATGAAAATCTGTTAAATTTGGGCTATGGACGTGCATTTGTACTATAACTTGGGCTAAGAACTTTTTTTTTTTTTTTTTATGACAATATCTCCACCCCTCCAAAATTGTTTGTACAACCTTAATTATTATTATTATTTTTTAATTCCAATATCACCCTTAACATGTCTGTTGATTATCTTGATGACTATGGAGATGGGTATGCTCTCACTCTTAATCTTCTTCGTTGTGGTGTCTTTGTTAGGTCCGAAAATGAAGAAGATTACACATCTCCACTCTGTAGCATCGTTTCATGGCTATGGTGAGTTGCAATGAAACAGAGGATTTTTTGTAGATTAGTTGGTTTATGAGAACTATATTTTCTATTCTAGGTTCTTATGCTCTCTATTGGTTCGATTCGCCTTGGAGGCTTCATTAGGTGAGATCATTTTTCTTGATTTGAATCAAATTCAGCTTGATCAAATAGGAATCCATGGAATTTTAAGAAAACTTAAAATATGCAAACATGGTGTATCAAATTTTTCCATATCAACGTTTTTCGCTGATAAGAGAGTGGTTCCTCTCTTGACCAAGTTGTCGGGGAAGCAGTTTTTTAAGAAAAAGAATTAAGCTAAGCCCTTCACACATGAAACGACTTTGTTGCAATTAAAAGCAGAAAGTCTCGATGTATAGTGATAGTCGATCTTTGGCTCATAGGAGCAATCCTTCTTCGATAAGCTTAGATATTGAAAATGCAATTAACTTAATTCTTTATAGCGTTATGTAAGGATAATATTAGAATTTAAATAGAAAAATTAATGCTTTGGGGTGTACATACATTTTTTTAGAGGTGAAAATATCGTCATTTTTTTTTTTTTTTTTAGGGTTGGGTATTGGTTTTTGCTCTCTATGTATATCCTTTTGTAAGGGTGGCTCTATTGCCACACAAATTTCTTTTTCCTCATAATTTTAGCAAGCATTTTTACTATAAAAATACTCTTCGATAAAATTACTTTTATAAATAAAATAACATAAATATATTACACATATTCTTTACACTTAACTTAATTGATATACTTTAAAAATAATAATAATAATTAATTACGAACACTAAAGTTTTAAGACTTCTAATTGTTTACAATTAATAGTCCTGCTATTCGAAATTCAAATCTAAGAAACTAAAAGAGCGAATTACAAAATAGCTACCCAATTTAAACTTATCTACTGAGGAAATCAACTTTATAGTTTTATTACAATTTAGCTACCTAAAGTTAATTTTAGTTAGTCAACAGTTAGTCAACATGAATATATCCAGGGATATTTTTGTCTTTCAACTATATTTTACATTTTTATCCCTTCTCTCTCACCGGCCTCTCATTCTGCCTATTCTGCCTCTTCTTCTTCCGCCTCTTCTTCTTCCGCTTCTTCTTCTTCTTCCCTTCTGAGATTCTTCCTCTCACTGTTCCACTTCTCTTCTTCCACTTCTTCTTCTTCCTCGGAGCGAACCCACTTCTTCTCTTCTTCCACTTCTTCTTCTTGCTCGCGAACCCAGATCTGGGTTCTTAGGAACCCAGATCTGGGTTCTGATGAACCCAGAATCTGGGTTCTGATGAATTGGTGATTTTGTTTTTCAATTTTTGTTGTTGTTGAATTGGTGATTGTTTGGATTGATGATTATATTTAACTGATGACTTTGGGTGATTTTTTGATGATGAATTGATGAAGAACACTTGAAAAATACTGTAGATTGAAACTGGGCATTTTTGGTCAAATAAGTCAACAAATCAGTTAGGGGTATTTCCGTCTTTTTAATACTATAACATGATTTGCTGTTAAAACTAACAGACATAGTTTAAAGTGGGTAGCTAATTAGTAATAAAACTATAAAGTTGATTCCCTCAGTAAATAAGTTTAAATTGGGTAGCTATTTTGTAATTCGCTCAAAATAAAAATCACTTCAAAATTTTTTTAATTTACTTTATTCTCATAATTATTTCAAAAAAAAAATTAATAAAATTATTCTTCCCTTCATTTTTTTTTATTGAACTCATATCTATTACTAAACCGATCCCAATTATTTACGTGAAAAATACCTAAAATAACCAATTAAAAAACATAAAATATATTTTTATCCCCTAACTTTTAAAAAATTCTATTTTAATCTCTCAAACAAATAATTTGCACCCTATATCTAAGATACCCAATTGTCTTTAACCAGAAATTACGGAATTGTCATTATATTTCTAAATTCAAAAAAAAAAAAGGGAAAGCAAAAATTATGGAATTGTTCTCGCGATGTAAAATGGAATATCGATATGAAAAAGAAATCAGTCATCGCTCTCTGTCAAACCACGTACCTCGACGACACATTTGTACAATTGTCGATCATCTCACACTATCGCCATCTTTTCGAAACCACTGTAGACCGTCGACGAGTTCGTTGTCCTCCTCCATTAGTAAAGGTATACCGATTCAATATCTCATTGGATAATTTTGTGACTTTTGAAATTTTTTGCTATTTGTAGAGTTGATTTGTGTTTTTATATGTTAGGTATTAATTATTAGAGTGAGATTATATTATATTTGGTTAGTTGTGGTTGAATTTTGATTGAATATTTAGGTTTGGTGAAGTTCATAATGTGCAGGAAGATCAGCTTATATATGGAAACATAGGCCAACGTCGATTTAGGTGTACCAACGAACACCAAATCGGCTTATGTTAGATAATTGACCTTGACATTGGCTTAAGTTGACAAACAAAAACCGATTCGCTTTAGCAATTGGTAGAGTTCAAGGGGAACAATAAATGCCAATTCGACTTATGTTTAGAAACATAGGTCGACATCAGTTTAAATAGATCAACAAATGCCGATTCAGCTTACATTGACAATTTGTCTAGACATCGGTTTATGTTTATAATCATATACCCACATCGGTTTAAGCATGTCAACAAAGGTTAATCAAAATTTGTCAATAATTACTTTAATTAGTTTAATTTAATTTATTTATTAATAATTAAAATATAAAAGTTCAACGAATTATTTGTTGCTTTTATTTCTTACAGATGCAATTCAATTATAGATACTCTGTATAGAATGTTTCGAACGGAACGACGATAAATACACACAATAGTTCGAAGTATATTGGTTATCTAAATGTATTTCTTTCACAGATACAACTTCTAGAAAGGTTCAAGAAGGATAGCTTAATTGCGCATTTTATAAAAATGCCCAATCATCAGCTGGTAGTCACTCTCTTTATGCTTGTTATTCTTGCTAGATAGTTAGTATATCCTAATTCACGTCTTGATGAGATGTGGTTCGAAATCAGAGGAATGGCACACAGGTTAAGAGAGTAGGAGTTCTTATTAGTGACAGGACTCTAATTCGGGCATATCAACCTATATGTCTTGAAGGGGAAGCAATAAAACGAAAATAGTCTTCTACGACAATGTTTCAAAGGAAAATTGCCGAGATTGGCTAAAATTATGCATATGTTAAAGGTACAGAGGAAGATCTAAGCAACGAGAATGTCTCGAAGTTGGCTAATATAATCATCGCCTTCAGTTTATTCTACGACTATGATGATCAAGCTAAGGTGGACAATTATTTGTGGGTCTTGATAGAGGATGTTAATATATGGAATATGTTCCTCTAGCCTACAGTCAACTACAGCAGGCTTATAGAGTCCCTTCATCGCGTGCTTGATAAAGATTGGCTTATGATTAAATGAAACATTAATTTGTACAGCTTTATTTGGGCATTTCAGATGCAACATTTAGTATACTTTTTTGATAAATAATGAAAATTATTTAGTGTTTATATAAACATAAACTAACTAAATGTTTATCAAATTTTTATTTAATCCAATGAAAATTATAGTGGTGGTTGGTGAAAATATTTCTATGGTTAGAAAATAGGGTAAGAAAGAGAGCCATAAGAGGTAGTATATTACTGCTAAGGTGTGTGAATTGGGTTTGTAACAACATAAAGCAAATAAGTTGGTTTAATGAGTTTTTTTTATGTAAGTGTCTAAACTAACCTATATTAATTTCTATTTGTTGACTATTATTATTTGTAATTATAATATTAAGTATATTATATATATATATATTATTGTTATGGATAATTCAGCGATCAGAATAATCGGATCCAGGAAGATTTACAGTGCAGGCCCAACGGCCCAAAGGCTTAAAGTGATCCGACACTCTCCCAACCCGCCTTCCGGATATAGGGGCCCATTTGTGATCGCTCGGCTTGACCGCTGATCGTTATCGTTCAACCTGTCCGTGTAGTCTGACCGCTGACACCAATTTCGGGCCCTGGTTGTGACCGCTGACTCCATTCGCCATTCTGGCCGTTGTTTCTATCCATCAGTTCTGCTCGTTCAGTCCGACTGCTGACCGATCAGCTCTCATCGCTCATTTTGATCGCTGACTACTGGCCATATCCGCTAAGCTTATCCACCATGACTGACCATCTGTCTGTTCGTCGATTCTGTCCGTTTAAGATATCTGCCAATGGAAGCCATCCATCAGACATGTCCTCAAGTCCTCCTCGTCCAAGATGATCCGCTTGAACTGATCGCTAATCTCTGAGCGTGACCTTATGTCGGCTCATTCACTCGCGATATTGCCTGCCTCATTGTCATGACTAGCTACAGAGGTATTGATTCATAATCCGCCTCCCCAATCTTCCTGGTAGCCGGATTCATCAAACATTCATCTGCCCGCCAGATGAACTTGGTATTTTATCTGCTGGAAGATCCATCTCCGTCATGCTCTTCAGAGTCGCGGGTCAACAGAAGTCAAAGGTGCCATGCAGAATACAACTCCAAAGCGTACCGTGCACGCTATATCAACCAGAAGCTATGATCAAGATCTCGATAGCTTATCATGACATGTTTAGATCAGTCACCCGAAATCTCCTTTGGGCAGACCTTAGAAGTGACGGATTTGGCCGCATTAAATGTATTTTCGACCGCATTTAATGCATTGTCAGTCGCATTAAATGTAATCCATCATTGTAACTTTAGTCTACTGTATATCTTTGTCTTATTCCATTTTCTTGTAACTCCTCCCCTTCCTCTATAAATAGGGGAGGATTTTCATTGTAAAAAGAGAGGACTCTGAGTGTCGTTACCCTGCCAAAATAGTGAGAGAGTGAACAGTGAACGTAAGCATTTTTTTGGGCCGAACCACTCTAAAAATCTCTTGTGTCTCTTCCCCTCGCCTCTGACCTCTTCTCCTCATTCTTATTGCTTTATATACATTCTATTGATAATCCGAAACTGCAACTTGGGCCCGAAAACAACCCCGTTGACTAAGGAAACCATTTTTCGACGTTAACAATTATGTAGTTAATATGAGAAAGTAGTACCCTTGAGTCTATACCTACAGAAAGAAAACAGGATTATTGGAAGTTCTTCAATCCTATGCATTTGGTTAGGGAAAATGCCTATAAAGTAGGCGGTAGAAGGGGTGCTGATGAAGATGATCATTCAGATAATGAGAAAAAGTGATAGGAAGTCGACTAAGGAAGAGGACGATGAGAGAGAGTCGACTAGAGAGGAGGAGGAGCAGCAGCAGCAACATTATCACGTCCCAGACCTATAAATCGACTCGAAAGTTACATATAATGAGGCAAGGACAAAAAAACTACACGCGTTTTTATTCCACTCTCGATTGCATTTGATAATTATCGTCACTTCACCAATTCCTATAAGATTTAATGTATAAAATAAATTAGTCTTACACATACTCTCGTCATATTTAATATCTAATTTTATATTACATTGCCAAATATATAAAAATCTAACTAAAAATAACCACATCTGATCAATACCAAACATACGCAACAGAAGAAATAAAAAAAAAAAAATCAATAAAACCTATTTTTGGGTTTTGCGGTACACGTAACCCAAATCGGCTCATGTGTACCCATAAAACCCAAATTGGGTCTTATAGGTACACAAAACTAATTTTGAATTATACGTACTCTCATAACCCAATTCGGGTTTTATGAGTATATATAACCTGAATTGAGTTATGTGTACTCACAAAACCCCACAAAATATAGAAAATTGCAGTTCATTTTTTTCTTTTGATTCTCTACGGATCTTACTCACATAAGATTAAATCACAATAAAAGACACTCTTATGATTTTTAACTAACAATGTGAACAAAATAAATTGAAAATCAACCATAAATAATTACATATCTTCAAATTTGAAGGAAAACTTGAATGTGAAGTTTGTTAAAGACAAAAAATCTTGAATGTGCCTTTTTAGGAGTCAAAGAACGTTTTATTAGTGCATAAACAATCTTTAATGGATGAGAAAAAAAGTGTTAGATAATAGAAGAGATGAAAATCTTATGGAAAAGAAAAAGGAAGAAGAAGAATGGTAGTTTAATAATTTTAGATAAGGTTATATAGGAAATTATAAATTAAAAAATACTTAAGAGTAATTTGAACAATATGGATACATATAGTAATTAGTTTGTTTAAAGGGTTAAAAATAAATTTTTATAACAATTGAGTTAAAAACGTATTTTTTCTTTTGTTGTGAGCTTAATTTGAAAAGCTCCCTTTTTTTATTCCCATTTTCGCTCCCAACTCTTTCGCACGTGCTCTCCCTGTCCGTACAGCGGCAGAATTCGTAAGTTCGACTTCACTCCCTCCGTACTCCCTCTCTCTCTCTCTCTCTCACTTAACAGCACTCTCGCTTTGCTCTCCACAATGCAGTCTCCGTCTCACAATCTCCACAAGGTAACCGTCTTTTTTTATCCTTTCATTTTAAAATAATTATTTTCGCACAAATATACACTACTTTGTTTGGCTCCGGAGAAACTTCGAGAAAACACACGCAAAAAAAAAAAAAAAAGAAGTAAGAAAAACATCTCAAAATCTTTCTTCATTCCGATCTCAACTTCGAAAGCCTCCATTGAATCTTCAAACGGCATTTCGTTTTTCGTTTCGTGATTTTCTTCTACATTGATATACATATCTCTTGACAAGCTGAAGCATCGAAGTAACATTCGAATCTGCTTGTTCTCACAATCGCATTGTTATATCTACGCTATAGATTTGGATTCCGCGAACAGTCTGATTCAGATCCGTAGTTTTGTGAGCAGTTTAACTTCATGTTGATTGATTGAGCTGCTCTCTTGAAGAGAGATTTTGATTGAGCTGTTAATGCGAAAAGCCATTTCGAATAAAAGCACTTCTTGTAGAAGCTAGCATTGTCTTGTGGTGTTGAATAAGATCTCAGTTGCTGTATAGTTACCTGTTTGAATTTCTATGATGGTGTGTGGTTATGACATTTTATTCATTTGATGATATTTGTTGTCTTAGTGAAAAATGTAATAAGATCTGGAATGTGTTCTGAGGATATGGAGTATAGAGATTAGAAATTGAATGTCGTCTTTTGATCTTGGTTACGATTTAGTTGTTAACGCGTGTAGAAATATATTTGCTGCCTATAGTTTGAGGCTGATGCTATGGATGATGTGTAGATTAATGATGGTTTGTTGCAACTTAATGGTTATAAGTACAGTTTCCTTTGTCGATTGTTTTATTCTCTTGTTCAGAATTGTTGCGTGATTATAATATAAATTATTGAGGTTTGTTTTGGTTGAAATGGTTTCAACATTCAGTACGTGGAATAAGAATTTTGTGATTGACCAACGAATGGACTGTGTTTTGCTTTCATTTGGTATGATGTATGTAACATGGTCGTACTAAATTTCTTTTCAACTCTGTTTGTGCAGGGTAAATGTATGGTGCCTTGATCCTGCCAATTTGGGTGGATAGTGTTTTTAGTTGGTTCTATTGCTATGACAATGGGTGTACTTGGGTGAGCAAATGGATGCTTAGTTTGAAAAGACTTAAAGTTTCAGTATTCAAAAATGAGCCGCCCTTACCACTGGCAGCTTATTTGTTTTCTGATTAGCTTAGATTAAGTAACAGCTCTGTGAGGCCTAAGCATTCTACTAATAGATATACCTAGGAGAGACATTGCAGCTATTTTTGAAAAGGAGTTTCTTTATCGTGTTTAGGGGCATATGGAAATCAAAAGTGCGTTGAGCTCCAATGATGGAACAAGCCATGGTCGGTTGACCGCAATAAGGGTTATTAGGGGTTTAATTTGTTTAGTGGTTTTACTTTCCACAGCATTTATGATGTTAGTATATTGTGGCTTTCTGAGTGCTGTTATGTTGCGCCTTTTAAGCACACATTATAGCAGGAAAGCTTTATCCTTTTTCTTTGGGGCTTGGCTAGCTATGTGGCCTTTTCTCTTTGAAAAGATAAACAAAACTAAAGTTGTTTTTTGTGGAGAGACTGTTCCTGCAAGGGAACGTGTTATGCTTATAGCAAATCACAGAACTGAGGTTGACTGGATGTACTTGTGGGACCTTGCATTGCGGAAGGGATGCATAGGATATATTAGGTATGTCCTTAAGAGCAGTTTGATGAAATTACCTGTATTTGGCTGGGGATTCCACATTTTGGAGTTCATCTCAGTGGAGAGGAAGTGGGAGGTTGATGAAATGCACATGCACGAAATGCTTTCAACTTTCAAAGATCCCAGGGATACCCTTTGGCTTGCACTTTTCCCAGAAGGCACAGATTTTACGTAATTTCTTCTTCATACTTTTTAGTAGTTTGGATACTCCATAGATCTCAATTAGTTTTGATATCCATATCCATGTCATTTGCAGAATACAATTTCATTTTCTGCTCGCATGAATTTACAGATTTTCTTCTACAGCATACCATATGCCACAATAAATTTTTCCTATTACCGTTGATTACATCCAATCGCTGAAGTACCTCACTTTCTTTTGAATGAAGTGAACAGAAGTGCATAAAAAGTCAAAAATATGCAGCTGATAATGGCTTGCCTATCCTAAAAAATGTGCTGCTTCCAAAAACGAAGGGGTTCTGTGCCTGCTTGGAAGACTTGAGGGGGTCTTTGGATGCAGGTTGCTTTATTCTTCTAAGCTTTGCTGCTTTATATTATCTATTGCATATAGTTGTTTTCACTGTTTAAAACTCACCCCGAATTTAGGTTTTCCAAGGAGATGATTTTTAACAAACTGCAACGGCCATGATTTGTATAGGTTTATTCTGCCTTGTTAAAAAGGATTAAAAAGAGAATATCAAAGGGAGTAGGATCATTCTCTGTGCTTCTGTTTTGAGGGTGATCTGAGGCAGCCTATATACTTGTGTAAATACCACGTTGCTGCAAATAAATTAGTTGATTTTTGCTTTTCGAATACCCTAAGTTTTTATTACCATCCATGAGACATCAACATAATAATAGATCATGTCAGTCACACTACTAAGACCTTATAGAATTATGTTTCATTCTTTATGGACAAATGAACTCTCAGTTCAACTTATGACTACCTGCCTGTGGATCAAACTTTCATTTTCTGCATTAGGGTCATGTGTTTCTATAAGACCTTATAGAATTATGTTTCATTCTTTATGGACAAATGAACTCTCAGTTCAACTTATGACTTCCTGCCTGTGGATCAAACTTTCATTTTCTGCATTAGGGTCTTGTGTTTCTAGACTTAATGTGGGACCTTGGTTTCTTGTCCATCGAATGCCTGCGAAGAAAATAACTATTTTGAAGAGAGTCTGTAACTCGTTATTCTAGTTGCTGTTTTTATATTTTTCGTGTTATTAACTTAAATTGTTTAATGATGCAAAGTTTGCCTCTCAAAACTGGTATCTTGCAAAATTTCTTCGGTTGATGTTTTCTCCAATGCATTGAATTCACCTCTGAACTTAATGTGCTGGTTATTGAAACTTGCTTCGCAATAATTAGATTTCTTTTTGATTTAATTGCTGTCAAGGAAATTTTATTGATGATACATAGTCTCTATAAACTGTTAGGGAAAGTAGGAACACTAGAGTAAGAAGATACCAGGAATTGCATCCAGCATATTAATTGTCTCTAGAAGCTTGTAGTTTTGTTTTAGTCACTATGGTTCATAAAGATGTATGTTTGTCAAAATCCAGGTATGTTGGGGGCAGTTAGGTGTCTTTTACTAAACTCTTGCACAACATACACAAAGATATCTGCAGTTTGAGTTCTAAGCATCTCCTGTAGCTCTTATAGGCCAGAAAGTTAGATTGAAACAAGTGCATTCAGTTACTTTTCTGTGTATGACTTCTGGTTAGTTGACTGTCTACTTGATACCATTATGCCTCATAAAATTAGACTACTTATCAAATAATTCATGGCTCAAAAACGTTGGTAGATCTTTCATGTGACTCTCTCTCTCTCTCTCTCTCTCTCTCTCTCTCTCTAATTGTTACTGCTGATGACATGATCATTTAGTATTAATATCCTCTATTCCATTGATTAGCCAGTTTTTCTGCAATGCAATATAACAGATTAATTGCAATTCCCTACCAAAGCATACTTGTGACTTTTTTTTTAATGTGCATCTTTTCAAGTTTTTTTTTTTTTTTTGGTTTGCTGCTGCAGTTTATGATGTGACCATTGGTTACAAGCATCGCTGCCCAACTTTCTTGGACAATGTCTTTGGGGTTGCCCCCTCGGAAGTTCACATGCATGTCCGACGTGTACCTATCGATGACATCCCAACATTTAAAGAGGAGGCTGCTGCTTGGTTGATGGATACATTCCATTTCAAGGACTGTCTGCTTTCAGAATTTTATTCTCAAGGCCAATTCCCTCACCAAGGATCAGAATCGGAGCTCTCAACTGCTAAGTGCCTTGTAAATTGTGTGGCAGTAATTGCCTTGATTAGCACATTTACATATCTTTCGTTTTTCTCTTCCATTTGGTTTAAATTTTACGTGCCTTTGTCTTGTACCTATTTGGCATCTGCTACCTATTTCAATATTCGTCCAGTGCCAGTTCTTGGCTTCTTGAAAGCTTTGTTCATTCGCAATGCACCCCAGTGATAAATTACTATGTTTGAGACATCTATATCCATCCTATAAATGTCACCGGTGAACAATTACTACTTTCGCACATGTTTTCGAGTATCTCTGCATCGCTACATTTACCGTTGTCCATTGCAATAGCCAACACGACAATCTTCTCTTCTCTGTCTTTCTTGGGATTCATTCTTCTCTTCTTTTTGCTTATTAGTGACCTCAGTAGACAATGAAAACTATGGAAACAACTCATTTAATGTTGGTGGCCGTTGCAAGAATGATTTATCCCTTTTAAATTTACTTTTGTATATTTTTAATTTTGTCTTTTGTGGATTCTTGGATTTTTATCCAATGGTAAGGTAGTATATGACCCTGTCAAATACTTGACAGTCTATGATACATTGTATTGTTAAATCTCATTCATTGTGATGTCGAAAATGTTTTTGTAATGTAAAAGTTAGTATTTGAATCAATCAACAAGCAATAACATTCGTTGTATCTGTTTCAATAGCCAAGTTGAATGTGATAATAGCCTAAACATGCCTACTCATTATTAACTTAGAAAAGTATGCTAATTTTTTAGGTTCTCTTATGGTGTACTCTAAAAACACGTTCTTAACACAAATAATTTAAAAGTATATATATTTCTATTTTGCAAAATACGAAACAAGAATCGGTAAAATTTGCGGTCTTTTTGTGTTTGTAGAGAACAAAAACAGTTTTACTTCCTATCCCTATCTCTGCTTTTTCCCCTTGAATAAGGTTATTTTGCTTTATATTCCCTTTTTGTTTGTTTTTTCTTTTTTCTGGATAATTAGTGCAACATGATAGTTGGAAGATATTGCAGCATTTGACAGACAGATAAATGATATGGAAGTAGTTCATGGTGATTGGTCAAATACAACAAGCAGAGTGCTGTAAGCAAAACAAATTCATATCGATTGCAAATCTGCGGTTAACTATACTAATTGATGATTATATTGATAGCTATAACTGTCAAAAACAGAAGGTCAGAAACTCATAATATATTTCCATTATCCATTCCCTAAACATTAAAAAAAAGTGAGTAATCCAAATCCAATAACATATGTACATTATTTTGTTTTTAGTATGAATTCAAGCTGTCTGGATTCAGCATACAGTCTATAACAAATCAATAAAATTAATTATCGTCACAATCAATCAGTTGGGACAGAACAAACAAGTGAACAACGCCACCTAGCAGAAGAGAGGATGATCATCATCATCAGTATCTTGTAATCAGTGATTGGGATGCTTTATGATCCTCTGCAGAACCACAGTTCTTGCCCTTCGAATGTCGCGGCCGCACATATCAGCTTGAACCCCCAAATCCTCAACATTTTTCATGAACACACCCAGCTGCTTCTTGATCTCCTCCACACCAATCTTGACAGCCTCTGCTTCAACCATAAAATCCACATTCTCCAGAATGGCTTCTATCTGGACCTCCAGTCTGTCGATGAGGACCCGGATGCTATCCAAATCCTTGATAGCAACATAAGTACCCACCTGCATTGAACTGATCACTTCCTTCTGCCCCTTCAATGCATTTTCATAGTTCTTCCATAGAGAGTCAATCCACTTCCCCATTGAACCAAGTGGGATAGCAGCAGCTGCAGAGAGAGCTGCAGCCACAGGAGGAGCTGCCATGGCTGCTGCCACTACAGAGCAGATCAACACAGCAGCAAAAGTGGTAGCAAATATTATGTTTGAAACCTTCCTCCAAGCATGAATGTACTTGAGCTTCTTGTCAAGCTTGCTCTTCCTGAGTTGCAACTTGTCAAGCATTGAAACCTGTTGCTTGTAAACAGAGTGAAAGATGTGGAAGAACTCTTCAGTGAAAGGATCCCCAGCTGCCTTGAAATTTTTCAACTCCTCCAAAGTCCTCACATATCTATGCTCGCCCAATTCGTTTTCCTCCTCCAATTGCTGGAGTGCTACCAGAATAAGCAGCTGGCTATCGCGGGCACGCTTCAAGCACTTGTCCAAAGCAGTACAGAAATCCAGAGTCTGCAAGCTGCTTTCGAAATACTCCTCAACCAGCTCAAACAGCTCCTGATTCTTCCATATATCTTTCTTGCATTCCAAGATAATTTTAACAACCTCCTGGTTCATCTCCAAAAGACATTCTGTCACCTCCTTCAGCGAATCAAACGAAAGTGCTCGAACCTCGACCCCAACTGCCAGACTGTTGATCACATGATTGGTTCTAGCTTGCAGAGTGCTGTCAAACGTCTGCAAGTCTGCATCAAGCCTGCATGCCGCCTCGTAGGAGCTCAACTCTGTTGTGTATTGAGAAGATCCCTCACTAGGCTTCTTGCTTACATTGCTTCCCATACCTTCAATTCAAATCTAAACAACAACAACAATCAAGAAATCCAAATCAAAACAATCAAAACAATTCACAAGCCAACAGATCCTATATATCCCTACCAACTTTTACAACAACCACACAACATCAAAACAGAAACTTTCAAAACTTGAATCACCTCAGAAACCACCAACAACCCAGAACCTGAAAAGATGAGTAGAGCCTGAAGAAATGAGAGAAAGATGAAAACTTGCTGCAAATGGGAAGGGAAACAGTGAAGAAAACAAGAAGGGGTTCGTGTGTATGAAAAGGGAAAGTAAGTTATAGAAAGCAAAAGAGAGAAGAAAAACAGGAGATGGGAAATAAAAGAAAAAAAAAAAAGTAGAGGTGGTTGAGGAATGAGAAAGCTTAAAGAGAATTGAAACCGTTAAAGACCAAGAAAAAAACAATGATGATGATGGGGGGGTTTTCTTTTTCTCCTTCTCCTGCTTCTTATATTATGATGTATATTACATTTGAGAATAGCTTGCACGCATGAGAAAAATTGAGAGTAAATAACATATAAACACACAACACAACACTTCTACATGGAAGAAAAGGCCTCAAAGCAATAACATTTATATATCTATCTCCCTTTTTTTTTTCTCTCTCTCTACTTCATAGTTTCAACTCGCAAAGCAACTTTTAGGGGGTTGAGGGTTAGTTACCAAACAGGAGCTGAGCTCTGTAGAAGAGGAAGTGCTATTTTTACAAAAGCGGAACAGAACATAAAAGTGCTTTTAAGATGACAAAACAAATGACTCTAAAGAAGACACAATGAGACTGATTTTGGTGCGTTGAAAAACAAGAAAAGGGAAAGTTTGTAATACAAGATAGCCGCACTGTTGAGGGGAAATTACTGAAATGACTTGTTGTTGTGTTATTGTGGATTAATGTTTATCTAATTAGTTAGTTATTGGTAATCAGAGTGTTTGCGTACTAATTAATTGATTGATTCTTGTTAGAGATTTCCATTTTTTCAGTGGTCCCTTTCAAGATGAAGTATAAATGTTAGAGCGTAAGAGAGCTTTTTTTTTTTTTTTTTTTTTAAATATCATGTGTTGTGTACTTGTGTGTTATTATGATCTTTGTGTTTTGATATTTTGAAAGATTTTATATAATCTTTTTGAGTCATGTTTTTGTAAATATCTACATTAAAGTTATCGATTTATAGGATTCAATTCAATGGTTTAAAGAAGAAAAAGACTTTAGGAATAAAAATGGAGGTAGAAAGAAAATATATCATATGTTTAACAACATCCAAATAAATTATACAGAAAAAAAAAATCATAAGAAACACTTGTTTGGATTCATTTCAAGAAATTGAAAGTCCATAAATCATAATCAAAATAATAATAATAGTGGGAAAAAATTATAGAAATTCTAATATATTCATCAATTGTTGTGGTGCATCGTTTCTTGAGATTGTAAGTCAAAGTCATTCATGGGCCATTGAACTTCAAAAATTATCATTTTTACATGACATCTTTCTACAAAGATCATAAAAGTTTATCAAAATCTCCTGCCTGCATAAAATTCGCTTCTGCCAACAATAAATATACGAAGGCGAAGAGCATACCTTCTTAGTACCAAAACCAAAACCAGTAGTTGATTATCAAATTGAATCAACTCCAGTTAGAATCTCGTTTTTTGACGCTTGAATGGATAGCACTTGGCTGCTCTGTCACTACATATTTATAGCATATTGAACTAAAAACAGTAACTTGTCAACCAAGAAACTCAAACTATCCCAATTCTTAAAAAATTATTGATTTACTAATCTACCTAACTAATAAAGTTAGTGATCTATGCCTAATAAGTATCCACTCAAAATTTTCCATTTCACGTGATGAAAATATATAATTATTAAATTTAAATTAATAATTTAGAATATCTAATATATTCCGAAATAATACTACAACAATATAAAAATCATTCAATACTATTTTAAATGGAATAAGTTTAAAATCGATCTTTATCAAAGAATGACCTTTTATCCTAAAACTAACTATATAATGTCCAGCAAAATATAATTGTCCTTTTTGTATCTCTCACGCAACTTGACAAATTAGTTTTAATCAACTTCGAAATTAAATTTCTTAATCCAGTGGCAGTTACAAAATTTAGATAAATTCTAGGGGTGTTTTGGGAAGAGAATTAACTATGGCAGAAGCCGAAATAAACGAGAAGTCGTTGTCTGGTGACAACTCCACCGCGTCCCGCGTTCGCTTTGCCGAGTCACAGCCACGATTTTTTTATTATTATTATTTTTACCGGTTTGAGTGACACGTCATGGTGAACGCGTGGCGGGATACTAGTGGTTACCGCCATGGCGAGAGGTTTCAAAAAATGTTGATTCCACGCTACGTCACCGGAGAGAATCTTCTCCCGTCACGTGCTTAAGTGATTTGCTTTTCTTCACGTGATTTGTTTGATTAAATTCAAAATATGTTTAATCAAATATAAAATAAAATTTCTTTCACAATACAGTTCAAAATCAAAAGTGAAAATTATAAAAATATGTTTTAAAAATGATAATTCATTTTTGATTAAGTAAGTCATTTACTTTTAATCCAATAAAATTTCATTCATTTTATATGTTCAAATTGTAACATCATATATTTATGTGATTTTATTTTTTTTAAAAAAAAGTTATGTGAAATGTTTTATTTGTCGAAAATGATTGAACTTTTGTTTATAATTAGAAACAAATACATTTTAATTTTAGATTAAAAACAAATTTTCTCTTTTTTGTTTGGGTTCAAAATGAATCGATGCACTCGTTGAGATCATATGATGGTGATCTTCATAGTTTTTGTTTTTGTTTTTTTCTCATTGAAAGCAGCTGGAATTTTGGGTTTTGTTTTCTGTTTTTGTGTTCAAGTTTATCCACAGTTTCTTGGATCCTGTTTAGTTGCTTGGAAAAAAATATAACCGCGTGTCTTCTAATAGATACTACTGATCACATGAGAAAAGCATCAATAATTTAGTTTGTTTTTGTTATTTTATGCATTATAAATATTAAATTATATTTTTATTTAGTAAAAATATTAAATTTTAGTTTATTTTAAAATAAATTACATTGATCAATTGGTATTATTCTCTTGTTCAACTTTACCAAGAAGTAATGATACGTTTACATGAAATACATACTTGTTGTATTATTTCATTCGTTTTTAATGTACAACATCACGTAAAATACATATTTACGTAAAATGTTTTACTAAGTGAAAATGATATAAAAATTATTGAAATTTTGTTTAGAGTTAAAAATACATTTTAATTTTGGATTAAAAACAAATTTTATCTTTTTAATTTGGGTTCAAAATGAATTTACACCCAAATTAAAATCATATATTCATATGATGATGTTGTTGTTATTTATTTATTTTTCACATCGAGAGCAGCTGGAATTTTGGACTTTGTTTTTGTTAGTATGCTTTATGCTTTATACACTTAAAATTGTAAATATTAAATTATATTCATATTTAGTAAAAACATTAAAATTTAGTTTATGTTGAAATAAAATCACATTCATCCATTGGTATTATATCTTGTTCAAATATATCAAGAAGTAACGATATGTTCAAAACTGAGAGTGGTTTGCGTGTTTGAAATTGTAGACCGTTGACAAAACAACATAATTGCCGTTGATATATATTTTTAAGATATATATACCATTATATTAAAAATGTATATATGATACATTGAATTATGATTAGTTTGTTTCTAAAAATTATGTGACGTCAATTACATATTCAAAAGTGTGAGCGGTTTACACGTTTGAAATTGTAGGTTGATGACAATTTTACGTGAATATCCTTGAAATATTAAAAACAAAAATTAGATGCATTGTATTATGATTATTTTGTTTTAAAAATAAATCAGACATCTGTACTAGATAAGTTTTCTGATGTATTGATTGATGACGAATAGTTATTAGTTGCCTTAATTTTGTAATATTTAATACTGTGTTTCAATCAAGAAAAATTAAGTGTGCTGATTGACTATGATAATTATACAATATATAGGCTGTATCATGCAATCCAATCTAAAGTAAACTTGCAAGTAATTAGTGTAAATAAACATATATATATATATATAGAAAATGAGTCTAAATATTTGTATGAAAAAATATAAATATAGGTGTTTGATGATAGAAATGTGTACGTAAACTAATATCTTAGACCTAATACACATCATGAACTACCAAACTTTTCCCAGCAAAACCAAACCACGCATTTAATATCAAGTTGCAATATTTAATATTCTATTTGTAGCTTAATTTATTTATTGATATAGAAGTGTTTATAGTAAGTATTTGCGTCAACCTCAACCTTGAAATTTGATCAATTATGAGCTTAGCTCAGCATAATTAAATTGCAAAACTTGTGTGGCCAAAAAAAGTCTTATACATAACAATAAATATGTTTTACTTAGATAATTTAGTTATAACAGTTTAGTGATATTAGTTATACTTTAGATGTAACAGATGGAATTGACATCTTATTTTTGTATTGTGTACCTGTAGATAAAAGGTTTATGTAAGATTGGAAATTACAGGGAACAAAATGTATTGGTTAAAAGAAAACTTAATTTGATAAAAAGTTCTGGGTGGACATCTAAACACTATATACCCACCTCATCATAACTATCACGTTTTATTTGAGTTTAATAAAAAATTTTATATTGAGACGTATATGTTGCTCAAAATTATGAGAGTAGATATCTTTTGTTATTATATGAGTGAGTTTTTTTTCCTGCACGTTACTATTTAATATTAGTAGGCTCTCATAAGTTATAAATCATTAAAAAAAAAAAAGTTTATCATTATCATCAATACAGAAGTTTAGAGCAAAACATGCATTGTTATTGCAATGCTTTGTTGACGTTCCAAACAAGTTATAATCAGGAGAGAAATACTAGCTATCGTCTTCTAAGTGATTACTAAAATCAATGCTTTATCGAAAAATGTGTGGAATTCCTTTTCAATTTTTTTAACGTTGGTCAAAATATTTTGACCACTAATTAGAAAAATTTGCTGAGACAATATTTCTCCCAAGATCACGAACACTTGGTCATTAAGCTACCATATTTTTTTGTAGTAACTTCAAATCCAATGCCAACCCAAAGAAAAATTAAACCAAAAACTTAAAATAAAATAAAATAAAAGAAATCCCTATTCTTACAAGACAGCGACTCTGGTTTCATATCTTACGAGGGAAGCTCGCACTATGAGCCGCCCTTTGCCGACACGTGTCCTTAAGTTGAAGCCACGTAACCGCCTTTTCTCTCGTACCACCTTCATGAAACTTAACTTGGGCTTTTCATGAGTCCACTTTACATTGAATGGGGCCCACTGGATGATCTTAATGGGCCTGAGTTTGATGGAATTGGGCAGCCAACCCATGATCACTCTTTTTCTTGACAATATTTTCATTTCTATTGAATGCTTTTGCTAAAATAATTAGATTTCATGGTTCGAGAAAGGTTTTGGTACACCAGATGTACCTATCCATTTATTAGATTTGTGCAAAATTCAATAGTTTGTCTACTTCACTTGTGCGTCTACCAAAATTAGATAGGATTGAACGACAATAAGGTTAAATTTAAAAATTTATCTTTATCGTATGTTTTAATTAGACTAATACAGCTAGACTATCTTATACAAGTTTTTCTCTAAAATTACACATATTTTATAATTTTGCTAGGTGGAAATACATACATACAGTGTTGAGCATTGGTTAGATTGGTTCGGTTTTGGTTCAATTAGTTTGAAATGGAATTGGACTTGTTCTTGAAAAAATGAACCAATCTCGTAAACTGAAAATAGGTGAATCAATCCAAAATCAATCTAATTTGATTAATTTGGTTTGGTTTGATTCGGTTCGTTGGTTCATGAACCAAATAGGCCAAATTATTGGGCTTAAACTTTTAAGCAAATTTAAACCAATTTTATGCATTTGAGCCGAGAGAGAGAGTAGAGAACTAAGGGAACAAAGAATCAGAAAGGGAGAAGGAAAAAACTTGGGTATGTGGATCTTGAATTGATTTTTTGGTTTGACGATGGGCTAGTAAATTTGCTTGTTTTAAAATGAATCGAATTGATCCGTCCTTACATAAAAAATTGGTCCAAAACCAATCAGACCAGTTCGATCTATTGGATCGGCTGGGTTCATTGGTTTTTAGCTCACCTTGACATACATTTAATGTAGGAAGGAATTTTCCCCTGATTTTTAGTGGAAATTGTAAAACACCCTATATATATAGTTGAAAACATTTCATTAGAACTAGTCCAAAATCTCTCTTTAAGTTTTGTAAATGGTTAATTCCTTTTATGAAATTTCATAAATAACAAAATCCTATCTAGCTTATTTTTCAAATTAAATAAATCTATATGTAATTAGACCAAACTTTAGCGTTGTAGAGAAATTTGTACCATTTCTAAATTCTATTTGTGACTTACCAAACAATATTATATATATATATTATGCAATCCGTACCGTTTTCTAATTTTACTACCAATTTCAATTAAGCACGAAATAATAAAACAAAAAAAAAATCATTTATAATTGGCCCTAGAGAGACATGCAAATTATGCAATTTACAAAATCATATCCGAATCTTAAACATCATGTGGAATATAAACAAAGAAAATCAAAGTTAGGTCAAACAAGGATGCCAATTCTATCTAATCTAGTCTTCTATTTCCCTAATTAAGTTCTCTCTTCATTTTTATACCCTTGTTTGTTTTAATGAAGATAGCTAGCTATGACACAATCAAGCATTAATCCAGTTAATTAATTAGAGAGGTCATTATCGGATCTTCACTTTATTGAAGATATGCTTTCTTTAAGAGAATAAACGATGTAATTAAGAATAAAGTGAGAGTAAAATGATATATAAATGTATGGTTTGTCATGACATTTTTATCCAAATCTTCTTGTCATTCTGTCTTTTAAAGAAGGTAAAATATCTACAAACTCTTAGAATACATATATAGTATCTTAATTATAAAATAATTTCAATGATTTTAAAAGATCATAGATTAGATACAAGATATGTTCTAATATACAAGTTTATCTTTTTGGATATTCTACCAGCCCTTTTCAACCTTTCCATTTGTCAATTACATGGTTTCTTTTGATAACCATATAGGATATTAGGTTATTAGATTATTGTTTTTGACTATTACCATTATTCAAGATATTTATGGGAGAGCACGCAACTAGAATCACTATCTTATGGTTTATATATAAAAGACATATCACTAAACTGATCTCATATTTGGTCGTCGTTATTAGAGTATTTAAATATAAATATTTGGATACTTACATATAAAACTAAAAATTTTAAATTTAAAGGTTACTTAACATTGCATGAGACTCAATATTATCAAGATAGTCCAGTCATGGGATTGAATTGTGTTTCATAACATGGGGTGTACTAGCATCTATTAACATAATCTTATAACATATAGTGTATCTTTTGATAATCACTTCGCTATTACCACGATCTTATCATAAAATAAAGGGAATTACATATTGCTTTGAGTCATTTTAGTATCTTTTTCGATAATCACTCCACTAACTCCAGTCAAAGAATTTATTCCCATTTTTTGTTTGCTTATACGTACATATTACAAATCCCATATACTACTTTTACACTTCTTTGTTGTTTTTTTTTTTTTCCATAAATTTTTCAATCTCTCTTTTTGACAACGAGTAGATTTCCTAAATATTGAATCTTGACTTCATAGAGGAATATTTCTTTTAAGAGAATATAAGGGATTCAATAAATTAAAAATGGATTTGATACTGATATATCCAATCTTTGTTCCTGCAATTGTCATTACATTTTTATCCAAATTATCATCGCATTATTATTTGTCATAAATACGAAGAAACTTATATATTTATTTATGGAGAAACTCATCAATTAAAGCCCAGACCTTTCTTAATCGATTTTTTCTCTTGATAATAACATTATGGGTGCTATTCATGTATTATTTGAATACATTATAAGTAGATACGTACAACAATCCAGCTAATTGTGGAAAATTGTTTAGTTGCAAGCTATCTCAGGTCTCCTCTAACTTTCTGAATTTTTAACGTTATCCTTAAGGTATTACACAAACATGTGTTTTTGTGAGGTAGATGGAATTCTAGTCTGCGTTTTACTTGACCTTTTTTGTTTTCCTTTTTGCAAGGTACGTGATGGGAATGAAATATTTACTGGTTAGAGAAAAACAGAAAAGAATGAACCTTGATCATACTTAGCTCATATTGATTAAAAAAGTTCACATAGAACTCATATTTAAACTAAATTAGAATTCATGTTTTGAACTCATTTTTGAGCTTAGCAGTTACATAACTAATTCATTACTATAACAAGTATATATTATCAGGAAATTTTTGGTGTTTTAACTTTGCCTTAATATGTTACTATAACAAACAATTATTATCAGGAAATTAAATCTTGGTGTATTGACTTTGCATTTGGTATTTAAATTTGTATTTGTAGCAATGAGACTCATCCATGTGACAAACTTTCTGTCTTACATTTTAGGATCAGTGTTTTTTTTTTTTGTCAATATTATCTATATACAACGACTCGAATTTAAAAAGTTGTCATATTGAATATTAATAAATGCTTTTTACTATTAAGCTTTATTAGACAATAATAGATTAAGGTTTGTTAGAATGCTCAAATACAATTATTTAAACTTTCTATGATGTTAAAGATTTTATAAGATTTTGAATTTAACAATTGCTTTATCTATATATATATATATATATATATACACGAATCACATGCAGCGTTAACTTCATATAAACAAATACAATTAAACAAGTCGGCCAGATCAAGTTCCCACAACAAACCAAATTCAAAGCTCACCCGTGACACTAATGGCCCATAGAAATGCCAATATTCTCTGCAAACTCTTCCTTCACGAGAGCCACATACAGTTTCTTGTGCCTCTTCACACTCTCCACAACCATGCATATGCAAGCGCGCGCGCCCATCTCTACCTATATACTGTCAATATTGTCAACATTTAACAACTTACAACCCCACTCCATCCCTCTCATGTATATATACATTTACATATGTCAACTACTCAAACCCCAAGGTACATCGCATAAAGCAAACAAGCTAGATACACATAGAGACATATGGAGGCATACACTAAGCTTGTGATTATTGCATTGGTGCTAGGATTAGCCATCTTGTCCGCACCAATTGTGACGTATGGTCAGGGCTTGTGTGGCATGACCTCAGAGGGTCTCAAGGCTTGCAAGCCATCAGTGGTGGCTGAGAACGCTTCCCCTCCTTCACAGGAATGTTGTGAGGCTCTCAAAAAGGCTGACTTGCCGTGCTTTTGCTTCTTCAAGAAGTCCAAGGCTTTGGATTACTATGGAATAGACTTCAAAAAAGCCATGCAGCTCCCTGCTAAATGCAATCTGCCTGGCTCTGTCAATTGCAACTGATTGTTTTGTTTAGTATATCATGTTTGTTTTGGTATTTCTGGATCGTGATACATGATCAACTGTTCTGGTGTTGATTGAATGTTTATTTGTTGTTAGTGTTTGGATTTCATTGGCTTTTTGTATGGTTTGTGTTGATCTCGTTATAATAATCTGATTATTATGTTTGGTTTTGTTTTGTTTTAAAATTTGTAATGATAAGTTATGTTATATATTTGCATGCTTATGATACTAGAAAAGACATACCATTTAGGAACACAATATATAAAGAATCATGTGTACAGTGGTTATATAATTAAAAGGTTATGTTTTTTCTTTTAAACAATTACAACAATCCGAAGTTAATTTGAAAATAGAGGATGCTGACTGAAACTTAATTATTATCTTAATAGTTTTCTTCCATTATCGCGTGAATATATGTTTCCCAACATTATGACAAGTAGATTTTTATGTTATACATATGATTTTTAATTTTAACATTTAATCTTGTTAGGTCCCCATTTACGTTTGACCATATATGCATATATAGGGTAATTCTCTAGTGCAAATAATTTTATATTTACACCATCCCACGTCTTAACGCTAAGTTAAAGAATTTCGATGACAATTTGGTATGAATATCAAGAAAACTAAAATATACTTCTAAATATAAATTGATTAGAATTATTCAGTCTAATCTTTCCTATGTTTCTCGATAGTAACATTTTATTTTTCTTATATCCAATATGCAAAAAGCTCTCATGAAAATATATCATTAACACAATGTGAATATAATCAATGGTCTACAGCTTTGGAACTGATAATAATAGTTAATAAGTGTGTGTGATTTACCAGAGCTATAAGAGTGGATTTTGAATAAAAATACAATTTTAAGTAACCATGTAGTCACCATCATCCATGTGTTTGATGATAGAGAGCTCCCATTTAGTCCGGTAACAACCGAAATTTAAGTGTAATAGATGGTTCTAAAGAAAAAAAGTTAAATAATCTTGTAAATTTTCTGAAATTAAGTACTTTCTAAATTTAGAAGAACTTGTATCTTTTTTCATAAGTCACATTGAAATAAGCTTAATTATTCACAATATTCATAAATATATAAGAATGTTCTTAGTCAAAATTTATTTCAATTTTATCTCGACAAACTACATGTAACGTGAAAAAAAAAAAAAATGCAAAACAAAACAAAAGCCTCAAGTTTCCAACTCTAGCTTCACTCAGTAGATTTTCTTCCATCAACAAACTAATTTTTTTAATTTAATCATCGAAGGTTATCTTAAAAAAATTATAAGAACTAACAATAATCGGTTCAATTACTTACAATTAGACCTGCAATTATAGAACAAACCGTTGCTATATAGATGTAAAATATTAACTATAATCAATCATTGTTGTTGGAGTCACGTAGATAATATAAATTATTTAATAATTGGAAACTGATAGATAAATAATTTAAATCATTATAGTCCTCCAAGCATATTGATTAATTTGTTACAAACTTGTATTTATGTAATAAAATAATTGTTCTTCATGTAATTCCCTAAATTAATCGAACACGTAAACTGTTTATGGAGACAAGAATTTATAAGTAAATAATTAATTAATTTGCTGGTGTATATTTAAAAAGTAAAACCAAAAACCTATTGCATATTGTTGCGTATCGAATCTAAATGTTTAATTATCAATTATATGTGAACCGGCGGTTTGTTCTCATTGAAAAGAATAATTAAATGAAACTCAAACAAGAAAATGAATGTAGCTAGCTATGTGCTTTATTGCACTAATTAATAAGTACAACATATTTATGATTGATGAATATAGTACACTGGTATACTATACAATTGCTTACAGCTAGATTAGTGTATATTATATATAAATTCATTAAACTCTCGTCTCGAAGGAATTTGTTTATCCGTCATTTTCGTTATAGAAGTCCGTAACTTTTGTTTTATATATACATTTGACGAATGTTGAATCTCAACATTCAAAAGTTAATACGAAATATAAGTTATTTACCTTTTCAGTCAAACCTGAATGTATAATAGTGATTCATATGATCAGAATAACCACTTGCAAAAGTTCATAACTTTATATTTATAATGTGTTTATTTCATAGATTAAGGGGATGTATTCAATCTAAATTTCATTTGAGTTTGTTGAAGTTTCTTTTAATGATAGATTTTGATGAATTTTATAGATTTTATGGATTCTATCATATTTTGTTAGAATTATATTTAAGAGTTTGTTGAATTATTTAATGAATTCTATCAGATTTTGTTACAATTCTATTTAGAGTTTGTTGGATTTTTTATATAGATGTAAATGAAATTTGATATATTTAAATGAAATTGTTAATGATTTTATTTTTATTTTTTTAAAAAAAATTATATGATGAGCAGCATGTTTTACGTGGCCCAACTTTCACAACCAAATTATATAAATTATGAATATAATTATTTTATTTTTATAAATCACATTAATAAAATTTTGATATTATAAAATGATATTAATTTTTTCACGTCTAATTATTTGTTGATTTTTTTTTTAAATGTTAGTATATATGTATCAACTTAAGATCATATCATATCGTATTTATATATTTTTTAAGAGTGTATTACATTCAATAAAATTGAAAAACATCAAGTTTAAAAATTAATGTAAATCTGTAGCACCAACAAAACCTCTTTTTGTATGTATGTGTGCTTGTATGTATATATGTAGAAGATTAATAGTTTCACATTTTCAAATTAGCAAATTTTTCGGGCCAATATTTAACAGAACCAACAACATATAAATTGTAAGATTTATAGGTCAATCTTCAATTGTAATAACTCGTAAAGTATCAATAAATAGAGAAATTTCAGTTTCCTCTTCGAATCTCAGCTACTAGGTTTTGTATAGATTAACGTGAGATTGTAATTATTGTTAATTAAAAGATTGGGTTTTTGTAGGTTGTTGATTGTTGAAAAATTTGTAGGTATTGGTGATTTAATCACTGAAAAAAAATTCCAAGAGAAAAAAAAAATGAAGATATGAAATCTATGAAATCTTTGGAGGTAGGGTAAGATTTCATATGAGTTTTTTTATTCATATCTAAGTTCAAAAAATTCATACAAATCTATTAAAATACAATTCCTACAAAATCATTGATTTTTTCAATACACATAAACTTATTTAGATTTCTTAAAAGGTTTAATTGAATACACAAAAATTTTATTGGAATCCGTACAAATCTAAATTAAATACACCTGTATTTTAATAGAATTATAAAAAGTATAGATTGACTACACTTAGATTTTTAAAATCTTTTGGATTCCAATAGACTCCTAAGTTGAATACACCCCCCTAAGAAGTAAGAATGAGAAATGAGATTGATTTATAGCGTTTACTTACTTAAAATTTATTCCATAATGGGAATAAAAGTGTTAGTCCTATATCAATTTGAGGTTGTTGGAGTGAGAATCTTATTCCTCCATCCCACTTGAGAATATCATTCACATTCCTAAATTCAATGTAAAACGCTTTTTATGTTATTCTTTTAAAAATATATATATATATAAATGTTATTTTGTATATTGTAATTAATTCATAATTTTAATAAGTGATATGTTTGTAACCTGTAATTAATTCATTCTGATTCCAAAATAAGACAAACAACTCAATAAAAATACTATTGATTCCAGTTCTAATTTTTTCAATTGAAGTAAAAATTATTAATGCTAATTCCGATACATCATGATAATTCTAAGTTATTCCGCTTCCAGATCATTTCGATTTCTTTAATTGAAGTAAATGCACTGTTACTTTTTATCATTAGGAATTCAAGATAGGGAAAGAAGAGAATTTAATTTTAAAATTTGAAATCCAGTGCTTACTAAATTTTGTTAGAATTTAGATTGCATTGATTTCACATTAAAATTAGGAATAATTAGAATTAAATTACGTAGATCCACATTTAAATTAGGAATCAAGGTGTTCTTGAATTAAAGTAATTTTACTAATATAGCCTCAAATATTATTTTTTAATAAGATTTGCAAATATGCACAGTATAACTAGTTGTTCTTTTTTATCGGTATTTAAAATATAAAAATACTGTCAATTATTATAATAATATTTTTATAAACAATAATGAATGTTTTTGTTTCATATTAAAATTATATTTTTATAATTTTTATTATTTAATTTGTTTTGTTCTTGTCTTTTAGTTTCGTACATACTAAAAATGAAATTTAATTTAATTCCAATTTTAATTTATAAAAGTTAGTAAGCAGAGAAAGATAATATTATAATTTAATTCCAATTCACCCCCATATTTCTGCTAGAACTTATTTCCTTTTTCTTTCTCATTCCTTATTAATAAACAACCCCTAAATACATCAATGCATTCAGAAGTTATTTGAAAATTAAGTCAAACCTTTTCCATGAGACCCTAAATCATATATAATTAACTACGATCAATATTGTGAGAATTTCTAATTTTATATTCTATGTAGACTCAATTAATAAAACTTCTTATTAAAAGCTTGTACTAAATGATTCTAATCAGCACTCTAAAAAGACTTCTAACAACTTAAACCAACCCACTTGTCTGATTATGTTGACTCACACAATCAAACTTCTTATTCAAAGTTGTGTTTAATCACAAAAGTTTCTACCATTAATTAATTCCTACTAACACTCTAACAAGACTTCTACCAACTTAAACAACCAATTCAGTCTGATTATATATACGTTGACTCACATAATAAATTTCTTATTAAAAGTTGTTTAATCACAAAAATTTCTACTAATTAATACCCCAATTAAAAAGACTTCTACCAAGTTAAACAACCCTTTGGTCTGATTATGTTTGGAGCAATGTAAATAACACCGGCCTACGCCTGCCAGATATTTATTGGTTGCGTGTGTGTGTATATATATAATACACTTTGAAAACGGTACTGATTAATGCTGCCTTAGTACGCATTAGATGACAAATTATGGTATCTGCGCTTAACGATCGTAGTTGACTGTACAAACTTCTGTCACATTATATTTGAATCAATAAATTGATGGCAATTATACTTGAAATAGAAAATAAAATTAATGACGGCTACGCCGTTAACTAATAATTTTATTATATTTTAAACGAATAACCTATCTTCAAATGTCATGAACAAAGAGATTGACCAGACACCAAAACATGTGCAACATAGAATACATTTTTATTATATAAGAAGCTCTTTATTAATTATAATTAATCCTTGGTATTTCTTTGTTCAAAGATGCATGTATCTAGTATGAGCTTAATTTGACTGGTAATCGTTCTGGAAATTGAGTGATGTTTGAAGTAGAAAATCCAGTTTCTTCTCCAATAATTCCCTTGTTTTTCTTCAAAAAATCACTAACTATCCCCAAACTTGGCTTCAAGACCCTGTTTTCCCATGCATCTTCAGCCTCTAATTTCCCATACTTTTCGAAAACACACGTGGCGTCAATCCGGTGGATTGCCCATCCTAGTTGATTCCTCAGCCGTTGGATCTTCCCCAGTTGACAATCCACCAACTTGCATGTATTTTGCTTCATTTCTTCAATGGCAGCGTTCAAAATTTGGCTCTTGACACCTTCATCTCGTATGTGCTCTTCAATCCTAAAATACTGATCCATTTCCGGAGCCCCAATAGCCCGCCGGACTCCCCGACTGTAGTCCGCTTCCGGCACGAACATCCCCCTAAGTTCCTCCACTAGACCCTCGTCCACCATCTTATCAATCCTCCTCCCCACATGCTTGTACAAAACAGGCAATGACACATCCATCCATATAAAACAACACTCAAAGTCTGCCCTAAATTTGATACTGGGATCCTCCACGAGGGCCTCGATATACGTGTTGGACCCACCAGCGACAATGGGGAGGTGTCCATTTGCTATAATCTGATTGATTGCCATCAATGCATGGTGGCAAAAGTCCTGGACAGTGAAGTCCTCTTCAGGGGCTTCTAGGAACCCTAGCAAGTAGTGAGCAACCCCGTGACGGTCAGCCTCAGGGACTTTGTTGGTGGCGATGTCAAGGCCCTTGTAGACTTGAATCTTGTCGGAGTTGATGACCTCGCCGGAGAATCGGGTGGCGAGGTCGATGGACAGCTTGGTTTTCCCGGTGCCAGTAGCTCCCATTACGAACACAACCTTCTTCTTCGTGTTGTTGTCATGGTCGTGAGATGCAATAACACTAGTGTAAAGGCTCATGGTGACTGCACTGCCACAGAAAAAAACCACCATAGCTTTATAATTTAAAATTAATGGTACCCAACAAAGAATATTGAAAGCATATACAAAAGAGAGCGACACAATTGGTTCTCAAGAGCTAGAGGGAAATTTACAAATTATATATAGATAATGTTTAGAGAGGATATTGGATCATATAATTAAAGATACTGATAATGATCATGATTATATGTACATATATATATATAGAGTGTTTAGAGTTTTCTAATTGGTAAATTATCTAGAAATTTCATGATCTATAAGGAGTATTGTCCAAGAATGTTGGGAAGAGTCCTCAAAAGGTTGAAAACCAAATTAATAAATAATAAAAATTTTGTATTTTTATTCAAAGAAAAAACAAAAATCCAAGTGTATAATATATATGTTTTTTTATTTGGGAGAATGGATTAATTAAACAATTAGAAAAAATGATAAGAATAGTATTAATTAGAGGCTTCTAAGGCTAGATCCGAACAACCTTAGAAGACACCAGCAATCAAACAACAAAATAATATAATTTAAAAAGCATTGAAAGGAGAAAATTATCAAGAGTTGAACAAATGTTGGACATTAGAGGGCACGCAAATAAATTAAGCTACACAAATTAGAACAAGAATTTTATTTACTTTTTTTTTTTTTTTAAAAAAAAACAACTTTTCCAGACTTGTAAATGGCAAGCCTCAAAGATGATATTATTGATGAAATTTCATATGCATGAGCACGGAAAAAGCCAGGATTTTGGTTTTTTGGGGGGCCAGAACAAAATAAATATTTCAGTCAATGCAAGATAATTACTTATGTTAAAGTATTCAGTCATTAAAAAACTAAATATAATAACATTTAGTCTTATTACAAAAAATTGAACTCATCACTTTTTTGAATCTTAAAAATCATTTATAATATTGAAACTACACTAAATTTTTCTATAATTCCGAGCTTTTTCAAATAATCAAAGATTCATAGAAAAGTTATGTCCCACTTTATTGGGAGCTTAGTCTTTAATAAACTAATAAAAGAACAAGTATAAATAGCATAAATTTTTAAAAAATCTATGAAATGTTTATTAATTTATAAACTCATACTTGATAAGTTTAGATGTAATAACCAAGATGAGCATTCAAAATGTAGATGCATCTATATAAATAATATTGTATAATATGTTAATAATGAGATACTTTTTTTTTTTTAAACTAATGCGAAACTATATTTTCCTCTTTAAGATAGAAATGATATGAAATTATTTAAATATCATCAAATAATAAAGAATGAAGTATTTTATGTTTTTAGACGAAATCTACTTTAATATATATGGCTTTAGCTATAATAATAATTTTTTTTTTTTAAATCAGCTATAATAATAATAATACTTAATTGGATGAATTAATTTAATTTTAATTTTACATATTTTATATTTGAAAAAAATATAAATAAAATATTAAAAAAAATCACTGCACAGGGTTTTGGGGGTGGTTGCCCCTGTAGGCACCCCCACAGCCCTGTCACTATGCATGATCAGAGTTAACGTTGAAGCCCCTAGAATGAAAACGAAAATTAATAATGATGCATATCTATGGGAAAAAGAAAGAGAGAAAAATTGAAGATTAGTGCAAGAGAAATGAGAATCAAACTGACCTTAAGTATTTGACTATTATTTTCTCTGATATATTTCTCAGTGAAGGTAAAAATTATGGTGTAAGGGAAGATTTGTACAATCTGCAATTTATAGATCTCAAATTCGAGATATTATCATAACATAACCTTTTTTCTTTTTTAGTAACTTATTCAAAATTTTGTCTAAATTCATTGTCTAAATAATATGATAAATTTATATATAACTACCATATTATCAATACATCATCCCAAAATTAGATTAAATTGGATAAAGTTTAAATATAAGGATTAGTGTAGCTACCATATTATCGATATATCATCTCAAAATTAATGCGGTAACTACAAATCAATTTACCACATCATATGAAAAAATTTCTTTTGGTAAATTTTTAAGAAATATAACATTATTCCTTTTTTTTTTAATCAATTTAAGTAAACAAATCTAGTGATAATTAAGTCCAGGCATGTTGTTTTTGATCTCAAATAAAATAATCTCTAATACTTTTTTAGATTGTGATAACATTATATGACATATAGGATGAATAGATGTTGAGTTAAAATAAATCTTTTCAATGTAATTGTTACTTATCAATATTAAGTTAAGGTGGCAAAAAATATATATATTGTCAACATGACTTTCTATTTTCAGATGGTGTGTTAAATAGTCATGCTAGCAAATCAATAATTATTTAATTCTAATTTTTAAATCTAATTAAAATTAAAAAATAAAAATGGAAGCATTAAATGTAAATACATGTAGGTATTAAATGGAAATATATGGAAGTATTGAAAAATAATTTTACAATTTGATTGTTTATCAAATAATATTTATATCATATAGAAAACAAATACTTTGATATTGATGATATAACTTTTTTTTTTTTTTTAAAAAAAAATTACAATTCATGAGAGCATTGGAGTTGCTCTAAATCTTTTTAATGTAATTATTGCTCATCAATAACAAGTCGAGGTGACAAAAAAAAAAACAGATATTGTCAATATGACTATCTATTTTCAGAGAGTGTGTTAAATAATCATACCAACAAATCAATAATTATTTAATTCTAATTTTTAAATATCATTAAAAATCCAAAACAAAAATTTGAAAACATTAAATGTAAATACATGTAGATATTAAATGGAAATATATCAAAGTATTAGAGAATAATTTTTCAATTTGATTGTCTATAAAATGATATTTATGTTATGTAATAAACAAATCTTTTGATATTGATAACGTGACACTTTTTTTGCAAATACAATTCATGAGAATATTGAAAATACTCTAAACCTCTTTAATACAATTATTATTCATTAATGTTGAGTCAAGGAGACAAAAAAAAAAAAAATAGATATTGTCAATATGACTACTATTTTTAGAGAGTGTATTAGATAGTTATGTCAGTAAATTAATAATTATTTAATTTTAAATTTCAAATCTAATTTAAAGTAAACCTCTCTAATGCAAATCTAATTTTCAAAACACAATCCATCAATGCTCTAAATCTTTTTAGTACAATTATAG
This sequence comes from Dimocarpus longan, assembly GCA_022984855.1. Lineage (NCBI taxonomy): Eukaryota > Viridiplantae > Streptophyta > Magnoliopsida > Sapindales > Sapindaceae > Dimocarpus > Dimocarpus longan. The sequence goes on from CM041020.1 coordinate 27,041,639, forward strand.
CCCAGTAATGTCAAAATGAGGTGACAAAAAGAAAAATAAACATTGTCAATATGACTATCGTTAGACACTGATGTCAGCAAATCAATAATTATTTAATTTTAAATTTCAAATCCAATTAAAAGGAAAAAAAATGAAAACTTTAAATGGAAAATATGGAAACAGTAATGGAAATACATTGAAACATTAAACAGAATTACATGTAAGCATTAAAGAATAATTTTTCAATTTGATTGTTTATCATATGATATCTATGCCATATAAGAAGTAAATTATTTGATATTGACGACATGATTTTTTTTTTTAAAAAAAAAATCCATAAGAGTATTAAAAATACTCTAAGTTTATCAGGGTAGATATTATTAATTATGTATTATACAGTAAAAAATAAAATAATAAGTTGTGTATATTTTAGCAAAAAAAAAATCCCATGGTATTGCAAATATAGAAATACTAGGATATTATTTTGTTTTATTTTTTATCTTCTTTTGAGAATGAAAATACTTTGATCACCCTTTAATTAAATAATTCAGGGATAATACTAATGTAACACCTCTACTCGACCTCCTTATAGGTACGAGCATCAAGACGAGGGATGTTACATTTTTCATTTTCGATTTCATTTATCAATATTTTTTTTTTTTAAAGTTATTTAATTTTTAACAAAAATCCGGCAGAGTTTCCTCTATTTTTTTGAAAATTCCAAACTTTTAAAACCTATAAAAAAAAACGATAACACTTCTAAAATTTTCTTTTCTCAAATTTCATTTGGACCTCTAGTCTGAATCCACAATCACTTCACCACATAAAAATTTTTCACAATAACATTAGCACTAAACTTTGTTAATAAATCAAAACAGCACACTAAAATTTCTTAAAAGCATTTCATGCCACTAAAAATTAATTTAAAATACAGAAATTCATCACATACTTCGTAATGAATCTTACGGGTTACAATTTCTTTATACAAGTGCTCAAAATATACAAAAACGTACATGAACCTATGAATATATAAAAATAAAGCTACAAACTATGGAGGGGTCGTCACTCATAGACAACGTAGCAACTATTTTCTTGTCCAACTCTATCTATAGTGCCCAATCCTAAACCTGCACGTGGAAAAATCTAATGCACTAAGTATTTCTATTTAGTAGGTGTACACTAAATCTTAAATTCATTAATTATTCAAAATACTTTATTATAAAACAAATTCGCAATTTATTTAATTTACTAATAATTATACATACCAAATATACACATAATTTATTACTAATCATATTAATTCGATTTGTAAAAATTTTATTACAAATCCCTATAAAAACACATTACAAAATAATTACACATATCAAATATGTAATAATAATTTTTCATATATTTATATTATTTTCGTAAACATAAAAACACTATTTATTTAATAATTTCTATTTCTTGATATCTCAGTTATAAATTAATAGTTCGCAAAGGTTCAAGCTTTTGCCAATAATTTATAAAGAACTAAATTTTCAGTTTTGACAATTTTAAATTTTCAAAATAGATACTTTTGATGACATTTTACAACTTTATATCAAAATTTACTAATTACTCAATTTACCAACAATTGCATATATAAATTTCGTAAAAATCTTTTCTTTCCATTTATAACCACATGATTTTCATTACAATTTAACACTTTTCAGAGTATCAATCGGGAATTAATATTTTGCAACTTTTCAAATTTTTATAATTAATCCAAGAACTCAAAATATAAATTGAAGCATACGTAAAACATAATAATTTTCATTTTCAATCATTTTAATATGGTTTTCTTTTATATATTGCAGTGTTCTTTGTAAATTCTGACATGATATCATGGACTGAAATTCAGGTCTCCTGACATCAACCACTCGGTGGCTACCCGTCGGATCACACATCATATCACATATCACAATCGAATTCGGCTTCAGGTTCGGACACTCGGTGCCTCGCATAATCCATTCGTTGAACATTGTGTATCGTATCGGTATAACGACGCAATATTGTTTATATTACCTTATTGACTAGCCAACTACCAGTCTCCACCAACCAATATTCAGGTTTACTCGGATCTTTTTAAAGTTTATTTAATACCAAAAATTTTCACATTTTTTACAACTCTTAACTTTAACTCAAAATTTTATTCAGAAAACAATAAACATAATTTCAATCATAACTTTTCTCATATATTCAAATTATAAATATAAACTTCACAAAATTCTATTTTTCATTAAATTTATTCATCCAACCTTTTTCCAGAACGTCCATACCATTCTTTTGATATACTTTCGGTCATGGTATTGAACTTTCCGTTTCTTTCTATTTCTCTTTTGCTTCATTCCATTTCTTTTCCGTTTTCGTTCGGAATTAATTAAAAACACATTTAACGACCTTTAGTATAATTTGTTCGAATAATTTCACGTATTTCAAAATCAAACATAAATTTTAAATTGCATAAATATTTAATTGCATTTTTGTAACAAGCTTTCGCGATTTTTCAAGTCATTACTTTTTATCAATTCAAATGACCTTTTTACCCCTCGTTTTAATATCGATGTATAAAAAACCCATTCATTTTCCTTTCTTATACATTTTTGGTCAAACAACTGTGTTCCTTTAAAATTTTATTTTCAACTTAAATTTTATCCCAACATCATTCAAAACATTTTTAAATAATATAAAATCGATATTCAGATATATTTACTACATCAGTTTAATCAAATTCATAATATTTCAAAATTTCATAAATATTAAATTTTACTAATAAAACTGAAGTTTTAAAGGAAGTATATATATAGCTACCTTTTTGGGCAACAATTCCAACTTCTCCACTCTACCAATTGAAGCATATCCTCATCATTTTCTGGGTTTCCTCGAGCCGAATTCACACCTAGGGTTTCAAAGAATATATTTATTATCGTCAAAAGTGTTTTGATGATGTTTTAGGTGATTTTGAATTGTATGAAATTGAGTTTATGGAAAGAAAATAAAGTTGAAATTGATTTGAGGTGATATATTAGTATGTGAGTAAAATGGGATATTTAGTGTAATTAAATTTCTTTTGATATATTGGTGTGTTTATTTGAAGTTTTATATGAATTTGAGTTGAATTAGGAAAAGAAAATTGAAAATGGAAAGTTTGGGGTGTAAGTTGGATTGAGGTTGAAAATTTGTATCCTAAGTGTTCAATCATATTTGATTTAAAGATTTAATGTCTTAAAGTGATGAATTGGATTTTGACATTGTATGGTAAACTTTGAAGTCATTGACATTTTGATGGATCGAATCAACTTGTTTTTTGGTTATCTGACATCTTTTAGGGGTCAGACTACAAACAAGACCAGTTTAAATAAAACTCTAATTACACAGCTCGAATCACTACTCTCACATATCGGAAGAGAGTTGTCCACACAAATAGTATAACTACTAAAAATCAAACCTGCCACTTGAGGGACAGGTTGGAGGTAGCTTACGATGCAGCCACCCCCGCCTTTCTCAGTCAACTTGTTAATCTTGAACCTGCGTAATATCTAAATTGACATTATTGAATAGCAGACATAATCCAAATGCAAACAAGTCTTGTAAAAAATACATCAACATTATTTGATAACATCAATAATTCAACCATAGTATAATTTCCAAGTCAATATTAAGTGCAACACGTATCATATTATTATGTCAACACTGTCTACAGTTTTACGGATTAATCTGGACAGTTTCAGGCTCAGGTTGCCAATTTGGAAATTCAATCTGTCAAAGCAAGCATTTATTTCTATGGCTTGATAATATCTCTAACATTATTATATTATATAGTTATCAGCCATTGAAGACTCAAATTGCCTTGCATGTGTGTGTATGTGTGTATATTGCATTGTAATGAATACTTGATAACATTAACTTGTGAAAAAGAGAGCATGGCATCTTCACATTTGATATTTCAAGTGAACTGTTGTATGCAGAAATCATCACTCTCACACTCTTCTGCTTTCAAGGTAAACTTTTAATCTCTCCTTCTACGTGAAATTGAAACATTTTATTAGCTACTAGTTCTAGTAACTTGTTAAACATTAAAGCCATTCCTGGGAGAGTTGCACCAACTATCCATGGGAAGCAATGTTTCCAAGACAATCAAGGATGCTTCTATGACGTTGCTGGATGTGTTTGTGGATCGCGTGTTCGAAATCACAGACCAGCCGTTGCTTCCATCCCAGGAATATATCATTTATAGACTCTAGTCCCCCGCCTGACACATACCCATGCACGTCTGCTACAACATATATTGTGTTTTGGTCATTTACTAATTGTGTTTCGAGTACCTGTAGAGTAACTTTGCTCCAGTTGATGAGTTGAGAGAAGCTGTTTTGATCACCAGAATTGAAGGGAAAATCCCGGATGATTTTCCCGAGGGTGTTTGTATAAGAAATGGTCAGTACTTCTAATCTTTATTAAAATACTGTATAAGGACTTACACGCTCTACTTTAGATTTTTTGCGTCTCACATATCTGATTCACGTGCTTATTTGGATTAACTACTAGTGGATGTTACTCTTAAATGTAGGATCAAACCCTCTTTTCGGAGGACTAAAGTCAACAAAAATCTATCTTCCGGAGGTCAAGTCACATGTGGGTAGAAGGAGAAGGAATGCTTCATGCTTTATATTTCGATAGAGGCACTGAGGGGACTTGGGACTGTTTTTTATAACAACAGACATGTTGAGACAGAAATATTCCTGTTAGAGAAACGAAGAAACAAGCTGTCTTTTCTTCGAGCAGCAGAATGAGATTCACTGGCTTGTTTGTCAGCAGCTATGCTAAATATGGTGTGCATTCTAGTTTTATAATGTTATATCCAAGTCCTGATTTAGATTTGCAACATTGAGGACCATTTATCTAATGCTTGTATATCATTTTTTTTTTCTCATTTAATATTTGGCAAAATGGATAAACACATAAGCAACACCAGTGTTTTCAAGCATTCAGGGAAGTTCTGCGCAACTGCAGAGAATTCCAAGCCTCAAGAGATCAACATCTTTACACTTGAAACTTTAGGCACTTGGGATATTGACACAACCTGGAATGGGTGTTTTACTAGCCATCCTAAGGTCATTCTTCGTACTCGTTCACTGAAGCTGTCACACATTTTGTTCTAGTGTCGTTTACACGGTCTGCTTATAAGTTCATTAATTTTTGTTTAATCCCGAGAGCTCCAGGTACAGGAGAGCTGGTTATAATGGGGATGCGTGTAACCAAACCTTTTCTTGAAGTGGGGATAATTTTCGGTATGCTTACTGCTTCAAGAACATATTCGCAAAATATCTTGACTTGGCAAACAAGTTACACATCTTCATTTTTCTTATTGATATCTTTATAAGCAGCAAATGGAAATCAGTTACTTCAGAAAGTGGATATCAAGCTCAATAGGTGCACTTTTAGTCATGAAATCGGGGTTACATTGAGGTATTCAATAATCTTTTCTTCTTGTTTTAGTCTTGCCAATTGTAAATTTTGTTAATTTCTCATAAACTTTCGGGTTTTAGGTACAATGTGATATTGGACTTTCCGCTTACTGTAGACAAAACCAGAGTTGTTCTTGGAGGCCCGTCAGTGCACATCTCTGTCTCACAAACTATAATAAAACTTGTATTAGTGAAGTTCTAACCTTAAAAGAGTGAAACTAGATAAAAGTCTGTTACGTACTTAATTCTCATTGAATTCTATAAAGAGTGTCAACTTTACTCATAAACCAATTTCAATATGCAGATTGGCCAAGTATGATCATGAAGGATATGCAAGGATAGGTGTAATGCCTCGCTATGGTGATTCCGATTCAATCAAGTGGTTTAACCTAAAATCCAATTTTACATTTCACCTTCTCAATTGTTTTGAGGATGGTGATGAGGCAAGCTTTTAACATCACTCATCTGTAAATTTTTTATAATCATCTTTCTTGGACTTTGAATGTTTTGAAATTATTAATGTTCATGAACAGGTTGTAGCGTGGGGGTGCAGAGCTTTTGAATCAATCATTCCAGGACCTGATTTTGGTTTGAACAAATTTGAGTGGTTTGCTAGGACACTAAGGCACGTAGACTCGGTTGAAGCAAGTGTAGATGATAGATTACTATTCACTCGTTTATACGAATGGAGACTGAATATGCAAACCGGAGAGGTCAAAGAGAGAAACCTCACAGGAACAAAGTTTTCCATGGATTTTGCTATGATCAATACAGATTACTCAGGCATCAAAAATAAATATGGATACACTAATTGCTGATTCCACTGCAAGTTCTGCATCAGGTAATAACACAACCATAACATATGTAATAGACTACTCCTTTTAAGTTAACATTTAACATTTTTGTTATCAATGTGACTGTTTTAGGCATGCCAAAATTTGGAGGTCTAGCCAAGTTATACTTAGAAGAGCCTGATATGGAGGAACCGATAAAAGCGGAATACCACAAGTTGGAGGAGAATGTTTTCTGCACTGGAACTGCCTTTGTCTCTAGAGGAAAACATCAAGAAGAAGGTGATGGTCGGATTGTTACTTATGTTCACAACGAAGATACAAACGCATCTCAAGTGAGTCGATTCTTCAGCGATGAATAATCAAAAATCGTGCTGAGAACTGTTTTATGATCAAGTAATGTAGATTGGTATATAAAAGTGTGTTATCTATTTCATTGTAGGTTTATATAATAGACACCAAGAAGTTTACAAGTGAGCCTGTTGCCAAAATCACATTGCCTCGCAGAGTTATATATGGTTTCCGTGGAGCTTTCCTGCCAATCCCTTTGAAAATTTCGGAATCAGCATGAAGTTATTGTGCCAATTACAGTAACTTACAGTACAAGAATCCTGGCAATAATTTGAAGATTGAGCTACAAGTTGTGATTTGATTAATTGTACGAAAATGTTATCCAATAAAAAGGTGTTACAATGGCCTATGGTTATTGTTTGATAGCTGGTGTGATAATAAAATTTTATTGCTTGATGAGTTGAAAGCTCCAGTGGTTAATGATCATCGTATGCACTCTTTCCTCTAGTAAAATGAAGACTAAACAGATATGCATTAATGTGCAAGAACGTGTAAGAGTTGTGGAAAGGATCAAAATATCACTTTTTGTTACACAAATATAGTGTTACCATTATGTCAAAATAAAGCAATTTGTTACACATCGAACTACTTTTAACAATATTTGATATACATCATGAAAAGTAAAATTATTTTCTAAATAATTTAATTTTTTATCTAAGAGTAAAATACATATGTTAATATCTAAATAAATTTTTTTATCAAAATGTAAAATATATATTTAGACAATTTTATTTGTTTTCAAAGTTTAACATGCATGCGTTTGGGGAAAATTAGCTCTACAAAATTAAATAGACCTAAACCATAAGGCCCATCAACTCACAAGGTTAGTTTAAGAGACAAGCCCAAGAGAAGAGCCCAAAAGGAAGCTACATCTAGCAGCCCAACCACTTTAGATGCAGAAGAGAAAATGTGTGAAACGCATCTTGGCGCGAGAATGGCTCCTAGAGAGAGAGAGAGAGAGGCTCCATTCTGAAATCCAAACACCAGGCCCCACGTCACCAGATAGGTCCCTCCACCGTCAGAGTGGCAGGGACTTTAGGTCTGACAGACACTGTAGGGCTAAACAGTGTAGGCATCCAGGGATAAAAAGTAATGGGTTGCAGAGCAAAAAAGGAAAGGAATAGGATCAACCACATGGTTCTGCATCAGAACGGCAAACAAGGAACGCGGAACGAGAAAAACTAAGCAAGAAGTAAGCCAAAAAGCGAAAGGAGAACAAAAGGAAGTTACCCACCAGTTAAGGGGAGCGTGAAGGGGCCAATCCTTGCATCAGAAGCCAATTTCTCACATCAAGGGGATTCCTGCACCTAGTTTGTATTTTCTTTCATTATTATTATTTACTTGTTAGTGCATAGGCTAATTCTCGCATCAACAGTATATTTAAATTAATCTTTAGTAATAAAATATAAATTGTAAATAATAAATATATTAACTAAATCTATAGTTGAAAAAATATATAGTTCACATCTTGTTGTACATTAATTGACTTAAGTTATCAAAACTTATTTGAAAATAATAAAAATTCATCATTTCTTACCTATAATTTTAGTGACATTATGACTACATACATTGATAAGCCTCATTAATAATAGGTTTTTAGCTACGATTAACGTATCGAACAATATAATTTACTATGTCACCAATGATAATAAATAAATCTCATTAAAACTCTATAATTATGTTACCAAAGAATCGGATTAATGTGTTATCAAAACGTGAATTTATCGATAGATATCATAGCTAGACAAGTCACCAAGTATTAGAGCAGTGAGGCATCATGAGTAATTTATTGTGATGGATGTTGTAATAATCGCATCAACTTGAATCACAGCTGTTTTCAAAAAGAAAACATTATTTAATGACAAGAATATTGTACGACAGCATCTACGATGATTTCCAAGACAACATGTTATCCTGTACAACTTGTCTGCAGTTTCGTGGATTCATTCGGATAGTCTCAGTTTCAAGTTGCCAATTTTAAGATTTTCCCAAAAAAAGAAAAAATAAAGCAGCTAATTTTAAAATTCAAACCGACAAAGCAAGCGTTTTAGTTCCATGCCTCGATAATGTATCTAATCTAACATTATTTTATAACCATATTATCTATTTCTCGTAGTATTGTGAATTCAGGGACAGATCTATCATAGAGTCGGTCACGTGCCATTGAGATTTGAAAAATAAATGATAAATAAGAAACTTTTACAGTGAAGTTTAATGTGTCGTTGTAATGAGGCACCACATCACTGCAGCAGAAGCCAGGTTCGAAACTTACCAGGTCATTAAATATGAAAATTTTTTCGCATAATTGTAGGTCAATCTCTTCTGATTTTACGAATAAAATTTTGGATTGCTCGTTAGGTATATTATATTAATAGATTCTTATAGTTATTTGATCTAAGTATTAAGAAGGTTAAAAAAAAAAAAAAAAAAAAAGGTGTAATGTATACAAAAATTCTGACATTCCGCACATGTTGGTTCTGCTTCTATATGTGATTGATATTTTGCGTTGTGTGCACTCTACTGCTGGAAAAAGCTATTGCTTCAATTAATTATTATTATTATTTATTTTAAAGGCTACTCCCCTAGCTCCTAATAATTATGATTGTTTATTATTATTATTTATTTTGAGTTTTCAACAGTTTCGTGCCGCCTACTTCTTTCTATTTTTTTATCACTAGTTTTTAAATCATTTAGAATTTACTAAACAGAAGAGAAAAAAATTATCAGTAAAACACCAAATGATTTCTTCAATTTGTGTATTGTTTATATTTTCTTTTTGAGTATTGATAAGAACACATTTGCAATAATAGCATTTTAATTCACACATATTATTGGTTGAGAAGTGGAGTCCACAGATTTGCAATGACATGTAGTCAGACAATTGTAGAGGTGGAGTCCACACATTTGCAATAATAGCTTTCTGAATCGCTGCTGGTGCACTTTCAGCAAGGAAAACGTGGATTGCGATAAAGATGCATCGTGTCTATAATTAACTACATAAAAAGTGCAACGAGAAGCGATGAGTAGGGATAGAATTCTAAACCCCTTCTTTTTCATTAAAAATTGAATTCCGATTTAACGCTCACCATTTGTTATAATTTATCACATGGACGGATGTGATAATGGATGATGATAAAGGAATCCAAGAGAAAATTAGGATCAAGAGGAATTAATGGATGATAGATCATGACCATTAAAACCATCACAACCATCTTATATATTATAATAAATAGTTAGGATTAAATCGAAATTCAAATTTCAAAGAAGAAGAAGGGGTCTAGAGTTTTACCCTCGTTCGTAACTTCTCTTCACACTTTTTATATAGTTAACATAATTATTATTTTTTAATACTATTATTTATTCTTCCTACATCTTTTTTTTTCTTATAAATATTCTTTCTATTTCTAATATAATTAGCTTCTTTCCTTTATATTACTGTCATTATAGCTAGTTTTTCTACTTCTAATTAATTGATATTTTCCCTTTTACAATTTTTTCCTTTTAGTCAAAGATATGTTCTCTTTTTTCTCAAAAAAAAAAAAAAAAAAAAAAAGGATACCCACTCTCTTCTATTGTAGAAATATTTGATATGTTAGTAGATGATGGATCGAATCAAAAGCAAAAATATAAATAAAAATTTTTATTGGATGCAATATAAACATTTGATTTATTTTTGGTTTTCATTTGATGAGAACTATATTGGGAGTTATGTATGAGTTGTCACATACATTATAAAAGAAATATCAAGATATTATCAATGTCATGAACTTAGTAAAACTTTGTAAAGAATGACTTCAAACAATGAGAGAAAATAGGTGAGATACTTTATTGAGTAGGTTTTCGCTTTTTGTGAAAAACATAAAATCCAAATTGTTAACATAAATGATTTGTTTATGCCTCGAAGGAAATCAAAGTGTAAAACTCAGGAGATCAACAATATGCATCATTATCAAGTAGACTTATTTTTCGCTGTGTTGGATTGGCAATTTCAAAAACTAAATAATTGGTTTTCGCAGACAAATACTAAGTTACTTCTTTGTGTTGCATGTGTTAATCCAAGAGATCGATTTCATGCATTTGACAAACATAAAGTTATTCAATTTACTCAATTTTATCCAAGAGACGTCTCTTCTACTGAACTCTTGACACTTGAAGTTCAACTTGAGAATTATATTGCAGTTATGCACTCTAACATTAAATTTTCAAAATTAAATGGTTTAACATATTTGACGTAAAAAATAGTTGAGAAAGCAAAAGATAAGGTTTTCTCATTAATTTACTTGTTTTTGACATTGACATTATTATTACTTATTGCAATTGCTATCATTGAAAGAGAATTTTCAGTTATGAATATTGTGAAAACTGAATTATATAATTCAATAGAAGATCTATAGTTAAATAATAGCTTGTTTGCGTATATAGAGAAAGATATTTTTAACAAAATTGATAGAGAAGTTATCATGAAACAATTTCAAGGTATAAAGTTTGGTCGAGGAAAATTATAATTTTACATAGTTTATTTTATTTTTTATTTTTTATTTTTATTTATTTTAATGATTTCATTAGAATTTTTAAGCATAAGGCTATTTGTTTTACTTAAATATTATGTATATTTCATTTTATTTAAACTATATAGTGTTATCGAATATTATTTTACATAAAAAAATTATATATTTAGTATATTCTTAATTTTCGATATTTTTATTACTTTATTCATATATGCACCTTAACAAATTTTTCAGGTCCGCCACTGAATTTGTGGTTGGTCTTGTAATTATTGCCATGCCTTGACGATAATGTATCTAACATTATTTTATAGTCCATTGAAGACTCAAATTGCATTGCAATATGCATGTGTGTGTGTATATATAGACACACACATATATATAGCATTGTAATGAAAACTTTATAACATTAAATTATGAAAAAGAGACCATGGCATCTTCAAATTTGATATTTCAAGTGAACTGTTGCATGCAGAAATCCTCATTCTCACACTCTCCTGCTTTCAAGGTAAACCTTTAATCTTCTACATAAATTCAAAGCATTTCAGCTGCTAGTTCTTATAACTTGTACAACATTTCAGCCACTCCTGGGAGAGTTGCACCAACTTTCCATGAGAAGCAATGTTTCCAAGACCATCAAGGATGCTTCTCTAAAGCTACTGGATGCGTTTGTGGATCGCGTGTTTGAAATCACAGACCAGACATTGCTTCCGTCCCAGGTATCATTTATACTTCATAGACTCTAGTCCTACCTGACACATGCACATGAATGTATGCTACAATGTTGTGTTTTGATCCACTTACTGATTATTTTTCAAGTACCCTATAGAGTAACTTTGCTCCAGTTGATGAGTTGAGAGAAGCTGTTTTGATCACCAGCATTGAAGGGAAAATCCCAGATGATTTTCCACCAGGTGTTTATATAAGAAATGGTCAGTACTTTTAATCTTGTTCAAATACTTCACTAAAGGATTAGGCATTCTATACATTTTTCGCACGTGCTTATTTGGCTTAACCGGTGGATGTTACTATAAATGTAGGAGCAAACCCTCTTTTTGGAGGATTAAAGTCAACAAAATCAATCTTTGGGAGGACAAGTCACTTGTGGGTGGAAGGAGAAGGGATGCTTCATTCCTTATATTTTGATAGAGGCAATGAGGGGACTTGGACTGTTATTTATAACAACAAACATGTTGAGACAGAAACATTCCTGTTAGAGAAACGAAGAAATAAGCCGTCTTTTCTTCCAGCAGTACAAGGCGATTCACTGGCTTGTTTGTCAGCAGGACTGCTAAATATGGTGTGCATTCTAGTTTGATAATGTTATGTCAACATTCCTGTTATCTAATGCTTGCATATCATTTGTTTCTCAGTTAAGATTTGGCAAAATGGACAAACACATAAGCAACACCGGTGTTTTCGAGCATTCAGGGAAGTTGTACGCAATTGCTGAGAATTCCAAGCCTCAAGAGATCAACATCTTTACACTTGAAAATTTAGGCACTTGGGATGTTGACACAACCTGGAATAGGTGGTTTACCACCCATCCTAAGGTCATTCTTTGTATTCGTTCACAGAAGCTGTCACACATTTTGTTCTAGTGTCATTTATATCATTATACAGTCTGCTTATAAGTTCAATAATTTCTGTTTAATCCAGAGAGCTCCATGCACAGGAGAGCTGGTTATAATGGGGATGCGTGTAACCAAACCTTTTCTTGAAGTGGGAATAATTTCCGGTATGCTCACTGCTTCACGAACATATTCGAAAAATATCTTGTCTTGGCATACAAGTTACACCATCCTCATTTTTCTTATTGATATCTTTGTACGCAGCTAATGGAAATCAGTTACTCCGGAAAGTGGATGTCAAGCTCAATAGGTGCACTTTTAGTCATGAACTGGGGGTTACATTGAGGTATTCAATATTGTTGTTTTAGTCTTGCTAATATTTTATTTTCCATGTATTTTGAAATTGTAAGTTCCATTAATTCTCATAAGTTTTTCGGTTTCTAGGTACAATGTGATCTTGGACTTTCCGCTATCTGTAGACATAAACAGACTTCTTCTTGGAGGCCAGTGAGTGCAAATCTGTATTTCACCAACTATATAAAACTTGTATTTTAAAGAAGTTCTAATATCAAGAGTGAAAACGGAGGAAAGTACTCATGTATTTGGTTTGCACTTGTGATCAATCTAATTTAATGTTCATTGACCAATTTCAATATACAGATTGATCAAGTATGAACATGGAGAATATGCAAGGATTGGTGTAATGCCTCGCTACGGTGATGCTAACACAATCAAGTGGTTTGACGTCGAATCTAGTTGTACATTTCACCTTCTCAATTGTTTTGAGGATGGTGATGAGGCAAGCTTTTAACACTACTCATCTCGAAATCTAGTCCAATTTTTTTTTTTCTCTTTTTTTTTTTGAGATAATAGTCCAAATTTTTTACGTTCTTCTTTCTTGGACAAGAATGTTTAAAATCATTGATGTTCATGAACAGGTTGTAGTGTGGGGTTGTAGAGCTTTTGCATCAGTCATACCAGGACCTCGTTATGGTTTGAACACATCCCAGTGGTTTTCTAAGAAATCAAGGCATGTAGAATCTGATGAAGCCAGTGTAGATGATTTCTCACTATTCACTCGTTTACATGAATGGAGACTGAATATACAAACTGGCGGGGTCGAAGAGAGAGACCTCACAGGAACAAAGTATGCCATGGATTTTCCAATGATTCATGCAAACTATACAGGCATAAAAAACAAATATGGATACACTCAGATTGTTGATTTTAATGCAACTTTTGCGTCAGGTAATAACACAACCAATCTGTTTGCATGAAATGATCGTCATGACGCCTATCATATATTAAAGACCTATCATTCATGCAACATTTGTGTTTTCAACTTCATTGTTTTAGGATTGCCAAAATTTGGAGGCCTAGCCAAGTTATACTTGGAAGAGCCAGGTGTGGAGGAACCGATAAAAGTCGAATACCACAAGTTTGAGGAGAATGTTTTCTGCACTGGAGCTACCTTTGTCTCTAAAGGAAAACATCTAGAAGAAGATGATGGTTGGATTATTACTCATGTTCACAATGAAGATACAAACACATCTCAAGTGAGTCGATGATTCACCAATGAATAATTAAAAATCCTGCTGAGAACTGTTTTACTATCAAGTAATGTAGATTGGTATATGAAAGTGTGTTATCAATTTCACTGCAGGTTTATATAATAGACACCAAGAAGTTTACAAGTGAGCCAGTGGCCAAAATCACATTGCCATTCAGAGTTCCATATGGTTTCCATGGAGCTTTCATGCCAGCCCCCCTACAAATTTCATGAAGTTATGTTATGCAGAATCCTGGCAGTAAGTTAAAGATTGAGCTACAAGCCGTAATTCGATAAGTGTAAGGTGTATCCAATAAAAAGGTGTCACAATGGCCTCTGGTTATTGTTTGATAGCTGGTGTAACAATAAAGTTCTATTGCTTTAAACAAAATCTTTCTGCTTTTTTCTCTGCTCATGTGCCGTAGATTTTTCTCTTCAGAGTTTCTTCTAAAAGAGTAACACTACAGAGGAGCATCAGTGTGCCTTCTGTCAATGACTGTAGTATAGATTGGGAAAATCGAGAAAAGTTGAATACTCCAATGCTTGATGATCAACATAAGCATTTTTTCCTCTTATAATATGAAATCTGAACAGATATGCATTAGTTTGCAAGCAACATGTATGAGTTGTTGAGAGGAGAAAATATCACTCTTCTCAACTGTAAAGGTACAAACAGATATGAAGAGCTTCATGGTTGTTTTTCAGGCCAATTAAACGGACATGATGGAAGGTTGATGTTTCAAAAGCCATCAAAAACACTTCTAAGTTCTATCAGAATTTCTGATGAATGGATCAAACTAAGTAGTCATATATTCAATCTAACTGTAAAACATAAACTTTCTTGTTAAATAAGCTGATAAGCACTCATACAATAAAACGACATCACAACAATATTTCTTCACATATCATGATTTAAAGTTCTCTAGTATGTACAACCCCCCAGCCCAATAAATGAGAAATAAAAGAATTAAAACAAAAATTTAAACCACACATATGAGAAGAGCTAGCGCATCCCTCATTGAGAGTTGTTAACTCTAACAGAAGACAATGATAATTTCTCAACATCTTCATGTCAACCGCCCATAAGCAAATATCACTTTGCATGCTTTCTGCAGCTTACCTTAGTACTGCTCCTCTACACAATCCTGAATTCAAAAATAAATAGTAGTAAGAAGTATGTTTCCAGTGTGTTCCAGATGGTAGAACTTCTTTACAGTGGAATTTATCAGATGAATAATAGACCAAAGTTTGTCAATAATAGCCCACAAAAATGCTTAGTTATGGCTCAGCTACAACATTTATTTTGTGCTAATCTTCATATGGGATCTTTTCGGACCATTTTCACCAAAACAATTATTTGAAAATGGTTACGAAGAGAAAAAAATTTGTCAATTGGCCAACAAAACGTGGAAATTGGAAAGTGAAAAGTAACAAAGGATTAAAGTGAAATAAATGAAGATGGTAATCCTACCAAAACCGCTGTGGGAATCAAGTTGATAAAAATAAAAGAACCAAAGAAGGAACCTGTGACAAAAAGAGGATTAACAAAACACAATCAAACAGATTGACTTCGAAGACAAAATCTTCATGGGCCATTAACAAATTTGAAACCTTGGATACACTGAGATATATTTACAATCCATGTACTGACAACCAGCACCTCAACCTAGACGGATTAAAAAACTATCTATGACCATGACTAGGTACATGTGCCCGCACATCAGACAACACCATACTAACATTGCCCTGTCCACTTGGCTGCCAGCAATCAGAATCCCTAAAACAATATTGGTAGCAAGGAAACTTTGTACTTGCATATGCAAATCAGAAAAATTCAGATATTTGAAACTCCGACTCATAAAAAGAAGAGAAAAAGCTCTAATGTGTACCTATTGAAAGAACACTTTTTTCAGCTACTTAATCCCTTTCAAAGATATAGTGGTTGTAATCGCAGCATGAAACTGTTTTTTGAGATATCAATCTTCAGACTAACTATCCTCAAAACTACAAACATTTATATTATAACACCATTTAGAACAAAAGTACTGACTTGTTTAAAAGAAAGCATACCTATTGAGCAGCATCTTCAGAGAACCGGGCATCAAAAGGAACGGAAGGATGTGCATGCACTGAACTACCAGCGGTCCCACCATGCTGCAACTCAATCACGAGCCACCGAACAGCTTTACTCATCTGCTCCAACCGAACAGCACTTATAGGTGGAAGAGCAGTTGTAGCACCACCCGACTTCCCAGCCGCAGAGCCAGTTGCCTCATCGACCAGACACTCGGATCCTATTCTCTGCTTGACAGACTCCACAAACTCCTCGGCCTGATCACAAGCCACCCTAAACAATTCCCACCTCTGCTTAAAATTCTCTAAAGCAGCATCCGTGACCGCAGTTTTCTGGCCACCCGAAGATTCCTTGGCTTCCAGTACATTCGCCGCAGCAGCAACAAAGTCCTTATATGCATTGTTTAAAGCATCCACAATGCCGTCCATCACTCCAGTCTCTATCCAAGAGTCAAGTACACAGCGATACAAACTAGATAAATTCAACTAAAAACATAATCAGTATCACACTTTACATGGTCTAACAGCGACCTGAGCAACATAGTAAACCCCAACTACAGATTAAACACATTTCAAGTGTCTAAATTGAAACCCTAAAACAATAAAGTCCAGGTCAAAACACTTCATTTACAATCAAAATACAGAATTTTGAAGCTTCAATACAGTTCTTTTTTAACAATTGAAGCAGCTTAGTAAACCCATCTACAGATTAAACCGATTTCAAGTCTTCAAAATTCAAACTCATACACTACCCTCAAACATCAAAATCAGGTAAAAAATACCACCTTTACAATCAAAATACAAAATTTTGAAACTTCAATACAATTCTTTGTTAAATACAAGTTCTAGCTGAAGAATGACAAATTCTACTAATACCCGGAAACCGAATAATAAAATACACAAATAAATTAGAAAAGATTCAAAAAAAAGAGTAAAAATAGGTACCTTGACCGGCGTAGACAGAGAACTTCAAGGTTGTCCACTGGAAAAATAAAAGATGAGAGCTTTCGTTGACAAACCTCCTTTATTCTACAGTTTGGGCCCCGTAAACTTTTAATGGGCTCTGTGGATTTACTCAAATATTATCCGCTTTATTTATATTGGGATCGATATTATTATAAATTTACAGGCGTCTAATGTTATTTGATGATGAATAGCCAGTAGAGTGTGTTTGATTTAACCACGTTTCTGATTTGAATCATTTTATCATATCTTGGAAAGAAATACAATTCTAAAATTTATTAAGGGTTGAGATGGTAGAAATATCCATTTTTTTTATCCCAATTGTTTGTTAATAATTTTAATATTTATAATATAATAATTATAAATTATATTATATAATTTTAAAAAATAATTCTTTTCCATCTAAAACCTATAAATATTACCTTTCAAAAAAAAAAAAAAAAGCTATTGACTACTATCATTTGTTTTCTGGTTTAGATAATTTTATAAGATATATACATAATCCTTTCAGTAGGAGTGGTTATTTATTTTAACATTAAAATATTAAAGATTTAAATCTTATTTTCATCCTCTAAAATACAAAGTATGGGTTATAAGTTTCCTATTGGTAGGAGTTGCTTTCTCCCGATTATGAGAATAATCATCTAGTGTGATCTAATTCAACAAGTCTTGGTAATTCTCAACCCATAAAATGTGCGTTCAAACGAACAAAAATTATGAGAATTTTTTTTTTTTTTTTTTATCTCAATTCAAATATTCTATCAAATTTACTTCGTTATGAAGCTAATGAGTGATGTAGTTGACACGGCTCTTCTATATTTTTCTTTGAGAACTAGGTTCGAGTTTCATTTTCCACCTACGTGTGAGTTTGTATTTGTGTCAATTTTTCTCTTATGTGTGGGTCTCTCTTCTTAGTTTTTGGGAGTTTTGTTTCAAATCGCGCCTTAAAATTTTATTTCGGATTGCATCTCAGAGTTTTCATCAAAAGGCACTTTAGAGTTTTACTTTGAGCCATGCTTTAGAGATTTTATCAAAAGACCTCACTGATAGTATTTGTACTTATAATATGTACTATATTAAAAAAATATAATAAATTTAGGAAAAATCTCAAAATACCTCATGCTTTAATAGATTGTTCATTTTCTCCGTGTGGTTTAATTTTTATCTGAAAAACTCTATACCATCACTACATTAACACATGTGTATAGCATAAAATGACCTAATTACCCCTAGTTATGATATTTTAACAAATAAAAACAAACTAAATTAAAAATAATTAAATAAATAAATATTTTTTTAAAAAAAAAAAAATGAACTCTACCATCATCATCCAATCTATTCCATATCTACCTTTAATTATCTTCAACATCCAATTCAAAATCATCATTCATCTTCAATCATCTTCCACATCCTTTTCTCTCTATCTTCTCCACCTTTTTTCTTTCCCTCTTTTTCTCTCTCTCCCTTTTTTATTCTCATTGGCTGGAAACCCAAAACTTATGGGTTTCCAAGCATCTCAACTAGAAATCCAAAACATGGCACCAAACCAAACAAATCAACAAAAAATCAATCATCTTTAACAACAAAATTTAAAAAAAAAAAAAATCAACAAAAATAATTTAAGCCCATCTGGATTTCCAAGCAACATCATCAATCATCAAATCCCCAAAATCAATCACAAATCAAATATCATCAAATCGAACCCAATATAATTAATCTCCCACGAAACCATCAAACTCAACATCATTACTGGAATCAAAAGCATCAATCAAACTGACAAGTATATGTATATAGGGGTTCAAATCAACGAATCCAGATGAACCTTTATCTGGGTTTTGATAAGCAGCAAAACAGTGGTGCTAGGTGACGACTGGAGGGCAGGAGAACGAATGGTGATGGTGTTGCTGGTTAAAAGGCAGCTAACATGACAAAGACAAAGTTGGAGAGGCTCGATCCGTGGTTCGGAAGATGGTGGTGACAAAGAGGCCAGAAAGGTGATCTGACAGAGGTTGGAGAGGGAGAAGTTCTGAAGGAAGAGATGGTAACAAAAGGGGAATTGCCTAATCCTGCTTGGAGTGCCTCGCCGTCGTCAAAAACTTAGAATCATCTAGGTTTCTTGAAAAAAAAAAAAAAGAAAAGAAATAAGAGAGAGAGAGAAAGAGAGAAACCCCTATAAGAATAACGAGAACAAAAACAAGAGAAAGTGGTTAACTACCATAGAAGAAAGAGAGACCTGAGTGATTTTTTTGATTTTGAGTCTCAGATTTATTAAGAAAATGTTAGTATTGAAAACTAAAACCCCTTAATCTTTATTTATTTATTTTATATAATTTTATATTTAATATTATTTATTTTGATGTTTCATGTTTTAATTAATTTTCTTCACATTTTCATTTTTACCTCTGAAGTTAAATGATCAATCATATCCATCTTACGAAATCTATTACCATTAGGGATATTATCGTCTTTTTATATGCTTTTAGAGGATATTTTTAGTGTTTGTTTTGAAGTTATATATCTGATAAAAATGAAGCTATATGATAGAAAATGAATAATCTATCAAAAATTAAAAATATTTTAGGACTTTCTCATAAATTTACTCCATCGTAGCATCGAAAATGAAACAAAAATAATATGGAAAAAAATTAGGTCTAATGCGATACAATCAATATCTCTACTGATGTACGTGGATCCACAAAGGCCCAAACTTTATAAATATATATATATACATATGGTGATTTTATAATCAACATCTTTTAATTTTTAAAAATTACGATGAACCAATTAAATTTATTTATTGTATTTAAATTAAATAGAATAAATAATTTATTTTAAAAAAAAGATTATAATATATATATTTTGTTTTTATTATCGATGTCTCGTAACTTTAAAATGTCAATGTCAAGATAAATCAATTAAATTTATTTATTATATTTAAATTAATTAAAGGACCGAATTTATCGTGGTAGAGAAAATATATATATATATATATTTATGGATATAAACCGTTCAATTCTACACACAAGAAGAAGAAAGAGCTGCAGCTTGCTGCCAGCAGCAGCAAGAAGTCATTTTTATTTATATACTGAGACATTGAAGTGAGTCATGAGGTGGGGTATTCTTCATTTCCTGAATTTTTTTTTCTTTTTCAGGTTTTGAGAGACAATGATTGTGTTAAAGGCCCTGAAAAACCACACTTTGTGTCATAAAAATCCAATCTTTCAGCAGAAAAGATGGAAGAAGGCGGTGGATTCTGCTCAAACGAGACTGGAGGGCAGAACACGAGACTCCAAATTCGACAAGCTGGCGGACAACCTCAGGACTCTCGAAACCATCCTCGGAGTCCACAAACTCATGTCCACTCGCAAGCGGGGTCCTTTCGTGTCTGTACAACTAATGTCACGCTGGAAGAACATTCTGGGATTGAACATCAATGTGGGTAAGTTTCTCCACAAGTACCCACATGTTTTTCACGTGTTCACGCACCCATTAAAGAGGAATCTTTGTTGTAGATTGAGTTCCAAAATGGAAAAGCTTTTGAGGTTGGAAGAGAGTGTCACTAGAGAGTGTGAGTTGGACTGTGTTTGTAGGGTCAAGAAGTTGTTGATGATGTCAAAAAAGGGTTCGCTTCATGTTCATGCTTTGAGGTTGGTTAGGAGAGAATTGGGTTTGCCTGAGGATTTTAGGGAATCCATTTTAGGGAAATATGATAGTGATTTTAGGTTGGTTGATTTGGAGGTTGTGGAGTTGATTGATAGAGAGGAAAATGAGAGGTTAGGTGATGCCGCAGTTGAGAGGTGGAGGGAGAAGGAGTATAGAGAGAAATGGTTGAGCGAATTTGAGACTAAGTTTGCGTTCCCGATTGATTTCCCTACGGGGTTTAGGATAGAGAGAGGGTTTAGGGAGAAGTTGAAGAATTGGCAAAGGCTTGGTTACATCAAGCCTTATGAGCGGGGAAAACAGAGCGTTGTTAGAGTTCGTACATGTGGAGGGGTTGAGAGGTATGAAAAGCGGGCGGTTGCGGTTATTCATGAATTGTTGAGCTTGACGGTGGAAAAGATGGTTGAGGTCGAGAGATTGGCTCATTTCAGGAAGGATTTGGGAATGGAAGTTAATGTGAGGGAGTTGCTACTTAAGCATCCCGGGATCTTTTATATATCTACAAAGGGGAGTACTCAAAGGGTTTTTCTCAGAGTGGCTTATAGTAAAGGGTGTTTGATTGAGCCCAATCCGGTTTATTCTGTAAGAAGGGAAATGTTGGACCTTGTCTCGCTAGGGCATCGAAACATTAGACAATTGCAACAACATGATGGAATCAAGGAGCAGGGTGGCAATTTAGTTGGTAATGAAGATAATGGAGGTACAAGAGATGGAGATGAGGTTACACCAGTTTCCAAAAGTTTTGAGGATGGGAATCTAGATAATAATTTTGGTGAAGTATCTGATTTATGTGGGGAAGAGTTTGATGGTTGTGATCTGAACAAAATTACTGAAAGCGAGACTTGGATTCAGGGTTGAAAAATATTAACTATGCGATGTGTCGATGATTAACATTTAGTCCTTGAACACGAGGTTCTGTTCATATAGTTTGGACTCACATCAAGAAGTTTATAATCACAGTGTTCCTCTCAGTACAACTGTTAAGTTGCCTCAAAATATGAAGACAGGTAAGTTGCTTCTTCCATTTAATCCATAATTTTCTCTCAATATTGCTAAAATAAGTTTTGGGTTGTAGACATTAAAAAAGTTTATGACAGCATGTATTTGTCATTTTCCTGTAGCCACGAATCATTAATCATTACTTGACTGTGAATGTCGACTATAACAAAATGTGAAAAACTTGTCATGAGGACTTAGATGAAAGAAGATACCAATATCAAGTATTTGGTTCAAATAGGTCAATTGAAATCAGTTTCTTGCTACCCTAGTAATTGCTTGTTTTAGATTGCAGTTCCTAGAGTAAACTCTTTCCTATGTGCTTTGTTGCTGGATCTAGATTTCAGTCTCTGTGGTGCTGCGTTATCAAGGGGAAACAAAGTTGCAATGCATTAACCTTTGTCTTGTTAGTGTAAAGTCTAAGCACTGAAGTTTTAAGAGCTTTCTTTTACTCGTTGGAAACGTAGAAGGTCTAAAAATCAAGTAATATGCTTATTCATGGCCATTTCTTTTTCTGTCTTCATATTCAATTACTTAATCCACTACTAAGTTTTTTAAAAAATTCAAGTTCAAATCCCCTCCCATAATTTCAATTTGGTAATTGAATTCTGTAAATTTCTGAAACAATTTGTTTGGGGAAATATATCCACATCACATAAGTCTAGTGTGTTTGTGGAACCTTCGTAGTTGATTAGTAAATCGATTGAGAAGTGCTAATTTACTTCGGAAAGTAAACAAAATATATACTCATTTTGCCTACTTCTGCTGAAAGTTTTTGCATCTTCTTTTTTCTTATCAATGAAAGATAGTTCTCATGAAATATGAGGAAAAAGAGAATCTCAAGTTAACTTTGGTCCAGCTACTTAGCTTGTTTAAGTAGATTTAGTTTTCTATTGAAAATCTAGTGTATTACATGTTAAACATGGACGGTTTATAGATGCAAAATTTCACAGATGAAAGCCAAATATATATATATATATATATTTTTTCATTGTTTCTAGGTTACATTCCTAAGCTAGTTGATGTTTGTTGCAGCATTCTGAACTACGTATGATAGTTGAAAGCATTCCTATTGTTGCAATTCCAGATGAGCGTTAACCTTGCTCCTCACACTCATATTGGTTGGTTCCACAGGCTATGCACCACACAGAATTCTTAGTTTCAAATTAATTTGCATTTACTGGCATAGTAGAAAATTTTCTCGGAATGGTGAACCAGAAACAATTTCCTCAATGGATGATTGTATTCTTGCTCTGATTTTTTTCCCCTTTGGTGATTGAGACAATATCTTCTCTTTAGAGGAACAATAGCACTAGTATACAGCTATGTGATTTATAAATCTGCCTGACTTATGATACAAAGCATGGTACTTGGAAAAAGTAAATGAGGTGATACATTAATCTTGTATCACCAACAAGGTCAAAGCTTCTCTTTTATCTGGGAAGACATTTTAGAGGTGAGAACTAAATCCTTCAATGGAACCTAAACATAATAAGTTGGTAGAAACATGCATCAGGAAAACACAAGTGTTTTGCATGAACCATCGATCATACTCTCTTGTGATGACTAACTCCTGCATTAAAACCTAAATGTAAGAAGAATAGTATACAAATTGACTTGCAACCCCTATAAGTTACCTTTTTAGTTGTATGTTTAACTCTAATCCAACCACTTAGCTTGTTTAAAAGGTTTTGTTTCTTATTGGAAAAATCTTGTGCATTACATGTTAAGCATGGACTGTTTGCATATACAAATCTTTTCAAATGAATGCTGAATAATGTTCACATGTTAACCCTGTTATAGCATCCTGTTCTCTCTTTGTTAATTCATTGATATATCTAGATCCCGTTATCTGTTTTATATATTTATCTCTATGTATACATCAGAGGAATGTGGATATGATCATTGTGACTAATTTGCTCCAAAAACAAGGACCTATTAGTTGAACAACCGTGCAATGTTTTTGCATGAATACAATTGAAACTCCACACCACTTCCCCAAAATGTGATACTTATTTTCACGTTACTCGATTGGTTAAATGGCATGACATTTACATTTATTAATGGACAAAATTCTGGTTGTAAATCTTTGATTATTTAGACTCATTTTATTCTTTGATTGTTTGTATATTATATTAGGGTGTCAGTTCCAACACATTTATAATCCGGAAACTGGTTCTCTGAAGTTAGAAAACTACTAGAAGACAAAATACCATTGGGTTTTTGATATTAAAGAATTGGATCCCATATATGAAAAACCCTGATTTTTTTATGCCGTGTAATGATATTTTCAGTCACATGTTTTATAAAAACTAGAAAAGAAAAAGTGAGAAAGGAATTCTGTACATTATTCTGTATTAGATAGTTGTAGCCCATTAAGCTGCAACGAGTTAAATATAACGGGAATTGTACTTGTTTGTTTTAAATTTAATTAAGCTGTGCTTATTATTATTTTTTTTAAGCAGCATTAATACTTTGAATCCGAAATATTATCATACTGAATGAATATTATTTACCGTCAAATCACATTAGTAGTTGTGTTTTTTAAGTTGGCTTAATTTACCATTTACATTGTTTGCAGGCAACCCAAGTGCCAGCTGCAGGAGTTGGTAGAAACTTTCACCAAGAAACACTTTTGCATTGCAAGAACCATTGACCATGATTTTCTAGTGAGGACTGAATCCTCCATTGGAACCTAAACATGATAAGGAGTTGGTAGAAAGTTGCAGCAAGAAAACACTTGTCCTTTGCATGAACCATTGACCATGCTTTTTTAGTTATATGTTAAATTGATATGTACCAATCTTATTCCAAGTAGAACAAAGTGAAATCTCTTTCAAATTTTGAGGCATGGGTTCAGATCCTAATGTAAATATTTTTCTTCAAAACGTTTATATATTAGATATTGTGGGCTCTATGTATCAATAAATAAATATAAAGACAATACATACAAGGGAGAGGAGAGGAAATTCCTCAAACTAATTATACGCATATGTCCTTTTCAAAATTTATATATTCTCATTACTCTGAAAATATCAACCAAATCATCACTTGATCCAATTGTCTCTAACGATCCAATGAAAACATGTACATGATTATGAGTTTAAGTCGGTGTTTTCCACCTCCCATTAGTAAACTTGGAAGTGTATTGGAGCAAACTGGTGGCACTTGTTGAAAATTTTGCCCAATAAAATCTGGGTCTGGGCCAGTTGCCCCAGATTAACATAAAAAAGCCCAGAAAAGGCGCATACTCAAATCTTGGGAGCCTATAAATAAGACATGTGACAAAGCAGCCACCCAACAATGGTCTTAGTTTTGAGCCCTTGAAAACCCTAGCTGAGATAACCAACGACACTCACATGTCAAATGGGGTTTCTTCTTCTTCTTCTCTAGTACATGCATAATCAATCTCTTCAAGTTCCCAGTTTGGTCTTTTGATTTTCGATTTCTTTTCAAATAATAAAGGGAAAGAAGTGGCCTTCATAATCCCAAATAAGCTGAAGCAAGAAGTGCTTATTTGATTCATGGGAGGCCAAAAGTGAAAAAAAAAAAAAAAAACGTGGAAGTTTCGCTGATAATGCCTTTTCAGTTTTTGCTTTCTTGAAGGTGTTCATTAGTAACTTCTCCATACATTTGTTAAAAATAATGACTTCTTTTTTAAAAGGGTTGTTCAAGATCTCATCTTTATTGTGTTTTCGTTTATTTTTTGGGTTCTATGATAGAATCGTAGTCTGGTTATTTTGTTTTTATATTGAGAATAGACTAGATTTTATTTAGTTGAACAAAGTTTTGAAGGTTTCTAGAATTAATTACAGTATTGTTGTGTTATGTTTTAGTGACAAATTTTTGGTGGGTGAAGTTTTCTGGTGTGGTATTGACAAGCCAAACTAAGCCCATTTCCATTTGGTGATTTTTTTTGAAGAACTTTGGCAGGTTTATAGCATATTTATTTTGAAACCCTTGTTACTTTACTGATTTATGTAAGGACTTAAAAAATGAATAATGATATATGAGATGCACAATATTAATACGAGGTAAGTGATATGGAGATAATAATTGGGCAAATGTTTATGCAACTAGTATTTTTTCTTTATTATATATATCACCGGTAAATTATATATCGCATAGCTTGTTGGATCTTATTGATTAAGTCTTCGGAATTAGGGTTCTGAAAAATGGAAGAAAAAGTCTACATTATGAGAAAATTCCTTCTAACTTAATGGGTTCGGATATAAATCGAACCATAGACAATTGGCATAAATGGATCAAATTCTTATGAGCTGGGTGCCACTGGCACCAGCAACCATCCGTGCAACTGGTATTTCTTTAAATATACATAAAAATTTATTTAAAGTTATATATAAATTTAAAATTATATAAGTTATCAACATAGTTCCATTTCCGAGATTATATCACCTTATTTACTGCATTATATAAAATTTTTTTATGTAAATTATCAACACACCGTCATTTATGATTATATTATATTCTGTATAGGTGTTCCCAAATTACCATTACTCGGTATCAAATTTATGACGACAATTGACAAGTGGAATTGTTTGTTTTTAAAAAAGGACTCAACATTTCTCATGCACCTTAATTTTTAAGTTGGCCAATTTGTTCAACATTAAATAATAAAAGAAGGAAAAATATATAATGAGCAAAGCTCAAGTTTGCTGAAAGTAAATCATAAGATTTAACAGTCACCAAGTTGACGATAATTTTTACTGTTTCTGGGTCACATTAAACAGAAATTTAGACAAGGGTTTTGGTTATATGTGTTTGTTATTGCAGTTACAGGTTTCTTGAAGAAAATTCTGTCTGAACTAAGTTAAATCCCATGCTTTCATATGGGGATATATTGATAAGATTTTGAGAGTAGCAAAGTACTAGAAGAGTAAGCTTTATTGATAATGGAATGGTTATCATAAAACAAAAATGATCAAAGGAGTTTAGTAGATGAATTTTCTAGGAAACTCAACCACAAGGTGCTAATAACATCATAAGCATCTGTCTCGTCCCTAACATGAAATATCTAACCCCGCTCTCTCAACACTATGTTCTCTCTGTGAGACTATAATTTGAAGCTACTTGCTGTAAAGGTGGACAACTGTGAAGATAAAGAAACCAGCCATCTGCAGCAGAAAACATTTTAAGTAAATTAGAAATGCCATAACACAATCTCACAGTTTCTAATAATAAGGAATCTGTGTTTATCTTCAACAGATAATCTATCTAGTAGAACTACATATAATGTCTGACAAGTTCGTGATTGCTGTTCTTTGAAATGAAAATACTTGCAGCCGTAAAATACAGAGAAATCTCAACACATAATTTAACAAAACTATGAATCTGAAGATGCAATAATGGAACTTAACTCAAAGGTTACTCTCAGCACATAATTTAACAAAACTATGAATCGGAAGATGCAATAATGGAACTTAACTCAAAGGTTTGGTGCTACAACCAGAAAACCTGAAACAGATAAAATGATCAGAAAGTGCGGAGAGAGTTGAGTGCCTTACCATAGAGAATGCTGCCCCGTAATAAGGGTAAGCCGCTGGTATAAATCTTTCATATTCATTGTGCCTGTAGGGCCTGACTGGAATCTGCAAGATGATAGTTTAAAAGGGCATTTAGCTTTTCTTAGTCGTAGAAAGTTCAAATACATTTCTGCATTGTCATTATAGCAAATAATCTAACAATGTAGATAAGTTCAAAAAAGAAACTCATGATTCCAATTAAGCAACAGTTGTCAACATTGTTAACCTACTTATGCAAACTCTTATATCTATAGACAAACTTGGGGTAGATTTCATGTTACTTGAAAAGTAGAACCAACCATCATTTAACTTTATATCATGTACCATAGTTAAGTTACAACTTCACCTAGCAGCTTCAGCTTGATACAAGATACAACAAATAAATAAGAAACTTTACAGCGCAAAGAGCAAGTCGTTCAGTCTTCTAATTTAATGAGACCCTAAGAACTCATTCCAGCAAAAGGGGAAATTGCATATAAACACCCTTGAGGTTAGATGAAATAGAACCAACATGGAAAGTTTGATCATAATTACAACAAATTACTTTGAGCTTTCAAAAGTGTTATACAAACACTCCTACCGATAGTCAACCACCTTTCAGTGTTAGTCAAAAATATGAAAAGATCAAAATAGCCTTTAATTTTCAAGGTTAAAGTCAACCCGATAAATAAATCTTATTATTTATTAATATTATTTTAATTTAAATAATAAATATATATTTTTAATTTAAAAATGAAAAAAAAGGTTAGAGATGGCGACCAGTCCTTACTATCGAACATTGGTCTTTGACGGTGGAGACAGATTAGAGATGGTAACCTCTTCTTTTATTTTAATTTTTAAATTAAAAAATATATATTTATTATTTAAATTAAAAATAACAATTTTTTTTTTTATTTAGTTGACATTGACCTTTAAACCTAAAGGGCATTTTGATCATTTCATATCTTTGATGTTGACCATCTAACACTCACTAGTGGATAACTAACAAGAGTGGGTGTTTGTGTCAGATAAAGAGTTTTGGATCTAACTCCACCATAAAAGTTAGTTTATGAGTGGAGGTTTACCCTCACCTTATAAACTAATACAAATTCACTTCTTCAACCAATGTAGGACTATCTAACATCCTCCTTCACGCGCAGCGTGCTTACTCAATAGCACCAACATCCATGCAACTAAGTTTGAGCCATACAACTTATATAAAGTCCATCCAACTCTGATACCATGTAAATTCAATAGAAAAAATGTTTAAACATGTCATGAAAATGTTACTAACATAGCAATAAGAAGTGTTTTACAAGAGCTGCCAACATGAGAGCAGCTCTTGTAAAACACTTCTTGTTGCTATGTTAGTGACATTCTCATGACATGTTTAAACAATTGTTCTATTGAATTTACAATTTATGTCTTACTTTTGAAAGCTTAAGGTTGTAATTATGGTCTAACATCCCATATTGGAGTAATTTTATCTAACCTTAGGATCCATTTGTGCAATTTCCTCGCCCAAAAAAAAAAAAAAACACCGCAGCAGATATGTGGTAGTGAAAGTGTTTTCCACGGAAAATGAATAGAAGCAGGTTGGAGCACAACAGCTAGAGGAAAGCTTCCAATCACAAATTGGATAATATCATTACAGTTTGAACCACAGTCCATTCGGATGAAGTGTGCTAAGCAAAATATATTACATCTGCAAACTTTTTTAGGGCAGCTTCATAAAATAGTGCAGAAGGAAGTTGAAAGAAGAATATGATACAATGCACAAAAAGTGTTATTTAAATTGCTTTTTTAGACATGCGTCAAAGAGAAAACCATGATAGCCAATGCCTTATTTTGTAAATCTTTGAAATAACCAAATAAAAACATAATACGTGGATGATGATCAAGGATTCCAAGTCAGTATATAAATCAACCCGAAGTAATGAAAGCATGGTATTTAGTCAGTGCGTGCAACAAACTGAATACCTGTTTTGATAGGGATAAACTTGTGTATCCCAGTCTTTGGTACTCAACCTTGAATTGGAAGACTCCATAAACATCTGGAACCTTGAAGGCTGTAGAGTAAAGGCCCTGCAGAAACAAATGGTTATAGATATATGATTTCATTAAGAGATAAAACAGTAAAATCCAGAGCACATTTGAAGTCAATGATCAAATAAGATACCTTCTTATCAGCTGACAAGGTTTTCAAAACATAGGGGCTCATCATGTAAAACTGTACTTGAACATCATTTGCTACATAGGGTTCCCAGCTTGTTCCAGACCACTCATATATCTCGACCGAGTATTCCTGCAACCAAAGTCAAGTTGTAAGTGGAAGCCAAAATTTAGCATAATCCTTTGTCTGCATAACAAGAAGTCAACAACTAAAAGATGAGGAAAAAGATCACACATTACCAACTCATCATTGATCCTGTACATTGCAGGCTCATCTGATTCCCCAGCTTTGTGGTGTTTCACATTGACAGCCTGTTGACATTAATATGAGTAAACAAAAGGTGACAGAAAACAAGATCAGATGAGGTGGTGAAAGTATTGGTTTAGATGGAAAGCATAAAGTATTCTCAGCAATCAATGATGGTATGATTTTTATTTATATGAATCTCATCAGCACTGAAAAAATAAAATATAAATATATACAAGATAGTAAGCAAACTTGTCTCACCTTCAGATGTCCTCTTTCATGGAAAACCCATTTGCTGAGCTCAGTCAAAAACTGCTCATTACCTGATTTCTGATGTCTGTTAGCACCAAAAAAGAAAAGGTACTGTTAAGTTGCTAGCATTACAACTGTCTTTACCATCTAGAGGGAACAAAATTTGTGGCTTTTCGACCAACATCTCAGGGTTGACAGTACTGACAGACTCAAACCTTTAAGTAAAAGATTTTATAATTGTCATCAACCACGGACTGGAAAGTAAGAAGATTTTGAAAACAAAGTATAGGCGGCGTTGTCACTTCATTATTGACGCATAATGTCAAATGTATGGCAAAGTTTTACTCACTTAGTAGAGCTGCCAGCCTTCTGTACCCCGGATCTGAAGAATCTGAAAACAAACACAAGGCACATAAATAAAATGATCAATATTAATGGAACCATAAGTCAATTACCAACTATCACATACCTATTGCTGAACATGCCTAGTGAGCCAGTGATCAAAATCCGAGCATTATTTCTAGCCTATAACAAAAGGAAATATTCTTATCATGTTTATATATTGTTGAATACAAAATCAATCTCAGATTAATTAACTAAATAGTATTACACAATGTATAACACAATTTACCCAAAAACCAAACACCTAAACTTATACTTTAAGAACTTTTTTCACCTAAGAGAAAATATGATTATCATATTAATTCATAGTTTTCATAGAATGACAAAGGTATTTCTCAAGGAACAAAAAACCACACTTAATCATCTCCCACCAAACTTTTGAACAAGACTGACATGACGTTATCGTCATATTTAGTAGCCCCACAAAATCTCCCACAATGATGCAATCTAGTCTTTCAATAATTTGGAACGTAATACTTTAAACACCTCCAATTGTTTGGAATATTTAATTTCACTACCAGGATAGGAAAGCAGTTTACGAAACAAAACTTGAAAATCCGAGCCCAACTAGATCAAGTTTGGAGGCAGAGTACTATAGTTCAAAGTGCCATTAAAGCAATGCCTAAAGAGGACAACTAATCAAATATCCCAATGTAAATTATGCTCACATCAACATATGAAGGCAGCATTAAAATAAGACATCATCGGCATTGAATCTTCAATACAACACAAACAAGTTAAGTATCAGCTTACCTGCACCACTGAAACTAAAGAGATAGTAGATCCAATAAGCGATGGAGGACCTGACAACTTGGACTGCGGATTTGCAGAATAAGCTGAAGGAGAAGCTGCTAGAACTTTTAACACCTAAAAAACGGGTTGAAATATTAACCAACAGAAGCGAATGGTACAGCAGATAATAAGTAACCATGAAGTTGAAATGTTGAATTAAACATAGACAATGCTTTCACTTTCTGCCAAGTAAATACAGTCAACTTACCAAGCTATTGGCAGGATTTACAGAATGTCCTATCCCCTGAAAAAGCACAGGAGCCTGCAGCAGTTCAAAACGAAAACTTAACAGATCAAGCAACTGTTATATGACAAATACATTCTCGAATGATAAATTTCAATTCCATTGTAGAACAAGCAAAATACCAACTTGCCTCGATTCTCTTGCTTCCCAAAATCACATCAGACTTAATAAAATCATCACTGGCAATCAGTGTATGATCTCCATCAGTGCTCGAAACCGCGTAGCTGGTGTGATCAATAACCATAGCAGCAGCATCCTGCATTAATTAGTAACCAACATAAGTACACAATAACAGCCCACAAAATCAAACACTTGAAGCTCACCTCATCAAAATCAACACCGCACTCAGTGGAAATCTCCCGAATCAAATCAGACGCGTTCGAATCAGCGGCCACAATCAAATCATGACCCGAATCAACGAAATCCACAATCGAAGCCACGTCGATAGACCCTCCAAAACCTAAACCCACATATAAAAATCCCGTCAATCACATCTAAAAAACACTGACTTTCTCGATCACTGAAATTGAAATCCAACGTACGTTCGACGGATGGGCAGAAGAGGACGAGGGCGTCGTACAAGTACTGGCCGTAGCGCTGGAGCCCAATGTTGGGGTCCTCGGCGAGCTTGAAGTCGAGCTGGAAGCCGCGGGACTTGAGCGAGCCGAAGAAGAGAGAATGGGACGACTTAACGGCGAAGTCGTCGAGGAGGACCAGGACTCGACGGTCGGTCGGCGACTCCGGAGAGAACGAGACGCCGAGCAACGGAAGCAGGGAGATTGTTAGGGCTATGTACAGTGAGAAATTCTTCATTTTTAGACTAATTTTTTTGGTTTATGATTTTAGGGTTTTGGAGTGGAAATCTTTTATCTGGGTTTGTTGATGGTACGTTTTTTGTTGACTCCGTGGAAGTGGTGAGTGGTACTGATAAATGCATACGGGTACGGGCCAATTGTCTTATCGGGTTTTGTGTTGGGTTTGATTTCAGCTTAAATACAAAAGGGCAACATTCAAAATTAATGTAAACTAAGAATGGGTTATCCTTTTTAGATTTAAAAGTAATTGTTATCTATGAAAATATAGGTAATATAATTTAATGGAAATATTGATACCGGCGAAAGTTAACGTAAAATTTTATAAAAATTATAAAAATTTAGCTAAAATTATAAATTTTTTTAACGAAACTTTATAAGAGGTTAAAATAATCGATATTCCAACAAAAAGCCATATATATATTTGTTGAATATATATTATTTAATAACTATAAGGTATAAATATGAATATAATACATATATGGGATATATAAAAATTAAAAATATTAAAATTAAACTTTATTTCTAATAATAAAGGTTCGTTGGAACACAGAATACAGTTTACAAAAATAAGGCCCGAGTTTGGTTGGGAGGGAGGCTAAGCGGAGCAACATTGTCTCCAAGGTCTCTTCCTTTGTTCCACTAGTTCAACAAAAACAAGCAGGTTCAATTATTACAGGTAATTCCCTTACACTTGCTTTGCTTTCTTTTCCTTTACGAATGCTTCTTGTCTGAGCATAACTGAAAATAAGTTGGATTGATGATGAAGCTAGTAAGATATCTAGAACTGACGTGTGTTATTCATTTAGCGGGGGCTTTTTATATTCACTCGGCTTTTGAAACTATAATCTGCAAGTTATGCAATGCTCGTAATCCAGGTGGAGAACCTGTATAGAATATATTGTCGAGACAATAATGTTAGTTGTCATATGATTGAATGACTATATTTTTTGTGACTACTCTGCTTGTTTTTCAAATTAATTCCCTCTGTTTCTCGTTGCAAGCATTTTTTGAGATAATAATATGGCTTTCAATTTGTCTAAGTACTTTTGCATTGTGGCATTGTAAAACTGCTCCCTTTTTTAGTAGTTCGACCGGTGAGTATTTTGGATTTACCTTGTCGGAAAGCCCTTTAACTAAGGGGGAGCATGATATGAAACAGTCTACAAGAAGAGAATGAGTCCCGTACCGATGTAAAAGAATGATAAATAAAGCATGAGAAAGTGACCAAAAAAATCACACAGTGCTGAAAGTGGCTCTATGGCAGAGGTGAGGTTTGAGCTAAATTGGTTGCTCTTGTGTTCAGGGTTTGATACATGTTCTCAAAAAAGTATGAAATGGTTTTGTTGCTGGACTGGCGGTGCTACTACTACTGCTGCTTTAGATGACAAGGTTTTTCTGTTCACCTATGGTTTGGAGCTGGTAATCTCACTTGTATGTTGAGTAATAATAATTGCCATAAAAAGAACAAATGTTTTGACCCCAGTAAATTTTTTGTTTTGCTTGTAAAAGTATTTGCTGAGATTGAGTTCTGAAACATATATTTTTCTTGATTTGTTGGTTTTGAAGCAGTCTCACTTGTTTGCTAAGACTAGTAATTGCCTGAAAAAAGAAAAATAGATGTTGAAGATTGCTTATTACATTATTGGCTTACTGGGATTATATATTGGCTCAGTTCTTGTGAAACTCTTTTGAGCTATATTTGCAGAATATGCTTGAAATTTGAAAGAGGCTTTTGTGACATTATCCTTGGAGACAAATACAGTCTAACAACTGTTTTTCCTACAGATGAGTAATGAAATGTGTTTAATTGATGAGTGTAAGGGTGACTATTTTTTTTAATTCACATCTAGAGAAGTTTTTGATGTGTTCAGATGATTATTGTTGTTTATTTGCTCTTTTTTCAATTTTTTATACAAATATGTTAGATAATTACAGGATTTTGTTTTTGAGTTTTAAAAAATCCGTCACTAAGCATAGCCTTCATGCTTCTTTATAACTTTCAGTTTCTACTTGCAAACTGCATTTAATATTAAATTTGGTGGTCTAATTTTGCAATTATTTATCACAGTATGACAAATTGAGATACTCTTGGAAAGTATTTTGAAGATGTGAGCCATTTGTCTGGTTTACTTATTCTGTGAATATGAAACCATTCTGTCGAACTTGTGTCTCCACGGAGAAGGAAGAAATTCGTTTTGTTGGTTTGCTGAGTACATCAGTATTCAGTTGTGCTTTTAAAAACATGATAAAATTTGAGTTTAACTTGTCAGGAGGCCCTTTAATTAAATGAGAGAATAATATTTAAGTAATTGTTTTATGTTGGAATTTGAAACAAATGTTCAATTAGTTTCTTGTTTGCATGTGTGTGGCGTTAGATTTTTGGCGAAGCAGACTTGCATTTGTGTTTGGTCAATTGGAAGAGTTGGAATTGCTTATTACATCATTGAACCGATTTTTTTCAGGGTTGCGGTAACAACCTTACAACTGTTTTTTCTGAATTTGAGTGATGTAATGTGTTTTATTTATGAGTGCAAGAATGATTATTTCTTTTAGTTCGCATCTGGTGAAGTTTTTGATGCTGTTAGGTGATTATTATCGCTTGCTAATTTTTCAACTTTTTATACACATATGTCGGATACTAGGAGGATCTCGTTTGTGAGTTATGAAAAATCTGTCACTATGCACGAAACGTAGACTTCATCCTTCTTTATTTTATTTGCAAATTATATTGATATTTTAATTTGGTGGTCTAATTTTGTAAATATTTATCGTAGTATGACAATGAGAGATATTATTGGAAGTTTTTGAACATGAGAGCCGTTTTCTGGTTTGTTTATTTTGTGGTGATTTTTTGTCAGCTTTGAAATTTGTTCCCAATTCTCTGATTTCTCATTGATTACAGTATTTCAGATATAATTTGGGTATCTATTTGTGTAACTTGTATTGTTGTCTAACATTGTAAAATTTAAGAATTACTTAAGCAAGCATGTAAAAATCCCATCAATCACATCTAAAAAAACCCAAACTTCCTCGTAAATCAACGAAAGGGCAGAGGAGGACGAGAGCGTTGTATGAGTACTGGCCGTAGCGCTAGAGGGCAATGTTGGGGTTGTTGGCGAGCTTGAAGTTGAGCTGGAAGCCACGGGACTTTAGGGAACCGAATAAGAGAGAATGGGACGACTTGACGGTGAAGTCATCGAGGAGGACCGGGACTCGACTATCGATCGAGGTCTGTGGAGAGAATGAGACGGCCAGCAATGGAAGCAGGGAGACTGTTAGGGCTTTGTACAGTGACAAATTCTTCATTTTTAGACTAATTTTTTGGTTTTTGATTTTAGGGTTTTGGAGTGGAATTGTTTATCTGAGTTTTTTCTTTTTTTTCTTTGAAATTATTATTTGGTCATCTAGGTTTGTTGATGGTCTGTTGTTTGTAGTGGAAGTGGGTGCAAGTTCTGATCAATTGGGTTATCAGGTTTGAGTTGGGTTTGATTTCGAGTTAAATATAAAAGGGAAAAATTCAAAATTAATGTACAATAAAAATGGATAATCATTTTTACATTCAAATGTAGTCATTATCGGTAAAAATATTGGTATGGAAATATCGATATTGACGGAAATTGACGTAAATTTTTACATAAAGTATAAAAATATATCTAAAAACATAAATTTTGTTAATGAAATAATCAATACTCTAACAAAAAACCACATTTTTTTTTGTAAAATATATATTGTTCAATAACTACATGGCATATATATGAGTATAATACATATGTGAGATATATAAAAATTAAAAATACTCAAATTTAAGTTTATATAATACATATATGAGTATAATACTCAAATTTAACTTTAGATAATAATTTGTATCGTACAAGTTATATAAATTTTTAAAATCAAAATGAATCATTTTCAATTAAAATTTAGACATAGAGACTTATATAGACGTTTACGCATTTTCAAAAGCTGGTATTAGTTCTACGTGTCCCCTAGACGGATAGATAAATACATTAATGTCATTCTAGACGTAGAAGAAGAAATTAGAAACATTCAACTGAGGATAGAAGTTATGACAATGTGAGATACTTTCGGTACTCGATTTTTAAGATGAGAGTCTTTTGTCTAGTTTGTTTATTCTGGGGTTGAGTAATGAATGCTCAGGCTTTGAACATTGTGCCAAATATCCTTAATTACTCGTTGCTTGGAGTATTAGAGATATAATTTGGGGTATCCATTTAGGCAAATTGTATTGCAGTCTGGCATTGTAAAATTACTTTCTTTTGAACTTCTTAACAGAGATTTTGACCCAATATTTTTGGTTTTGCTTAAAAAAAAGTTTGCTGAAATTAAGTTTTGAAACAAATTTTTTCTTTATTTGTTTGTTTTGAAATACTTTCACTTGTTTGTTCAGAATATGCTTAAGATTTGAATGAGGCTCTTGTAATATTTTATCTTTAAACAAGGAAAATACAACTTAACAATTGTTTTTTCTGGATTTGAGTAATGAAATATGCTTAATTGATGAGTATAAGAATGACTATTTCTTTTAATTTACATCTCGTAAAGTTTTTGATGTTTTTTTTTTTATGAATAAAGTAAAGTTTTTGATGTTGTTAATCAATTATTTTGCTTACTGTTTTTTTTTTTACTTTCTAAACACAGTTGTCAAATGTTTTTGACTCTTTGTTATGTGTGGTCCCCATCTCCATGTTCCATTCCTTTTTTTCCATTTTGTTACTGTTTTTTTTTTTTTTTTTTTCACTTCTATTCACATTTTACACATATTTAACTCTTATTTTATATATATAGATATGACATAATTCTATTTTTTCCTTATAATTTGATATAATCATTAATTATTTTTATATAGTTTCGAAGAATCTCATTTTATTCTTTGCAATTATTACAATTATTAAAATAATGGAAATGACCAAAATATTTTTATAGTTTTATCCTTCCTTCCATATTAATGGTCAGATCCAATTTTAGACAAAAAGTAGCATTATTAAAATATTTTATTTGGTTTAAATATATTTTTACATAATCAAAGTTGAGATATAATTGTCGTATATTAACATTAATGAGGACATTTGGTTATTTAATAGATTCATTAACTTTCACAACAAATTATTTCATGGTTTTTTCTTTCTGCAATAAAAAAATAATTGATGCGACCATTTGAGATGGAGATGTGCATGGATAGAGATGGATAAAGGCAGGGTTGACTAGTTTGGCAAATGGAAGATGAAGGCGAAAGCAATGATGGAAGCGGTTGAAGATGAAAGTGAAAAAATTGATAGAAGATAAAGATGCAAATTATGGATTATAGATTTTTTCAAATCAATATGGGTTCGATTGAAACCTAAATTTTATTTTCTTCGAATTTGGGTTCAATCAAACCCAAAACATCATCAAATCTAAGTTCAATCGAACCTAGACTTGTCCTATCATCAGCAACTTTCGGTTCGATCGAATGTAGATTTTATTACATCAACCAAGCCAGTTAAACACATAATGAAGCCAACTCAAACACATAAACAAGCCCTTCATTAACCACTCAAACACAAAACCAAACTGAGAACATCTTGTTTTAGTTATGGGTTTGATCGAACCTTAGAACATATCGTCATGTTAAGACATGTTATGGGTTTAATTAAACCCAGATCTTTAATATCTGGATTCGATCGAACCTAAATTTAATGATATTTGAATCAAATCTTTAAAGATTTGGGTTTATCTATCATAACTTCAAACTCTTACTGGTAGAGATCCAATTTGGATATCCACTGTTGATGGGGTCCATTAATGATGGAGATTCAATATGGATCTCTATAAGAAGTAATTCTTTTTTTTTTTTGTTTAATTTCCAAAATTTGTTTTATAAAGTAAAAAAGAAAAAAAAAGTTTTTAGTTATATTTATATAACTATTTTAATTTATAAAAGGATGGTGTGCAACTCATCATTGGTGTAAAGTTGTTTTAAACTTTTTATATTAAATTTTATTTGACATGTGTTAGATTTCCATTGGTGAATGAATTAGGACAAAATGTTAATTTTAGAATTAACAAATAAGGATAGGTAAAATGAACTTTTCATATCCATGTATTAAAATACATTGAGCACACAAATTTAATTATTAAAATTTTTGGTTCCTTAAAAATAATTATTAAAACTTTTGATACTCATCTATTCACTTGATATTATGTATGGTTGGCCCATTTTAAATTTTTGGCCGTGCTTTTAAAAACATGTTGAAATTTGAGTTTAACTTGTCAGGAGACCTTTTAACTAAATGGGAGAATAATATTAAGCAGTCAACAAAAAAAGAATGTTCTATTAATATTTTTATTCTCTTAGTAATTGTTTTATGTTGGAGTTTGAAACAAATTTTTGATTAATTTCTTGGTTACACATGTATGGTGTTAGATTTTTGGTAAAGTGAACTTGAATTTGTGTTTGGTCAATTTATATATAAATTTTATAATTCTATTTATGAATATAAATATAATTCTTAATAAATATTCTTCACAAACATAAATAAGTAATACTTAAATTATTCTGAAACTTTTCATATAATAAACTTAAGCTGAAAAATAATAAATTTTGATTGAAATTTCAAATACGTGAACACATATATGTATACAATTAAGCTCTAATTTCAGACATATAATGACTTAGTAAATAAATCTACAAGATTATTTGTAAAATGTATTTGCTTGACATCAATTTGTCGACTTTCTTGGAGTTCATGAGTATAAAAGAATTTTGGTGATATATGTTTCGTTCTGTCTCCTTTGATGTATCCTCTTTTAATTAGTTCAATACAAGTAACATTATCTTCATATATTACTATTGGTAAATTTGTAACTGGAAGCAATTTACAAGTGTTTTGGATATGATGAATAACAGACTTCAACCATACACACTCTTTACTTGCTTCATGAAGTACAAATATCTCAGAATTATTGGATGATATGATGATAAGAGTTTGTTTGGTAGAACGTCATGCTATGTCATTATATGTGAAAACATATTTAATTTGTGAACGTGATTTATAAGGATCAGAGAGATAACCAGCAACAACATAACCAATAAGATTAGAACCATTTGTTGATCTTGAATAGAATAAACTCGAGTCTGTAGTTCCTCGAAAATATCGAAAAATATGTTTGATTTCATTCCAATGTCTTCAGGTTGGTGCAAAACTAACTATTGCCAAAAGATTTATCGAAAATGCAATATCTGATCTTGTGCATTGTGCCAAGTATAATAAGGCACCAATGACATTAAAATACGGTACTTCTGGACCAAATATCTTTTCACCATTATCTTTCGGTCAAAAAAAATCTTTCTTTCTGTCCAAAGACCGGACAACCATAGGAGTACTTAAGAGATGAATCTTATCCATGTTGAATCTTTTTAGAATTTTTTCAACATAAGCTAATTGATGGACTAGCATTCTCTCTTATTTATGCTCAATCTCCAGGCCGAGACAATATTTTGTTTTCCCCAAGTTTTTCATTTCAAATTATCGTTTTAAATATTCAGCAGTTTGTAAAAGCTCTTCAGGAGTTCCAAGTAAATTCATATCATCGACATATACTGCTATAATTATAAATCTAGATTCTGATTTATTTATGAATACACATGGACATATAGGATCATTTATATATCATTCTTTTATAAGGTATCCACATGTCGTTACTACATCCATAAGGAACATTTCAAGTCTTTTGGAGACTCCCAAACTAATTAAAAATTAAAACATAATTGTATCAATTATAGGTGAATACATTTTATCATAATCAATACTAGGTTTTTACGAGAAACTCTGTGCTATGAGTTGTGCTTTATGTCTCACGACTTCATTTTCCTCATTATGTTTTCAAACAAATAACCATTTATATCCAACGAGTTTGACATCTTCAGACGTCTGGACTATTAATCCAAATACTTTACATTTGGCTAATGAAGTTAATTTTGCTTGAATTGCTTCTTTCCACTTAGGCCAATTATGCTTCTGTCGACATTCATAGATACTGTGTGGTTTATGATCATCATTTATTATCTCAGTAGCTATTGCAAATGCAAACAAATTGTCAATGCTTATTTTATCACGACTCCACAATTCTCTTATATAATTTATACAAATTTCTATATTTTTAAGATTTTGTATCTCTTCAAGATATTATACCTCTTCTAGGTTGCCAGCCTCTGCAAGGGCTATTAACTCTTTTTGAGTTAATATTTTAGAGAATGTGGTATTTTTCATGACTCGAGCATTATTTTCTATAGGATCTTGTCGTTTGCTTTCCGTTTTAAGAAATTGTATCCGTTGAATCAATTGGTCTACCACATTTTTGGCATGCAACAGATGATTCATTTACTGCTATTCGATTAGATTGTTCATCAGGAACAATCACCTTGACTGGTGTGTTAGCAGCTGGTGTATAAGATTTTGTTACTTTATATGTATCTGTAAACGCATCAAGTAATTGATTAGCAATCATCTGAAGATGAATTATCCTTCGTATTTCATTTTCACTTTGAACTATACGAGGATCTAAATGAGCCAATTTTGTAAAATTCAAAAAAAAATTACCATTTTCTTCAGGAAGAAATTTTTTTTTTAGTACTTCTCTCCAGGAGAAGTTTTTTCTTTTCTTAATGGTGGAAAAATTGTCTCATCAAAGTGACAATTCGTAAATCATACAGTAAAAAGATCTCCTATCATCGGTTCAAGAATTGAATTATTGAAGGTAAATTATAACCCACATAAATCCCTAAATGACGTTGTTGTGGAGGTGCAATAGGGATTTGCATATCATAACCAAATATAC
This sequence comes from Dimocarpus longan, assembly GCA_022984855.1. Classification (NCBI taxonomy): domain Eukaryota; kingdom Viridiplantae; phylum Streptophyta; class Magnoliopsida; order Sapindales; family Sapindaceae; genus Dimocarpus; species Dimocarpus longan. Next base: position 27,082,847 of record CM041020.1, read on the forward strand.
ATAAATGATAAATATTTTATTCATGATCAAATATAATTTGTAATGAATAATACTGATAAGATGTGATGGGTCTAAGATGAAATAAAGTTGCTGCATGTAGCACAACATAACCCTAGGCAGAAATAGATAATTGCGATGTAACAATAAAATTCATGAAATTACCTGAATATGCTTAATAAATGATTCTACCAAGCCATTCTATGTGTGCACATGTGGAACTGGATGTTCAACATCTATTCCAATTGATGTAAACATTCATCAAACACTTTTTATGTAAATTCACCAGCATTGTCCATACGTAGGGGTGGCAAAAAGGGTTGACGTGTCGGATTGAGTCGAATTCGATTCGATTCGTTTATGGATTCGACCAATTTGACACGAATTCGTTTAAGAAACGGGTCAGCATTTTTTAATTCAACACGAATTCGTTTATAAACGAATAACACGACACGACACGATTAATTCGTTTATCACTTGAATAGGATCCACACTCATTATGATAGACCCCGAACCTGATTTTCCATTATATTCTATGTACCTGAGTAGTATAGGGAATATTGATCCAGAAATAGGGCCAAAGAATGATTTAAGACCCGATTAGGGTATAGAAAATTTTTAGAGTTGTTTCGATGAAAAACGAAAACTTTCTGTGAATAGTATTTTCGAACGGAAATATTTTTGGATGAATAGTAATTTTTGAAAAAGAATCCTAAGAATCAAAAATGTCCGAAATAGGTCATAGACCTTGAGGGAACTAAAACGAAATGAAACGGAATTCGTTTGATTTAGTTTCAGGAGATCCAAAAGATTCCAGTTAAATTGCACTATTTTTCGAATATTGAATTTTCATGACCTAAACTCTATTCAAAAATTTCTCGAAGCATAGGATTGAGAGGTAAGGGACTCAATTAGAGTATTTCATGGTCAATTTGAAGTTTAGATAACCGTGAAATATTTTCAGAATATTTTTCGGATTGAATAATATATTAAATTGTGTTTAGATTACATTTTCACCTAGATTTATTATTTTATGGTACTAGAAATATTCAAATTGAATTACGGTCGAATCATAGGCCTCCAGTAGTGTTATTTGAAGTTTATTATATTTTCGTATCGTAAGTCGGATATTGTTTGACTGACCCCGGTATGATTATAAAGTCATTAGGCGTGAATTACGTGTTAATCAACTGAGGTGAGCTCACGGAATTCAACCAATAAGAAATGAGATAAGTGTAAAAAGTAGTGGTTATGGATATACCACGTGTCATACATGGATTGGTTGGAAAAATAAGTGGATTAGAATGTGCCAAGTGGACCAATAGAATTGATTTTGGGGCACTAGTATAATTAGTAAAAGTTTAAGGTTATAAAATGAGATTTTCTTGAGGGATCTTTTAGTAATTGAGCATTAAAATATATATAATTGAGTTTTGTCTCATTTAAGACAATATTGGCGTGAAATTAAAAGGGAAAAGGGAGAGAGAAAAGAGAGAGAGTCGGGCAGAGAGTGAGAGCCGAGAGAAAAGAGAGAAAAAAAAAAGAAAAAAAAAAGAGAGAGAGAGAGAAGAGGAAAAAGATCCGATTCGAGTTTCGCCGTGGTTTCTTCACGGAAGTTGTTCCTCGTCATCCTCTCTAGCTAACCTAACAAATTTGAAGCAAAACGGTTGCTTATTTGGTGAGTTATCTTAGTTTTAAGCGTGATGCTTTGTATGAAATCCATTTTTTTTCTTTCGTTTATTTTTGAATCGGAGATTAAGGATGATAAGATAGATATGTAAGGATGATTTTGGTATAATTTTGGAGTGATTTAATGGAAGAAAAATAGATAAAACGAGAGAGTGAAGTTGTAGAGAAAAATGGGTTTTTATGGAATTTGATCTTCTTTTTGAATCTAAGGCATTAGATTTATGTTTTAGAGGTTAAGGAATAATCTTTTGAAGTTAGATTTCGAAAACGGAAAGTTTGGGATCGATTTCGAAGCTAAACGGATGAGTTGAAGGGCGGTTTCCGAAACCCTTCGAAACGAGTTCGTTTAGCGTTTGAAACGGTTTATTTAATCATAGTTGGGTGTTAGAACACTAAAGGATTGATTTTTAAAGTTGTCGAAAATCCGGAGCGAAAAGTGATTTTCGTTAGTAAGCGAATCCGGTTGATTTTCGTTCTGAGTTTTCGTCGATGAAATTAAGTATACTGAGGTATTCCTAAGAAAAAATAAGTAAGATTCATGTAGAGAAAACGGATTTCGAAAACCTCGGTTGAATGAAAATTGAGATCCGAAAGTTTAGACGTTAAAGGATATATATAGAGATAATTAGATTTTTATTGATTTTAAATGTTATTTGAATAAGTTAAGTGACCCTAAATGGATATTTGATGTTTTAGGGTAAAAGCGGAAACTTCCGGAGGCATACGGAGGAGGCTCGGATTTTATCCGAGGACGTGTTGTGAGTGGAACTACAAGTTTCTATTTATATCGTTTTAAAGTTTATTTTTTTAAAGTTAAAAGAATTTATTATAAATAGTTATTTATTTATTAATTGAATTTATATTTTAATTCTAGCATAAAGATTTTAGTTTATTATTTCTGTATATGAGAATGTGCTAGAATTAAATATTTTAGGCTTATTGCCTTAAGATTTAGAATATTTTAGTGTATTAAGAAAAAGAAATTTTAATAGCCTATGGTTTACCCTAGCCCCAGTTTAGTACCCGGCCGAATGCCCTATACATGATACGATAGATGAGAGGAAGTCAGTCAATGAGATTTGAGTCTAGTCGACTCATGTGTGAGCGAGATATGAGCGATCCGTATGCACGTATAGGGCAGTATAGTCGGTCCGCAGCGTGGGACCACTTTCGACCACTACACATGGTAGATCCCCACTCCTAGTGGTTAGTTAGATTTTATATACTATCACGCCAGGAGTAGATGTTCCCTGGGTTACCATTTAGGCAAGCATCAGAAAAGATTTTAAGAAAAGATTTCAGAAAATTTTAAAAAGAAATTTAGAACGAGATGCAAAAGCAGTTTGAAATAAATTTTAGAAAGTATTTTTCTAAAATACTTTAGTTTTATTAAACTGTTTTTGGGAGAAATTTAAGTGTAGACATGAGTTTTAGTTTAAAAGTTACTACCACTCACTGAGTATAAACTCATGTTTTTCTTTAAATGTTTTTCTTAAAAAATTCTCCCACAAGTGCAGGAATTAGTCGTCCAGCCGACGAAGTTCAGTCAGGCATGCAAGCGGACGTATAGGACGACACCTACTACATGTATATATTTTGTTATTTTGATCATGTATATATATGTTGATGTGCATAGTTGTAAATATTTTGAAGAAATAATGGATTCATTAGTTAAAATGTTTTATTACGTTTTATGAAATCCAGTTTTCAAATTTTATTGATTTGTTTGTGATTGTTTGTGAGAAAGGAGCCGGAGGCTCTAGAAGTTGAGAAATGGATTTCATAGAAGTGTTTTTATAAATTGTATTTGAAACTTGCAGGGTGGCATAGTTTAGAAAACAGACGGCATGCTGCCAAAATTTTTATTAAAAAAAAAAAAAAGCGAAAAATTTTTATCAATGTCACCTTGTAAAGGAAGTTAAAATCTCTAGTTAATTGATTTTCGGTGCCTTGACGGGGTTCCTTCGGGCTGAGTATAGGGTTCGTGGGAATTCTTTTGGGGTACTACGGGGTCTTTCTCGGGTCCAGAGGAGGGATTCGGGAAGGGTCCCGTCACATTAACCCACCGACCCATTAATTCGTTTAACTCGATTAATTCGTTTATCGTTTAACCCATCTAATTCTTTAACCCATCTAATTCGTTTATCCATTCATTTATCCACAAAAATAAACACGAATTCGTTTAACTTGTAAGCACGAATTCGTTTACCCATTCATTAAACCACAAAACTAAACACAAAACAATAGATTCAAACGTATAAATCTCAAACAAAAAATGACAAACAGATCAATATATCCAAACAAATAAATCTCAAACAAAATATGACACACAAATCAATATATCCAAACAAATAAATCTCAAACAAAAAATGATCACAACACATTAGAACCAAATAAATAAATTTCAAAGTTTCTGGTGGTGGATTTGGTGGTGTAGATGGTAGATCTAGTTGTGGAGATGGTGGTAGAGCCGTGGAGAAGGGGCGAAGACTGTAAGGGGGAAGGGACGGCCACCGTGATCGTGAATGAGGGGGGCTACGACCGTGACCGTGATCGTGAATGTGAAGGAGGGGATTATGACCGTGACTGTGACCGTGAAGGAGAAGACGACGCGACCGTGATAGTGAGGGAAGAGCGACCGCGACCGTGATAGTGAGGGAAGAGCGACCGCGACCGTGACAGTGAAAGAGAAGCGACCGCGACCGTGACAGTGAAGGAGGAGCGACCGCGACCGTGACAGTGAAGGAGGAGCGACCGTGACAGTGAAGGAGGAGCGACCGTGAGGAAGGACGCGAGGTGACCGTGAGGGAAGAGGAGGCGTGACCGTGAGGGAAAAAGGGAACATGGCCGGCGACCGTGAAGAGAATGGGCGACGCCGGCGACGGTGAGGAAGAAGAGGTATTGACGTGAGGCGGTGAGGGAGACTGGGAGAATGTGTGGTCTGGTGTGGGTGGCTGAGTTAAGGGTTTGAGCTAAGTGGGTATATATATATATGCGCATAATTACATTTTAATCCCTATAATATATTAATATTATAATTTAATTGTGTCAACCCGTGATTCGTTTAAACAAATCCGATTCGATTCGTTTAATAAACGGGTTAAGCGGATTGACACGATTACGACACGAATTCGTTTAACTTAAACCCATACCCATTTATTTTTCGCGAATTCGTGTCGACCTATCGTGTCGTAACCCATATTGCCAACCCTATCCATATGTATAGATTTGATTGGATAATCTGAAAAATGTGCTTAAAGTTTGATAATTTGTGTCAATAATCAAGAAAAAGCAGTATTACAGGTAGACAATAAACAAACATGTGATCATCGTACAGATCCATCAATCAACACCATAAAGTATCTAAATGTTCTACTCATTGGGTGCATAAGCCCATATATGTCTCATTGTATTTTTTGTAAGAAATATGAAGATTCTAAATCAACCTTCAAATTTGATGGTCTAGTAATCAGTTTTCCTTGTGAACAAACAATACATTTATTTTCATTAGATGATAGAATCTTTTCGTTCTTTAATGGGTGTCCATGAGAATTTTCAACTATCATGCGTATGATTATAGATCTTGGGTGACCCAAACGATCAAGCCAAAGTGAAAATAACTTTGAATCTGTGAACTTTTGGTTCACAACCACATAGGTTTCAAATGACTTTTATATGCACATAATATAAGTCGGATGAATAAGTATTGAGTTTTTCTAAAACAAAACTTCTAGCCTGAAATATTTAATGTAATATAAAGATATTCTCTATCGTTCTCATTGGTAGTTTTAATATGATATCCATTACTATGAATATCTTTAAAACTAAGCAAACTTCTTTTAGATTTGTTTGAATATAAAACAACATTTATGCTTAACTTTGTACCGTTTGTTAAAGATAATTATAGCTCTTCCAGAGTTTTCAATAAGGTTTGCAAGACCAAATATAGTATTTACCTTGGCTTTGTACAAGATTATATCCACAAAATATTTTTTATTTTGAAAAATACTATGTATAGTTCCACTATCAACGAGACATATATCTCCAACTTCTATATTGAAATTAGATTGTTCATCCATATTCCTTTTGTAAAAAGAAGAAAAATAAATAAATGACAATAATAATAACTTTATTGATATTCTAAATAACAATGATAAATGCAAATGTAATCCTAACAAAGCAATAAATGATTAATTTCTTAAATTCTAAAATTAAAATAATATTGAAAACATGACAAACAGTTTTAAAATTTTAATTGGCATGGACATGCCCATCACCAATAAAATGATCAATCTTTCCATCTGAATGTTAAAAAAAAAGCCAGAGATAACAAGATGAGTAATGTCCACAGAGTTAAAGTCATCTGCAAAATTTACCTCAACTTTTTTCCTTTTTCTTTCATGGATGTTTGATAAAAATCAACCAAATGCATAGATGTACAACAAGTACGTGATCAATGTTCTGTCATGCCACATCTATGACAAGTATTATCAACATTTTTAATATATTTGCTGCCTTTATCATGTTTGGCTTCAACATTCCACCTCTGAGGTATGTTTTTCTGATTTTGCTGACTTGAAGATTTTTTACTACCCCGATCATGAGAATTGCAACCATATCCACGCCAGCCAAGAGAATTGCAACCATATTCATACCCACGCTGACGTCCATGTCTTTAACATGATCCATGTTCTCTTTTTGAGCTAGTATTTGCTTCTGGCAATGCTGAGGAACCAATTGGGCGTAGATCATGATTTTTCAATAGCAGTTCATTATTTTGTTTTGCAACTAAAAGATATGATATTAGCTCAGAATATTTTGTGAATCGACACTTTTGATATTGCTGCTATAGGAGCACATTCGAGGTATGAAATATAGAGAAAGTTTTCTCTAATAAATCTACATCGGTTAATTTTTCACCACATAACTCAAGTTCTAAAGTGGTGTAAAAAAGAGCAGTATTATAGTCAGCAACAAACTTATAATCTTGTAGTCTTAGATGGTGCTAATTGTATCGAGCTCTGGAGAGAACAACAGTCTTTAGATGATCATATCGATCTTTTTAATTTTTCCATAAAGTCAACGGACAAATGGCAGCAGACAAAAATTATCGTCGTAGCCTTATCTCGTACTGTTACCGTATTGTTCTCTTTAATTGCATCAGCCAAATTGTTTGATTGTAACTTTAGCTCAATATTAAGAATCCATGATTGATAATTTTTTTTTTCAGTAATGTCAAGCACATTGAATTCAGGTTTGGTGGAGTTCGACATCTCCAAAATGTAAAAAAAATAAAACAATATATTATTAATATTGCTGTGAACAATGATAGAAATAATATAGATAAAATTTAATATTAATTTCATAGTTCATATAAATCTCAACATGATGTTAGAAATATATATATATATATATATATATGAGGTCATAGCCATAAATTGAACAAACAAATGTCAAAGATCATAATGATGATGATAATAATAATGATAATTTCATTTGTGTATGATATGAAAAAAGACAAATAACAATTGAAATATTGCACATCAATTATGGTAATTTCTAAGAAAGTAAGATTATTAAATCAATCCATATTTTATTGGCAGACAATACTTAATGAATGAGATTAAAATATCAAGTATTTAATTTTTTTTTAGACATATATATAAACACACATGCTACAATATACTAGTTAAATCATAAAATTGAGAGTAAAGAATTTATAATTACAATCGATTTTAACATTTAGAACTTCTGGTTCTAAACAATTGAGATGGTTTTTGATGATTATGAAAAGTTTAGAACTTCTAGTTCTAAATATTTTAGGAATTTAGAAATTAGATTCTAAAAATTACATGCATTCATACCATAATTAATAGAAATATAAGAAAAATTAAATAAAAGCAAGAACAATAATACCACTTCTCAAATAATACACTGTAGTAATAAAATTACTTGAATCAAATAGTAGGAAGTAAATCATATAAATGAATCTCATATACTTTATTATTTGAATCAGATAGTAGAGAATAGATCATTTGAATGAATTCTCTCATGTTAGATTCATATTAATAATGTGTTGTGAAATAAATTATAAAAACAATAGATTTCGAATACTAACCACAATAATAAAGGAAGAGAGAAACAAAAGAAAAATGATATAAAATTCAATTGATGTGTATCTTTAAAAGGTTACAATATAGACCTATTTATAGATAAATTGAAGAATCATTTGTATAATAAAATAATAACAAATAAGGTAAAAAATATTATCAAAAAGAAAATGGTGTTAAGGTCATATATTTATAACTTTTGACATCAAAAACCAATTAATCAAGTTCTTCAAAGCCCAATGCTGCAATGGTGATCAAATCAGTACCAAAAACTAATGGAAAGCAAAGAAAAGAGGCAGAGAGGAAGAAGTTTGAGACAAGGTTTTACGTGATTTGGCCTTAAAAGTGACCTACGTCCGCGACACCGACTCCAATAAAGAGAGACAATCACTGTTATTATGTTTCTGATTTGAGTTACAGCGAGAGAGAGAGACCAACTCCTTTACAATGATTTTGTTTCAATTTATAGAGAGGGGGAGGTGCTACAGTTGAATACAATAAGAAATAATTGATTACATTTTCTGAGATTGACATGTCCACGTTTGTCAAAGTTTTCTACTAAAGCATGGGTTTCTGACACTAACTCATGCTTAGTGGTTGAGTAAATCACGCTGCCACTAATCTAGAAAGACTTAGTGAGCACATCATATTACTCCATGAGCTGGCTCTGTTTTGGGCGAGCTCGAGCTCGCTAGGTAGCTTTGCTCGTAGTTAGCGACCTACTCTCAACAAATTGGGCTGAAGGCTCTTATGTCGGTGAGCTGGTCGCTGGAGCGTACAACAATGGATTGCTCCTATGTACATGAGCTGTTTGTCCAGTGTTCTGAGGGTCTCTTCCACCAGTTGAGGCTTGACAGGCTAGGCCCTTATCTGTTGGATCAGTCCACTAGATCATTTTATTGGGCCTTTAGGCTATCACCAGTCCATTTAATGTAGTCCAAAAATACATATAGTAATAACAAAGTAAAATATATACCAAAATTGATTCTTGCCTAGGCAATAATTGAAAATCTACCATCATAGGTGGGTTTCATTTCCTACCTACCAGGAAATGGAAGTAGGGCTCACGTGGGCTCAAGAAAAGAAATTTCTCTCCTCTTTCCAAGTCCCGGTGTAGAATTGAATGGATTCAAAATTTTTGAAATCTCATCTCATCCACCAGGTCTTACTTAACAAATGCGGCAGTGAAGATCCAAGTCAAAATTTTCCACTAAGTAGGTGGAATTAATTTAAGAGCAGCATTGCAGTTTCTTAGAAGGTTCATTGCAATTGTCAAGCAACACTATGTTTTGTCTTTTTGTCTTTAATCTCTTGCTGAGAAGATTCTATGTCTCTGGTATTTAAAGTTGTTTATTGATTGACTTATTATTTAAGTCTCTGGTATTTAATTGGTGTGGTATTGATAGGTATCTTATTTTATAAAGAAAAAAAATATCTTCTATTTCTAATAATTGTCCATGAAATTATGTTTGTAATTACACGGGATCTGCTGTCTAACTCCTCACAGCTGTAAAGCAATATAGGGGATTAATTTGTATATTTGCACAAGATTATTCGGAGCCCCTTTTGGTTTTTCTTTGTTTTCTTTTGACTATCGATCACAATGACTATCTACTTTCTTTGTGCTTTTGCAATAATCAAAGCACTTTGGATTATACGAACTTTTTTTTTTTTTTGAGGACAAGAACTTTGGATTATGGGAACTTTAGAGCAATGTCTGGAAACATGTATATATTTTTCTGAAAATAGGGTCAGTGGTCATAAAAATTTTTCTTGCAAGATTTTTTAAAAAAATTAGTGTTTAACCTAAAAAACATCATTCATTGAAAAAAAAAAAAAAAAAACCTCCTTTATAAACAGTAAATATTGATGATAAAAGGTCAAATGACATTTCACAAAATCCATTTCAATACACAGCTGCCCACCCCAAAACAATCTGATTTCTTGATTAGTTCCTTCTAAAGATAACCTTCAATTTTAAGATTAGCAATGCAGTTTCCCTTACCAGCCCAGACGTTTTCATCCACACCATAGATAGAAGCGATGCGCCTATAGGCTATAAATATTAAATTTGTTACATTTGTTATCTCCACATCTCCACACTCACTCTGATCATCAATGGATTCGAGTTTTTCTTCTTTTTATTGTCCTTCTTCTTCTGCTTCTCCTCCTGCTCCTTCTCTTCCTCTTCCTCCCTCTTCTCCTCCTCAAATCAAGTATGACGTTTTTCTCAGTTTCAGAGGTGAAGATACCCGCTACAATTTCATCACCCATCTTTACAAAGATTTGTGTGAAAGAGGAATTAACACTTTCATTGACTACAATCTCAACAAAGGAGATGAGATCTCCCCAGCTCTTCTCACAGCAATTGAAGAGTCTCAGATCTCCATTATCATCTTCTCCAAAGAGTATGCATCTTCCACCTGGTGTCTCCAAGAACTTATGAAAATTCTTGAATGCAAAAACAGGTATGAAAAATTATATTGCCTGTCTATTTTTTTTTTCTCAATATTTCCAATAAGTATATGTCTATAAGATCATGTTTGGAACCAAACTAACTAGAACTAGCGAATGCAGGGAAACCAATGAGCAGATTGTGATACCCGTTTTCTATGGTGTAACTCCATCAGATTTAAGGAATCAGACTGGGAGTTTTGCTGACGCATTCACTAAGCATGAGAAACGTTTTAAGAAAAATCTAGAACAAGTGCAGAGATGGAAGGATGCCCTCGAGGAAGCAGCCAATCTTTCTGGATGGCCTTCAAGTAGCGATAAGTAAGTGATCAATGTCTCTTATAGAAATTATTTAGATCAAATTCATTGTGTTTTATTAGAGTAGGATCTCCCTACTCTAGCCTCTTTCTCTCTCATTTTTTATGAATTCATTAGCTCCAAAATTCTCCCATCTTCAATTTCTGATTCACATGGGTTTGATTCCTTTTTTTTTTTCCTTTGATTTTTTTTTTTTTTTAAATTTTATGTTGAATTTCAGTGAAGTTTGGTTGAAATTTATTTATAATTTTAATGGAGATTAAATATGGTGGATATAAGAACGACAGATAATTGTAAAAGAAAAGGAAATCTTGCAATAGAGAAATATCATTAATCATGGGAATGACTTCCCATGTTCTCATAACTCCCATAGACCAAAAGCTAGCTTTTGAAAGCCATGCCAAAAAGACTTATTATTTACGTAAAAGTACTTCTCTTTTGAAAGTTTGATTCGAAGAAGTTGCTCATTTTTTGGGAAAAAAAAATACTAAGGTCATCTCAAACGTGTAGTCGGTATTGTTAATTGAATGAAAATAGCATAATCATTTTATATTTATTGCAATTTTATACTAATTGTGTTTTAGTAACGTCAGGTCTGAGGCTGAGCTTATAGAGGTTATTGTTGAAGATGTTTGTCAGAAATTGGATTGCTTGTCCTCACCTGATACCAGCAACCTTATTGGTATAGATTCAAAAATTAAGGAAATTGAATCTTTGTTATGCCGGGGGACAAATGATGTCTACAGTGTGGGAATCTGGGGCATTGGTGGTGTAGGCAAGACAACTCTTGCTGAAGCTGTATTCAACAAAATCTCTCATCAATTTAAAGGTTGTTCTTACTTTGCTAGCAATGTTAGGGAGCGGTGCAAACAGAGCGATGGGTTAAATCGCTTGCGACAAGAACTTCTTTCAAAACTATTGCAAGATAAACATGCAAATATGAATGTTTATACTACAGGACGCACTTTCATAAAAAATATATTTGGGCGTAAGAAGATTCTCATTGTTTTTGATGATGTATCTGATTTTAGACAAATAGAAGGTTTGATTGGAGGTTTTGATTGTCTTGGTCCTCAAAGTAGAATAATCATAACAACAAGAGATAAACAAGTGCTTGAAAATTGTGATGTGAATCGAGTATATAAAGTTCAAGGATTGATTTATCATGAAGCTCTAAGGCTTTTTAACAGGTATGCCTTTAGAAGAAACCGTCCCATTAAAGATTATACAAGGCTATCTTTAAGGGTGGTAGAATATGCTAAAGGCATTCCATTGGCCCTTAAAGTTTTGGGGTCCCATCTATATAAAAAGAATATAGAGGTTTGGGAGAGTCAAATAGAAAAAATGGAAAGAAAACTAGATATGGATATCTACGAAGTGTTGAAAATAAGTTATGATGGACTTGAAGAAGAAGTGAAAAATATATTTTTGGATATTGCATGTTTTTTTAAGTGGAGTGATGTTGAACATGTAAAATCAATCCTAAATGCTTGTGATTTTTACACGGCAGCTGGAATAGACATTCTTTTTGATAAATCTTTGATAGCTATATATGATAGCAAAATAACAATGCATGATTTGCTAGAAGAAATGGCTAAGGAAATTGTGCGCCAAGAATCCAAAGATCCTGGAAAACGTAGTCGATTGTGGGATCATGAGGAAATCTACCATGTTCTGACAACAAACAAGGTAACATTTAGCTTTACATTTTTTAGCCTAGATAAAAATGAAAAAAATTAGTTCTTAGCTCAAAACACAAAGTTATTCTTTTTTGTCCCTGACAAAACTTAATCTTTTTTAATCGGTTTTTAGTTTATACAATGTTTATTGTAAACTGTTAGTGCCTATGTGAAATGTTTTTGCTCAATATTTCATGTACATAAAATATTGCTCATAATAAAAACGGGGAAATAATTTTTTTTTTTTAGTCAAAAACAAATTTTCACCAATTTTTTGGGATATTTTTGTTTTTTTTTTTAATTACGCACATTTTTAATGGTTTTCACTTATAAAGCATATGGTAACGGTTCTTTGACAATTAATTAACTCTCGTAAATCTTTACATATTAGGTATTAACTTTGTATTTCTTGTTTTATATATATATATATATTTATATATATATGTATGTATGTTAGGCTACTGAAACAATCGAAGGCATTGCTTTGGATATGTCAAAAATACGAGATGATATACTGTTAAATCCATATGACTTCAGAAAAATGAGTAAATTAAGGATCTTAAAGTTTTATAACTCGAGTTTTAAAGGGATGAGTAGAGTGCATGTTTCTCAAGGCCTTTGCTATACCTTTCCTGCACTAAGGTATCTTACCTGGCATGGATGTTCGATAAATTCACCATTGTCGAGTCTTTCTCTAGAGAACATTGTTATACTTGACATGAGCGACAGCAAAGTTGAACAACTATGGAACGGTGTTGTGGTATGTTTCATATAATTTATGTTGCAGTATTGATGTTTATGAATTTGTAATACTATATTGAGTACTAATATGAGTTAATGTTGTTTTCTGTATATTTGGTACTTAATTACAGCCTCTTGCTAAGTTGAAAGAAGTTGACCTCAGTTACTCCTACCTAACCAATTGCCCAGACTTCTCAGGTTCCCCAAACCTTAAGAAATTGGATCTGTTTTGTTGCTATTATTTGCTTGAAATTTCACCTTCTATTGGACGTCTCAATAAGCTTGACTTCCTATGTCTAAGGGACTGCACTAACCTTAAGACTATTCCAGATTTAAGTGGTTTGATATCTCTCAGAGATCTTGATCTCTCTGACTGCAGTAATCTCGAGATGTTGCCTAAGATGCCACGTAATCTAGAAAGCTTTTGTTTAAATTCCAGCGTTATAGAAGAACTTCCCTTATCATTTGGAAATTTAAGTAGACTACGGAGTTTGGATCTTTCTTATTGTCGCAGGCTTAAGAGAATTCTAAGCAGAATTTGTGGGTTGAAATCTCTTGAAATTCTGAATCTTGATGGTTGTTCAGAACTTGATCAGTGGCCTGATGAAATAGGATGTTTAAGTTCTTTGGAGTACCTCTTTGCTGCCGGAACTCCTATAAGGGAATTACCATCATCTATAATACATTTGAGGAAGCTTCGGTCGTTTGAAATTAGTGGATTACGTGTTCATGATGTTGCCAGCCGGGCTAATGATAATAGTGATGAAAATGAGCCTCTTGATCATGATCCCCATTTAGTTGAAGTGTATTTGGAATTAAGCAATTGCTGGATAGTTAAACGTTTACCGAAGCTACAGTTGGGAGGCAGATGTGCAGACAATCTCACAGTAATAGAAGTATTATCCTCTCTCTCTTTTCAAGATTGCACACCACTGTCTGATTTTGAAGGCATTGTGAAGAGTACTCTTCGTGCTTGGCAAATATTAAAAATTAAAAAGGTTTGTTTTAATTAGTTCCATCTTTTCAATATATATATATATATATATATATATAACTTAAATAGTCTAAATTGGATTTGTTGAGTTGTTTTGTTTGATTTATTAAGTGGTGAAATGACTTGACAAAAAAAAATAGTGATTTTGTAAATATATTTTTTTTCAAACAGACCACACACAAACAAGCCATCTAGTTACTGTTTTTTTTTTTTTTTTTCTTTTACAAAAAAAAAAAAAAAATTCAAAGACAACAATGTTAAATAAATTAATTATTTTTATTGTACAGGCTGATGTTGCCTTACGTTATCCCGGATGTGAGGTTCCAGAATGGTTCGATTTCCGAAGTACAAGTTATTTAATAAATCTATCACCAGAATGTTTAAAGAAGAACTTTATGGGTTTTGCTTTGTGCGTTGCTGCGGCACCGCCTCAGCACCATCAAGGTGTTTGTCTTTTTGATTGGACTCTACGTTGGACTTGCAAAGTCATATCAAAGGTTGGACGATCATTTATTAGGCATGGAGTATTTCCAGTCTGGACAAACAATGTTTTTGTGAAGCTTCCTGTTCTCCCATTCTCTCCCCTTGTGATATGTAATGCAAAAGAAGTCTCTTTTGAGTTCATAAATGGAGATTACAGACAGCGGTTGCTCACGATGTGTGGCGTGCATTTAATGTATGGCCAATATGTTGAGGAGGTCGGTGAAAGTTCTCGGGTTTGTGAGGATAAAAATAATTTGTCTTTGGTAATTGCTCACGACAACCGTGAAGAGATAGACGAACCACACCACAAAAGATTGAAGAAAACACCCAACTGATGAAGGTAAACTAAATGCTTCTGTATTCGAATATTATCAATATTTCTTGTGTTTTCTTTGTTTAATTTGCTCATTTTTAGATGTTAAAATTTTAGACCAGTTTATTATGTCAATTTAAAAATGAGTGAATTACTGAAAACCCTCCCAACATTTGCTTTATTATAATCGGAAACCATTTTTATGTTTTGTAACAATAACCTCCCCTCTACTAACGTTTGACCATGGTTGACCGTTTGAAATAACTGAAAAATGACAGAATGAAGTAAAAAGACGATAATACCCCTAATGAATTAATTTTATAAATTTAAATTATAAAATAATTAAAATTTAAAAATAATAAAATTTAAAATTTATATTATAATTACTCCTCTCCTCTCTCCGTCTCTCTCTCTCTTCTCCCGCTTCTCCTTCTGCTCTTCTTTTTCTTCATCTTCTTCCCCCTCTCTTCTTCTTCTTCTCTTCATTTTCATCTTCTCCTTCTCTGCATCTCGATTCTAGGCTCGGTCTTGGTTTCCAGATCGGAAACCCAGATCGATCTAGGTTTCCAGATCTGGAAACCCAGATCGATCTGGGTTTCCGTCTGGAAACCCAGACCGATGTCTGGGTTCCCAGATGGAAACCCAGACATCGGTCTGAGTTTTCGTCTGGAAACCCAAAACCCAGACATCTGTCTGGGTTCCCAAGTCTGGGAACCCAGACATCGGTCTAGGTTTCCGTCTGGGAACCCAGATCGATCTAGGTTTCCAGATCTGGAAACCCAGATCGATCTGGGTTTCCCCGTCCGGGAACCCAGACAACGGTCTGGGTTTCCGTCTGGGAACCCAGATCGATCTGGGTTTCCCCGTCTGGAAACCCAGATCGATCTGGGTTTCCAAATCTGGAAACCCAGACAACCCAGCTCGATCTGGGTTCGGAAACCCAGACATATCGACGTCTGGGTTTCCAGACGCCGATCTGGGTTTCCGACCCAGATTCTGATTGTGTTTGTAATGCTGATTGTGTTTATTGTAGATGGTGTTTGTTGATGATGATGGTTGTGGTTTTTGTTTAACAGTAGTTTTGTTTGTATTGATGATTGTTGTGTTGATGATGTTAGAATATGTTGATGAATGATGATGTTGGAGCAGACAAGATGAACCAGAACTGACTGTTGAAGAACCGAAAAGGATAATCAGAAATCAGAAATCATCAATTTATTTTTTTGTTTTAAATATTATTTTTTTAAATTAATCTAGGCCATCCATCTTTGAGATGGATGGTTTAGATCAATTTTAAAATAATTTTTAAATTTTAAATTTTATTATTTTTAAATTTTAATTATTTTATAATTTAAAATTTATAAAATTAATTCATTAGGGGTATTATCGTCTTTTTACTCTATTCTGTTATTTTCCAGTTATTTCAAACGGTCAACCATAGTCAAACGTTAGTAGAGGGAAGGTCATTGTTACAAAACGTAAAAATGGTTTCCGATTGTAATAAAGCAAATGTTGGGAGGGTTTTCAGTAATTCACTCATTTAAAAATATATAACGAGGTTGACACTAATGAAGGTTTTTTTTTTTTTTAATTACTATTGGAATAATTGTTTTCCATATTTTAAGTTTATTTTATTAAATGTGACTCATGCATTTTCATAAAGAACTATTTTCTTTTTTGAAAACATAAAGAACTATTTTCTAATTTTCATTTGTTCATCTTTCAAAATTATTTGTTTCAACATCTAGGTCTTGGATTGATGTATTTGTGTTTGAATATATGTTTATTTTTGTACTTCCCAACTCTTTTAATTGATTATGATCTTGGAAATGGTTAGCTTCTCCATATACTGGTAAAATAAAAAAGCAAAAAGAAACCTTCTTTTCTTTTCAAAAAAAATGAAAAAATGAAAAAATGAAAAGAAACCAGCTACTGTGCTAACATGAAAAAGTATTCGCATCTTAAACATAGGGAAAACCTCAACCGTTGGATCATGGAAAAGTTCATCCAACGGTGGCAATGTAAAAAATAAAAATATATAAAAAATTGAGTAGAAATGGGAAACCGGATGAAGAGGTGTAAAGAAAAGTTAAACCTCTTATCGTCTCCCATTCGCCCATTCGCAAACCTTAGCGTCTCTCTGACCATAAAAACCTAAAAATGCAGGCGCCGACGAGGAAGGTCTCAGTCGTAGGCATCATTAACAGCGAGACTCTCGTTTCGCATGGCAATGGCGGCCGTCGTCATCCTCGTCCTCTCTACGTTCGCCACCGTTCACGAGATCCGCCAAAACAAACAGACCGTCAAACAAGGTCGGAAACCCACAGCTTCTTCAGTTTCTATGTCCATACCTTTGATAAATTTCTCCCTTTTAACATTATATATGTGGGTTTTGAATTTTGAGTGAGTCTTTTTGTATCTGGGTTTTTTCATTTTTGGTTCAGGTATCAATCGGATTGTGTACGAGGCCCAGAAATCGGTGGGGTGGTGGCACGTCGAGTCCGACTCTGGCGACGATAATCGAGGGAGGAAAGTGGGCGTCAGTCTGAGGCTTGTCTTTAAATGATTGATGTTGAAGTTGTTGTCTTTACAGTTTAGTAATGTATGTGTTAATTTGTTTTATATATTTGTGTATGGATAGATCTGGAGAGGTTTTGGACAGTTGTATGTTTAAGCATCTTATTTCGCATACAGATGATAATTTCTATTTGATATTTGCTCTTACAGGCCAGGAAAGCTTAGTTGATCTGGCTGTAGAGGCAGGAAGGAAAGCTCTTCAGATGGCTGAGGTTGAGCCTGATGATGTCGACCTAGTCTTGTTGTGCACAATCACTCCAGACGATATTTTCGGTGGTGCACCTCAGGTATAACAGCGCCATAGAAATATGTGTGTGTGTATATATAGAGGCAGGATCAAAAAATAGAATGGAAATATTAAGAAAAGTAGAATATTATAAGAAAAATATCTTACATTCAAAGAGATGAAGAATTTACAAACTGATGATTTTTGTGATTATATATCGATTGATTTCGATTCATTTTGGATGGATGGAGGGATGATCTAAAACTAAAGGGGGTTGTGCTTAGACTTTTTATCTTTCAAGTCTTTAAATCAGTTTGGTAAAATTACTTATTTAAAAAATATATATCGAATTAGATATTGAACTTGCTTAAGATGTTTCTTAAGTAATTAATCACATCATATATTCTTATACATTATAAGTTATGGAAAAATTTTTGAAATATTAGATCTAACAAAATTTGTATTGATTGTTTTGAAATTGTAGTTTGTTCTGATGAGAGTTGTGATTGAATGTTGATGTTTTACAAGTTTCTCTTGTGACGTGTTGAAGCTTTCAGAATCATTCTCTGCCATGTCACTTGTCTCAAGTTCCTTGCAGATCCCGAAACCGATGAAGTGTATGCAAAGATAAGGCTGGTCCCATTACCAGTATTAGTGATGTTGATTTTGAAGAGAACAACAATAACGAGTCTGAATTCTGTTGGTTCTGACACTGATTCAGAGAAACCAACCTCTTTTGCTAAGACTTCAACCCGATCTGATGCCAATAATGGGGGTGGCTTCTCTGTGCTTAGATATTGTGCTGAGACTATATTTCCAAGTTTGGATTACAATGCCGATCCTCCTGTGCAGACTGTGGTGGCTAAAGATGTTCACAGTGAGATTTGGAAGTTTAGGCATATTTATAGAGGCACCCCTAGAAGGCACTTGTTGCCTGCCTACCGGGTGGAGTACTTTTGTTAATCAAAAGAAACTTCTTGTTGGGGATTCAATTGTGTTCTTGAGAGCCCAAAATGGGGAGAGGGCTAAGAAGGGATTTGGGAATGGAATTGACTCTCCTTCTTCAGGTTGGAATTTGAATAGTGGAAGTGGGGTTGGTGTTAGTCCTTATGGAGGGTTTTCGTGTTTCTTGAGAGAAAAAGAGAACAAGATGATGAGAAATGGAGCTATGAGTTTGAATTCTATTGGAAGTTGCAATTCTAATGGGAATTTGAGGGGGGCAGGGGGGAAGCAAAGTGAAGCCTGAGGCAGTCATGGAGGCAGCAGCGCTTGAGGCAGCCATTTGAGGTTGTTTGTTATCCCCATGCAAGCACGCCGGAGTTCTGTGTCAAGGCATTTGCTGTGATGGTGGCAATGAGGGTTCATTGGTGTTCTGGAATGAGATTCAAGATGGCTTTCGAAATGGAGGATTCTTCTAGGATAAGTTGGTTCATGGGGACTGTATCATCTGTGCAGGTTGCTGATCCCATCCGCTGCCTTAAGTCTCCTAGGCGGCTTCTTCAGGTACAATTTCTTTTATCTGATAAATATTTCTTTGTATAACATGTTGGATTGTTAATGTTTTGAAATTAACATCTAATTTACTGATCCTTATTAAGATTGTGAATGTCTTTGCTGGGTTAATTAACTAAACTTGATTAATTTAATGCTATTTAAACTACATGATCCCTGTCATTTACTTGCATTTTAGAAATTTGAGAAATGTGATTGTTCCCTAACTAATTCAGCAATATGTGCTTGATTGTCGGTTTAAATTGTTTGAGACCATCATAGAATTATATCACATGGAGTCTTAAGCCTATTCAGTCTTCCTTGTTGCACTGCTTCTTACGCCTACTTCAACCCCTTTGTAGGTGACATGGGGTAATAAGCCAGATTTGCTACAAAATGTGAAACGTGTAGGCAGATATTGACTTCCTTGGGCAAATTTTTAGGTGTTATGTAAAAGAATTGCCTTGTAAATTGTGGTTGGAATGATCACCAGAATGAGGTTTGGTGTGAGGGGTGATAATCATTATTTTAACTGAAAAGTTGAGTTGTGGTTGTATTTATCAACATTCAAGTGGAATTTTTTTTTTTTCTTGTTTGTTAATTTTTTATGGGCTAAAATTTATATTATCAGTAAAATCGGTGTAGAGAATGGTGTTGATAAAATTTTGATTGGCCTTACTATATATTTTACGTATTATTTTTTGTCACCGGGTGATATAGATATTTAGAAGTGATGAAACAACTGGTTATAAAACGGTAATATTGAAAACCTCTACAAATAATGGAGATATCGTTATTTTTTTTAATTTTATTAAAATCATATTAAGTAATAATATGAAATTTTTATTCGATATTATTTGAAATTTTTTTTTTGAAAAAAAGTGAAACATCTTGTTATATATTTAATTGTAAAATATTAATATATTTAAAAGAAAATTGAAATTGTATTAGATTTAGATTTAGATTGATATACATATTCTTTTTCTTTACGAGTGATAGGTTTTTTTTTTCTTGAAATTTCTACAAGTGATAAATTTATATACAAGTGAGGAATCATCAAATAGTACTAACTGTAGATATTAATTTTAGTAAGCATATTAAAAATTAGTGTATTTAATTTTATATATTTAATTTAAATCTATATAATTGCTATATGTTTAAATTTAGTCTTATATTTATGTGGAATATTATAATTTGAGGATGTTTGACTGAATTAGATTTAATTGTGGTATGCATATTAAAATCTTATGTTGGGATATTAGGTATTAAAAAAATATTAAATTATGCATACTTAGTGTATAATTGTATTTTATTTTTATGTTATTCAATAATAAAAAGTAATGTAATTAATGCAAGAACTTGTTTAATGATTTTTAATTTTTTTTAAAGATAAATTATAATTAAATTGCATTTCAAATTTGCATCCAAAAGCAATTAGTCTACAATTCAATTACATTTAAATATTGTAATTTAATAAAAAATAAATTTACTATATTTTAGTCTCAGCTTAATGCATGTTCAGAAGTAAAATTGTAGGGATATTTTTTTAACATTTTTTTTTTTAATTATGAAAATATTTTAAATTTTATGAAGTTCATTATAATTTTTTTTTTTATGAATTTAATAATATAAAAATTAATAACTAACATCAAACTTAACAATGGAACAATTTTGACGGTAGTCTTTAATAAGTTGACGTAACATTAATTGTTAAAAAGGACGTTGTAGTTATTAAGTGAACAACTTCAACATTATCATACATCTATTTTTGTTAATTTTTAACAACTTCAAATGTTAATTAATGTCAAACTTGACAATTGAACAACTTGAAAGTTAATCTTAACAAGTTAATATAACGTTAATTGTTAAGAAGGACATTATAGTTGTTAAGTGAGCAATTTTGACGTCAGGTAATGTCTTATGTCCATTTTTGTTAATTTTCAACAACTTCAGATGTTAACTAACATCAAACTTAACAATTGAACAATGTTGATGCTAGTTTTAACAAATTGACATAATGTTAATTGTTATAAAAAAAAATTATAGTTGTTATGTTGACAACTTTACATCCTCGCGATGGATAATGGAATCTACAACGGGCCAATGAAATTGTGATGGAAACTTTAGATATTTGATTAATTCTTAATAACTTCAGACATTAACTTACGTCAAACTTGATAACTGAATAACTTCGACATTAGTCTTAACAAGTTAATGTAACATTAATTATTAAGAAAGAATTATAGTTGTTAATAAACAACTTTCATGTTAGCTAATGTCCTACATCTGTTTTTGTTAATTTTTAACAACTTAAGATATTAACTAACGTCAAACTTGACAACTGAACAACTTCAATGTTACTCTTTACAAGTTGACATAACATAAACAACGTTGGACTTGTTAAGTGAACAACTTCGGCGTCAGCTGAATTCATATGTCTATTTTTGTTAATTTTTAATAATTTCAAACGTTACACTAATGTCAAACTTGACAACCGAACAGTTTTAAAGTTAGTTTTAATAAGTTGAAGTAACATTACTTGTGAAAAAGGACACTGAAATTGTTGAGTCAACAACTTCAACGTCCCTTGATGTTATACGTCCATTTTCATTAATTTTTACAACTTAAGACATTACACCAACGTTAAACTTGACAACTGGATAATGTTGATGTTAGTCTTAATAAGTTAACGTAACGTTAATTGTTAAGAAAGAAATTGTAGTTGTTAAGTGAACAACTTAGATGTAAATTGATGACATAGGTCCATTTTTGTTAATTTTTAACAATTTCAGACGTTACACAAACGTCAAACTTGACAACTGAATAACTTTTACGTTAGTTTTAACAAGTTGACTTGATGTTAATTGTTAAGAAAGATGTTGCAGTTGTTAAGTAAACAATTTCGTTGTCACTTGATGTTATATATCTATTTTTGTTAATTTTTAATAACTTTAGACGTTATTATTAACGTCAGACATTGATTTTAATAAGTTGACTTAACGTTAATTGTTAAGAAGGATTATGTAGTTATTAAATGAACAACTTCTACATTAAAGTAAAATATTAATAATAAATAAAAATTAATATGAAATTAATATAATATTATATTTTATAGTAAAATGTTATATTTAATATAAAATATACTACCTTAATAATAAAATATTAATAATAAATTAAGACAAGACCGAACCATGTCCTCCTTACTCACAAATGACGGTCTTAGCCTCCAAAGAAAATTCATCCTCAAATCCTATTTCATACTTTCACACTGAACTTGCCACGCCACATATCCCTATTGTCTTAGAGCAATCAGCCTCTTTCATTCATTTGGTTGAATCAGACCAAGATTCTACTGATAATTCATCACCATCACCTTCTTCATCCTCAGTCAAAGACACTTCCTCGAAATCCTCCTTCTCTTTATTGATCCAACCACAATTCATGAACACACAATCTCAAGTTCATGACCCAGAAAAACGAATCTCTGACCTTGGAACACCACATCGTACTACAACCTCATCAATATTGGATCTTAAAGATGCTGACTCTCCACAATGTCATCATCGTCCTCATGAATCGTCTCTTTACAATGCCCTAAGATCCAAAATTCATACATTTATCCTTGATGCCATTCTTCCCACCAAATGGCAAGATAAAATGTTCGAATTTTACACATGGTTACAAACAGAAATGCTTAAACCAAATACTCGAATTCATACTGTTCTTACTCGATTCTTAACCCGATGCACTGGAAATCTTCGAGAACGGTGGACAAGCCTCGGACAATACAGAACTTCAATTTATCCAACTTCCTTACATCGATCAAGTCATGTACGTCCTGTACATAGAATTTTGTGGAATACCACAATCTTATGAGATTCAAATGAGAGAAAATTTTTCAAATGAAATGTTGTTCCTTTCGACGCAAAGATTTTGATAAGCATTATCAAGCGATGCTCAAGCAGTAACATGTCCTTCGCGGCATGGATGACCCGAATATGAAACAAGCATTCATTTCTTCCATTCCAGAATCTCTTGCTCAAGAGACCACAAAGATGATGCAAGCCCATAATAGATATCTCAATTAAATCACTCTCGGAGAAATCTATCAGTTTGTCCTGACAACCTTTGATGAACTTCGTGCACGAAAGAAATTCTTTAAGGATTATCTTCAAAGATCTAAGCAACTTACAAAAGTCTATCAACGTCTAGAGCTCAAAATCAAATGCAAAGATGTAAAGAAATGCACATGCGTACCACATAGAAAGAAACACCATTTTCACCAGTACCATTACGATAACAAGTCTTCCAAATCTCATCAACGACATAGCTTTCAGACAAAGCATCGCAAACCTAAAGTCCACATATTTCTGCGAAAGAAGAAAACCAAATGGCAAATAACAGATCGTTGTTATCTCTGTCATGGAAAAGAACATTTTGTAAACCAATGCCCTAAACGTAAACATCAATCTTAGAAGATTCTTTAACGACTCTCACAACTTTCAGATATGACCTTCTCAAACGATGAACTTGAAAGTCTTTTTTTAGTAGATGATTAGCCCAACAAAAACTCTATTATCTATTACATCCTTGAAGACTCTGAACCAGAGCCCTCTGACTTTAGTGAACAATCTTCAGATTACTCTAATAATTCTTTCTACCAAATTCAAAATTTCCCTTCATCTAGTCTCTCCACTTGTCAAGTACGACTAGCCCTAATACACATTCTTCCGACCAAATTCACCAAGCCCATCAAAGTCATTACATTTTTTGACACCGGTGCAATAAAATTCATCATCAATCCCCAAATTCTGCCTCCACAATATTGGAAACCTTATCAAGAACACTTTCAAACTACAAGTAATGACATTTTCACTGTAAACCTTATAAGTCACCCTGTTTAAGTTCAAATTTTTCCTGACTGTTCTACTATTCATCGTTTCCTGGGATCACATCTTCCTAGAAAGTATATGATTTTAGGTTTTGATATCTACTGCAAACTCCAAAAGCTTAGAATTCTCTCCGAAGGAATCAGATACAAATCTTACTTTCAGCCACAGACCACTTGCCAAAAGCTATACCCTATCCTTCAACCAAACTTTTCCCACATTTTTTAGCCTCTGCAAATGACACTCATTTGCAGACTCACACGCTTTTCTCCTCAAATACAACAACCTTCTCTGGCAAAACCTAACATATTTCGTTAAGCTACTCTGTAAGCTTAATGAAGATGTTAAAGCTTGATATAATATTATATTTTATAATAAAATACTATATCTATATATTATTTAATTATTATAATATTAATAAATTATTATTTTAATATTATTTAATATAAAACTAATATATTTTATTTGTAGCGACCGATTGAATCCAGTTGCTGCATGTTACACTTTTCATTTTGGTTGCCAACCGGTAACCAAAAGTGTGTTTGTATATTGTTGTTACTATAGTCAATCCCAAAATGAAGATGCATATTATGGATTATAGATTTTCTTCAAATAAATCAAACTCAAATCTTATTTTCTTCAAATCAATTAGAGTTCAAAATCCAGGTTCGATCGAACCTAGGATGTTGTTTGGGTTTGGTTCTGTTGAACTTAGGATTTTCACCAGTACATCCCTCCCACTCGTCACCTTCATATGTACTCAATTCTTTTTGTCAAAATTATTATTATTATTATTCTTAATTTTATTTAGAATAGCTTAGTTCTATATTTGAGTGGTTGATGAAAGGCTCGATTCTATGTTTAATTGGCTTGGTTGATGCAACAAAATCTATGTTTGATTGAACTCAAATTTATTGATGATGGAATAAATCTAAGTTCAATTAAACCCAAATTTGATGATGTTTTGGGTTCGATCGCTAGATTTGGTTGAACCAAGATTTGATGATATTTGAATCCAAATCTTAGAAGATCTAGTTTCATTCATCATAACTTCAAAAAGATCTAAGTTCATTCATCATAACTTCAAACTCCATCTGATGAAGATTCAATATAGATCTTTGTCAAATGTAATTCATTTTCTTTTTTTAATTTTCAAAATTTGTTCTGGTTCTAGGTTTGATTGAACCCCAGAACATGTCTTCATGTTAAGACATGTTCTAGGTTCGATTAAACCCAGACCTTTAATATATGGGTTCGGTCATATTTAATATTTAAACTTAGGTCTTTGGAGATTTAGGTTCATTCATCATAGCTTCAAACTCCAATTGGTGGAGATCCAATATGAATCTCTATTAGATGGAATTCATGTTTTTTTTTTTTTTTTTTTTAATTTCCAAAATTTGTTTTAGTTTTGAGTTTGATCAAACCCCATAACATATCTTCATATTAAGACATGTTTTACGTTCGATTGAACTTAAACCTTCAATAAATGAGTTCAATCGAACCCAGATTTGATGATATTTAAACCTAGATCTTTTAATATTTGAGTTCATTCATCATAGCTTCAAATTCCATCTATTGGAGATCCAATATGAATCTCTATTAGATGAAATTTATATATTTTTTTATCATTTTTTAATTTCCAAAATTTGTTTTATTAAGTGAAAAAAAAAATGTTTTTAGTTATATTTATACAAGTATTTTAATTTATAAAAAGATAATGCAACGATTCATTATTGGTGAAAATTTGTTTTAATTTTAAATTTTATTTGACATATTTTGGATTTCCATTGGTAGATAAATGAGGATAAAATTGTAATTTTAGAATTAATGAATAAGAAAAAGTAAAATGAACTTTTCATATCCATGTGTTTTACATTAAACACACAAATTAATTATTAAAATTTTTGGTTCCTTAAAAAAAAAATTGTTAAAACTTTTGGTACTCGTTATTACAATTGATATTATATAGGGTCTATAGGGTAAATTGCACAAACCCCTAAGATTTGGTATAATTACACAAAAACGATGATATTTAAGAAACTCACACTAACCTCCCTTAAGGTTTCAAAAGTCAGCACAAATCTCTCATGTCGTTAGTCAACAACTGATAAATCCTCATGGTCAACGGTTAAAGATACAAAAAGATTAAAATACCCTTCATTAAATTTAAAATTAATATAATACATATTTTTAATTTAAATTAAAAATTATAAAAATTAAAAAATGAAATAACAAAAACCACGAACATTATCAAAATCATCATTCTCCCCTTCTCTAAAATCATCATCATCTGATCGCCACTCCTCTTTCTCCCATTCTTTCTTCTATGTTGCTTCTCCTCACTCTTCTCTCTTCATCGAGACCAGCAAGAGACTGACCTTCTGACTCTTCTATCCCTTTCTCTTTTTCTTCATCATATGGGTTCGTTGAACCCAGATGAACACTTCATTTGAATTCGTTTTCATCTGAGTTCAACGAACCCAAATGATGGTTCATTTGGGTTCAATTTTTTATGATTTGTGATGATTTTGGTATTTTTGATGACTTTCATTTGGGTTTATTAGTGGGGTTGTTGATTTTTTTTGGTTTGATGATTAATGATTTTCTGGGTTTAATTTTTGCTTTTTATTCATTTTTTTTTTAAAAAAATTTCACAAGATCTAGGTTCAATCCAGATCTTTATTTTTATTTTTTTTTTAAAAAAATACTTCTATACTTTTTTCCAAAGGAAAAAAATTCAGCTTTGATGTTTGATTTTTTTTAACCCATATATGGGTTAAAAAAGGTTTTATTTAATGCATTAGGTTGGGTGGAAATGAAGGAGATGAGTGAGAGTTGAATTGAATTTGGTGGAGACCCAACCTAGATTGAATCTCCATTTTTTTTTTTACATTATTTTTTATTTTATTAAAATATTAATCTCCACCATCGATCTTAAGATGGATGGTAGAAATCTTATGATTAATTTTTATTTAATTATTATTTTTATTTAATTTTATTTTATTAGTTTAAATGATCATTTTACACTTCATAATTTTGATTTAACGGCACTTGGTCGACGATAGGAAAGATTTGTACTGAGTTTTGGAACTTTAAGGGATGTTAATGTGAGTTTCTCAAACATCATCATTTTTGTGCAGTTACATTAAATTTCAAAAGAGTTTATGCAATTTACCCTATTATATATGGTTGGACCATTTTACCTGTAATTATCTATTCTTAGTGGCAACTCACTAACTGCTCTCTAATAATAGGAGTATTTATGTTGCATGTTTGAAAACTAAAGGTAATTTTGTATAATTATGACCCAATATCATATCGGCACAATTTCATCTAATCTACAAGGATTATTGTGCAATTTACCCGAAGTTCGATAAACCCTACACAATATAATTATTTAAACAGAGAAACCAACAAAATCGGTTGCCGGTAAAGTTACAGTCACATCACAAATTCAGCACGGCACTTTGGTGTCTGATCCCATGTTTCTCACATACAATCCATTCCCAAGACTCAACCAATCAATCTCCCAACTACAGAATACCAACAATTATTCAACCCCTAATGGCCACGTGGCTGATCTCAATTCAAAAAAAATCCAAATAGACAAACGCCAGCCTAGCAGGGATATCAGAGTTGCGCGTTAAATTTGTTTCAAGTGGATGACAATAATTGACTAAAATGCAAATTAATATATAATTAGAAATAAAAAGGAAAATTAGCAAAAACTTCATAAACTTCGATTTTTCTTAAAAAAAATAACCCGTTTAGTTTGAATTTGATTAAAACTATCCAATTATATATGAAAAATCCACAAAAACTCAAAAAGGAAAAACTATGGCTTTGTTAGGCAATTTAGTAGAATAGATAATAACAAGATCAATAATTTAGTAAATAATATAGGTTTTTCATCAGACTTAATACAGATTTTTTGCCTGTACATATTTAAAGTATGAAAAACCCACATTGAGAGCAAATACTCATTTTTTCTCTACTTTTAAAATAGAAAAGTGTATTCTCATGCAATACAAATTCATGAAGAGTGGAATGCTTACTAACCCACCTCATTTTAGTAAATCATTTGAGTTTTTCATTAGACGTCTTTTATTGCACATAACTAAAGTCCAAAAAAGCCTTTATTGTGACTAAAGATTCTGTTTCTCCACTTTCAAAATAGAAAAATATAATCTCGCATAACATTAACTACTACAAAAGGGAAATATAAACTAAATTATATATTCGGTGTATATATCTAAAAGAGACATTCCTCCTATTTGAAAATAATTTTTTTAGTACAATGAAACTATGAAATTCGTTAACATAAATTATCATCGGTACATATAAAGAGTCAAATGCTTCAGCAAACAAGAATAGTAAACCCAATGTTGAAAATATCGATATCGACGGAAATATCGGTACTACAATTCGGCGGAAATATCGACGGAAATATCGATATCGACTGAAATTTATGTAAAATTTACGGAAAGTACGGAAATTTAGTTAAAAACATAATATTTTTTAATGAAACTTTTGGTAATGTTAAAATAATCATTTCTACAACAAAAAATCATATTATATTTAAAAAAAAATCATATTTTATCTAAAAAGTAACAACTAAAATGTATAAATATGAATACAATATATAGAGGAGATATATGAAAATATAAAAAACTTCCATTAAAACTTTTCAATTAATTTGTATAACATAAATCATGCAAATTTTAATACCAAAATGAAGTCCTAAGTGGTTCATACATGGTATAACTAGCATCTAGATTTATACAATACTGATACCATGACATGTAATTTGAATGGTTTTGAATATAATCATGA
The DNA here is from genome assembly GCA_022984855.1 of Dimocarpus longan. Lineage (NCBI taxonomy): Eukaryota > Viridiplantae > Streptophyta > Magnoliopsida > Sapindales > Sapindaceae > Dimocarpus > Dimocarpus longan. The sequence goes on from CM041020.1 coordinate 27,111,644, forward strand.
ACATGCCATGAATAAGTTTCTTGATTTCTTCCTACCATCTGTTATGGATAGGAAATTATGTGTAAGGCTCATTCGAGATCCCAAAACTTCTATGGTCATCATCACTAGATCTTAAACTCATAAATTCAAAAGTAGTTGAAATTTTATCTTCATTGGATGATGATATCCCTAACTGCATTTGATAGATTCTCCTTGTGTAATCCTTACCAATAGCCCCTATGCCTGGACCCGTAACTCTACACTCATGTTCTTCATCTTGTGTGCAATGAGTGTATTGTTCTTCACAAGTAAATAGGTTTAATGACAAACCTATATCAGTATCATTTCTTTGAATAAAAGCATAATTATTTCCTCCATCGTCATCGTCGTCGTCGTCGTCATTATTGTCGTTGTCATCATTGTCATCATTATCATCACCATCATCATCACTATCTTCACCATTATCATCATTGTCTTCATTATGAATTTCATCAATCGCAATGACTTAGGAGTTTTTGTTTTTAAAATAGAATAACAATTATGAGATGTTTGAGCTTGACTATAAAATGAAATATAATAATGAGATTCCTGATGAAAATGAGATTATTCACATTGGTTGAAAACTTATTTTATTTAGGGTTTTGTTGAAAACTAACTCATTTTTTATAATCCATTTAAATAATAACTTTTATTTTTTAAATCTTTGCACAATGTTTTTTTTTGGATGAAAATGCCCCTAACCCATCATTTTTTATCGGTCACTCTTTCTACCAAACGATCTGGTTGAAAATCTCAATCTCGAAGTTGAGATCCTAACCTACATCCTAACTTCGAAGTTGAAAATCTCAACCTCGATATAAAGAATTTCAACCTTGAGACATTCAAGTTCACATTCTCAACCTTCAGGTTGGGAATCCCAACTTTTAGGTTAGGAGTCCTAATCTTGATTTAAATTCACATTTGAAATCTCAACTTTAGGGTTGGGATTCCCAACCTGGATATTAAATCAAGATTGGGAATCCCAACCCTAAGATTGGGGCTTTCAACATAGAAATTAAGATTCCCAACTTTAAGGTTGGGAATCCTAACAGTGATTCAAATTACTATCATTTTATTAAGGGCATTTTTGTCCACCCAATGTCATTTTTATAACAATAAAATAAGAAAGATTAATTTTGAGTTTATCCTTATCAAATGGGTCTTTTTTTGTAATTATTCATTTTATTTATTTGATAAAAACTTAACAAATTCTTATTTGAAAAGTTTAAATTTCACTTTTACTTTATGAAAATTTAACCGATATTTTCATGATATTTCACGGATATTCTATGAATATTTCTGAAAATTTTCTTGATATTTTGTAAAATTTATACTACAAGCTCACGGAAAGGATAATTTACGAAAATATCGCGGATATTCTCGGATTTTTCAGGATATTTTGATGGATAGGATATTACACCCCCTATCAATATCGGTATCTTTGATTTACGAAAATATCGACGAAAATATCGCGAAAATTACGGATATTTTAAACTATCTGTAAACCTAACTGTTCTAAAGTTTCAAAATTTAGTTTCAACACTGCTCCCACGCATGTATCAAAAAACTCCCTTCAAACTAACATATTACTTTTGAAAAAACTTTGAACCTTGGGGACAGTTTGTAAATCTCCCAAATATAAAATAATAATAATAATAATAATAAATAATATACACAAATAAACGCAAAAACAACGCGATACACTTCAATACGTTTATAGAGAGATTATACGCTAACTCTCTCTCTCTCTGCAGCTTGCTCTTGGTTTTGTGTTTATCTATACCAAGCACACGGAGCTTTGCCTGTACCAACCAAAGGTAGCGATCTTGGGTTTTGCTTGCTTGCTTTTTTATTTTTAATTTGTTTTGAGTATTTCTTCATTTGACATGCTGTGTTGAGCTATATATATCCGATCCAGTTTATCAGCTTTATGCCGTTCTTTGATTTGTTTTCGGTTATTGGATTGTGGGTTTTTGTGGGTTGATCTGGGTTTTTTGTGTTATTGTCTCTTGTTGCTTGAATTTGTCTAGTTTTGATGAATAAAAGGTGGGGTTTTTCTCGTTTGATTTGTTTGTTTCTTTGGTGGTTGGAGGAAAGATTGAATTTTTATTATGTTTTAGGAGCTTTTATGATGTTTGTGAGATGTTGGTAAAGAGCTGAGAAGAGTTTAGTTGTGTTTTTGGTGCTGTGGTGGTGTTTGATCTTGTTCATGTGTTGACATTGCCTTGAGTTTGTTTCATTCGTTGGTGGAATTCTTGAAGTTTTGAGCTTATTTTAGTTTGGTTTTTCGTTGATTATAGAAATTTGCTTTGCAATTCAACTGTTAGGGTATCGTGCAGTTTTAAGTAAGACATTTTAGGTTTGATGCCCCTTCATTGGGTTTTGAGGGGCTTGAGGAGTGAGTAGGGATAGTTGCCAACTAAATGGAAGGAGTTTTCTGCACTATTTGGTCTTGAAATTTGTTTCTTAGATGAAATCTAAGTGATTGTGTTTTGCTCTAGAATGATACTGGGGAAAAAGGACTTGTTTCATTCATTAAGCTGGTTTGATGGATGATAGTTTAGTAATTCTTTCTGTGTAGTATACTGCTATGGATATGTAGTCTAAAATTTGACCTCTTTGGCAATGGACTTTGAAAATTATAGATACTACCGTGATTAATTTGCTGTTCTTGTGCTTGTGTTTGTGTGCGCGCATATTTTTGTTAAGTAGTGTGTGCCTGCATCTTTAATTCATGTATGCTGTAAAAAAAAATAGTAGGTGTAATATATTATGCATGTTTTAAAGATGCATTCTGATTTTGATGATGTTTGCAGAAAAAATGATTAGGCTATTTAAAGTCAAGGAAAAGCAAAGGGAGCTTGCGGAAAATAACAATGGGAAAACACCTGGCAAGAAGCAAAGTGCAGGAGAATTACGTCTTCATAAAGGTTCTATATGCCCTTTAATAACTGTTATATCCATCTAATGCTATTTGGTGTAATGTAAGTTCATGCGTATACACATTTGTTAGCTGGATGCATCATGAGATGTTTGCCAGTTTAGACAGAGAACATTCTTAATTGGTAGCTCTGTGACATTATGAGCATTTACACATGAATTGCAAAAATACTATGTGGTAGACTGGTTATGTTGACAATTTTTGTGATCTTTATCCAGTGTGCTGTGTCTAGTTTGATAGGCGTGCCTTACTAATGAGATTCAGTTGACTTTTTGTTTTCTCTCAAACAAATTTAAGATTTTTGTCCAACAAATAGAATTATCTGTCTTTAGTTTTCTGAGCTTGGCTACCCTTTGTGAACTCCAATGAACTATTATTCTAGGTCGTCATTGTTTCTTCATGAATCAATTAGTGGCAACTTATTATTTCCCTTTGTTGTACATGGCCTATACTCTATCTTATATCTTATATTTTTATTTTTTAGGTTTCTGAAGCCTATTAATCTGCTGTGTATATATAATTGTTATGTGCATCCCTGCCAAAGCCTTGCTTGAATAATGTAATTTCATCTATATAAGTTGGATTTTACTTAATTACTCTTTCTCAACCAGTGGACTTATATTTGAGTTCAATTTAATTGTTAGTGTCTTTAATGTTGCAGATATCAGTGAACTTAATCTTCCGAAAACTTGTAACATGGCTTTTCCAAACGGCAAAGATGACTTGATGAACTTTGAGGTTACTATTAGGCCTGATGAAGGATATTATCTGTAAGTAAATCCTGATATCCTGATGCTATCTTATTTTATTTATTATTTGTTTGAATATAACTGCATATCTTTTCTTTTTATTTTTATGTTTGAATCAAACAGAAACTTTATATCAGATTTGAGACCCCATAAGCTTTGTACCTTGAAACTCGGATCTGACTACGATTTTAGCTCTTTGGACTTATTGGATGCTCTACGACCTTACAGATCCAAGTGTTGAAGTTTCAAAATTTGTAGATAATTCTCTACATTGAATAGTAAGGAGACAATTATAGAAGGCCGCTACTGACCATTTGCTCTTGTGTATTCATTTTAATCATTGTATTCCTTGGCTCTGTAGTCTGTGGGCTTGGACAAGCTGATGCTGGTTCTTGCTTTATTGCGTGTCTTATCGGTTGAATCATGGTGCTGAAGATCGCATATAGGCCCTAAATACTAAGTTTTCTCCTCTATATGCCAGATCTTATCTACTACGAAATGTGTAATCTTATCTACTAGGGAAAGTGTGATCTTATCAACTAGAAACAGTGTCTTTCTCACAGTCTTATCATATTATTTGCGCTTGCTACCTTTTGTTCGTTACTTACCTGGTTATAATTTTTGTTGCAGAGGTGGCAATTTTGTGTTCACTTTCCAAGTGTCTCCTATCTACCCTCATGAGGCACCCAAAGTCAAGTGCAAGACTAAGGTAAATAAGCAAATTTTATTATGCACATTGGTACTTCTCTACTCTCTCCGTAAGTGTGGCATGATTCTATTGTATATGTGGTAAGTTGGTTTTGAAGTTCTGTGGATTGAAATTGAATTGTAGGTGTACCACCCTAATATTGACTTGGAAGGAAATGTTTGCCTCAACATTCTAAGAGAAGATTGGAAACCCGTTCTGAATATCAACACGATAATCTATGGACTGTTTCATCTTTTCACGGTATCAATCTTTAGCTCACTACTATCCTTTTTAATTAAGCTTCTACTCTTTCTATTGACGGTTTGTACTTTTGTGCAGCAACCCAATTATGAGGATCCTCTCAACCATGAAGCAGCTGCTGTTTTGAGGGACAACCCAAAGCTGTTCGAATCCAATGTTAGAAGGGCAATGGCTGGCGGATATGTGGGGCAGACTTTCTTCACTCGGTGCATGTAAAACTGCTTCTGGAGTTGGAGAACACCAAATCCATTCTAAAATACAAGGCTGTATATTTGGTCACAAGGCTCAAGTCCATCTCTAGTGCTATGTTGAGACAAATTATCAGAATCATGCCAAGGCACACAGAAGGGTGTTTGTATGTTGATGTAACTTTGTGATGTGTTTGTGATATTGGCTGGGGATAAGATTATTTTCTTTATTTTTATGTGAATCAATTGGAAGATGCTGAACTTGAAAACTTTAGTTACTGTACTTGTTTCCTTTATCCTCCCGTGGTGAAGTGCATGCCTTTCTTTCGTTTCCATTTTTTTTTTTTTCAAACTCTTTCCTGTTTTTATCAATATTAGTCCTGTTTGAGTGTGGGGATGAGGAAAACTTATCTTATTTTTGTACCCATATATGGTCAAAATCTGATTTGTTTGAACCCTCAAGCAAGAATGTAGGAGCATGATGTAAGTTACTGTCTTGACTGGATTCTCGTTTCTGAGACTTCCATGTTTTATCCTGGGACTCATGTATGATTTCAGGACCCATGTGTTCTAACGACCAAGACCCTTGTATGTTGCAAGTTTTGTTCTCTTTCATGCTCTGTTTTCTTTCTGCTATGGGGCCTAATCTTTTTCCAACTTAATAGGTACGACAAATACACAAGGTAAAATTCACTGAGGTCCATAGATGAATTTGGTGATCTAATTACAACAGGCAAATTTATCTATCAAGCATGACCAATGGTGGAGATTTCTTACGTTTTTTGAGACATTATAATTAAATCGGAGTGGGGGAAGGGAATTATTTGAATTTATGACCTTTAGGGTATAAATACGAGGAATTTATTATTAAACTAATCTTATCTTGTCAGGTGGAGATCTCTTCTGTGATACAATTGTAGCAAAAATCTTTGGCAATCTTTTCAGTGGAAGCTTATGATAATATTCAACATTTCAAGTGAAGTCTTTAAGACAAGTCAGTCTTCAAGATTGAATTCTATCCAAGAAGAAATTGCATAAACCATAAAGGTTTCCCTTTAAAAGAAGTTGAGACGAATTTAGAAATCAGTGGAAAATTTTTGTACTATAATTAAACCTCAAGGTTGGTTAATGGAACATCCCTCAGATAAATGAGGAATTCTGATTGGGTTTGGATATGAACTACATGAACACCATATACTACGTAAATAACCAGTCTTGTAACCTAAACTTGCAAGATTGAGAGAGCATCCAAGTTCAGTAGGAGACTAATAAAATTTGGAAACACAAACAAAAAGCAATTATTCAAGAGCACAGTCCACACCTTTTATTAATAAATAATGTAAGAAGAATGCAAGCCAGGCAAAAAATTTAGGAACTCTACAAATACAAATACAACACTCTGACCAAAAATGAGAGCCATAATCAGTTCAAAAGTGGGAAATGCCAGACACATTAAGCTGAAAAGAGACAAGCTACAAAATGATTGGCTCCTCAGCTAGGCTATCTAAAATATATTCACACATGATATCTGAAGACCATTATAGAACAAAGTGAATGTACATGCTATCAACTAAGAAATATGATGGGGCGATGGGACATGATTATTGGCTTAGCAGGGCTAGTTGAGGTCATTGTGAGGCGGGGGTAAACCTCTTGACTATTGAAGCCATGTATTTTCCCTGATGCTCAGCAAGAGCCAACTCCGTCTCCTTTGGCTCCCTTGAGCCATCACCGGAAAAGACTCCTGCACCATACGGAGACCCTCCTCTTAGAGAGTCCATTGTGAACATTTTAGCACCGAAGGTGTAACCAATGGGAACATAAAGCATTCCATGATGTACTAACTGAGTGATAGCTGTCCACCTGCAATGTGAAAGTAACAAATTAATTGGATTAAGAATGTCAAAACTACCATGCAAAAAGCATGAATTGGTCATGAAATTGGCAATCATATTTTTCCTTTGCTGATATATTTGATTAAACAATCTATGTTGGAGATCATCAATTCAGAGGTTTCACATACCTCTCGATTCAGACAAGCTAAGGACCAAGATCATCAATGAAACTAAAAGCAATTGCAAAAATAGGCAGACTCCTAGAATACAACTCCTGTTGCGTTTTGACTTTGAATGATAGGGACATATATTTTAGTTAAATAAAAGGATAATATAACCTAAGACAACCGACATTCCTTTAGTTAAATTCTCAAATGATTATTATCATTTGGACCCTGACAATCACAATACCAGAGGAATCTCAATTGCAAAAGTAAGGATCTTCTTTGATAGTTCAAAAATGTGTAGTACATTGATGGTTTTCTTTGTGATTCAGAATGAAAAAGTAGGTGAAAGTGTTGCCTTCGCCTTTTTTGTACTGATGCCAACATGAGTGTACTAATGATTGTGAAAGGGTCCTATCCATGTGTACAAGACAGTAGAGGGTTTTTTTTTGTGAAAAAGCTGTGTTTATATATAAAAGTCTACAGCACTGCCAAACACATAGGAGACATCAAACAATGTCACATTCTAATTATATTCTTACCATGTTGTGAGCAGGAGCACAGAAAGACGCCAAATGGAATCAGTCATAAGTGATAATCCCAGACCATCTAAATGCTGATCTAAACAGGGTTATGTGCATTATCTTTTCACCTCAGATGGCATATATATAGGACCACAATGCGATAATAGTAAACTGACGTAGGTGGCCATGCACTGCAATCCTCACAATAACATTGATTAAGTCAATAAAGATTACAGACACTATTTTATTCTAGTACGCCTGAACCAGTCCTATGTAATGTAGATTATAGTTAATTTATCTTAATTTTCATGAGCTCAGGCAATGCACATTATTGTCATTCCACTAAAACAACCTGTTCAGTCTCTAATACTCAATTCCCCTCTCAAATATTTGCAATCACACACTCACAATTGAAAGACCTATCCACCATAAGCCGAAAATATTCTTCAACAATCGATATTTTCATGCTCAAGTACATGACATCATATCTAGTGTGTTGTTAATTATCAAAGGTCTCCAAACTCCTAAACGTATCCTATTTTTCACCTATCAAATCAGTTATCATCATCGTCATCTAACCACACAACGAAACTGTCAGGAAGTTACCACTACAATTGCACCTACAAACAACACGCCATTGTGTCTAATCTATTTCCCTAATGTATCAACTCCCATTTCACCAAACTCTACCAACTCAAATCAAACCTATCAAGCACACATTACTCAAAACAACAATTCTTCAAAATAATAATAATAAATAATAACCATAATCAAATAACAGCCACAACATTAATACAAGGATCACACATAACCAAACCAATGTACTCACGCTGTGGTCTCTTGTCCACCACCCTGAGTCCCTGTACTCACAAAGAACCCAGCAGGCACACCAGCAAGCCTCTGCCCCTCCCAAAGGAGCCAAGTAGAGTCGAAAAACGCCTTCATTTGAGCTGCCATGGATCCAAACCTTGTAGGGAACCCAAACAAGAACCCATCAGCCAAAACCAAGTCATCCACAGACACAATAGGGACCCCTATATCCTTGTCTGGCACTCTCATCTGCTCCAAAACCTCCCCTGGCAACGTCTCGGGGACTCTATACAAAAACCCTTCAACCCCTTCAATGGAATCCACTCCTTTCTTCATCCTCCTTGCCAGCAACTCCACATGTCCATACATTGAGTAAAAGACTATGAAAATTCTCAACTTCTTGACTGCTTGTACGTCATTGCTCTCAACTGGCAGGTTTTGTAGAAGATTTGGATCAACCCCATCTGGGGTTGGATGATCCTCATCTCTCACATCAATTGTAGACCTTTTCTTGCTTGGCACACACCCACCTCCTCTCCCCATATAGAAACTATATCAAAATCTCGACTTTACTTCAACTGCAATAGGTATATCAAAAAAGAATCAAACTTTAGTGCAAAAAACCTGGACTTTTGCTGCCTTCAGTTGAGGAACAACACAAGAGCAAGTACAATGATCACAAAAATGGATGACAAGATAGTCAAAGATTGTGAATTTTTTTGTGGTGCTATATAGTATGTGAATATTGTATGCTCCAAATCAAGAACAACAACCAAAAACAAAAACAAAAACAAAAACACAAGTTGGGAGTTGACTTGTGCTTTTGAACTGGATGTTGGTCGGAAATTGCCGGCAACGAGTTTGAGTTCGTGTAAAAAAAACGTTGTCGTGTCGTTCTTTGTTTCTGATTGGTGGAATTGACATATTTCCATTAAAACGCACCGGTTTGCTTTAAAATTCCAGACGCCATCTCTATTGACTATGGGTCACTTGATAAAGTATGAATGGGACAATTTTTTTTTTTTTTGAAAAAAAAAAAAGGAAAATGAATCGTTTATGTGTTTCCAAACTTCAAATGTAATTTCAATCGTTTTTAATCCGTTTCCAGTTCCCTAATGTTCTAACTGTGCGAAATATTTTTATGTGATGTAGACAAATAGTTTACATATGAGAAATGTTCTAGAATATATTTTAGGGAAAATCCTAAAAAACCGCCCGAGTTTTGATGGATTACCCATTTTCCTCCATATGATTCCGTTTTTATCCAAAATCCCCCTTCTGTTACTAAATTGACAGAAAATTTGAACAAATGGCAAAAAGGCATTTTTACCCCTCAATTTTTAATTAAAAAATAAAATAATTATAAAATGATATTTTAAAATAAAAATTTTTCAAAAATAAAACAAATGGAGATCCAGATTTTGGATCTCCACGGCCATTACATGCGATCAGCCAGACCCACAACCATAGCCATTACAGACCCACAACCATGATCATACCAACAACCATCACAATAAATCGGTACACCCACAACCATCAACAACAAATCAGTAAAGCCACATTGAACAATAATCAATCAACAAATCCACAAAGATTGAAAAATAAAATCATCAAACACCAAACACAGCTGAAGGTTCAATTGAACCCAGATGAACCCTCATCTGGGTTCAAACTCACAGGAGGGGGTTCGTCTGGAACCCTTATCTGGGTTCGAAGTCAGATGAGGGTTCATCTCATCTGGGTTCGAACCCAGACGAGACGAACCCAGTCGTCTGGGTTCAAACCCAGATGAGACGAGATGAACGTTCGTCTTATCTGGGTTCGAACCCAGACGACTGGGTTCGGCTCATCTGGGTTCGAACCCAGACGACTGGGCTCGACTGGGTTCAAACCCAGACGAACCCTCAACTGGGTTTGAACCCAGATGAGGGTTCGTCTGGGTTCGAACCCAGTCGTCTAGGTTCGATCCTTATCTTAAAAGAAAGAGGAGAGGAGAGGAGAGGAGAGAAGGCGGAGGCGGCGGCGGCGCCAGAGAGAGAGAGATGAAGAGGAGTCGACGAGAGAGAGGTTGGTGGTGGATGTCTGGCGGAGGTGACGGCGAGCGACGGAGCCTGAGCGGTGAGTTAGAGAGAGAGAGAGAGAGAATGGTGTAGTTAGAGAGAGACAGAACAGTGAGGTTAGAGGGGAAGGTGGTGAGTGACTGAAAAAAAATTTATTTTTATTTAAATTTTTTATTTTTTTAAAATAAAAATATCTTTATTTTTTATATTTAATAATATTTATTTATTTTAATTTTTCATATTTTAATTAATTAATATATATATTTTTAACTTTCTTTCGCATTTCCGTTTCTATTCCTGGGGTCAAATAGTTAACTTTATTCATTTAACGGAATCTGTTAATGTCAAGGGTATTACCGTTTTTTTATACGCCTTCAGGGGGGTTTTGGGTGTCTAATTAAAAGTTAGACGGTAATTTTGATAAAAACAAAACCACGTGAGGGAGAATGAATAATCTATCAAAAGTGAGGCGGTTTTTTGGGATTATCCCTATATTTTATATAGGTGAACATTTTCATACACGTGAACTATCACAAAAACTGAAAATAATAATGACTGAAATTTTGATTTAGAGAAAAAATTATTAATATTTTTAAAATAAATTTTATTTTTTGGGGACATTTTTTATAACTTAGTGGTACTTCAACTACATATAATTATTTTCAAAATAATAATATTCATAAATAAAATAGTTACCTTTTAAAATCAACAAAACATAATATATATATATATAGCTAGAAAAAAGAAACCCATGAACACATGATTCATTAAAATCCATCTTTCCTTCAAACGATGTTTGTAGTAAAGGAGTGCATTGTCACGGATACTCATATGTCATATCTAGTACAATGTTCAATCCAAATCCGTCCTTGAAACTTTGTGCTCTTTCAAATCCAATCCGATATTTGATTAACCGAACTCAGCCTATAATGTTACAGGGTGACATTACAGAATTGGAAATGGTAATGTATATGGAAAAATACCCTCCAAGAGGTGGTACATTTTCATGAAGAAATTCCAGAAAAAAATTGCGATCCATTCATTACAAGATACAATTATGAGTGTTTGTTATACATTACAAAGACAACTAGCAAAAACATGAAAAACACAAGACTAAACACATTTCACATTTCAAGAGGACAAAACATGGCGACATTCTCCAGTGCCTCCAACCAAATCGCTCTATTTTGATATTTAATTCGACAAACCTGCACTGGATTTTACATTCAAGAAGACCGAAGATGGTGGTAGTCTCCAATGGCTCCAACTATAATGGCATGCAGTTCGTGTGTTTTGAACATAGTCATATAGAAGTACAAGTCTTCTTATGCTTCTTTTAAGGAGCGATTTTTTGATCTCTTCAACTCCCACGGTGGTAGGCAGCCTTTATAGTGAGAGTGAAGAAACAAAGAAGACAATGAGACTTCCTTTTGGGGCATTGAGATTGATGAAAAGCAAGTGAAGGCAGTTCGCAGCCTCTTCTTTTCACTGTCACATCCTTGGAAATTAGGGTCATGCCGTACTGTCGTAGTCTTAAGGGCCTCAGGAAGTATGCAGTTGCAAAATGAACCTACAAGATCGATGGAAGGCATTGTGCAAGGCATGACTGAGAATAGCTTTTATTGAACGGATGATGATAACATGTAAGAGACCGATAGAGAAATAGTACAATACTTGAAACATGCCATATATAATTTCATTCATCATAATGTAGAGACTAAAGCATAATATGAAACAAAGTATAAACAGTGCATTGTCAGTATTTGTGCAGGTTGCCTTGAAAGTGTTAGGTCCAATAAAGTGCAAATTTTCATCACCTTGGTCATTATTAGAATAGCATGAAGCAATGAAAAGGTTGACTACAGTGAACCAAAATCTTTTGTTTCACCATTTGTCATGACTGATGTGAGAGAAGTATCGACCTAAAATGTTTAACATGCCTGATTCAACAAAGCATGCTGAAAATATGTTGTGTGATAGACAAAGATATGATGCCAAATACCTATTCTTGCAAGCCGATTTACCCACTTGGGAATTGTGTTCCCTGTTAGCTTGTAACATATATCCTCACAGAAATGGTTGCAGTTCTTAACTATCAAATGATACGTATCACCGTTGTAGTTAACAGACTGGCGCTCCATGAAATCTCTAACCTCAATAGGATCCAAGGACGTTGTTCCCATGAATATTGACTTCCTAAATGTGAAGCCAGGGCATTGTCGAGGTTCAACCTCAAAGACACCACTTGTGGAATAGTCATGAGCTCCAAAAGCATATTCTATATTATAAACTGTAAGCATGAAAAAACAATTACAATCCATTTGTGACATATTGATTATTACAAGGTTTAGGAAGAATTAGAGACAGCAACATATAATATATGCACAGATAAATGGACTGATTAACTGATATGGCAACTAGATTAATTCAGATTCCATAGCTTTTTGAGAAGAAAATAGGTCTAGATGTTATCGCAAGTCACAGGCAAGCCACATTTGAGACAGGAAATATCCGTATCATAGAGGGAGAAAGAAGTGGGATGCTATTTCTAATTAGTTTCTGCTCAAATATATTAAAACCAAATTGTGACATCTAGTATACAATGGAATAAATTGGATTTACAATTTCTCTTAAATTGGTCTGACCAACAGCAAACTGTGGATGGCATAATTCAACTAGAATGTGTCAACTGATGTGCAGTGATGCAAGGACAAGAGACACAGACCCATGAAAAGCAGAAACAAGAACAAATGATTTGTACAACTACACATATATGCACTTGACACTGAAGTTGAGTTTTCTAGAGATTGTTTGATTAAATAGTTTGAAGTAACATATGATTTTACCGTCAATTGGAACTAATTCTTGGTTTTATGAGCCTCTGTGTGAGTTAAAGAACTGAAAGCCGGCTTTATGTGATACTATTATGTGTTACACGTGGAATTAAATGCTTGGTAATCTTAGATGACCATGGGAATATTCTATATTAATTGTTTTCGATAAAAAATGAGAATTTCTATTTCAGTTGAAACTATTTAGAAGACTAAATTTCAAGATTTTAGTAAGAAGTGTAAGATAACCTTCTACTCCAGTGTGAAAAATACCGACGCCTGCCCAATACACATAGCCGTTGATTGGTGTCAAGTCATACACATTCAAGTAGACAGGAGTGTTGCCTGGACTAAAGCCAGCTGCCTTCACTTTGGGGAAGATGCAAAACCGGGTGGCTGAACTATCTCTTAAACGAAGAGGCACAACCGAGTTCCAGCCATTCTTTGGTCTCAGCTTCATGTTTTAGAGCGAAACTAGGAATCAGTTAATACCTAGTCCCAGCCTGCAAAACACAGAAACATCAAAAAAAATGTAAAAGAACCATGTTGCGGAGTAACCGAACCAACTCCAAAATAGGATATCTTAAGAAAGAACTGCTCTTGTTTCTAAGTTGTATCCCTGTTCATGTTTATATTACCTGAGTCCATTTATGAAATGAAGCTGGTTACTCATATTTGAAACGAAAGAAACTTCCTATTAAGCCAAATTCTTGATGATATAATATACCACACACACGCATAATATTATCCACAAGATACTTGAATGGAGTTTTACACTAATATTCAAACATAATGCCTTACAATGCATTTGGAATGTCTTTCCGCCACATGTAAATGCAATAAAACATTAGAAAAGTTAAGATACGGCACATTTGTCGTCAATTAATATGTCTACTTTCATTTTTAGAGCAATCAGTATGGATTGATTCTCTCAAAAATCTCTCCAAATAATCATTATGTACAGCAAAGAGACTTAGCCGATTGGGTACAGACAGTCGGTAACTTCAGTGAATGAAATTGGCAGCTTTTTCCAATAGTTATGAGCATACCAATCATTACTTGGTGAAGACACAATCTGAGGACCAATTATATCCAATCCACCCCTTGACAGCATATGATAAGACCAGAGGGAAAGAAGTGTAGATTGTTTTTTCCATTTAACGGATTCCTGATGTCTACATCAGACTAGTAAAAAAGTGTCAAAACCACATGAGATTAGCACTGAGTCATTAAAACTTGAATCTCAAACGCTAAACTGATTTTACAGTTTACTGAATTCCTAGATCCCTAGACCAGGCAAATCCGTTCTTGAATGCATCCTGTATCTCTTAGTTTCTCTGTTTTTTTCAAGTATGCTCTTCCCTTAGTCATTTATATGTTTAACCATGTCTCAATAGGTTGTGCATGCTTCCTACTTTGTAAAAGTTTGGCTTCTTCATGATTCTGTTCTGGGAGCTTACATGTTAACTACCTATCATTTAGATTACTGCCTCCCTGCTAAAGGTTGTTTACAGCTCGGGCGGTTACCTAAAAGAAAGGATCAAACTGAAATACCCCAGCAAGGGTCAAGTAACTTCAGTCGTCAAATCCACCTCAGCACGTGAACAAAGATTGCCAATTATGGTTTATTACATATGAAACTACTTTCCAAGAAGCAAATTGCCAAATATGAATAGCATGGCACACTGCTAAGCAGTTACCATCAACAATGCACCAGTTCTACAATTATTTGACCAAGTAGTATACATTACACAGCATGTCAACCTCACATTATCTTCTCTATATTTTGACATTAGGTGACACTAACTATCTAGTAGTGGGAGTAGGGGCCACCTTCTCTTGAATGATTCAAAATCTCAATTATAATGCAAACATTTCAACTTGACAGGTCATGAAGGATTTCTTATACTATCCTTTAGGACACCAATTATTCATTCCATTGTGTCACTATACCTGAGGGCCACATCTCTTGTTCAACCACAAGTTACGCCCTTTTTCAAAACCTCAACCACAGACACTTTTTGCTTCCAATTTCCTCATAAGATTTTAAAACTGCATGTCACTTACACTAAACCAAGTAATTATTGACTGGAGAGACAAACACCAGTCATCTAAACCCATTTTCCTTGGGTAAGTAAACTAAACCAAAACCACAGTTTGTTTCTCTCCTATGCATCAACTATTACTACATCAGACTGCTATTTTTTGCACTTTTTGAGTAATCAGCACATAGTGTAAGTGTTCTTGTCAATGATAACTGAATCATTAAAGGATCGAACCGATAAAAGGCAGAAACTTAAAAGACAGTGATAAAACACTTAACTAAGATGCAAATTGCCACAAACCCCCTATGTTCAACAGAGCAATGATTTTTGAGTATACCATATATTTACACTGACAAACAGATTCATAAATCAGACTCAGCATAGTTGGTATATATTTCACTATTTAAGACTAATAAAAACAAAAAAAAAAACCTCTAATTGAATCTAAATCACAAGTATGGCTTAACCATGAGTAAGACATGAATTGAATCATAATCATCAACATTATAAGTTCCAGATCCCTTAGTAAAATTGCATTTGTAAAAACAGCAAAATTTGGCTTGTGCTTTACATGAATTTTTCAGCATCCATGATCTAGATTTATTTTAAAACTAATAAAGACAAGATACTTATCAACTAAACCAAACCAAACAATGAGAAGAAACATTTATCCTAACAAAGCTACAGTGAAGTCAACAACCATGCAACAACAAATCGAGAAATAACCAAGAAAACAAGCCGAACCCATCAAAGACAACAATTGTGAAAAGAAAACAACATCATTAAACAACCCCTTCCCTCACCCCACCCCCAAAAAAAAAAAATAGTAAAACCACTCTAGAACACTTAAAAATGGGAATCAAAAAGCACACCACTTGCTCACTGGCCTTGGTTAAAGAAAAGAAAAGTCACAACCCACCAGAGAATGCACATTGTCAATGTCCTCCACAGCTACAAGAACACAGGAAGAAGGAGCACCACCACCATTGTCAGTCACCACCCTGATAAAGCTGATCAAGAAGTGAGTTCTCAAGTTGAGCCCTGAAACTGAAACCGAAACAGAAACTGGAACTGAAAGTCACAAACACATTAGCTTTGCCTGCTTTACTTTTGTTTTATTGTCTAATTGTTTTTGTTTGTTTGTTTGTTTGTTTACTGGTCTGCTAACCAATAAAAAATGAAAAAGAAAGCCGTAAGGAGGACAGGGAGCGGTGTCCTTTTTTGAAAGTCCAATGGGGGAAAGGGAAGAAGGATATGTAAAAGATAAAAAGAACAGAAATTTATAAATTATTTTAAAATCATCATTTTCATTTTCATTGTAGGCTCTCTAAAGGTAAAAATGAAGGAGACCGCTGACTGACTTGCTTGTACAAAACTAGATTTTCTCTATTATTATGCATCTAGTAGTACCTACTTTTTTCTAGTTGAATAATATTACTAGTATGGTGGGTAGTATCTAATATTTTCTCGAGTCATTTGTTAATTATTAAGGGTAAATATTTATATGAAATTATAAATTTATGTAGTATAAATTTTTGGAGAATGATCTTATTTGATGAGGTTTGTTCACTGATAAACTTCTGGATTTATTTCCTTGTTAAATTTTGATTAATTGTAATATTTGAGTTTAAATTATGTACCCGTTGAATTATTATTTAATATTGAAAAAATGAATGGAGAAACATTAATAAGGTTTGTAATTTCAACATTACATTTTTTTCATCTTTTACATTCAAATGCAAATGTTGGTATTTTATTTACATATGAACTTATTTGTGGGTTTATTTTAATTTACTGTCCAGGAAATTATCTCCCCTTTGTGATTGTAGTGATTAATAAAAACCATTTAAAATTAAATTATGTAGGTCATAGATGTAAATATAAATTAAGATTTTATTGAAAAATTTTAATTTACTTCTTTACTCAATGCTTCAAGTTTTCTTTTTTTTAAAAAAAAAAAATTATTTTAATCTATCATTCTGGATCGAGTTAACAATTTATGTTTGTACTACTAATTATTCAATCTATGCAGTCAAATTGTTTTATGTGATTAAGAAAAATACTATGAACAATACATATGAGGGAGATTTGGAATTTGGGGACAGAAAGGCTATTCCAATTCATAATCTTTAATATGTAGGCATGAGAAGTGTATTACTGAGCAGCCTGCTCTTGAAGTAATATAATCTTTTTTAAAACAAAAAGTTATATAAATTTGATTGATCTAAGTAGAAATATAAATTTGAGTGTATGGGTAGACGTGGAAGAGTCTACAAAGTGATGAAAGATTGGTTGGAAGGACATTTTGCCTTGGCAGTATCAAAGGGAAAAAAATAATTGAAATGATTTTAAATTGATTATTACAAAAAGAAGACATCTTTATTGTTTTAAATAATTCCTCGAATCTGAAGAGAGCATGATGATAACTTTATTATTCATTTTTCTCCTCGACATCTCCACAATGTCCAATCACCAGTTGCCAACTAGGCACACTTACCCATTATTATTATTATTTAAAAAATAAAATAACACTAGTGTGGAGGGTGTATTGATATTAGACATTGTATGCAAGCTTGCTTCAGGTTCTGTCCTACAACATCCAAAAATATTTACTTTTCTATGGTCATGGACGATTTTATAAATATTTATAAATCTAACCTTGGTTACGTTTAAGGTTTGTAAATATTTACTCTAATGTTAAAAAAGATATTTACTTTTACAAAAATTGAAGAAATCTCTCCATATACATTGATAAATATGAATAACATGAAATTTTTTTTCTTTTGGTTGTTGGATATACTAAATTTGTATTTTATTTCATTCTTTGCTACATTTCCACTAGGATATAGAGTATAATACAAATTTTTGAGTTAAGGCATAAAATTTGAACAATTTAAATGTGTATTTATGTGATTCACATTTATGCTATCTAAATATTTATTTTTATAATTAAATTATAGGTTTACGTGACTATTTACCGTGCGTTTCAAGACCTTCTCTACATTCTTTTCTAAAAAAAAAAAAAAGACCTTCTCTACATTCAACCGGGTTTCGGTTCCAACGGATCCACCCGAAACCATCAAGCCCTGGTTTTAAGCGAAAGCTGAAATCACTATTTAACAATATTAACCGTTTTTGAATTTATTTTTTCTGCTCAGAAGTGGTCTCCCGCCCTAACTCGGGTCTCTCTCTCTCTATACATTTTTTTTTTCCCATTAAATTCATTGAAATCTCCACGCATGTTGTAGCTTGTAACAAACCCTTTTAGGGTTTCAATTTTTTTTTTTTTTTTTTGGGGTATACTTTGTAATGGGTCACTTGGTGGTTAAATAATTTGTGGGGGTTTTGTGATGAGTTGGTGGGGGTGTAGAATCAGTTGATGCATGTAATGTAGCATGAGAATTTTTTATCGTGTTGTATGGTATGTTGTGTGTGCGTGAATGTGGAACATTCCAGTGTTTGACTATAAAGATTCAATCTTTATGTGTTTTATGACTAAATTTATTTATTTATTTTTGTTTATTTTGATTAGTTTGAGGTCTTATAGTGATATGGTGTTACAAGTTTCAATGATTTGTGGTTAAATGACTACTTGGTGGTTAAATGATTTGTGGGAATTTTGTGATAAGTTAGATTTAGTGGTGGAGGGTATGTATAATCAATTGATACATTTAATGTAGCATGAGATTTTGATTTAGTGTTGTGTTGTGTGTGCTTAAATGTGGAACAGTTCATTGTTTGACTATAAAGATTCAATCTTTATGCGTTTTATGACTAAATTTATTGTTTTGTTTTGTTTTTTTTTTTTAAGTTTGATTAGTTTGAGGTGTGATAGTAACATGGGGGTAAAAAAGTTTTGATCTTTATTTGCATGTTGATTGGTTTGTGATGATTGTATAGTTTTGTACAGATTGTTAGGCTTTTTAAGAAGAGGAGAAATCGGGAGAGGACGCTGGGAAGAGTATGTCGGTGGTTGATGCGTCGGAGTCAAGCGAAATTGTGAATGCAGCTTCAGATTTTCATACTGATGGTGATGATGCTACGGAAAGTGAGGGCTCAATAGTCGAAAGTAATGTCATAAACGAAGTATGTAACTAAATTTATTTTAGTTGAATAAGTTGTTAAATAACTTGTGTGATTGTTGCGTTGATGGTAATGGCTAGAAATGTGATTAAAGCAAGTTTTGTGAAATGAATAGTTGGTGACTGATTCAACTAAGCCTACTTGATATTGTTTGAATCTTGGTGTTTTTTATCATGTTGTTCGTGATCTTATATTTTTCAGGAATTTTTGCCTACCAAGGAGGAGATGACTAACCAGATGCTTGCAGATGGTTTGTTGTGAATTTCATAGGTCATACTTTCATTGTGCTACTTAGTTGCTTTAATTGAATGTAAGTTTTGTATAGGGGAAGTTGTGCAGAGCAATTTTACAGCTCAGCATAATGGAAAGAACTCAGATTTGGTGTTGCGGGATTCGGCAGAAATTATGTGGTCGTTTCTTAATGCGTCTGGTTCTGGAGCTGGAGCTGTGGTTATAAAGGTTAGACCAAATGCAATGACTCCGCTTAGCTGTGTACTTGTTGAGCTTTTTCATGTGTTATTGTTGAGCTGTGGTTATAAAGGCATAATAAAATTGGTGTTATTTGTCAGATCGGTTTCCATAATTATGTTCTATCATTCTGTTCTGTAATTTGTCACAGAATTTTTCGGCAGACATATTGCAAGATTTGGCTATTACTTTTTGACTGTTTTATCATTTTATTGTGTTAAAATTCTATAGTGTTTTAAGTAGTAAAGTTTGAACCAAATCCCCCTTCATTGGCTGTCATTGTTGTCTTAGACTTACTTTTGATTCTGATCTTATGGCTCTCAATTGGATAGGAAAAGAATGAAATGAGAAAAGTGAGGAAGAGGCAATCTAAAAAGGAGTCATCTAGGAAGGCTAAATTACAGGTACCCTAAATAAATTCAATTTTTCTGGGATTTAAACAAAACTTTAACGTGTTCCATTTTTTTTGTTCCAAGGTGCTCATTATTAAATATTAACGTATCTTGAATTTTTTTGAAAGTGAGGCCTGTTGAAATATAGGGCTTCCTTTCTGATCCATTCCTTTCCTTTCTTGAAGTTTTGAAGTGGTTAATACTTCTTTGGACTAAACTTCAGACTGCATTTGGTATCTTATAATCTTAGAAGACTTGCGGGAACAAGAACTACAACATTTCTTTGAAAAATGGACTATCGGAGCATGAAAAATTCATGTAAACAGATATTAAATGTATGCTGGATTACGTGGTATAGCTTGGAATTTTGGATGATATCTACATTATTACCTTTGCAACTGCAAATAATTAAGGATACCTATGATTGCATACAAATTTTACTTTCTGCCATTGAATTTAAATGTTTAGATAAAGCTTACAAGAACATCCAACTTGGAAGTATAGCAACCTAGCCCATTCTGGTCTCAAAAATGGGAAAATTACTTCAAACCTTTATTACACTTTTATTATTATTATTATTATTTTGCATTCAGATGAAGAGCTTTTGGAGTATCATTTTGACTGATGACATTTTTCTAGAGTTGATACGTAATGATTGTGATTTTAGTTTTGAATTCCTCTTCGCGACTTCATCTAGGAAGAAGTTTGGCAACTACAAGCGGTAGTCAAGGAGCTGAAAGCTGAGAGTTCCAAGCTTGATGACGAGCTACTGACTCTCTGCGACAAATGTACCAAACTGAAGGAGGAAAATGACTCCTTAGTGGTTCACCTTCTAAATCCCACTACATTATTGAAATTCTTTATCTTTTCTAAACTATCTATATTCCCCCAAATAGCTTTCTCTTTCTATGTTTTTTTACCATCTTCAGAATCTATTTTGAAAGCTGCAACTCAGAGTTTGTTTATTGATGGAACAGAAAGAGCTTAAACAGATATATGGGGCAGATGCAGTTTCCTCCCTTGACGCCCTGATGTCCGAAACAAAGTGAATGGTGAAAGTGACCAAAGTGAAGAAACAATGACAACCGTTGAAAACTCACTTCTAATTCGAGTGTAGATTCAGTCATCTTCTATTTTGAAGGCTGAAATTACTTCAAACTATAGGTACCTTTTAATGCTCTATACATAATAGAAAGTATAAGAAACATGCTATCCAGAAATGTTTGATATTTTTGCAGATTTTAGGACTGTATGAATTCAAATGATCGAAATTTGATACGCAATCGTGCTTATACCAAGCCAATTTTTTGGCATGTATGCCACATGCTCTCCGTTTTCATGATCTGTTGTGGTCTTGTATTATCAATAGCCTTAAATACGGGAATCGTTATTCTAGTTGAGTAGCTATATAAATATCATAAGATTCATGACATTGATTGATTTGTGAAGGTTACATTTTGTTCTTAGAATTTGTAGACTTTATTAATTGATGGAAATGTGTTTTGATGCATTTACAACTATATATCTTTTCCCCATCAAAGAGGGGAGCCATTGTAAACCTGTTAAGCAGAAACAAAAACTCAAATATCAGAACCATCAGGGAAAGGTTTCAGTGCGTCTTGCTTGCCATTAATGTAGAAGTCTACAATTGCTATCATCCGAGGAAGTTTATCAGGGTGGTAATTTACATGAATAACTACTGGCTTGAGCTTGCTCAAACTAGCATCTTTCCTCACAGTCCTGAAGAGTACCTTGCTGTTCATGAAAAGATAAAAATCCATGGTTCTCCTGGATGCATGGAGCCCATCATACCCAGGATGTGAAGGGAAAGTGAGCTCCTCGTTGAAAACTGCCTGGTCCCAAGAGGACGGTTCCTTTGAAAGTCGACCAGCAATACGATCAAGAAGCTCAATTGAAGGGAGTGTTGGTAGTACATAGAAGAAACCAGAGTTATAAACCCATACCCTCATTGTATGAGCATACCTTGACCACCCCATTGCAGGTTCATCAAAAACGTCATCAAAACCATAAGCAGTCATATTGTCGTGACCATCAGTCATGGCCTCCACATCTGAGTCTCGATACAGATGATCAAACGGGTTCTGAAAATACACAATATCAACATCTGAGAGGAGAACACTGTAACCCAACTGCAGAAACTCCCTCAAGATACGAAATTTCAACCCCGAAATAGCATGATTAGCATATTTACCTCCAGTCCTTGCAATGGAATCAATACTTTCATCAGGGTCTCTCTTATACACTGGAACATCATTTGATTCACAAAACTTGAAGGTCTCCTCATCCAAAGCAACAACTAAGTAATTGGGTATACCCACTCTTTTGATACAACTGAACCAAACCTCCAACTCCTCCATCACATTTGAATTCGCAAGAGCAACTATAAGCTCTCTCTGAACAACTACTTCCTCCAGTATTTTAGCCAATCTTGGGTTCACAAGCTCGTCTGGGATGACCGTGGGATTGGTCCTTGAACCTTTAACAGTACCAAAAGGTCCAGACTTTTGCTGTTCACCTAACAACATAACTTGTTTCCTTGCATGATCTTTTTCTTGCTCAACTAACCTAAGCTTTTCGGTCAGCTTACTAACTTGTTTCATCAACTCTACTTCCTTCTCCATGGCTACCATTAACTCTGATTTCAACAGATTCAATTGTTCTGATGATTGACATTTAGTTGGCACAACCTAGCAACCAAACAACTAAAACATTGGCTATTTGTACATATGTACCAATTACAAGCCTAACAGTGCCCAGGAACTCACAAACATCATATAAAAATAAACAATGCGCTAACACTGATGAAACATATTCTCACAGCATGTTCACATTAGTCTCAACAATTTTGATTTAAACATACATATAACTATTAGATCTAAAAGTTTAACCCGATAAAAAAATCCATCCTATCACATGTCAGATCCGCTGGCGTACCACGTGACTCAAGCTCAAACACAAATATACAACAAATTCAACTTTTATCACACAGGGTGTTTGAATCCAAGATTCCTAGGATAAACCAAGCTTTATTACTATATTAATAACTAATAGACTAAAGAATTTTAAACCGATAGAAAATACTTAAAATTAGTATATAAGCTCCCTAACAAGTACAACGTGATCACTTAATACTAACAGAATTGTACTAAAAAACGCACATTTAAGATCACAAAACATGAACTACACAACATATGATAAAACAGACTCCAAAAGCAGAATCATGGAGAAGATGAATGTGAAGAGACATGGCACCTGAGGGGTAGACTTAGAGGTCCAAGAAGCGTGAAACTGAGGTTTGGTGGGTGAGAGAAAGTTGCAAGGAAAAAAGAAAGCGAAAATGCAACCCAGGAAGATCCCAACAGCTATGGCAACCGGAATTCTTGACCTGTGAAGTGAATGTGAATGTGTATGTGATTGTGTGTTGCTTCTCATCATCCAGTGACTGCCTCTGCGTCCAAACATGTTTTTTTTTTTTTTTTGGTTCTGGGGTTTTTGTTGGGACTGTGTTGAAAGTGTTTTGAGGAAATTATGGTTTGGTTGTTACAAGTTTGTATTGTCTAGTTGAAGAAATAAAGAGTCAATGAGTCATGAAAAAAGGAGGGAAACTTTTGGGCGTTATTTAGTTGAAGAGAAATTTGGTCGCTTGGGACTGGTGAACACTACTTGAATAATGTATCTTTCTTATATAGCATTTGTTTGAAAGTGAAAGCAACTTTGCACAATCAATATACTATATGTACGGTCCATATACTAAATTTGATGCAAGAGCATACTATATTAAGGCTCCGTTTGGTAGACGGGATTAAATCGGATTGGATTGGATTAATTAATACTATAATATGTTTGGTGCAATTAAGATTGGATTAAAAATAATAGTCTAATGTTTAACATAACATGAGATTTGATAAAACATATATATTTTTATACTTGACATGAGGGGTTAGAATAAAATTTTACCAGCATATATTTTTTTGTTCTTTCCGCTTGGAGAAAACTCTTCACCAACTCAACCTCACTCCATTTCTTCTTGTTCTCCCTTTCTTCATATCTGTGTAGACCAACTCTTCTTCCTCTTTTTCTTCTTCTTACTGAAAAAGGAGAGGATGGAGAATAGGTCAAAGGAGAAGGAGAGTTGCGATTAGGAAATGAGAGGTGAGCTTTTTTTTTTTTTTTTCTAACCCATGGTATTCAGTGAGGTAGATTTCTCCTAACGTAGTGGGATGATTTAGTGAAAGGATAAATTAGTGAAGGATAATTTAACTGGACCAAACATGAGTTTAGATAAAAATTAATTCAAGCCCATTCTAATACTAAGAAACAAACGAGGCCTGTTAGGTTGAATTTGGATTTGATTATATCTAACAAGATTGGATTACAAAATTGGATTCAATTGTATTTAATGAGATTCATTATGTTCATACTATTTGGATTTGATTATATCTAACAAGATTGGATTACTAAATTGAATTAAATTGTATTTAATGAAATTGGATTATGTTCACACTATTGTATTAAAACTGTATTATGATATTTCTCCAAAAAAAAAAAAAAGGGCATTATGACAAGCACACCCACTGCCATTCAAGAGTGTTATGTATTATGAAAAAAAAAAACCGTATTATGTATTAAAACTGTATTGTGATTTTCAAACAATTGGTTTCATTTTAATTTTTTAGTTAGCCTTTTTTTTTTTTTTGCCTGTTTATTAAAACATAAACACTTTGTCTCGATCAACGAGTGTACAAATCAATTTCCTTCTACGCATTTAAATCTACACTTCTCTCTTGCTCTCATCATATGAGCGATCTAGTAAGTAAACGTAACCATTGTCAAGTGAACATAGGTTTCAACAAGAGTTCTTACTTTACGAACA
The DNA here is from genome assembly GCA_022984855.1 of Dimocarpus longan. Taxonomy (NCBI): domain Eukaryota; kingdom Viridiplantae; phylum Streptophyta; class Magnoliopsida; order Sapindales; family Sapindaceae; genus Dimocarpus; species Dimocarpus longan. Next base: position 27,136,595 of record CM041020.1, read on the forward strand.
TACATATTAATTCAAATACATAAAATAAGAACAAATTAAAAGTATACCAGATGAGCTCTAATCAAATACAAACAAAGAACAAAATAACAAATTTGGCACAAGTAAATATTTTTTATGTTCCTTCAATACCGTTGTTCCTATTTCCATATACAGATTATACAATCGATTACAGAGTTTTAAACGAATCGTTTAATATTTGACTTGATAAACAAACCAATATTTCACTAGAATTGATGATCCAAAACTTCGATATCATGTGCATATTTACAGCAGAAATTGTTGTCCATATGTGATTAGGCCTTTCAAGCAATCAAAAGATGTTAATTATTACCTAATCTATGGTGAAGAGAGTTTGTTTTGCTTGTTAAGAAGAAAGCATCATTCTTCATTATCGGATTGTGCATCTGGAATCCATCCTGGTGGGCCTCCAATTGCACGGTTTGCCTGCCTAGGTAATGGATGAATGATATGTCTGACGATTTGGTTCACTGATCAAGAATGAAAAAAGACGAGACAAATGACAACAATAATAAGTAAAAAGAAAACAAAATCCGAACCTAAATGTATATCAAGGGGAAGCGTGCACACAGAAAAAATATGTGAATGCACTTGAGGTCAGCTGTTTTACAATTATCAGCCCTATATATATATATATATAACCTTCAGCAATTCTCATTCCACAATCAAAATAGCTACAATCTTGTGGCATGTTGATTGAAAAGAGTTATGCAGCAACATAAAAACAAATTTCATAATAATGACTTAAACAAATTATATATATATATCGACACATTCTACACTGCACTTAGATATAGATACACATAATATTGACCATTCGATTTTCAATGAGCCAAGGTACTAACCCATTAATTGAAGGTTAAGTCCCAACCCTTAGATCGTTAAAAATTGAATGGTTAAGATACAAATGCATCCATACCCAAGTGCATTGACACACACACACCCTTAGATCTGACTCGTTAAAAATTGAATGATCAAGATTACAAATGCATCCATACCCAAGTGCATTGACACACACACACGCGCGCACACGATTTTAAATGAGTCAAGGTACTAATCCATTAATTGAAGATTAAGTCTCAACCCTTAAATCTGACTCGTTAAAAATTGAATGGTCAAAATTATGAATGCATTCATACCCAAGTGCATTGACACACACACACTCTTAGATTTGACTCGTTAAAAATTGAATGATTAAGATTACAAATGCATCCCCACACACACACATCCACATATTATACATATATATATGCAATCATCTGGTTAGCTCAGTAATTTGTTTGCGATTTTTGACATTTCGCAAATATTTAACCTTAAAATTAAAAATATCATTGGCAGCAGAAGGTTTAATGTACAAGTAATGAGTTCAGCATTCAATCAGGAGCAAAATGGGTTAAGCCTGAATTCTCACCTGATGCCATAACTTTGATGAAAAGTGTCCTCACAAATTGGATTTCTGCTTGATGTGAACTGACAAATTTACTCTGCAGCCCCAGAAAACTATTCAGAACTTTGGAAATTGCTGGTGACAGTTTTAAAATCTAAATAGAAATGGCATATTTAGTAGCAGGACAAGCAATCATGTGATCCATTTCCCCCGCCACAAAATGAAATTATACAAGTTGATTACCATTTCACCATACACAAACTCCACAACTCGATCGAGTGTAGCTTGATGTCTCAATAGAAACGGCCGCAGTGTGGTCATATACATATGCCTTGCTCCCTGTTAATTCATCAAGCAAATTATTAGTGCAATAGGGGAGCTCAAACATATTTAACAATCTGCATCAAGCTTACGTTGGCAGACGGAAGTTGAAGCCAAACTAGAAATGCAAACTTCACATGGTAGTACAGCGGGAACCTGATTAAACAACAAGGCGAAAGAACCACCTCACTAAAGCCCTAACATCTATAATTAATATATATATATATATATATATATATGAGCAAACTAAATCCTCAACATACCAGGAGAGAATCTTGTCTGCAAACACTTCGGCGACACTAAACGATCCATAAACTGACCAATAGAGAAGCCACTTTTGCTGGTCGTTTCGATCTTTGTTCTCAATAGCTTTAAACGTAGAGTAAACAGGCAAAACAGTCCCCACACAACAACTACACAAACAAAACCACACGATCCAACATTAACACTTGTACAAACACATATTCATGGATAGGGACTCACTACTCACCATGCAGTACGGATAACAACATTGGATCCAAGTGGACAAAGCAGCAACCCTAAACCAACCTGCTTCCATCAAAACAACTAACTTGTAAGTGAAAGAGCAGAGAAAAGAATTATGTATTGTAGATGAGGGAGGGGCACACCTCGCGAGAGAGAGCCATCGATTCTTCAGTCTGCGGAGACAGAGAGAGTCGAGGATTTGAAATTCGGAGAAGTTTCCTCTACAATTCCAATGTCTGATAGTTCCGAGCCGGGCTTTATCCGAGAAATCCGACCCGAATGGTGCCCCCTTGTCGGGACCAGAAGATTCTTTTATTTTGATTATAGTTTTGAAATGACCCTCTGGTAAATTTTTAGATTAAAGTCTGTTTTACCGTAAATCAAAACCATATTATATTCAAAATCTAGTTAAAAAACTTACTACAAATATGAGGAGATATAAAAATCAGTTAAACTGTGGACGACTGTGCTACAATCAGATATGTGACTATATGGAATTATGGGATTACATACGAGATGTTGATATCAAATTAATCGTCATTTCAAATAATAATTTTTTATGATAATTAATACCACTTAATAATTAAAAAAAAAAAGATCTAGAGATTAATTGTTAAACACTCATAAACTACACTGCTTTCTGTTTATTTAAAATTTTTATTGTGTTTGGAATAAAAAATATATATACATAGTTGTACTTGAAAATACTAAGCTATAATTTATGGTAGGAACTATAATTTCTAATTCAAATAATCTCCTGTTAAGGGAGTTGCTATTTCAGCTGCAGGCTTCAGAGAGATTTTTGGAAAAGTATGCTTGACTACGATAGCCTTTCTCATCAAAACTCTACCCAGTCTTGCTTCCTGTTTCATACATGACAAATTATATAATCCCTTCGTTAACTTACCCTGCATTATCTACCTTATAATACAAGCTAAACGTAAGTCTACACAGGTGGATTCGACATTCCTTATGAACCTCTCTAAAATTTATTGAAGGAAGCTTTTGATGAATGTTTGAACTACTTGAATCACTTGTACATATTTCCATACAAAATGAATATATTAGGTATGATACTTACAATAAAAATGTACCGCTAAAAGATTTATACATGAACTCTATTGATAGTCTCGCTTTATTTTTATCCAACTAATTTATGAAAAGACAATACTGCTTAAAAAATTTCCCTCACGGCCTCACCACCACAATCCCACATCTACAAATGCATGTCTTGCAAATATACTTTACACCTGTGAAATATTGTATGACAAAGTATTGATATTTGTTAAAATGTAAAATCCAGTTACTTCAATGCTTCATACCATTTTCGGCCCAGTTAGCAGGGATATGATATGAATATCTCAAATTACCTCCAGAAGGTTGATGGTGGCTAGCAATTTCTTACAGCTCTGTAGTCAAGCTGTAAACTGATTTTCAAACCACAATCACTTCCAAAGCATCGTTTACTGTCACTTGTCGAGATGTTTACATTCAGAATATGCTCTAAATCGAGGGCGGTTGATGGTGGCTAGCAGTTTCTTACAGCTCTGTAATCAAGCTGTAAACTGATTTTCAAACCACAATCACTTCCAAAGCATTGTTTCCTGCTCACTTGTCGAGATGTTTACATTCAGAATATGCTCTAAATCGAGGGCGGTTGATGGTGGCTAGCAGTTTCTTACAGCTCTGTAATCAAGCTGTAAACTGATTTTCAAACCACAATCAATTCCAAAGCATTGTTTCCTGCTCACTTGTCGAGATGTTTACATTCAGAATATGCTCTTAATCGAGTGCCCTAGCAATTTCGTATAGTTCTGTAGTCAAGCTGTCTAACATTGAATATATTGCCCTTGTTTTGGAATGGGATGTACCACCGGAGATAAAAGTATGAACTCCACTTTTCAAATACAACCAACTGCAACCAGCAAACTTCTTCACCACATTCCTTCTCATTTGATTCCTTATCCTCCTCATCTCAGACCAGTTCCCCTCGGCTGCATAGACATTAGCCAACTGCACATAACGTGCCCCATTATCTCCTTCAATTCTTAGAAGTTTCTCCTCTGCCTCTTTAGCAAGTTTTGCATCTCCATTTAGCCTACAAGCATTCAAATATACCCCCAATATCACTGCATCTTGTTCTATAGGAATCCTTTTCATGAATTCTACTGCCTTCTCTAGTTGATTAGCCCTTCCATATAAATCAATCATACAACCATAGTGGTCTCTCTCGGGCAATATGTTGTAATCTTCTGTCATGGACGTAAAGTATTTTTCACCCATTTTTACTGAACCACAGTGACGGCAAGCTGATAGGAGCGCAATAAAGGTAACAGCGTCAGGCTTGAATCCTTTTTCCACCATTTCATCGAACAACTGGATAGCTTTGTTTTCATGCCCATGGTGAGCATAGCCAACTATCATTACATTGTAAAGGACTGAATCCCTGTCAACAACATGTTGAAAGATTTTTTCTGCATAAATCATATTTCCACATTTCAAATACATATCAACTAATGTGCTAATCAACTTCTCTTCCATTCGAGCATTTGTTCTCAACATGTAAGCATGTATCTCTTTTCCAGGATTTAAAGCGGCTTGTAGTGCACAAGCACCAAGAACACAAATAAGCATTACAGCATCAGGAACTATTCTTTCCTTGGCTCTAAACTCACTTAAAAGTTCTAACACAGCCTCACACTGCTGCGCTTGGACATACCCAGAAAACAAAGCTGTCCAAACCACCGTATTCTTCTCTGCTAATGAATCAAAAAGCTTCCTAGCTTCTACCATGTTTCCTTGGTGCGAATATCCGACAATCATCGAAGTTACCGAAAATGAATTCCCACTTCCACTGACCAAAAGCATCCCTTCTGCACACTTCATATCCTCACACTTGCTGTACACATCAACAATGCCACTACTTATGAACGAATTCAAACTCATTCCGTTCTTCAAAACCCACGCATGAACTTCCTTTCCGCGTCTCAAACTCCTCAATCCCGAACAAGCACTCAAAACACTTCCAAACGTATGTTCATTCCATCTAACCCCATTCTCTGCCATACAACCAAACAACTTCAACCCCTCCTCCATCCGACCATTCTGTACATACCCCGATATCAAAGTATTCCATGACACCACATCATTCAACTCACTCTCCCTCCAAAACATCTCCAAAGCCATATCCATCTCCCCTTGTCTACAACACGCAGCCACCATAGCATTCTTTGAAACCAAGTCCATCCCACCACCACCACTCCCCTCAAAAACCCTCCAAACGTCCCCAAAACACGAACATTTTGAATACATATCAACTAACGAACTCATTGCAAACCCCCCAGCATCATTCCCCATTTTCACCATAAAACCATGCAACTGCCTCCCACAAACCAAATTACATAACTTGGCACACAAATTAAGCATACTAGTAACTGTAAATTCATCAAACCTCACCCCACCACCCACATTCTGCATCTCCCTAAACAACTCAAGCGCATGAGCCTCAAACCCCTCCGCGCCTACATAACCAGACAACATTGAATTATAAGTGACCACATCTTTCTCAGGCGCAGAGTCAAACAACTCGCGCGCCCGTGTCAAGTTTTGGGATTTTATATAAGTTGAAATTATGGTGTTCCAAGTGAAAATGTTTCGTTGAGGCATTTCATCGAACACTTTCTGAGATTCATATAAAAGGCGGTGCTTCGAGTAGACATGGATGAGTTGGTTGGCCGCGTGAATTGGGGGCCTGAAACCCGCTTTTATGGACTGGACATGGTATATCAAACCATCTTTCAAGGTCCTCATTTACGTGAAATCATTAGCGAACGTGCAAGAGAGTTCAACAAAGTATTGTTGGCGCTTTGAGAGACTGCGTTTTGTTATTTGTGAATTGTGACACACAATTTTTCTTTTTTTGTGACAATTTTTTTTTTTTTTTTGAAGGATGTGACACACAATTTTGGTCTCTATAAAATAACATGAATAAGAACCTCAAAAAATATTCTTCGTAAAAAAAAAAAAAAAAAAAAAAGGGAGTTACTTAAAAGCAGTTCAAAGAAAAGAAAGTACCTCCAAAACGGCGCGCTTATATGGTTTAGACAATGCTCTTGACTCTTTCTCTTTTACATGTTACAATTCTTTCTTTGTATTATTTCAAAAAAAAAAAAATCTTTCTTTGTATTATTTTACATTTTTTTCTTTAATAATCAGTAGAAATTCTATCAATATTGATGTAAGGAGTTTGTCAAGTACTTATCGATATTAAAAACTATACACATTCAAAAATCTACTTCCATATAAAAAAAATCTACTCTTATATTAAAGGTACAAAACTCCCTATATATATATTAGTAAATATATACAGTGAAAAGTGAATTTTTATCGCGAATGTGATGAAGAAACGTACTAATCACTTCAACTACATATTATATAATTAGATCCCATAATGTTTTTTTTTTTTTATTTAAAGAAAATTAAAATATATTAGCTTAAAATTTGTATTAAAATGTTATAAATATTCATGCACTCATTTGCTTTAAACAAATAATTAAAAAAAAAAAAAAAAGGAATAAAAATTTATTACAAAAGCCCTTGAAAGTTGAAATACTTTGGAAAAGACAGCCATGCAATTTCTTGAAAATGCTTTCAATTGCTTCCAAATGCACCATTATTCTATCTCCAATCACATACTTATAAGAGACTAAGTCTCGTCCAGCAGTTGCACGGTCACCTGACTCTTAAAAGGGTTTCAATTTCATTTGATATCAAATGAAATTTGAAGAATTTGATATCCAATGCACTTGTTCATTGGATATCAAACAATTTGAACAAGTCATCTTGTCTCCTCATGATTTTACAGCCTTGATTGATGCAACAAAACTTTCGCTGCAGCATATACTGTCTTCGCATCATCTGCAGAGAAATAAAATCACTATAATTCAGCATTGTACACAATGTAGGATCATGTCGTTTGTTTAGAATAATTAGAGGAATACGGCTCGTATTAATAACAAATGAAGTCACCACCAGACAATGCCTGCAATGTTTCCATGCCATCTTTTTACAGCATATGCAGTAACCATTTGCATGATGTGGGAAAAAAAAAAGAAAGTTAATGATTATGCTCCGTGCAGCAAAGTTACGGACACTAGTAATGTTTTTGTTGCGAGTTCAGTTGCTGGAAGATATATCTGAATTCATGGATCATATCAACATCCCCTAATTTGATTTCTCTTTCAGCAGAGTCCCTATAAAGAGTTGTAACACTAGACTAACACCATCATACCTGAAATGGTTGTCAAACTAAATTCTGGAGGCACATTGGTCTCAACCTCAACAGCAGCTTTTGCGGCTGCAATACCCACTGCCACACTCTGCATGAAATCTAAACCTGCACATATAGCAGCAAGTGTCCCACCAACCAAGCAGTCACCAGCTCCAGTGAGCCTCACAACTGATGCAGGAAGTGCAGGAAAGTGCACAGCGAAAAACTGAGAGCCTCCTTCAGGCTGTGTAGCACCAACATATGAACTTGATAGACAGCTTGATGTCACGATATCATATAACTTTCTACTGAATCCATATGATTTGGTTCTCTCAGGATCAATTCTCATGGAATTTGGTTGTCTTTTAGAGCATAAGAACACTCCATCCGGACCAAGGGTCACGATGACTACTTTTACACCCTTTCCTAACAAAACCAAGATCACTGGTTTTAGCATTTGAAACAAAGATTCTGTTGAATACCTTTTCCTACTAATCGGCTGAAATGTGTTTTCACCAGACAAAGCATTTGCCATGGCAACTAGTTCATCTTCATTAGGTGAAGCAACAGTTATCTGTAGAAAACCTCACCATCAGTTAAAGATAGTAAACATTAAATAAGTTACTGGGAGTGAAACATTTCAACAAGTCATATCTTATCAATTTAATTTAAAGAAAGAAACGCAAAAGGTAACAGTTGCCAGTCCAAATAGTCTGGACCACTCTTTTGGCCATAAGGTTAAAATCTCAATTTCAGCATTTTCAACAGTCATGATCTGGATCACGAGAGAAAGACAGAGAGAGAGAGAGAGAGATAAAACTGATTTAGAGAAAACTATCAGCTTTTACAAAGTAACATGTTGCAATATTCACTAAAACACATTTCTGGAAACAAAAGGTGGTAACTTTGGTCTTGATTGAATTTCCATGAGGTTGATAATAACCATATTCTCAAGATTTTTATACAAGTCGCTCCATAAGGTTTAATGTAAAAGACATAGATGTACGAAATTTCACAATACTCACATACTTGACAACCGAGGCAATTCTTCTGGATTTTGTGACTGATACAGGTTCAAACCACACTGGAACATTAGATTCTGCCGCCACTGCAATAGGGAGAAAAATAGTTGCAACTACTACAAAAATATAAACTTAAAAGTGAAACAAGGCAATAAAATATAAGAAGAAATAGCAAAGAGTAAAGAGACCAGCTGATGAGTTACAGTAATCAGAAAGAGAGCAAGGACTGACAACCTAAAGTGATGTTGCAAACTTACTTCGACAAGAAGCTTCTAAAGCAGAAGGATTCAAATTTGCATCAACCATTAATACAGGAGCAGAAGATATATTGCACTTGAACAGTTGAATCCACTCAGGAATGAGAAATTTTTCCTGTAGTCAAAGTAATCATGAACAGACTTAGGTCCTTGTGAAACTAATTAAGTGGGCAACCAACTGTGATTCTATATGGCAAATTTAAGTCTACTTACGATTGCTTCAACACTTGCAACGGCAGCTGCCAATTCTCCATTGACATCAAGTATGTTGCACACAACAGCAGTATCAATGTCTTGCTGCCTCCTAATGCCTATTCCAGAACCAACACAATGTGAACATAGACTGATTGATTTTCAATGCCAACTTTGGGAAAAAAGGGAAATAAAGGCTATATTATAAAACAACAGAAGCTTTTCTCCACTGTTGATCCTTGCTATGAATTTCTATTTTCCCAAAAATAAGAAAAGTTCTAACCAAGGTTATGTCATTTCCCATGTAAATTCTAAAATATATGCCACAATAAATTCTGCAATGGGAAGGTAAAAAGATTATATCAAGGTTGAAACATGTCAATAATAGATCTCAAACAAAATAAGTATCAACAATTCGTTACGTCTCTAGGAATATGAAAAACAGTTTTGTTGTGGTACTTATCTCACTCCAATTTGCAACACAATTATGAGTGCTCTACAGTGTTATTTTCTAACAGATTAGACAATTAAAACATAGAAGCATGTCTCTGATATATAAAGTAAAACAGCAGGACTGCGATCACATGGCAAGATAGTCACCAAAGGTAACCTTCTGTGGATAGATCAGCAGATTTCCAGCGCTCCAGCAGCATATTTCCTAAAAATAACGAAATTAAAAATAAAACAATCTGTCAATATCATAAAAGCTATTTGGACTGTTGATTAAATATGATGATGACCATAACATGATTGATGATAATAACATTTTGAATCCAAACATCCCAGTACGTAAATATTTCTGCACACACTGCACTTAAGTTATGTCCTCATTGGATGGTTAATGTGGAGATGCTACAAAATTTGGACAAACATATTGTAACTGATAAACCCATATACAAGTAACAAAATATACTTAATACATTTTGGATAAATACACTTCCTGATTAGAACAAGGTGACCTTCATATAAACCAAGCCCACAAAACACAACACGAACAAACATAGCATGAAGGAAATACTAAATAAAAAGAAGCAAACTCAAAGCTCCCACGATACCACAAAGAGAAAGCAAATCACCTGCCATGTCAAGTCCCAAAGCACTAATCATAAACGGCTTAGCTCCAAGCTTTGACATACACTCCGCAACATTCCTCGCCACACCTCCTAGTACATAATGCACCTGTATATATAATTATCACCTAACGTAAACATCAACAAACGAAACCATTTCGATATTTTCCCAATTCATCTACCTACTACTCACAGCTAAATTCACATTAAGCCTTCACTAAAGAAGAACATCGATTCACTCCCTAAATCCAAAACTAGGTACAACAACCATTCCAAAATGGGGTTTCTTTTTTCTCTTCAATTTTTCAAATTTCAAACAAAACAATACACAATGGGTATACAAGGACCTTGCCAGGCGTGGTGGTTCTGGGAATTGCAGGGAGAGAAGGAGTGGCATGAATGTCCAACACCATCCCTCCTACAATCACTGCCTCTGCTTCCATCTCTTGTTTCTGCAACTGCCCACCTCTTAATAACACCTTATATTTATACACACAAACACAACAAAACACGAATCAGAGTCAAAGTTTCACAAAACAAAAAGACAGAGAGATATATGGTTGAAGCAAGTTTACCTGATGATGCACAGAATTGGGTTCACTCGGATGTGAAACAGCATCCAAACGTCTGTTAACACTGGTCTCCATCGTCTTTGCTTGGCTTTCTCACTTGACAAACTCACTCTCTAAAGCTTTTGATTAATGTTGCGGTGACAGCGTGACACAGAGAAAGTCATTGCCAAAACTTAAACTAGGATTCGGCTCCGGATTCGACCGGGTTCGAAATTTCGACTGTATTAAATTGGATTAAATTATTTTGAATTTGTATTTACTTATACATTGGTCAGTCTGAAAGGATCCAATGGTAAGTGGGGGAACTATTTACTCCGACCACAGTGATACTATTTTTTTTTTTTTTAAAAGAATACAATGGCACTAGTTGGTTACATGGAATTAAAGAAACTTTAATCTCATCTAATCAACAAGCATGAGAGGGGATTTAATCCAATCCCAATTCCAGATCCAACAACAAACACTAGTAAATTACCTTAAACCAAGCTACTACCCGTTAATTATTATTATTGTTATTATTATGTTTTTGTAATTTGATTTGATTGAAGAGAAAAAATAAATAAAAAAATAAAAATAAAAAATAAGAAGAAGAAATTACTTGAGTATTGAGTTCTGAAAACACCCCATAAAAACCTCTTACCTCTTTTTTAATCACATGAAAAATGGCATTTTCAAAAACAATAGCGGGATTTAGACAGAAGTACTCTGGAGTTTCTCATGTTGTCTGGGGCCTGGGTTGAATACAATGGCATCTGATTGGAAAAACTTTTTTCTTGAAACAAGAAAATATTTTTTTTTTTTCTTTTTAGTTTTTTACTTTCTATATTTTTTTCTGCAATTTATATTTCAATACTGTATGGACAGGACACGAGAGAAAGAATCACATCTGTACCAAAAAAAGAAAATGGAAACTGTTAATCAAATTGTCTCAATTGATTCAGGTCCCCCAAAGTGGCAGTTCATTTTGTCGGCCCAGCAATTAGCTTCTGAAGTGGGCCTCAATTTGGGCATTCTGTTAGGAGATGAGTCTCGATATTTCCACCCCTTTAAAACTGTTTATGCACCCTTTTAGTAATTCACCCCATTCTATTAAGTTAATCATAAGGGCAAATTGCATAACGACCTTTTAAGTTTAGGTGTTTGATTATAATAGCACCAACATCCCCTATCGTTGGTTGATTTTCGTAAACTCAAACTATTGATCACTACTTCAATGTAAAATTACTACAATATCCTTATTAGAGGTAAAAATGTCTTCTAAAGTAGGAAAAAAAAGTAATTAATCAATTAATATTAAAAAACAAATTATTTCAATAAAATAAAAGTATTTTTAAAAATATATATATTACCGACAGGAATATCCACTAGTGATGGATCAAATCTCCTCCCTTGATGGAGCATAGCTACTTTATTAGAGGAACATATTTGATCCATCGCCGATGGAGATGCAAACTCCTCATAGAAGAAAGACATCATTCCAACCGATGATGGTCAATCTAACCATAATGATTTTGACTTATGAAAGGCTGATCATCACTCATCAATGTCATCATCAAATAACAAATCACTTTGTAAAAATATGTAAATTATTTTAATATAAATTATTATTTTTAAGTAATAGATAAAAGTGTAAATTGCACAAACCCTTGAAGTTTAGCAAAATTGCTCAAATGTAATCGTGTTTAGGTAACTCCCACTAACTTCCCCTGAGGTTCTAAAAACTCAGCATAAACCTCTCCTCCTGTGAGTAAGATGTTAATCAAGACAAACAGTCAAAGTCAATTTAAACAAAAATACCAAAATGCCCCTAAATAAATTAATATATTATTATTTTAATTAAAAATATAAAATATGAAAATTAAAAAACATTTAATTTTTAAAAAAAAAAACTTATCATCTTCTTCATCACTTCCATCAAATTTTAGTGATCAATCACCTTCAACAAATTTTTTTCGTTAATTTTCATACTATCAATTTTTATTTAATCAATTTGTCCTCAATATTATCACCAATTTAAACCCAACAAATTTACATATTTAGAAAAAATCATAATCAATTTTTTAACCTCTCTAGTTCATCATCATCAACATAAATTCTTCATCATCATCAATTTAAACATAACACATCTTTAATCAACCTTCATTCTTTAATCACAGAACCAAAAAAAAAATTAAAAAAAAGGAAAAAAAAAATTTAAAATGTTTGAAGATCTAGGATCTCCCAAAAAAAAAAAGTAAATAAATAAAAATTAACATCATATAGAAATCAGAAAATCAAAGAACATTAACAAGAACCCACAATCAACTTCTTTATCAACCAATCTTCAACCAAAAAATCTAAATGAAGAACATTAAAAACCTGAAAAATCGAATAACGCCATCAACAAATGACCATTTGACCCACCAAACTATACAAAAATACCCAAAAACTCAAAACCCATAAAAACTCAAATACCAATCTATAGACAACTCAAATCCTAAATCTAACCAAAACCATGATCAATCCATCAAATTTTTTCACCATCCAAACAAAAAAAAAAATTCAAAAAAAAAAAATTAGGTCTCCATCGGAGACAGTTAAAGACCATTGTTGCTTTTGCTGGATGTTTGAAGAAGAAGAAAATAATGAGAGAAAAAGTAAAAGAAGATGAGAGAAGAAGTAGAAGAATATGAGAGAAAAAGAAGATGATGATGATGAGAGAAGAAGTAGAAGAAGAAGAAGAAGAAAATGTGAGAGAAGGGTGAAGTGAGGAGAGAGAGCAATAAGGTGATGAAAAGAGAGAGAAAGAGAGAAAGGACTGACGTTATTCTACTCTTTTTTTATTGTTTTTATTTTTTAAAATTATATATTTGTTTTTTAACTAAATTCAAAATATATATGTTAATATTAATTATTAAAAAATTAGATACTCAAAGGATTTAATGTAATTTGACGATTTTACCCTTACCCAGTGACACTTAACATCTACTCATTCATGGTTATCTGTCGGTAGGAGAAATTTGTGCTAAGTTTTTTAAACTTCAGAGGAGGTCAATGGAAGTTACCTAAACATCATCATATTTATACAATTTCGTCAAACCTTAGAGCAGGTTTATGCAATTTGCCTTACATAAAATATAAATAATAAATAAGGGTATTACAATCATTTTACATTGAAATGTTGATTAACAGTTTGAGTTTACAAGAAATCAACTAATAATATGGGATATTTATGTTATTACAATCAAAATTTTCATTTAACTGCAATTACATCTAAATTTAAGGGTGTTTGTGCAAGCTGTCCTCATAGTCATGACTCGTAGATTGAATAAACTCACTAAAGGAGTGTATAAACAGTTTTAGTGTAGTGTAAATATTGACACTATTAAGAGAGAACATCGTTGGGCCTAGTTTATTATGACCTTGAACTAGTTCACTACAGTCTTTAATTACAACCAATCTCTCTCGGTGCACAATATAGCAATAAAAGTTATGTTATTTATTTATTATTTTTAAGATATCACATAGTATGTAATCACTCATACCTATATCATTATTAAGATGAATGAAAACTCTCCACCATCAAACCACATTCGATTGTGATTAGAAATTACATTATCAAGCATGCTTAGTATTGAATCTTAATCTAATATTTTTTTTTTTTTAAAAAAAAATACAAGTTCTAAAAATTTAAATGATTGCTGAACTCTCTAAATAAATTTCTACGACCATAAAATTTAATTAATATAATTACTCATAACTTTTTTTCTTTTTTTTTTTCATGAAGGGTCGAGTTTAAAGTAAGATAAGCATAAATATTTTAGGGACAAGTATAAAAATAACACATTAAATTAATGACTTAACATTTATATCATTTTATAAAAAATGTAACAATTGAGTCCTAAATCATGTGTAAAAATACCAAAATATCTTTACAATAAATGTAACAATTGAGTCATTTTTCAAAAAATATAGTATTCTCATCAATTTTATCAAGGATATTTATTTAAAAAAAAATAAGGTTTGGGACTCAATTGTTAACTTTATTAAAATTGAACAAGATTATCAATATAATATTTAAAAGTATCATCTAGTGACATTTTTTCAATATTTTTATCAATATCATGATAGTGAAAATTAAAAATATCTTAACTCTATTTCAAAGATATGATCATAATCTATGCATATTGCTTTAATTCCAATCCCTTTAAAATATTACTAGCACTTATTGATAATTTGGTGATCATTCATGCATTTTAGATTGAATCAAGTTTATAAAATAATATATGCCAGGTTTATCCATTCGCTTGACATACTTTATAGGCTAATTAATAATCAATTCATTTTTTTACCTTTTTTTTACACTTGTGGTGAACTTCTTTTGCACAATCAAGAGCTTCAAGATAAAATTTAAGATTATAATGATTAATTTCCCCACTTTTGAGCTCACAATAGGCCTCATGACTACCCCTATATTTAAGATTTTGGGTTGGCCACTAACGCATGAAATCAAAACCCTCCAAACGACTTGTAACACCTGTCAAATGTTCACATTAAATATTGTTAAATTAACTTTTTTGATATTATATAAAAATAGATAAAGTAATGTGATTGGAATCAAAGAGTGAATATTACCATAAATGAGTTATTCAATTAAATCAATAATTACATTAATAAAATTGTCATCATGGACATTTTTTAAAGTGATTACACCTTATAAGAAAATTTTATCTAGGTAATTGTATTTATACTATATTTTCAAGGTGACAAAGTTAAGTCGAATTTAAGAGATTTATGATTTTATATATAAGATTGAAACAGTAATTCAACTTCACTGTAAGTAATTATTTGAAAAATATATTAGTCCGATAGTTTTGTTAAACAACGAAATGAGATGATGAAATCAGGATGTGATAATGATAGTAATAATAACGAAAATGACAAGCAATACAAAGAAAGGCCGAATGCGTCCCAAATAATGGCATCAAAAAAGTGAAAACCAAATTGAAATGCGAGACACCAACTTGTTAATGCATGTTACCTTTTGATCAATAAGCCACACATTTTTGCAAATGAGAGCCAAAATTCCATTGAGACATCAGACATGAAGTGATGAAGAGATGAAGTGATAAGTACATATGTAGATAAGTCATGATTGGTACGTGGTGTTAGAAGTTCACCCAAAACGAAAGGAGAAGCAAAAAAAAGTCAATCTATAAATCATTTGATTTGGCTTGTCTTTAAAATGTGTGGGCTAAAAATAGAGTACGAAATGGGAGGATATAATCTCACAAACCCACCTTTTTTTTTTATTGTTTTTTATACTATAAATACGTGGGTGGTTAAAAATTATTGGGCGGTCTACATTTTTTTTTTTATATATAAAACTTTTTTAGAATTTTTCGGCAATCAAATTATTTATTTAATGTCATAATCAAAGCGTTTTTGATCATTCGTCGAGGTTATAGATTGTAATTATATAGTTCATCGTTTTATCCTAACTAATACTTTCCATGTTTCTTGAGATTTAATTTAAATACATTTCATTAGGCTTGCTCTTAATCAACTCTAATCGATCAAATCATTCTAATAATTTTTCAAAATAATATTAAAATTCTTTGAGTCCTAGTAAGATCGGTTCAAGTGTTGATATCTTATTGATATCCATAGATAATGTCTTATATCACTAGCAATGAAACGAAGGAAAGTTATGGAAGAATAGTCAATTACTTCCTTCCTTTTATGTGATTAAGACAATATCATAAAACTGCAGAGCAGAAATGTCAAACAATTACTTGGCACACCAAAGAAGACAATGAAACTACTTTGTTTGACTGAAGAACTCTCTAGGAAAAACCTAATCCAAGAAAAATGCTAAGTCTGAAAACAATCAATATTTAACACTTCTTGAAGTAAACAAAAACTTCTTCAGTTGAATGAAACCAAGATTTTTAGAACTCCCAAAGTGACAGATAAGGCTGGTTGGAAAAATGGTACACTCCTGGGCTAAATTATGGCAACAAAAGACCCACGCAATTGTTCCACCTCGGTTCATTAACTCAACACTTGTACTTCTTAGAGAATCTACCACTTTATTAAGTCATCATGGAAGAAAATTTTAAATGAGATTGTTTACCATATAATTTGTACACTTAGTAAATTAAAATGCATAATATGATAAAATGACTAAATATGATTAGATAAAAGATATACAATATTAAAAAACTTTATCATATAACAATTTTTTATCGGATGATTTCAATAACACCGTCATGTGGAAGCTTCCTCCGTTCGATGGACTTAAAAGTCTCAATTTCTTATCCAAATTCTAAAATTAGATTAGAATAAGAATTCAAATCTTTCTGCCAGTTCCATACAAAAATGGCTTAGGGGTTTACGTAGTTGTATAGAAATTCGTTGTTGTGACTCGATGCATACATTTATTTTTGGTTTTGATCGTTCCATACATTTTTATTTAATCCTGTAACCTGAACAACCGATCCCCATTCCGCAAGAAACAGATGTCCACACTTGATAAGGAAGCTCAAGTTGTAATCTTCTCACAAGCTCCTGTACTAATCGAACATGGAAGATGATTGTAATGTAGTCCATGATTGTGAATATAGAAAGACAAAATAGAGAGTAGGAGCCAAATCCTGCATCACATGTGATGTAAACATGGACTGGTCCCCCAAAAAGACTCCACATACAGTTGTAAGAACAGCAAATTTGGAATTTGGTTGGTGAGGTCAGAGAATTGAATTCAGATCATAAGTGCAGAAATGTGAGGGTGTGGTGACATTTCAAATTCAATTTTTTATATTATGTTCTTATCAAATTTCTCGATCTTATGGACAATAACTTTGGTGTGGACACCGTACCTGCGATAATGAGTAAGCAACTTTCGTTCTTTGAATGTCGACAAACATATTATGGCGTAGGAATGGGGTCTAGTGCGAGAAAGACAACCAAATTAGATCTAGCGTGAATATATATATATATATATATATGAAAGCGATAGTTTGATTTGTGAAACTGCTACGTAGCTAGGTTTAGTGTCCTCTTGAGGTACGTGAAGAACGGTAAAATTAAAGTTAATATGTGAAATTAATTACTGCATCAATTGTACTAATCATCAAGATTATGTTTTCACCTCAAATTTTATGAATCGCACCAGGGGACTGTAGTAAACTTTGTAAAATAAAGTCTACAACGTGTTGTATTAATGTGCTAAATTTTATTGAGTTTGTATTATTCATTTTTTCAAGACATTTTCGTGATAGAGTATGTTACGTAACGTAAATAGGTTTTAAACTTTGAGATTTTATTTTCAAATGATACAATAGTTTATTTAGTTATAACCATTAAATTATATATATATGTATATATATAAGTTCTATATATCAGAACTTTCATGGTCAGTGTTTTATAACTTTTTCAAATTAAAACGAACTCTTCAAATTCATCTATTTCATTTGAATTGATTGATGAATTTGAATAGGGTAGAAAACTTGTTTGAAAAAAAGTAATACAATAGATTAATTTAAGTGATTCATCCTAAGCACTAACCATAAAAATCATGCATATAATATTTCCTAGCTTTAAAAAGTTATGACGAACTAATTAAATTAATTTATTTCATTCTCTCTCCTATTCAACTTAAATAAAATTAATAAATTTAATTAATTCGTTTTAACTTTAAAATGTTAGGAGACACTGACCATAAAAATTATATATATAATATTTTTAAAATCAGGTATATCTGATTTTAAAAAATAAGGATCGACCAATCAATTTTATCTATTGTATTTGAATTAATTATGAAAAAGAATTTGTTTTAAAGAAGAGAATGCAATTAATAAATTTGATTGATTGATCTTTACTTTTTAAAATCAGGTATATCTGATTTTAAAAAGTAAGGATCGACCAATCAATTTTATCCGTTATATTTGAATTAATTATGAAAAAGAATTTGTTTTAGGAAAAAGAGTATAATTGATTAATTTGATTGATTGGTTCTTACTTTTTAAAATTGGGTATATCTAATTATAAAAGCTGTATGTATAGTAATTTTACTATCAGTACTTTTTAATTTTGAAAAGCTAAGACGAACCAATCAAATTCATCCACTGTATTATCTCTCCTAAAACAAATTTTCTCTCTTATTTAATTCAAATGTAATTGATGAATTTAATTAATTCGTTCTAATTTTAAAAAGTTACGAAGTATTGATTGTAAAACCATTCTCTCTCTTTATATATATATATATATATTATTGAAAAGAGTAGTCTATTCTAAAATTTAATAAGCATCACCTTACACTAAATTTTAGAGAGTACTAATCATCGACAAAGACAACATAATAAAAAAAATAAATCCTAAGAAGTTTGTTCCATTTCAATAATGTTACTGAAAATATGGATTAAGATGCCAACTCTGTGATGTTTTTCAATTTCTAAACTTGATCTAAAAGCTACATTCACCAAACAAGTTCTCACATTTGACTAATTTGTTTTAATTAGTCTCTAATGATTTTAATATGACAGCGTTTTTGACTGGGTGTCGTGCCACCAGTTCTTGGGATACTTTTTTTTATGTGAAATATCAAGTCAACTTAACATTAAAAAATATATATAAATATATATATAATTAAGAACTTCCCTGTATCATTATTGTTCCTGATAAATTATTGTTCATTTAATACAAAATCATACCAAATATAAAGAAAAATAAAAGGATGTAACGTATTTGATAATACTTGGCGTGGTGTAATTGACCTGGCTTAATGCAATTATTTGCTCTAAATATTAATTTATCTATAATGATAGTAATACTTCCATACCATGATAATAAGATTGTAAATAATAATAATAATAATAATCATCATCATCATCATCATCAATATTATCCTCCTAGAGTGTGTCTATCATGTGAATTAATAAAAATGCTTAAAATTTGTGTATCTCCTTTTAGCGTAGATTATTGTACACCTCGACCTTTATAAGAGAGAGGAAGAAATTTAAGTTTCACCTTAATCAACTTCCAATCATTTAGTATAAAAACAAATGGCTTACGATTATAATAGCAATATTTGGACCATATATATAAAATGATTAGTCTTAATAAATCCTGCCATACCTCCAACCCTTCGTTAGTATCAATCTTCATAAAATAAATATTTATAATTTGTTCAACTACTCTTGATGTTTTTCTATATTTACGGACACACCACAAATTACTGACGTACACACATCCTAGTTAAGTCAACGATTTCGTTTTCTATCTTGATTAAAATCCCAATCCAATAATTACATGACACAACCATAATTCGGACGTTAAATCAAATCGCCGTGAGTAGAATTTGTTTTCAAATCCTCTTCTTCTTTTCTACGACAAGAAGTCATATTAGACTTGTGAACAAAACTCAAACGCAATTCATGAAACCTCTGCTGTGTCAATTTCTACTTATTATAATTTGTTTTTTTTTTGGAACCTAACAACTTGAGAAATAGGGATAATCTCCATTTTTTTATTATAGTTTGATATAATTATTAATTATTCATTTATAGTTTCGAAAAATCTCATTTTAATCTATGTTATTACTACTTATTAAAATGATTAAAATAATCAAAATATCTATACAGTTTTATCTTTTTATATTAACAGTTAACTTTTGATTTTCAAAATCAACTTTGACAGCAAGAGATTTCATGAATATTTTTATGAACTATAAAAGATATTTAATTTATTTCATATATTAATAAGAGGATGTTAATGATTTTAAAAATAATATAGGATTTTGATATTATATCACATTATTAAGGGAAAAAATACTACTATCTCCAAAAAAATATTGTTCACGGAACAAAGACCAGACACTAGTCACAAGTCGTTACCACACGTCCTTACAAGGTAAAAGACACACAAGGAAGTCCAAATCTAGCCATTTAATTGTCTGCTTGTATGATTATCAGACAAAGCCATTTCGAAGAAAAAACGCTATCAAGTGTAAATTTCAAAGGCACGTGACTTGGACTATCCACTGATCCAAGCATAGAAGTCTCTCCAGTTAACTTTTGCCAAGCACGTGGGCCCAATCCTGTGTTTGGAAACAAAGATATCATTTTCCAAGCACGCCTACCGGACTAGTCCCAGCAGTACAATCCACGTCTCCAATCACTATCAATCCACTTTTCTTGGACTTTATTGCCCCTGAATTTTTTGTAATCGTTGTACGACCAAACAGCCAATGGCGACGTTAGTTTCCAACTTTCCATGCCCCAATGATATAAAATATTTATTTTTTAAATTTAAAAAATATTTGATTTAAAGTTTAATAGAAAGTAACTGTATAATTCTCATATTTTATCATAATTTTTATTTAAAGTAATTAATAATTTTACGTAGATTGAGAAGTAAAAATTTAGTTATTGAACTTTAAACTAAAAATACAAAAAATTAAAAGCTTACAAATTTAAAAATATATATTGAAAGTGAAAGTTTTTTTTCTTTTTTTTTTCAAAACTACTTATTACTGTATTAATGAAGTACAGTATCAAAAAATAACATAGTAATAATAAAATATATATATATATTACACCATTTAAAATAAAAAATAAAAAAATATTTATGATTTAATATCATAAAAATTTGGGATAATTCTAATTTCCCCTTTAACATAATAATAAAAAAACCCACTAGCTTATGAAAATCACTAAAGATTCCTTTTCGTTTATAAGAATAGTAAGAAAACCTCTCTTGTTTATAAAAATAGCCAGAAAGCCCGTCGTCCATCATAAAGATGGACGGTGGAGATTAAAATAAATTATTAATAATTTTTTAATTTTTTATTTTATCTATTAATTATTTTGTAAATGTTTTCAATAATTTTTTTTTCATGAACATGAGAGGCAATATCGTCTTTTTACGTGATGTCACTGTCAGGACACACTTTTCAGTAATAGAGTTAACAGAAAGGGAAAAATGGGATTACGTCAAACTATAGAGGGGTCTTTAACGATTCAATCAAACAACGGGGGGTCCTTAGTATTTTCCCTAAAAATTTTGATATATGTAATTACTTGTAGTAATTATTTAAGGTTTTATTATTTACACATTCTTACAATTAAATTTTGCGCATATAAAATGAAAATGTTTGAATTGGATACAAAATTAAGCTAGGTTGCTTGATCCTCTCTCCTTGAAAATTTACATAAAAATATGTTTTAAAAAAAAAAATGATTTCATGACATTTTCAAATAAAGTTTTGTCACTCATGCAAAATTTATAACTCAGCTCGCAATTGATTTTTGGATTTTATCGATTTAACAATCATTTTGGACGTGGTAATTGTCATGTTCTGGTTGGAGTTGGAAATCTGCCTTGAAAAGTAAGTTACATTGGAGTTGACTTAATTTGATTTATATATAATTTTTTTTTTTTTTAAAAAAAAAAAAACACTTTTACTCATTTTCATAACTTCATGTAAAGCGTTATTATTATAATTTAGAAATTAATTTTGTGTTGAAAATACTGTATATGTTTGATATTATGTGACGACCAGATAGATGCTTTATGATTAAACTACTCATATTATGTAATGGCCGGATAGATGCTTTACGATTAAACTATTAAGTGGTTGAAAATTTAATTATAACTCAAATTAACATGTGAGGGAATATTCATTCCAGATAAAATAATCATAAGTTTTCAATAAAAGATGTGCTTGACAAATCAATACATAATTAAAGACTCTAGGTTAAAATTGCTTTCTGATTAATTTGACCAACAACCGGTTTGAATTCATGATGTGAGATATCATGTCTCCTTTAAGCTATTATATAATATATTTTTATTTCTTTTTAACTTTGTATGTATACTCTCACCTAACATTATTTATCAATTAGTAACTAAAAATTTCCATTTATGAATTATGCATACACGAACAGGTTGCATGTGTGCAAAACGTTCAATAACTTTTCAGGTTCATCAACTTAAATTAAATTTCAAAAATAATGATATGATTTTAAATATTAAATTTTATTACAAGTTTTTACGATCTAATCTAACTTAAAAAATATATATAAAATGACATTTTATTTAAAATTATGAACTATTCTCAAAATGAATTATATATATGTATTACTCAGTATTAGTCTTTTGTTTTTAAAAACAATAAAAATATCCAAAATTCAAATCATTATGCAATCGAAACCTATATCTTATTTTGAAGCCGATTTATTTCATAATTCTTCCAATAGATCTCGCTCTTGCAATGATCAGAGAACACTCGCCATATTTTTATGTACCTAGAATTTATTGAAAAGAGGTATACACTAATCAAACATACTTCTTTTTTTATTATTAAAAAACATATAGCTTATTAGGTACCTAGGTTTTGGTCGGTTGATGATGCATGCATGTGATCATTCAAGGTTGGAAATTCAGTCATCTCACATTATATCTAGTAAATTGGACTTTGGCGTTCCTTGCAAAGTAGGCACAACATTTGTTTGTAGCACCACTTTGAAGTGCAGGTACCTGTCCGGAGTAGGCAATCACTGGTTTAGGTTCCTTCTCACCAAATTATTCCTATACTTGACAGGGGCACAAAATTAAACTTGCAGGCATGATATATAGTTTCTTTTATCATAATAAAATTTTTATAAATCACGCAATCGAATGCTTTCATTGTGTGATGATGGGATCATGACATAGCCTTAAAATGAATAGGAAAGTGGAATGTTTCAAAGACAAGGACTTGGCAACTCAGATTTCACCTGTTTCTGTCTGAAATCTGTTTCAAAAGTGCACTTAATTATAGCATATGTAAACATATTGGTTTGGTTGCAAGTGTTGTTGCGATTACTGTATCCCAATATCTCCAACTTGGAGAAGTTTGAACATACAGCTGGACTGTGAGCGGGCTTCAGTATAATAATGTTGATGTTGAACCTGAACCGATTAACATGATAACAACTTTTTTAATAGATATTCCAACTTGTTTCATTTATTAATTTTATTCATATGATACCATAGATCACGGGGAGGGTGATTTGTGATTTAAAAATCTTTTTCCGATAAATATTCAAGTTGTTAAGCTTTTCTCTTTTTTTTTTTTAATGTAATTACGATAATTTTATTTTTCTGTATGTTTCATAAATAAAAAGATCATAAAAATGGATTAATAATTTATTTTTAATATATATTGTAAAATTACAAAACAAACATCGGTTAGAATTATTTATTATAAGAATTGTGAATGGTCTGAATGATAAGGCTAACCCATCTCACTCGGCAGGCTCGATGTTGTATTGCCCCTTTATGCGAGCATTTGTTAGCTGCCCTCCCTCTAGCCTTATGAGCCACTGTTTCCCTTGCTTCTTTGGAGGTTTTAATTTTAGTCCGCTCCTCAAGTGTTCCCATATAGAGAATCCGGCTAATGATTTTAGTATATGTCATGTGTACGTCAAAAAAAAAAAAAGAATTATTTAATATATTTTTGTAAAACCCATGTACAGGACATTGAAAACACAAAATATTTCCCTTTTATTTTTTAAATGTGATTAACATTTTATTTTCTTTATTCTCTTTTATAACACATCCATGGAATGGGTGTTCAAATTCAATTATCAATGAATTATAATATAATTTTTTTTTTGTAAAAAAAAATTTAAACAATACTACAAAACATTTCCCATGCACCCTTCGTGTTTTAAAATTTCAAATTGACTTTTAAAATTAATATGTAAAATTTAATAAAGCATCTAACAAAACATTTTTCTGGTTTTTTGTGTTTTTTATTTTCTAAAGACAAAATTTATAATCAAATTCAAATAAAACAAATTTACTTATCTTATAATCAAAAAGCAAAAGTTAATTAAACTTTTTGCACGCATCAAACCACTTGGCCACCAAACTGGCAGGCAAACATGGGTGCAACTTACAACACAGACAACCAAGTACAGCTCAATTAACATAAACAATTATTAATTCATTATCTACTTTTGAATTAAATTAAAATCCAACGGTTCAATTGGTTAATTAAGATTAAAATTTTATTAATTTAACCCAATCACCCAATGTAACGGGTCAATGTCCAATATTTTTTTGAATTTCTTTCTTCATGTACTAAATAAGTCAATAAAATAACAAGAAGATCGTGTAAGATTCGATTCTGGTATCTCGCGATTATCAAGAGAAAAGATTAAAATTGTTGTATGTGACTTAACAACTAATATTTTTTATTTTTTTATGACAACTAACTAATCAAATTGCCGATAAGTGATAATGAAGTTATAATCACATGGTGGTCATGGTTGGTGGGATTCAAGGTATATGTGACTGTATTAGAACTGTCATTAAAGGTAATTAATGTTGGGTCTAGTGATGATGAGATTCATGGTTTCTTTCATGATTAGGAATTTAATTATTTTTTATATACGAAAAGAGTGTTTCATTTAATTGTTTAAATATGAACAAATTATGCAAAACCCTCTAAATAGCTTTTCACAAACGGAAACAACATTTGTCTTTTATTACATTGTCATCTCCCACACTAACGATTTTATCGTGATTGATTGTCAACATTAACCTCATTAAAGATATTTGGGTCATTTTCTCTTACGTTTTATTTTTCATTTAAAAATTATATTAATTAATAGGTTTTTGGATTTTAAAATAATTTAAAATCTTAAAAATTATAAAATAAATTAAAAATTATATGAGTTTGAAATTTAAAAATAATTAAAACATAAATTTAAATTAAAAAATAATTTTTAACATTTTCATAAAAATAAAATAATGGAAAAAAATCAAAACAATTAAAAAAAACTAAAAAAAGGAAGAAACTCAAAAAGCAGAGATCAACTCAAATTGGATCTCTGCTTATTTATTAAGATTGATGAATGATGGAGATCTAATTTAGGTTAAATTTGGATCTCCACCCAGTTTATTTTCCACATTTTCTTCCACATTCAATTTATCACCTTTCATCTTCATAAGAGCATTCAACATCTCACATGATTCATCATCAGACCAATATCTCAATTCTCACACCATGCATCATTATTGGACCATCATCTTCATCTTCATCTTCATCTTCATCTTTTTTATTTTTTTCAAAGCCTTCATCTAGTTTCGTCAATGTATACGAAGAACAAGCAGCAAAATTACCATATTCAGCCTCCAAATTCAACAAGCAACATTAAAAGAAAAATAAAAAACGAATAAAATTTCATATTGTTAAAGATGAACCAGATAAAGATGAAGATGAAATTTCATCTTCACTAGATGAAGCTTGAAGATGAAGATCTTCACCCTCAATTGCTAAAACAAGCTTCAAAACTACGTTCGAGAACAAACTCAGGTTGATCTAGGTTGTTCAAAGTCGACAGAGGGAGAAGTATCGAACCAAGAGAAAGAGAAAGAGAAAAATAACATTTAGGTTTTTTTTTTTTTTTTTTGTTTAAATAGATCTCAACATTTCATGTTCGAGATAAACGGGTGAGTTTTTTTAAGTTTTTAAAATTGTTTTCTCAAAAAATTAGAGGTAAATCTATCATTTCAGCCATGAAAGAGTTGTTCAAGAACATTATAGTTTTCATCTATATTTTGACAGTCAAGCATCTACTTCAATGGTCAATCATGGTTAAACTGTTAGTATACGGGAGCACAATGTAATGAAAGGTAAACATTGTTTCGATTTGTTAAAAGGCAATAATCCAGATGATTTTGCATGATTTGCTTGATTAAAAATTAGAATATGAAAGTGTATTTGGCACGCCGTCTTCACCTACAAAGAATTTTCTTCTTGACATGAAGGTTCATTTTCTATTTTCTCATTAGCTACAATTTTCTTTTGGCCGTTCAAATTTCTCCTATAAATACTTTTTAAATATAAATTTATTTCTTATCATTTTTTTTAAAAAAAAAAAAGTCATTCTCATTAATTTTATACGATCAAAACATAAACTAATAAATTTAAGAAAATTAAAAAAAAATAGTGTAATAGGTTTTCATAAGAATATATATAATTCTACAATTTTTTATTTTGAAATTTATTAAAAAAAAATCAATAGAATATTACTGAAAGGATGATAAAAATATATATATATATCTTTAGGTGAGATGAAAAATTAATTTTTCTTTTCAAGGGAAACTTAATTTAAAATTTATGAATGGAGTTCTTGTAATTATGTGAATTAATTTAATTTTCAATCATCATTCGTAATTAAACACTAAAATCATAAATAAAAATTAAATCATTTTCATTGAAGTTTTTAATTAGTAAATACATCACAAAGTAACAAATAGAATGTGCTTAAATAAATTATTTTAAAAGGGTGTGAATGTAGATTTTATTAATATCTAATGACCAAAACATAAGCAAATTTCTATGTATATATATATATACACACACATGTAATCAAATTTGAATATTTCTTTCAATTACCAAAAAAAAAAAAAAAAAAAGAAATCTAAGATGTTCATCTAAGATTACAGTAGGGTGCATTCAGTGTTTTTATTAACGTATCATAATCTCAAATTTTAAATAGTATAGTTAAAGAATTTTTTATTAATTTAAACTTTTGAGTTTGATAGTAACTAATATGATATCGGAATCTGAATATTCTTAATTCAAACTCTTTCTCCTCTATAAGAAGTATTTAACATGTATCTGTTATCTATTCACATTATACATAAAAGAGTGTGTTAACATATCATAACTTATATCTTAAATATTTCACAATCTGGTAAATTATTGTTTAAATTAAACTCAATTAATTTAATTAATTAATAGTTTTATTTTTTATTTTAGTTTGAATAAAATATTTTTAGCTTTCTCCTTATCGTAATTTGAAAACATTTTTTTTTTTTTCAAAGACTTATCACAGAAGAGCCAACCCATCTCCGTTTCGGTTGTTCAAACTTCAAATCGTGTCGTCATTAAAGTCATCGGTTGTTTTGAGAAACGAAAAATAAAAAATTAATAATTTTTGATAACGAAGGTCTTGCTTGTCAAATTATTCACTCTAACGGACAAATAATTCAATGTTTTTAAATCAAAATTTTATTGTTTTTTAGTGAATGAGGATTGTATATGCTAAACGTTGTTAAGATCAAATATATATTATATAAAAATAATAATCGACGTATAGGTATGTAAATCTATACTTTTTCTACTATAAAGTCTTTGATTTGATTTCTCTATGTATTCCTACTATTTTAAATCATGTTTAATTATTTTTGAATCATTTGTATTCATTAATATCCTTAAATGTTGTTATAATCTCTCTATATTGTAATTTGTTTTAGAAATATATATTGTATAACTTGACTGAGATTTTAATTTCATATTCGATTTTATATATGCATATATATATATATGTATTTTGAAACTCAAAAAATAAATAATGTATTTTGGGAAAACAAACTAATAATCGAAGAGAGCAAGTGCAATTTACAAAGAGGGAAGGTGTATTGATTATAAAATGTACAGAAGTGGGTCCATTGTCGACATCCAGTCTGTGCCCGTCTTTGTTGACCCAAGAATTTGTAAAAACTTTTGGGATCCCTTTCCGACAAATCAAATTATAATCTTTTGAATGCCATCCTCCTATGTCTTATTCATTGACTTGCATGACTTAAAAAAATTAAAAAACACACACTGAAAGAAAAAAAAAAAAGAACAGTGAAAGTGAAATTACATAAAATTAGTGACTAATGTGGGAGAAAACACAGTTTCTATGCTAACGTATGTAAGACTTACAAGGTGTAAATATTTACGTATGATTTTCGTACAAACTTATCGTGAAATTAATTATTATAAATCATTAAATAAGTTGTTTTTTATTTTTAATGATTGGTACAAACACGAGAGTCAATCAGGATCAAATAAGATTAAACATATAATACGGTTTGGGAAGCAACACTTCCATATAAAAGAAAATACCCCACATATAAATGGGAAGAGACTCACACAACGTGAGATAAGAGGACAACGCACACAATTATTTGGTAGAGAAGTAGTTGTGGGGTGTAAAACAATACACTTAAGGCATATGATAAATGAGTTTTATCCAACTGAGCCACCGACTTGCTACTAAGTTGTTCGAATTTGAAAGTAGTTGTTTAACTTATATAATTTATTGTTTTAGGTTGGATTACGAGTTCAATTGCTTAGGTAGTTGTACGAACTGATTAAGGATTTTTTTTTTCTTTTTGAGTTACTAGCATCTGATCAAATTACTGTAAAGATCAACTAATATAGGATTCTAAAATACGATTCAGATTTTGGTAATTAGAATCCACTACTTGAGGGCAAGTTATTATTGGACTGTCACTTCCCTCATATATAATTTATTATTACTATTATTATTTTTGAATGCTCAGTTACTCTGAGTATTTGTTTTTAGTTGGGTTTCAAGGATTGAGATACAAGAATATAGTCCTATCGCGTGAAATGTTTCAAGTGGGCATAATGGTAATATTATTCCAATAGAACGACTAGTTTCAAAGTAGGATTGATAAAAAACTGTTTATTTGATAATCACCTTTGACAAAACATGCAATTAGCTAGCGTACAAGTTTTTATCCTAAGAAATTTAGTATTTTAAATTAGGTGCACCACTCTTAATACTCACCAAATAATATTCTTGCATCAATGAGCAATCTTTGAAAATTCAAATTCATTTTAAATTAAAATTGGAGTAAGCTGATGTGGGTTTTAAACATTCTGATATGGGTAATTAGCTCAAATACTTGATCATTTTGGATAAATCAAGTTAAATAGTCAAGAAATGGATAAAAAAGGAAAAGAAAAAGAAAATGTTTTTATGTATACATTATTAATAAAATGTTCTTATGCATAAATAAACGTTATTGTTATGGATGAACTTACTGATATTCCACCACTTGGTTCTTGTGACAAAGTGAAAATCTCACCCAAAGGTGAATTGTTTTTCCTTTTTCCTTTTTCTTTGAAAAAAATATATATTTTTTAATTCAAAAATTACTACTGAACAGATTTAAGGTCTATCAAGATGAATATAAAATGTGATAACTTGAATGATACTTAAAGTCTTAAAGGTTAGGTAACTGATATATTTACTAATAATTTTTTAATATACAATTTCTTGCATATTCGTTCAATCTAAGTGTCATAGCTTTACTTATTGAAATTGAATTATTAAATTATTTTATGAATCTCCAGAATTTTAATTTATTCTTTATATTACATTTCATATTTTGCTGCGTTACTTACGCTGTTGACCTCAATCTTGTTCATTCAAGGTCAATCTTTTCCTTGAGATCGAGTTTACGACATTGAAGCTAGTGGATCTCTCTCTTAATATTGTTGAAACTGAACTTCAAAGTGAACGTCATCAAGTTTCAACTTAAAATTGAGATAATTTTCACTAGTAATATGCATGGTATAGTTGTATTGCCTTAAATATATGTTAAGACATTGAAAACAAAATGAATTTGGGTGTTCCAATTACAAAATACATTCGAGTTTTTTTTATCTTAACCATGTATGATCGGTTTACAAAGAAGTTAAAAATTACGAACATTAATAAATCATGTTAGTGAACTACCTCGCAATCATGAATCGGTACCGCTCTTATGGTCATCACTCATCAGTCATTGTTCGTCATCGATTAATAATGCCCATCATCCCCACGTTGCCATTCATTCATCTCTCTTATTTATTATTAACAACGCCGGTAATACCATTATTTTGTTTTGAAATGTTTGAAGATACTTTGATCTTTTATTTTAAGGTGGGGAACAATTTTATCTATAAAATTTATGAAAAGATGAAATGTCATTTTACGAACTCATAAATGTTGCAGTGTCATATGAAAAAAGAACAGTAATAAAATCCAAAATTTGAATAAAAGTAACAGATATTTCACATAGTTTTTATTGATCCCATCATGCCAGACGTGCCAATGCAGCTAGTTAAATTCATTTGCACCTATTTTGACGCGCCATTCAAAAACTTAGGTAACTTAAAATATCTCCAAACCAAATAAAAGTTTATTTTTGTTTTTGAAGTATGTGCAAATGCAATGTTGTGTGCCCATCATTTTCACTCTCAACAACACCACCCGGGGTACGCACGTGGCACATGTAACAGCACGTGCAACCCCACAATAATTCTACTAGCGTGTTATGTGCTAGATTACCATAAACACTTTACGCTGCTTAATAGTACGTTTTCTCAACAGAAAGTGCTTTAACAAATAATGCTGCAATCTATAGGACTTTAACATTTTTTACTTACTGTAAATTAAAAAAGAAAAAAAAAATAAAAAGAAAAACACTTGTCAAGATTGACAGCGATGCATCGTGTGTTATTTTGTAGTAACAAAAATGTTAAAACCTGAGTTGTTCTTAATTTGTTGGATAAAACATAACTTGCATGCCAACATAAATAACATGCTTCAGTAATTTTATTATGTCTATTTTGTTTTGTCAGGTACAAATATCAAGATAAATTTTAATTTTTTACATCCATGCATTCAAGTGGTAACTATCACATTTTCTCTTCTTATTTATGATAAAAGTTCAAGTCAATATCATAATTGGTATTTATCAGTTTGAAATTTTTTCACATTTCACAATTGTGAGCTTAATCAATCAATTTTAAAAATTTCAAAACAGTAACACCCTTTACAACTCCAAAAACTATTTCAGAAATTCAAAATGATTGATTTTTTTAGATAGTTTGTTGGGTTTGATGGTACTGTTATTATTTAAAAAAAAAAAAAAAAAAACTCTTGACATGTATCTTCAAAACACATTAATTTATATATATCTTAAAAAATAAATAAATAAATATTTTATTAATGTTCAAGATTTGTTTTTTGGAAGGTTACTTTCAATATTTAATGTACCTAAGACAGACACTTATCAATACAAACGTTTCCTTAATGTAGAAAAAAAAAAATTAAAATGATGTTTAGTCGGCATAAATATAGTCTTCAAAGGTATTTACAATTTGTAGCTGGTTATTGACGCTTTTGGTCAAAACGTCACAGTCTGAGACATGATTCTACATTCGATAATCATATATATTTTTTATCAATTTATATGGACAGACCTCTTATCTTCATATGGATCGTTTCTTATCTTTATATAGATAGATTCCTTCTATATAAAAGTAGCTTCTCGGATCATGTCACGGATATCTTATTTTTGTTTATCTTGACAATTTTATGGATAAGTTTTAGTTAATATATATATCGCTCTTCTATTCACTACTTTTTGCCAATTAATTAAAAAATTAAAGCTGCTGTAGAAATGGCAACGTGATGGGAAAGTCATGCAAAGACTCTGCAGCCTTAAATCTCATTTCATGAAGTCCACTTTTTCTCTTTTCCCCTTGGTCATATTTTGGACCCACCCAATTTGCACCCACCTTTTTCCCTGTTTACTTGGATGCTCAACTGGATACAACAACTGATATTAATTAATTCTATGTATGTGCACACATAATTCGTATTTTAAATTTTATATTGTTGCACCCCATTATCGATGTGGATCGGCAACAATATAAAAATCTAGAATCATATAGAATTTATTGTAATATTGGGATAAAACATATGTGTGCCTATGTTACCATTCAATACGTATATGATATTTGTCATATGTCTATATTATACATGAGGAAGCGTGTCATGTATCAATCTTAAGTCTTAAATATTATAGTTTGGTCTTTTCCTATCAATTTAAACTTTTGAGTCTGATAATAACTAACATGATATCAGAGTTTAGAAGTTTTTGATTTAAATTTTCTGTTCCCATTTTATCTCAAATTCTTGTTACACATATTATAATAGTATGAGACATTTAACATGTATCTAATATCTATTATTTATCTACGTTATATGTGAGGAAATATGTCACGTTTCAATCTCAAGTCTTAAATACTATAATTAGACAATTTCATATCAGTTTAAACTTTTGGGTTTGATGGTAACGAAATAAAATTTATTAATTGCAAGCCATAAAATGTGACCATAATAATTCAAGACGGTGTTACTGTTGAAATATGACTGTATGAATCAATTCTAATATACAAACAATTTCAAGCTATTTAAGCTATTTAAGAATGAGCAAAGATAAACAACCTAAGAAAGTTAGTTTAAAAATCAATCCAAAATAATATGATTCGTCCTTATTTTATCATTTTAAATAACGTGGATAACGATTTATTGTTACTATACTATAAGATGACTGCTCATATCACTCCTATTTTAGAAGTACAAAAAAGATTATAGTAACCTTAATTCATAGTCTTAAATACTTCATACAAAATCAATGAATTCTTGATAGTAAAGTCCATCTTTGATACATTTTATCCATATTTTTTTGGCCAATTGAGAAATTAAATGGTGTAATTATTATTATTGTTTTATTTTTGGTAGCTTGTATATATAGGAACATGATTATTGTTTTCCAATTGGTTGTTCCCCCATTAACTTATCACATCACGAGGTAATTGATCTATTGTTACCAAATGATTGATTTTGCATTCGTTGCTTCTTTTGTTCTTATCTTATCAACTAAAATGGTGTGGAAAATTATTGTCATTACCATGTCATAAAAGGACATGGTGAGTGATACTCCAATTTGGTTGTTTTTTCACCAATTGCTTCGCATGTTCTTATCTTCAATCCAAATGATTTGATAAGAGATTCATTACCATATCACAAGATAAATAGTGGATAATAAGATCCTAACATATAAAAGGACATGGCGAATTAATGATATTCCAATTTGGTTGTTTTTACATCAGTTGCTTCTCATGTTCTTATCTTCAATCAAATGATTTGGTAAGAGATTCGATACCATATTACAAGATAAATAGTGGATAATAAGATCGTGACATATAATTTATCAATCCAAATAATTAAGAGACTCATTACCATATCACAAGATAAGTAGTAGATGATAATAGAGATCTTAACATATAACTAATTAACCTTAATGCTTAATAAGTGATCAATCATTACCATATCACAAGACAACACATGGTTAATAAGATAATAGTAGATAATTTACCATATTATTTAGATTTAATAAAATAAAGATAAATAACTCATCACATCATTGGAATTATTTTTTGAATTGTGTAAATTCTTGTTTAAAAAATAATCACCATTTTTCTTCCCCAACTGGAGAAAGAAATTTTTTTTTTTTCAAAAAATGATAAATTTTATGAAGAATCACTCCTAATTACAAAGTTTGTCTCTTTATTATTATTATTATTCCTTTTCAACTTCTTTTGTCTCTTTGATTTTGTATTTTCATAATTAGATTATTTTTTTAATAGAAAAAAGTCTCCATGTAATAATTTCAAAATCTGTTGTACCCTTCTGTATTTAACGTCCAATACTAGAATAAAAACAAAAAGTTCTCTAGTCCAATGTAAATATAAAAATAGTTTATTACAGACTGGGACCGCCCCACTTGGGTTCACTGTCCATGTAGCCATCACCATTCACCACGCACCACGAACCCGAACTCTAATAATGTAACGTATTTGATCGAAAACTCTCATGAGCTAGCTCGCTCTGTCTCTCTCCTTGGACTCTTTTAGTCCAACCTTATGTGATGCAACTCTCCTCCATTCTTCTATATAAACCTCAACTCTGCACCCTCTGTGTACACATCCACACTTGCTACTACGATTAAATACACTTGTTTTCATGACACCTTGAGTATCTCTATAATCATATTCAAAAAATCACTCTTCAAACAAATCTTTATTTTCTCCCTCCCTAACTAGCAACCATGGCTGCCGGCCTGGGAGCTGAGACTGACCAACAACAACAGCAGCAGCAGCAGAAAAACATTGCAGATTTCGATCCTCAAAAGAAACCCAAAAGAAACAAGTTTGCTTTTGCTTGTGCAATTCTTGCTTCCATGACTTCTGTTTTACTTGGTTATGGTAAGTAGTTTCTCGTTCTCCATGACACAAATGAAACCCCAACATAAAAAAAGAAAAAAAAAAAATTATAACTTAACTTTTATTACTATTAACTCCCCGCATGATTAATAAAGCTATATTTATCATTTCAAGACATATTAACTTACCTAAAAAGGCCATGTTGTAGCTTAATACTATTATCCGTTGCCTAAAAATTTTAATTTTTGAGTGTGATTCATACTATATATTTATTTATTTATAATATTATTTGTATTTGATGATGTAGATATTGGGGTAACTTAAAAAACCTATGTTACAGCTTAATACTATTATCTAATTATTTGAAAACTTAAACTTTTGAGTCCTGTTGTTACTATTTCTGTTTATAATAGTATTTGTATTTGATGGTGTAGATATTGGGGTGATGAGTGGAGCTGCAATCTACATCCAAAGAGACCTGAATATCAGCGACTTGAAGGTGGAGATCTTGGTGGGGACTCTCAACATATACTCTCTATTTGGGTCAGCCGCCGCCGGCAGGACGTCAGACTGGATAGGCCGCCGGTACACGATAGTTCTGGCGGGTGCAATCTTCTTCGCCGGAGCTCTCCTTATGGGGTTCGCCACCAACTACGCTTTCCTGATGGTGGGTCGCTTCGTCGCCGGCATCGGCGTCGGATATGCCCTCATGATCGCCCCTGTCTACACTGCCGAAGTCTCTCCTGCATCCTCTCGTGGCTTCCTCACCTCTTTCCCTGAGGTTCGCTCCTTAATATTTTCATTTTTCCCTTCACGTTCTAGGAAGCACTTCTCATAAAAGCACCTTCTTTAAAAGCGCAATACACAAGCGCTTTTATTAGAACCAAATTTTTTATTAAGAATTTAACATTTTTTTTTTTGTAAATATAATTAAGTTATTTTATTTTTTTTTAAAAAAAAAAATCATATTTTTTGAGTAATTTTTCATCTATCGAAAACTTTAAAAATTGATTTTAAGGAGCTACAATAATTATTACATGATTATTTACTATTGATTTTGAATCCCGATTTTCAAAACGATTATTTTTTAATAACTTTTTTTTTTAGATGATTTTTAATGACTTGGCGTATGATTATTTACTATTTCGAAAACAATCCAACTAAAAAACTTTTGACAAGTTTCTTTTGAAAATAATCAATAGATGTTCATACGTGTATCTATAGGTTTTCATCAATGGCGGGATTTTGCTTGGATACGTGTCAAACTACGCATTCTCGAAGCTCTCACTCCACCTAGGATGGCGGATGATGCTCGGAATCGGCGCCGTCCCTTCCATAGGCCTCGCCCTCATGGTCCTAGCCATGCCGGAGTCGCCACGGTGGCTGGTCCTGCAAGGCAGGCTCGCCGACGCTAAGAAAGTCCTCGACAAGACCTCCGAGTCCAAAGAAGAAGCTCTCCTCCGACTCGCCGACATCAAGGGAGCGGCCGGAATTCCTCAAGAATGCAACGACGACGTCGTCAAGGTGGAAAGACACAAGACCCACGGCGAGGGAGTGTGGAAGGAGCTCCTACTCCGTCCGACGCCGACCGTCCGCCATATCCTCATCGCCGGCGTCGGGATCCACTTCTTCCAGCAAGCGTCCGGCATCGACGCCGTCGTTTTATACAGCCCTAGAATCTTCGACAAAGCCGGAATCACGAAGGACAACGAGAAGCTTCTGGCAACGATAGCCGTTGGATTCGTCAAAACTCTTTTCATCCTCACCGCTACTTTCTTACTCGACAGGATCGGACGGCGGCCGTTGCTTTTAAGTAGCGTCGGAGGCATGATCCTCTCACTGGCGGGGCTCGGGTTCTCTCTAACGATGATCGATCACTCGACTAAAAAGCTCCCCTGGGCAGTCGGATTGGCCATCACGACCGTCTTATCCTACGTGGCGTTCTTCTCGATCGGGATGGG
The DNA here is from genome assembly GCA_022984855.1 of Dimocarpus longan. NCBI lineage: Eukaryota > Viridiplantae > Streptophyta > Magnoliopsida > Sapindales > Sapindaceae > Dimocarpus > Dimocarpus longan. The sequence goes on from CM041020.1 coordinate 27,173,049, forward strand.
GCCCATCACGTGGGTGTACAGCTCCGAGATTTTCCCGTTGAAGTTACGCGCGCAGGGGACGAGTATGGGGGTGGCGGTGAACAGGCTCACGAGTGGGGTCCTTTCCACGACTTTTATATCTCTCTACAAGGGGATCACCATCGGTGGGGCCTTTTTCCTCTTTATGTCGATCGCGACCGTTGCTTGGATCTTCTTCTACACGTGTTATCCTGAGACGCAAGGACGGACATTGGAGGATATGGAGGTGCTTTTTGGGAATTTCAACTGGTTGAGAGACTCCAAAGCCGCGAAAAGGAGAGCTGCGGCTGCTAACGGCGACGGAACGGGAACGGCAACGAGTAACGTTCAGTTAGGGAGGGTTACTAATGGTAACGCGTAAACAGAACGAAATTTTTAGAGCAGTTCGGGTGGGTGAGTGAGTTAGTTGGAGAGTTGAGAATGAAGAGAAGTGACAGAAAGGTTATGCACATGGAAAATTATAAATTATGAATTAAATATGGATAATAGTTTTATATATAATTAATGTTTCTTTTTCTGTGATTTTGTGGGAGTGATTTGTTCTTGGCTTAGTTTGTTTTGGTTGTGATGATTATGGTTCTAAAGAATTGTCTCATATTGTAAAGAAAGGCAAAGTCTTAAAGTTGCATCCTAGAAAAGTAGTTTGGTGGATTTGTAAACCCAAGTATCTAGATAAGAGAAGGGAATTGAAGAATGATTATCTCTATCAAACGTAGGTTTGTAAAATATATTCTTCACAACTTCATAGTTTTAAGTGCTTACAGTGTGAGTTAAAGGTAATTACGTTTCTTAATTAATAGAGATTTTCTTACAATTTTAATTGAGTTTAGATCATATTCATACATTACAAATTTTATGGACAAAGTATAACAAATTACTTGGATTGGAAATAGGTAAAAATGTTTAGGGAATATGGAAGAACGAGAGTCTCCGCGGTTTAGAATTTGACATGTGACATTGGGACCTTTCTATGTGGATGGTGGTTATTTGTTTGTTTGGATGTGGCCTTCTCTTACTTTTCAGGTAATTTTTTTCACTTTTCTTTATTTTTTCCAAAATAGATTAAATTATGTGGTTTGTGTCCCTTCTTTTAGAATAAGTGGTCCATTCTTGCAGGGGTTCATTGAACTGACTACTTGAAGAAGACTAGAGGGACTGCACATTTCTTATGCATGTTATATCTTTCCTAATTTTGATAGTTGGTTTAAAATTTGGTAAAAGAAATTGCAATTATTGTAAGATGACATGCATTACATGTGGTCCTTTAACCTATGTGGTTCATAAGCTTTGTCTTCTTTTCTAATTTCTCACATATAATTATAGAGTTGTTGTTTGGTTTTGGGAGCTTTTGAATTTGAACCTAATGAATGTTAGTTATATGGTTTAAAACAACTACAATGAATTTATTTAAATAAATATTTTTAAAAATGTCATTTCCCAATTCTTGTAAAGTACTATAAAAATATAATGCAATCTTAAAATGATCACTTACTTCAACTAAGAAAAACTGAATCTTAATCATCTAGATCAAAATTTTAAATAATCAAAATACCACGAAATGTTTAACAACTGTATGTACAATTAAAAAAAAAAAATTACTTAACAAAGTATAAATTAAAAAAATTACTTAACAAAGTATAAATTAAAAAAAAATTAAACTAGGTATGAAATTAACAAAGTATAAATTCACATTGTTAGATCAAAACCCTTTCCATTAAAATAATTTCCTCAACAATTTGTTCACTCTATTTTTCCATGAAATAAATGAATTGCCAGGAAACAGTAGAGGAAGAGATGGACACAGGGAGAAGAAGAAACACATGGTGTACTTGGTTGATGGAGGACGATAAGAGTCCGTTAATAATTGATGTGTCTGGGAATCTTCAGAGGTCCCTGTCCAGCCCCATTCCTTCAATTTTCAAAACAGCAGATTTCGGGGACCCATCCTTGTCATCACACGCACTGGCAGCTTAATGGCCGTTCAAGCAATTTTGTATTTTCCAATTTCTCTGTCTTTTGTTTTTTTTTTTAAATCACCAACAAGAAATCTTTGAATTTTTTTATTTTTTTTGACATTTTGGATGGATCCTCTAATTAATATCCATCTTAAAAGTATACATTATAAACAATTCATAACGTCAAGAATTCAACTTCAACTTCTAACATCGAAATCAGACTTAATGTTAAAGAGTTAGAAATAGTTTGTTTTTTTATTTGAATACAGTACTGTTGATAAATAAATAGTGATTCTGAATAATATGTTTTATTTATTTATTTATTTTATATCTGAACATATTGTAAATTTATTTATTTTTTAAACTTAAAATTATTTGAAAACAAATAATTTGATGTTTATATCATTTCAACTATTTGTTACTATGTAATTTTAATTAATTTAATACAAAACACATGAAAATAAATAATTTAATAAATTTTAAACAAATTTTATGTGTATATTAATAATATGTTATTCACAATTAAAATATGATTAAAAAATATAATAATATTAATCATATTTATATATTTAAAAAAATTAAAGCATAAATGTTTAAATTACAAATTAAAATATATTAGTTTAATTTCAAAACAATTTGAGATAAGATGTATTTAAATTTTTTTTTCAAATATATTTTTTATAAGTATAAAAAAAAAATTCCAAAAAAAAAATATAATTAGGATAAATTTGAAATTATATTATTTTAAAATATTAGATTTCAAATAAAAACTTTAAATATCATTTAATAATTTATAATTAAAAAAAAAATTAAAAATCCTTATTTAATTTTTTCGATTGTTTTTTGATAATTTTAAATAATTTGACCTTTTAAACACAAACGAAAATAACTTAATAGATGTAATTCAATATCATTAAATCTTAAGTGAAAAAAACAAACAAACACCTCTTAGGTCTTAAAACGACCTTTTATTCATGTGCAAACTAAATACAAATCATACATATTCTATTATTATTTTGGTCAGGATTGTGATGCACATAAAACTCTAAAAAAGATATTAACCAATCAGAACTAGATATTATATTTTTACAAGCCTTACGAGGAAACCCACGTTTAGGTTACAATGAACTCATTTCGTTTTTATGCCAATTTAAACAATCACAATTACCCTGGAATCAGCTCTGTTGCCGCAAAACTACAGCGGAGATCCTCGTAAAAATTTGCAGCTATAATACCATGACATATGATAATAGAATTACAAGCAAGCATGTACATTTGAAAAAGAAGCTCTGTACCAGTTAATTTTACTTCTCAATTCCCTGCTGGAGGTACTGTATCAAGTCATAGCCAGCAGTGGTCCACTTGTTGTAGGCATCTGTGCATACGTTTTTCATGAAAAAGGCGGCCTCACGTTCACTCATTTCGGGATGAAACCTCTTCCGAAGATTTCCGATAGGATCGCCTCTGCTAAAGCAAGGCAGACCGCTGTCTAGCATTAACATCACGGTATTGATGATCCCATCCATGTAACGGCGAGCAGCGAGGTAACCTTTGATGCACAAGCTATTTATGATGCAAAAACATAGTCAATTTTGCACGTGAAGTGAGTTCAGAAATACGCAGATAGAAGATCTAACTAACAAAGTAAAGGTTTTTTAATTACCTCACAAAGAAATCCCACGTCTCACTCTTCATAACCCCTGATGGATCTAGTAGTTGTGTCATTTCATGACTCAGCTTGAAGTGTGCACTCTCAAAGCGCATATTGCCACCAGGTGATGTTTCCAAAATGAAACCAAAATCAATATGGACAAGCCTTCCAACACTGCATTGCCATTTTAATATGATTGGGAAGGACTAGTCAGATAAAGCAAGTGATTGTAACCACTGGTTTAATTATGGTTTCCCACGAATCTGTCACAATTCTAAAATGAATAGATCAGAAGAGAGGACATACTTGTCAAAGAGAAGATTCCCATTGTGTCTATCCTTTGGTTGGAGTAACAGGCTCGCAACTGCATAACCAGCACTGCTAATGATGAAGTTTTTACGTGCTTTTTCAAAAGAAGGAGTGCCAACTGCTCCATAGTCCTGTTGGAAAATCTCATACAAACCACCATCAGTTGTTTCACCCATTTGGCTTCTGCTCCGTGAATTAGGTACAACCTGCATGATAAGATAGTTCATTAAGAGAAGAAAACCATACATTTTGTAGTTAAGACTGATCTGTGCCTCGTGACACTGTAAATTTTGTGGCATTGATGGTGTTGCCCAATCTTGAAACACATGAATTTCAAATTTTTTTCATGGCCAGGGAAGAAAACACAGGAAAGTAGGGAGTTACAAACTCACCTCAATTATACCTCTCTCAGGACCAGTTGGGAGAACACCATAAGGAAAAAGATAGAGATCTAATCCAACTGCTTCAAATATGTCCCTAAGAAGTGATATCACTTGAAGAGCAAGAACATCTTGCCGACAATCATCTCCAACCTTCAATAAAGCCACGTATCAGAAATCAGGATTAACCATCAAATTAGCATAATGAGAAATTAACAATAAATCAATGATGAAATAAATTCAGACAGATGAAACTATGAACAATATTTTTCAATTCTAATTTTCTACACAAGTTTGTGTTTGGAAACAAATTAGTCCACAATGAGCACAATATCTAAGGAAGAAATAAGTTGTAGACAACCCACTTGAGGGGCTTGATAATTTGCATTTGCCCTTTGTGCTCATAAGAACTATAAATTTTATTTGACTACAACTTGGAGCACAAGCTACCTTAAAAATGCAAGCTTGGGGCACTATATTTCCGCTATCACCATCCCGATCAACCACATTAAATGTTATCATAATAGGAACTTTGGCTGCTGATTGCAATGGTATTCCACTATCCACCTGAATACCCCTAACAAGTTTGTTAGGAGCAGTTGGCAGATAGAGGTCATCTCCTTCCACTTCAATTTTCTCCAACTCCCTGACGTAGCAAGCAAATAAAATCTTCAATCATTGAGATTCAAGTCAAAATATACAAAATATAAGTATTAGGGTGCCTAACTACCATTGTTGAACTGTCTGTTAGGTCTAGAGGTTACATAACATGGGGTCAAAGCCCTACTTTTACCGTAAGTGCCAAGGTTTGAGTCCCTCTACATAATTATTATCTGTCATGTGAATTTGTTATGTATTTATGTTAGGACTTGAGCCATGTAGCAAACCAGTTGGTCTTGCAAATGAGTGGATGCAGAATGTAAATCCTATTGCCGTGTCATTTCCCAACATATTATGCTTTGGGCCCAGTGGTTACCTAACAATGAACTAAAGCTTCAATAAGTAAAAAGCATACCTACGGATACCAGCTCGGCGTTCTTCCTTAGGAAGAGGGAAGAGTACACCAGAAATAGATGTAACTTTGTCAAAGAAATCAAACTCTCTATTAAACATGTCAAGAGCCTTCGGGGTGAAACCATCAATAATATGCTGACGAACAACTGGCAACAATGCTTGAAACGAACTATTCTGAAATTAATAGCATATACATATACATGTTAGCAAGCTTCAATGACAGTACAGAGATGATTAACAATCCAAAAAAATAAATATTAAGAGCCTTTGTAATAATGTTGCTACAGAACTTGGTGCAAATAATGCTAATTTCATATATACCATCACCCTCATCAAAGAAGCACCACTTCAACATATCATGCCAAGCTTATTAATTAATATGTGAGGAAGCTTCTGAGTCTATAGTACTTGCCTACACAGAGCAACTTTTATAATCTTGAGTCTTGCAGTAGAAAAGTACATAAAAAACCTTATCATTTGTGCCAAATAATCCAACGAGGGTTGTTAGTTGTTACTCATATATTGCACGGATCAGTCATTTATATCTTTCAGACCACTAGGAACAGTCTGAAAATAATATAGAGAGGTGTGGTATAGTCTCTAGACAGACATACCTTGGCAGAGTTAGCATCCTTCCCAGATTCTGGTACACTTGTCTCACCCTACATTAACAAACTCATGAATTACATAGACTAATAAATGCAAAACAGGAACTCACAATGAAAGAACACAGAAAAATGCATTCTATCTAGATTTACTAGAAACATGATCATTGTAGTTGTCGAGTTTTATGTATATTCTTCCACACCTGTAGATGCCATATCAGGATATGGGCAAAAATATCACTTTTTTGTGCTGCTCTAAGCAAATAGCCTTCAACTAATTTCTGCAATAAAATGAAGAAAAAATTCCATAGACTGTTAATATTCTGGTCTACAATTCTGGAAGACTTGTACACACAACTTCAACCAAGTGAACCAACATATGCGTCCAAAATTAAAATTCTGCTAGCATTATATTTAGGTTACAGTGGACTGACCATGTAAAGGTCGTTCTAATTGGCATACTAAAAAAATATAGAACTCATAAACATACAAAACTATCATTTACTCTTTAACAGTATTAGCTTCGCATACAAAGTTTTGTAGGTTTGATTTGATGAATCACAGACCAAATAACATCAGGAAACAAGATGTTTAATAAAGACAAATCAAATTCAGGTTCATCCAAGTCACACAAAACTTCAGAACTAAGCAAATTTGTGAGGGTAGAATAAGTTTCAACCAAAAAAAAGACTTTCAAGGAATCACAGCCTGAATAGCAATGTATAATACAGAAAAAAAGTAACGTCAACATCAAACTATTCATTATAACTCACCCCATCATCATATCGCAGAGCCTGCACTAGCTGTGGCATGAAGAAAGTCACTCTTTCTGGAGGATAGGATTCCAAAACCCTAAGGACATATGCCATGACACGTGGATGACCCTTGTATGCTGGAGTAAGGAACTCAAGAGCTTGTGTAATAGAACAAGCTGCCCAGTGCGGCAATTGTTGCAATAGCACTGAATCTTCATCAACTGCCTTTGGGGTCACAAAATATGGCAACGCTTCGGGTATACAGCGAATGTCCAATATATTCAACTGCACCAAAATCAACAGAACTCAAAACAAAATGTGATTGAACAACTGGTATTGCTACAGAACTCCAAAAAAGCTCTTCCTTTCCATTTTTGACATAGTTACAAGGTAATATGTTTTTATTTAGGAAACATATTTTATGGCATCCATGTCAAGAAACGAATACTATAATTTGTCACTGTCGAAGTCACAATAAATTTGTTTTCCAAATCAAAAGGTTTTTTAGAAAGAAAAAGACCTTTCGACTTTTAACCCAAAAAAATGAATATACAGGAAATGCTAAATTTCGCAATTCACATTTATGAGGTATTGAATAAAAAGATCTCATCCAACATGATTACTAACCTCCCAAAGGGAAAAAGAATAATAAAATAATCAAAACAGAATGAATTCAGTAGTAAAACATGCAATGAATGTAATGTCAAATAAGGAAAAAAAAAAAAAAAAACAAAGAAAGAAGAACAATAGTGCTGCAAGTATGAAACTTGAGCAGGTTGTCCAAAATTGAAAAGAAAAACTTTTTGAAAATTTTATAACATTTCATTACAATATAAACCCAAAAGAGAATCATGGTCATGACTCTGCTTATCTAACTTACCCTTCATATTAAATGCCTTATCACTACCTCTCAAACTTTCTTGACAAGATACAAATGATCACACACCATATTTTGGGCATAAAATAGACGAAAAATGGTAAACTAATCAATTTAAAATGGCTCAATAGTTTACAGCCTTTTTCCAAGGACATGCTTCTAACTTTGATATCTTTCTCTCACAAATCATTTTCAGACTAACTTCAATAATGACAATAATTTTCTACAGAGCAATCTTCTAAAGAGCAAAATGATTCCTATTTAACATAGACAAACATACCTGAACCAGATGGGTTACTTCAGCTTTCAGAGTAGCATTTGCAGGGAACCTCGATGCCAAGGATAGAGCAATCCGAGGATCCACCGAGAAGGCAGTCTTGGCATATTCCATCCACCTCTCTGCACTAACTTTAGACTTTGAAGATAAACTATCTCTGAAAATAAACAGCAGTACAGAAAGCAAAGAAATTAATACCCAGATGGGATTACCCAGACAACAGATACCCAAATGGGTGAATATAATAATAATAAGGAAAAAGTGAATAAATCACGTTTAATCAACTTTCAAGGATTACTTCGAAACAATGGGCTGTGCCCAAACATCAAGCCTATCAGCCTCAAGCTGGCATAACATCAGAAGTAGTTGCTTTCGTCTTTCTCTTGCCACAGCATAATTTTCTATTTGGCCCCAGATAGGGTGACATTGACTATTCTGCAAATATCTTGGCGAATTTAGCAAAAAATAGGATACAGAATTCATAATTACAAGAATAGTGGTATATTAAAAAAGAAAGACATTCTGCAACACATGAATGAATCATTTTCAAGTTCAGATAATCATGCCTAAAAACATTCGCAACTGAGGACTCTCTGACTGCAAACACAAACATCTTACCACATCAACCACAGAGCTACTATTCTCACGCACCCGTCCTTTTGCATCAATTTGAAGAGCATCTGCTCGCTCATTTGAAAGATACTGAACAAACATAGACATGGACTGAGCCTCACTGTAGGCGTAATTCTCATATTTTGTGTCATACCATTCAGGCTCATAAGCAAACCAGCCCAATGAGGCCCTGCAACATGCACCAATAATGTGAGTATTGAAACTATAAAGAAATCTAACTGTTCTAAGGCAATTCTAAAACAACACAACTACAGACACAGGATTTAATGTTTGAAGATGCTTAATTGAAACGAACCAATGTAAACCTACAGTGTATAAAACAGGGTAATGAAGAACTGAATACTAAGAACTCTACTTCATGTACTTCATCTTGTTAGCTATTCCACTGTTACATTTGCAGTCAATTATCTAGAATCAAATCATCAGCAACATGAGTTGAGTAATAATATTTTATACAGGTGTAAAACATCGAAGGTGCTACAAACTGAAATTTCTACTAAAAAATTATTTAACCCATCTAAAGTAGTTCTGTAGTACAAATATCAAATTGAACAACTGAAACTTACAGCCCCTCCCCTCTCCCTCCCTGCCATTTATATATACAAAAGGGAGAGAGAGGCAAACCAGCTGTTACTTATTGTATAGGAAACAGCTGTTGTCATGAAAATTCGCAAAACAAGCTATCAAGACTCTAAAAGCCAAAAGCACGTTATAAAAGCTAGTGAAGCATAATAAAAATATGAAATTGCAGATAGATGTCTAAGGAAGAGAGCCGATAGCAATTACCGCAAAATCCGATCTTCCAGAAGTTGAAGCCCCGTTTTAAAATTCCGAAAGTTGCCCTGGGACTGGCATGAGCAGAATTTCAGTCCAAGAAGCATGACAGTGAAAAAAGTACCAGTTGCTGCAGGGTGGTGGGAAAAATTCCATGGGAGTTTTGTGGTCCCTTGTAACATTCTACCTAGGAGCAGGAGTTGCTCAATACTATTGTGTCGAACTACCTGCGGACCAATGCAATTAATAGCACAAACCACATAATATAAAATAAAGGACAAGTAAATTTCTCATGCACTTCTACCATTTACAAGAAAACATTAAATAGACTACTCATGATATTAGACATTGTTAGGAATTGCATCTTAATGTAATTAAATAATGGAAAAAGAGTTTTATTAAAGGAAGGCGCAACAGCACTAAGAGTCAAAAGAAAAGAAAAACCAACATGTGAGATTATTTCATCATCTCATATATTTAGATAAAATAGATAAAGTTACGTTAATCGCAAATGCATGTGTCAAGTGTCAACCATAATATGAACACAGATAATAGAAAATAAAAGGTTTGAAGAAACATATAGCTATTCGATAAGGTTGCCCCATACTGCATACAAAAGAGATCACATCTGTTAAGACTTACAAAAGAAGCTATATGGAAGAAAAGACACAATGGTATAAACACAACCTTCTACTACAACCATATCTTGATGACATCAAAAATCACATGAATGAGAAAGCAGAATGAAATTGAGAGGGAAGCAGGGAAGGAGTGAGGAGAAGAGAGAAAATCACTTCTTACCTCAAAGCGATCAATGAAAAATCCAATCCAAAGTTTATGAGCAAATATTTGTTCAACAGGATCAACTTCAGGCAGCACCACTGGTTCCCCAGGGGCTAGATGTGGCCTTAACTTTGCAGCTGGTCCTGAGTATCTCACATCAGTAGCAAAGATACCACGCTTTCTATCAATTGTCCATAACCACGCATCAACAAGCTCGGCAAGGACCAGGGACCCCAATTCAGGTGCAGCAGACACCAACCAGGTCCAAATAAAAACACCAGTTTCCATTGCATCAGAGGTTGAAATATAAGCTGGACACCAACAAAGAAGCCGCAGAAGTTGTGAGAAGCCCTCTACATTTGATCTTGAACTAGAACCCTAACAAAATAAAATAAAGTTAATACCTTTCAGAAAAAAGGAAACACAGATTAATAGAATATTTGTTGATAACAAGAATGTATATATTAGAAAGGAAAACCATATTTACCAGATTAGAGAGCAGCAGTGCAGTTGCCTGAGAACAAGTTTCGCGGAACTGTGACTTTTCCACTTGCCCACCTTTTTCTGCAGCATTAATAAACTGCTGAAGGAGAGTTATAAATTTGGAAAGCAACATCTCGTTAAACGAATCATCCTCTGTCTGCACTGGTTGAGAAAATGCTCCAGTTATCAACCTTTGAAAGCCAGTAGGCCTGGTACCAGGCTGAAATCCACCAATGCTGTTATAGAACCTTCTCATGCCAGCAATTTCTCCAGCATAGTTGGACTTTGCCGTTGCACTAACAATACCAGTGCTAAGAACCTCCAAATTGAAGGCTTCAGTCAGTTGTAAGTTTGCTCCCGACGCTGCTGCTGCAGCAGCCATGACGGCAGGAATGTTTGCTGTTCGTATGCCTGGCCAACACTCATTTTTACCAGTACCAATCCTTATTTCAGACAAAAGAGAGACCACATCAGTAGTAGGCTGTCCTCGCTGCCATGTATTTGCTTTACAAAGCTTCTCCTGAAGCACGAATTTAAAACCATAACATAAAAAATGACAACACAACAAGAAATCAAATTAACAAAGAACAATTACAACAGATGGAAATGAAGATGATGATATACTTTTAACTATAACAAAAGATAACCCAATAAGTTTCCAATAACTAAAATTCCAGATTATCGTGGATCATGGATAGAAAAAATGTGATGATATATCTCAAAACAAAAGTAAAAAGGAAATTTATAGGAATTCCAATTCAATAAGGCACTAAACTACAATCAGAAGACCACAAGAAAACTGAACATCAATAAGCTTGTAAGATATAGCTAGCATCATTCATAATAGAATGAGCACCCTAATTAAAGTTAAATCTTCCATTAAAAAATATAAAAAGAATAACTGCTAACCAGAAAAAATCTCTGATGTAACTTTTGTTCAACAAAACTGTTGAGCAAGTACCATACAGAAAGCAACAAATGGGGATACAAAATAATTATGCCCTTCATCAGATAAATAAATTACTGATAGAAAGAAGAGCAGTTGGTGTCTTCTGCATTTTTTTTTTTTTTTTGTGCGTGCATGTGTGCAGGAGGTGGAACTATATAGAGTTACACTGAATTATACAGAAAACGGTAAAGTTATCAACCTGGAGCAGGCCCTGGGTAGTGCATGGAGCATGTGAAAGTGATATAATAACCCATTCACGAACAAATCTCTGGTACAAAGAACGAACAGTCGCTACCAAAGCAGGATCATTAATAACAGCAGGAGTGTCACTATCAACTGAAAATAGCAGGGAATCTAGACAAGAGGAATTCCATAAAACCTGCATGAATTTACTTCCACATGTTTCAAATGTACTGAACAAACCCATGAAAGGAAAAATCTATTAACAACGCAAGAAGCGAGACCGATATGGTTTTACCTGAGGAAACTTATCTCTCAGCTGATTTAACAAGTTAACAGCAGTATCCCGGATATGTTCCTCCCTCTGTGACATACTCCTTATGAGAAAACAGACATGTGCAAAAAGAGTAGATTCTGTGATCTCAGCTAGATTGCCTGTTTCTGATGTCCGATCTTCCTGTATGCAGTTCAGACTGACATTGATGCCCGTATATAGATAGATAGATAGATAGAGAGAGAGAGAGAGAGAGAGAGAGAGAGCACATATATATTTTAAGGAACAGATCTAATGAACCTCTAATGTCATATAACGCCATTTACAAGGGCATAAGTTCAAGCCCAAAAAAGTTTTAGTGTTTACAAACAATATAACTAGAATCATCTATATCAACAATGTTGAATTCATTCTTATTTTTGAAAGGAATACGGTCACTAAAAAGTGCAGGCAAAATGAACAATGAAATCTGCCACCAAGGGAGGTACCTGGGGAAAAAGGATGATAATGCCATTTTTAAGTTTGTATATGACAACATACAAAACGAACAATTAAAACAAAATAGTTATGACAGTTCGTGATTTCTTAAATTCTTTTTGAACATTTTAGAAGCACACTGTTAACCAATAAAAATTATCAATATATAACCACAAAATTATTTAATAAATTTTAAATACAGATTTAACATATTAAAAATAAAAATCTATAATCAAATATAAAATAAAAGATGGGATTTAGCTGTTATATACGATTTGTACTTGCACAGTTACAAGGGTAGTTATGATAAGGATTTATTAAACAAGGGTAATTATGAGAAAGATTTATTGTCTTTTAGGTTTTAGCGTTTCTTTTTTCAATTTCAAACGCTTGATTTTTACAGACCCTTGCAGTAGAATCTAATAATTAATATTTATCGTTATAACTATACAGATTCTGTATATTAGCATGACCCTAAAAGAAAACATATCCCAAAGTACCCCAGGCCAAGCAAAAACCGCTCATATGGTATTGATGACCACTCAAACAAGTGATCTCAAGGTCTTTCACCATATTAAGAACAATTATGATCCAAGAAGAAAACATTTAAAGGTAAAAGAATCAGCATATGTGCTTAACGAATATAGTTAAGCATGCCTTGGAATCTACCATCACTCATAAGACAAAGGCCTTTCATACAAGATAACTAAGAATAATTTAGATCTTTCTTTTGTCCTTTTCTTTAATTATGACACTTAGATGCAAGATCTGTGCCCCTAAATTGTCCCATGAAAAGATGAATCTCCCAGGCATGAGATGAGAAACAGAATCAAAAATGGAATTGCAAAAGTTTCGTATGAGAAAGGGACGCATACCAGCCATGATACTGCAGTTTCAAATGCCCGGAGCACAATTGCATTCAAACACTGGAAAACAGCCGGCATAAGATTTGGAGTCTTTAGGTACTCAAAGACACAACTGAAAGCACTTCTAGAGGCAGTCAATCCAGTACCACCATTAAGGATGCCACCATTGCTGCTAAAACGTATGATCTCCAGAAATGCAACCGCAAGAAGATAGGTTGCCTTCACACCTGTTAAAAGAAAAACTTCTATTGTTAGTGACAAAAGAAACAAAATTTATTTAGTATATTAAACAAGTATACTGGGGAATCAACAAAAGAGATACATATATATGTACATATATATGTACATATGTGTTTGTGTATTTCAAGACAACTGGTTAATAAGAATTACACCAAAATCTCAACAAGCAAACATTCCATTCAAATAAGATGATAAGACATTCAATTCTTTATAAATTCGAAGAATCTACATAACCTGAAATTGTGCTCATTGCTGCAACCTCAACCCTTCCTCCTAAAGCAGCAGCAAGAGCCGCTCGTTGGGTTCCAGCTGCTTTCTCATTGCCGCTCCCTCGGCGACTGCCAGGGTTGTGAAGAGCATTGAGTTCCAATTCATCTTCAAGCCATTTCACTGAGCTGACAACCTGAAAAACATGTTGTCAAGCGAAACTTCAGATTCAGATATGTTTTTTCAAGAGATTATAATGCAATCATTATAGCGAGCATGTCTCATATTATAATAACAAATTATACATATTCAGCCTAATAAACAATCATCTTAACCGTCATACCAATAAAGCCCAGTCAACCATACAACAAGTTCCTCATTTAACTGTAGTATGAGGCAATTTTCATCAAACACTCATCAAATTCCAAGAATGAAATATCTCAAATGTGTGCCAACATTCACTTTGATGGTGCATTTGTTTAAGACAGTATCAGCAAAAGTCCAGTATCCATCAACTCATAGGTGCCAAATACTTTGTCAGCTAAAAAAAAATGTAACTTATAAATTTTTTATTCCATAAGTAATCGTTCACACAGTGAGACCGAATTTCAGTAGCTTAAACCTATAAATATATCCAATCATGTTGACATCTTCGTATTATTCAATCCACTACTTAAATATAACATAAAGTTCTTTAAAGGGCAACTCAAAACTAAAATAACAAAATTTTGATGAGACAAATTACAAACGCATTTATAGATTGATCCCAAATAGTATTGCATATTTTGGAACTGCTGCACCTATCTGTAATCCTATATGAAACTTGTTTCCAATAAATACTTCAGTCTTACTTGACATTGACTAATTCTCAAGTCTACACAAGCTCTAAGCTCCTGTTAAACATCTGGTGAACCCACCAATAATTTACACAAGCAATAGTTAGCCCACCAATGCAGACAGTGTCTTAGTAAAACTGCTCCACATGAACTACTACTGTGTTCCAACCTCTCAAGGATGCATTTAAGTGAGTATAAGCATAAGACATAAAGGGGCAAATTCTACAATAGATAATCTAAGAGAAACTTCACATAATCACCTGAAACATCAAATCTGTTACAGCAGTTTTGAGAATCAAACAAGACAATCATTTAAGTAATTAGGTATCTACTTACAAGGGGAGGAGTCCCTTGAGCAATGCGCTGGACAGCAGAAGACCACACTACATTCCACATGTACGGTCCGCCAACTGCTTGAAGAGGAATTGCACCCATGCTACCCACACTGTTCAGAGTAGAAGAAACTGACTTTGCTGGTGGTAGCTGGGTTTTCAGTATAGGAGGTGCTAAGCCAAAAAGAGCCAGATAGAACCACAGGTTGCGAAACAATTTCAAAAGTGATGGCTCCACGTCTACAGTTGGATCAAAATCAGAGCATATTTCAGCAACAGCAGGAAGTAGCGGTCCCAAAAAATCTGCTCCACTCCTGCAGCAATTCAAGAGCTGTAAGATATGAACTCTCTAAAATAATAAGTAACGAGGCAGTAAGTGTAAAAGTTAAATGAAGAACTCAAGCATCCAACACAGTGCAGAATACTTAAAAATCAAATCGAGTTACCTCAACTGTACAAACATGACTAGCTACCAGCAAATAAATTAGAACAAATTTATCTTACCTCCCACTTTTGGATTCAGCCGCCAAACCTACATCAGAGCACAAAGACAACATTCGATGACGAAAGTCTGAACGCAATTTGTCGCTAGTGAGACCACCAGCAATCAGAAGAAATCCTGCAGGAAGAGTCTAGAATGTAATCGAAGCAGTGAGCGACCATTTGATTGGTAAATTTTCAAACAACTTTCAAAATCAGAGGATTTTGTATTCCAGAGCTATAGCATACCTCAGTACGCTCTATAGTGGCTTCTGATGCCACTGTTTTGCTTTCTGCAGATCCAACACTCGATAGTTTACTCAAGTAGCTTCTTGTCATCAGAACAACTGTTTCACGATAGGACTTCTCAAAACCCAAACTTGCCATGCGAGACACAGCATCAAGAAGCTGTGGTCAAAAAAGGTGGTAAAAGTTGAGAAACCATGCCACTAATATTGAGTAGAATAAATTAATACAAGAACTGAAATACAAAATCAGCAAATACATGTTCTGGAGACAGAGATTCCATACACGAAGTCGCAATAAACTAGGAGTTGAAGCATCACCCTCTTCTAAGCTCTCAACAAAAAGAGGCAATATCATATCAACCACTTCAGACTTGTTAACAGCAACAGTCAAATCAGCTAGCAAACGTATAAGATTGAGTTGCTTAGAAAGCAGTTTCTCTTGGTCAACCTGAAATTTGCCTCCAGTACATAAAGTATGCAATGCCATGTTACAAAATTATTCAAATTAAGAGCCAAAAAAATTAAAAAAAAATACCTATGCAATAGTATGGGTATAACATGTGTTAATTTAATAAGCCACAAAAACAATTCCAAGAAATTGACATTGTGAAAATTATTTTTCATTTACCAAGCTAGTGATAAACTCAAGAAGAGAAAGTAAAGGATTTATTCTCAATCAAATTTGGTAACAACATCCATACAAACAATCATATCTATATATATATATATATAATGACCAGCCATGCAATAGTGTGGGTATAACATTTGGTAATTTAATTATTTTTCAGTTACCAAATTAGTTGCAAACTCAAGAAAATAAAGAATTTATTCTCAATGAAAATTGGTAACAACAGCTATACAAATAAATCATTATATATACCTCGCAGAAGAAAAAAAAAAAAAACTTATAGAATTTGTACTGTTATACATTAATAAGGATGAAAACTTATTTTTGTTTCATATTTGTTCTTTTAGTAATTAGTAGCAATACAAATTCCCAATACCAACTTTGTTATGTAAACTGCCACCTTGTAAGAAAATGCAATATATATATATATATATATATTTTTTGTTTTTGGTTTTGTTTGTTGTGTTGGTGGACTTCTGATTCACGTTTGTAACTTCTTTATTTATTGTTAAATAAAGTCTTCATTTCCTATCAAAACAATATATGTGTATATATATATATATATATGTCAGCACCTCCAAATTCTTATACCAGATGTACCACACTTCTAACTGTTAAATTGAAAGGCTTTGAATGGTGGTGTAGACTAAATCACAAAATCATATTGAAATTAACATAAATATAATGGTTAGAAGGTGTGTGTCAAATCTTGAGTAAGATTAGGGCTGACAACGTACACACACAGAAACATGGACAGAATTAGTACTACACAAATAACCTGCTCATCGTATCTTTCGCGAACGCTTGTAGCTATTCCCGTGATAAATGAATCCACAGGTGTCCGGTCTCTCGTCCACCCAAATTCAATAATCTCACGACTTGTTTTCATGATACTCTCGAACATGGCTCCTTGGCTGCTACCCCAAGAATCAGCCTGATATAATAATATCAAGCATCAATATAAACAACAGGATTAATACAAAGGAAAAATTAATGAAGAAGTTTATCTCTAAAATGACCAGGATTAACTCTGGATCACAATGCAAAATCAGAATCATAAAGGGTATATACCTGTTCACATGCATTTAAAACAAGAGGCTTAAGGCGAATGAGCAAAACACGAAGTGGTTGACCTTCCCTGATGACAGCAATCTGCGCAATCCCGGCAAGCAGGGAACTGAACAGCTCCTCGCAAACTCTCAACTTTTTCCATACAGAGCGCAAACATGCGTCAGCAGCATCTAAAAACAATGCAAGAGTCTCAAGCACCATTTTCTTAGAGGTCTTCCCATCCGGTTCAAGGGATGAAAGACTCTTAATTTTCATGCTTGCCACAGACTGATAAAAACATAGTTTTGCATTTATTCTAGCTTTCAAAAGCTGTCCTTGTTCACTCCAATCTAGCTTCTTCGTCTGCCACCAAAAACAACTAACATTTAAAAATAATTCCTCACAAAATCAAAATTTTAACTTCTTCTACAAAATATCCAATAACTAATCTAAATGCCTAACCCTTTTCTTCAATACATTATTTTAGTAGCCTAAAACTTGCCTTGACTCAACTTCTTCAAAATACATACTTAATACAACAGTTTTGTTTCTCAATATTCAACAACACGAAAGCAGAGACAACAGCACATCCCTCTCCTTCAATATATTTCATTTCTGCTCAAACACAAATCCATAATCCACAAATTCTCCTTTACTTCCTCTATACAAAACACTTAAAAACAACCCGCACATCATTGGCTCACAAAAATTAAATCATATCCAAACTTTTCTTCAATAAATTAAACACCCCAACATTTCCTACACAATGCATCATAATTACTACTCATATACCACAAAAAATCAAACATCTTACAATCACATACATTTCCTTCAGCGATTTAACACAACCCACATTGCTCGAAAATTATCTAAATTCATGCTCATACCTTGAGAAAAGCAGACATGGATTGAAGCTGCCTCCTTGCAATAGACCTCACCTGATCCAAAAGCTTCGCATCAACAGCGATTTATCCAAAACAAGCCCGATCAATTTAAACACAATATCCTGCTTTCTCCAGCTCTCCACCGAGTCTTCCTCGTGCGAAGAAGCCATATGTCGTCCAACAAATATGCTCCCTCCACCATTAACCATCACGAAGAAGCCTGGACGATGCACTGCTCACCGCCTCGTTTTCCGGACTCGACTCGCTCCGTTGAGTTGACTCGGACGCAAATGGCTTCCACTCAATGGAGAGCTCTGAGATGACGTCGTTTCGGAGTTTATCGCTATTTGCTCTCGGCGAGGACGGAGTCGGGACTGTCAACTGATCGAGGAGGCCGGCTGTCAGCTTATCGGCATCGGTCGGAGAAATTGGCGGGAAATTCTTAGACAAAGCGACGACCTTAAAACACTCTAACGATACCGGAATCGACGTCTGCTCCGTCACCGTTACCGTTAACTGCCGTTAGAACGACGTCGCCAGTCAATCCAGCGATCTCGTCAGAGAAATCGGCGGAGATTTCGCAGGATTTCGCTACGTAAGTCAGGAACTCAGTGTAGAACGACGAGATTGACTCGTTGGAGAACCCCTGCGGCCAGAACGCACGGCGGAACGACGACGGAACGGCGCGGAAGAACTCGACGGTGACAGACTCAGCCTTATGGCTGCCTTCGTCGCCGGTGCAGGCGGCGGTGGCCAAGGCGTCACTGCGCTTGGAGAGGAACCGCGTGACGGCGAGCACGGCATTGAGGTGCGTCCGCGACACGCGCGGCGACGCAGATGAAAGGAGGTCGGGTAGCGGACAGCGGCTGCAAATCCACGCAAGTTTGTCGGAGAAGAGCTTCGGATTTTGTGCAATCAGATCGCAAAGCTCTACCAATGCCTCCATCACATCGAAATGTAGATTCAAAAATTGAAGAAGTTTGAGAAGAAGAAGAAGAAATTAGGGTTTATAGATGGAAATGATCGTCACTCATTTTGATGATTTGAATTTTTTTTTTTTGTTTGTTCTTTGTGTGTGTGTGTGTGTGTGTGTGTGTGTCGAGTTGTTTTCATTTTTCTGCTTTTTACTTTCTTTTTGTGTTTTTGTGTGTATAAAGAGATTTCTCTTGCTCTGGTGCAATTCTCGCGCCTCTCAAGTCTCGAATGACTATTTCTCTGTCACCGTAGAGAGAGAGAGAGAGAGGGAGAGAGAGAATGCTAACGTACGGTCAGGAAGTAAAGGGAGCTCTGCGTTAACTTGGTGAGTTGGCAAGGTGGTCGTGTGCGACTCACGTGATATTGACTTGGTTTTCTTTGGTTTTTGTTTTTAGAAAAAAAAATATAATGAAGCAAATTTTAAAAACTAAGGAAAAGTATATTATTATATGATAGATATTCCAAAAGTAATTGAGTAACTCAAAAATATTTTATTACTGTGAGAAGCCATTTCTTCATAAGCCACTTAGTACGTACAATGGGATAGTTTCGAGAATAATCTATTTCTCGTAATATAAGAAAAAATTTTATATAAAGAATAATCTATTTATCTTGTAAGAAAAAATCCTACCACATATGTTCATATGTATATATAATATATAAATAAAATGACTTGAAAATAATATATGAAAATGTTCCTCGAATAGAGAATTAATAGGTACGATGGATCGGAATCGTTTTGAAAATAATTTACATACGTGGTTAAAAAGTAATTTAATTTCATTTTATAAGAAAAAATCTCATAAATATTAATAAATATGCATAATAAGATGGCTCAAAAATAATTTAATCCCACAAATATAATAGATGAATAAATTCTTTCTCCCACATCACAAAATCAAGCCTTTATTTTTTATTTTTTAAGAAAAACAAAACAAACAAAATGTTTATACACAAACGTTGACGGATGTATATGATGAAAATTAAATCATTATCCTATATGTAAACGGGAACCATACATGAAATTCAAACATTATCTATATGTAAAAATTAAGCGCTCCTGCGCTTGATTTGTACACATATAAATATTGTTTTAAAAATAAAAATATATATATCATATTTATCAAACAAGAAATATATATATATATATTTAATTTGTTGAAACGTAACAATCTAAGAGAATCTTGGCTGGCGATGCTGCAGAGAGATTGAAAATGAATGTATGATGATAAAGAAGTGATGTTAACGGGTATCTGTTACATTTAAATGGGTGGCATGCGTGGACGTGGTGGTAGTGGCTTTGAAAAGGTCCTTCTCCTTTTAACGGTAATGAATTATAATGTTGCTGCTTATGTCGCGTAACTCGAGACATTATGGTATGGACAATGGACGAATCCGTCTTTCCTCGTAATTTATTTCTTAAAAACGATAGGTAAACTGGTAAAGTTACAGAGGCGTACGTTGTCATTTAAAGCTGGTGAGAATGCGTCAATTTCAGTTTTGTGATTTTAAATTTTCCATTTTCTTATGAAATTGTGATTTTAAAGTTTAGTCATTTTTTGAATCTAGAAAAAAAAAATGCAGTCATTTTTTTTAATGAAATTCAAAACTATTTTTTTAGTTGCTCACATCCATTACAACTTGCCTGATATTTTTTTTTTTTCGAAAATAACTTGCTTGATATTTTATAATCGAAAATTGTCTACTATTCAAGTATGTTTATAAATATGCAATGTGAAAACCTTAAACCTTTACCATTATGCACAATCAGATGAATAAAGATATTATGTTTATCCCGCCAAACATTATATATAATAGACTGCTATAATTTATTTTTAATTATTTGTTCTCATTTCATAGTGGAAGTTAATTCTTTTTATCAAATTTCAATTAATATGCCTGCCATTAATCCACGACTTAAAAATATATGAGATCAAGTTTTCACGTTCATACCATTGAGGTTGTGGAATACATTAATGAAAAATTATTTAAATCATAATTAACCATCACTAATGTTATGAGTATTTCTTGATCAAGTCAAATGGACTGCTAAAAAGCCAAAAAATGAGTCCAATGTTCAAAGGCCCGAAAGACTTAACACTCTACTCGTCCAACTATTCAATCATTTGCATGTACTCGCTTATAAGTTTGTCCGTCAGGTCTACTATGAGGTCAATTGTTGCTGATACGTCAGATCGTCATCTAACTCGCCAATCATCTCGATCAATAGTTCAAAATGGGATTGGCTCGGAGAGAGTCTTATTCACTCGTTAGCATTGACAAGGCACTATTTCGCTAGAAAGCTTGTCACATTGATCTAGTTGACCTTCGAAAAACTTGAAGTATTTTAGAAGGGGAAGAAGTCAATTTATCTATTTCGGCATTACATCAACCCATCAAAAGCAAGGTTCAGCAGGCCTAATAATCCTAAGCCGAATAGCAGCTGCGAAAAGACCAGGTAACACTATGAATTACAAGTCCACAGCACGTTGTCTTCGTGCACCCGAGCTTATTCCTGTCATCTCTCATATTACAAGTCAACTACCGTCAGAACTGTCAGACCGATTGTAGTTCAAGGCATATTGTACATGCCAATTCCGTAAAAAATTACCGTATAAATTAAAGAAATCTCACCTAATCAGTATAGGATTAACGTTTAAACTTTTGCTTTTGCATAATTAACATGACAAATGTCAACTGCATTAAATGTAATCCATTATTTTATTTTGATTTATTGTAACTTTGTCTTATTATAAATTACTGTAGCACCTCCCATTTTTCTATAAATATGAGAGAAAATTAATTGTAAAAGAGGGACAATCTTTGAGTGTCGTTACTCTGCATAAATAGTGAGAGAGAAAACGGTGGACGTAAACATTAATTGGGCGAATCACTTTCAAATTTCCTAGTGTTCTTTGTTCTTCCCTGGCACCTTCATTTGCTTTCTACTTGTTTGCTATACTGTTTCGATCAAAACTGTAGCTTGAGCCTAAAAGAATTTAGTCGACTAAATTTAGACATCGACAACTAATAATTAGTATTTTACTTTAGTTAATTATGGTAGACTTAAATTAAATCCTATGGTTATTAGTAGTATGGTAATGTTGCCAGACATTCAACTCATATGATGTTTTGCCAATTAAGTAATGCATGAAAAAAAAAAATGAGATGGTGTTGTAATTAATTAATATCATCCAGTACAAGTTAAACTCTTACCTTATTCACATTAAGTACTTCTGCCGTAAATCTTGACAATGTAAGTTTAGTAGTTATTAATCTGTTTATTTGAGTAACGAAACTATTCCAATTGACAGCATCCAGTGACAATCATATAATTGCATATGATTATGTATATTAAAAAAAAAAAAAATGGGGAATGTCCATAGAAACTCAATATCTCCATATTTATCTGATTAATATTTCATAGATAAATAAGATGTATTTCATTTTTAGTATAAAATATACAGACAACTTTCCTATCCTAGTTATCATTAAGCATAATCATTCCTATCTGTTGTTTCATGGTCATTATTAGTTTGATAGCATTTGTTTAATTTATTTTTATTTTTTTTTAATTTTTAAAGGAAAAACCGAACACTCTGCTTTTGGATCACATACAGGACACACATCACTCCAAGTCCCAACCATTCTTTTCCACTTTTTAGTACAATTTCAGTAAACAGAGAGAGCCACAATTTTAGTAGAAGACAAACTGTTTGTTGAAACAGCTAAGTCAGCATCATTGCTGATATCTCATGATCTTGGTGATGGAAATGCATGGTTTTTATTTCTTTATGCATTTCCAGTTAAAAAACCATCTAAATAAGCTCTTAATTCAAATGCCTTCTTACAGTGAAGGCTTCCAAATTAATAAACATGAGATGACATTAAAAAAAAAAAAAAAAACAAATGATAGACCAACATAGCAATTCTTGCTTTCATCTAACACCTTGCACACTCCTACAAAAGAAATGTGTCATGTGTGTGATATTATTCTAATCAAGTACTTTCACATCAAAATTCGAGTCAAAATAAAATGCAAAAATGATAACACATTTTAGATGCACACAAACAAAGCCAATCATTAAAAAAAAAAAAATCACATAGATTTAAATCAAAACAAATCATTACAACCTTGACAAATAACAAAACATAAAATAAAATAAAAATTTACCATAAAACAGTGACATCAACTTCATCGAATAAATCCCAACAAATTTATAATTAATTACACAACCTGATCATCAGCGATCAAAAGGACCAGTTGGATCAAGCTGCTTGCACAAACCCAAATAAGTGAGATACAGCACACGATCCTTGGCACCAGTTCGATGATTCTTGGTGTGCTTGCAAAAATACTTGAGCTGATCCAACGTGCAACAACCAAGCAACTGCCCCAGAAGCAAAAACAGCCAATTGATCTCCTTCTTCTTCTCTGGAATCACAGGCTTCGCGCGTATTCTCCTGCTCACAGAACCTGCAACTGGGCAATGTAGGATTCATCCAAACGCTAGGAGCCCTATCATGCAAACGACTCTTGTTCTCCACAATAAACTGGCCCACTTCCAAGAACTTGTCCTTCAAATCGTACTCCATTGCTACATTTGTCGCATTTCTTGCATTGTACTTCCCCTTTGATGGAAGTTATGTGTTTCGACAACAGATAGTTGAGAGAATGGATCGTGGCGCGAGCGTAGTAGCCACGGAAAAGAGAGCAGGCACCGTCTCACTCTTTCCCTGGCCCGGTGTTGAGTAGGATTTCTACGGGAGCGTAGAGGACGTGACACACACCCGGAACCACTACTGGGGACAGGCTCTGGGGCACGATACACCAAAGGTCGTGCATGAAAGCCTGTGGGGAGGTATAGAGAATGTTGTGGAGATAAATCTTGAGATGTTTGTATTTGTTGTTGGGGAACCATGAATTTTGGCATTGACAACAACGGTTGTTGTATCATTAAGGGGTCAGATAGTGGTGGTGGTGGTGGTGAAAAATGAAGACAGTTCTTGCTCGGAGATGTTTCTCAATCTAAGCGCGAGAAAATCATTGTCGTTTTCGTTTTCTTCATGATGGACCCTTTGGGTATTTGGTACTCCTCGCCTACTCTTTCTCTTTCTGTGGATTTCACTGTTGTTGGTTTTCAAATCTCTCCTCGTTCTTCATGTTGGAAAAACTAGGGTTTTTTTTTTTTTTTTGATAAGACAGATAAAAAATAAGGAAGCAAAAAGCGAAATGGAACGGATTTGGTTTGATGGGTGATTTTGAAAGTGGGGAGTTGGTGAGAGGGACGAAAAAAAACAGAATTGTGGTGGGTTTCGATTGAAAATGATGAGTTTAAATGTGAAAAAGCCAAGGACTGTTCGAATTCTTCTGGAGTGGTGGTGGTGTTATATTTGTAGTCTGCTGCTGTTTTAGGGGTTGCATTTGCATTCCCGCGTGCAGCCTTTTGTCTGGAATTTTATACGTGCATGTCTATGGAGGCGATTATTTTGTCTTGCTGCGTGCTAAGGCGAATCATTTTAATTGGTCAATAGAGTGTCACGATTTTAAAAATCGAAATTTGAAAGGAGAGAGATTCATTGTCATATTGATAACATGATGCTATATTTTTTTATGAAAATAATTTAAGTTTGAGTGATGTATGAGAGAAAAAAATTCTATCAATTTTGATCGTTCATTTTTTCGAATGCATAGATATATCATTAGATTATTAAAAAAATTAACAAAAAAATGAATAGTGAGAAAATTTCCTACTCATATTAGAAATGCTAAATATATACTTTATATTCAATGCATGACACGTGTAACTTTGTTTTGACTATAAAATTTGTCATATATTTCATTCTTTAAAATTTAAAACATATATCATAAAATATTAATTTGTAAGAGTGTTAATATTAAATGGGTAGTTGTATTGGGAAAGTAACGCATTCCTCATCATTAATTTGTCAGCATTTCGATCAAAACACATTCTAGAATGTGTTATTAATGGTTTTACAAAATGAAATCAAGTGTTTAAAATATTTAAAACATTTTTTTTTTTAGGATTTTGTGGGATTTTGTATCACTGCTTTTTTTTTTTCTTTTTATTTGTGATTTTGTATAAAAACACTTTGTGGTTTTATATTATAAATACTTTCAAAAATGATGTTTATAGATAGCTTATCTTTGATTTTAAAGTTTTAAAATAAATTGTTTTTCTAAAAACATTTTATTTTGAAATTGTTTACATTATCTCGATTATTTCCATGGAAGGAAATATAACATAAAGTTTTGATATATATCTCATATCTCTCATTTATATCTAAAATATATTGAAGTAATTGTACTTAAAATCAATGAATATAATGATATGGAAATGGAATAATGTTATTGGGATTATTTGAACATGCAAATGAAGTGTAAATGTATTAATTTTTCATTCAATTAATGGTATTAAGTTTTTAAATTTTTGTAATGTCCAAAAACAGAAATAACATTGGATTATGTGATCATGTAAATGAATTAAAAATGCTATTTTTCTTGGTTCAGTGATGATATTTTGATTTATTAGGAGCTGGTGTTGTTAACGAGAAAATGTAACTATATATGTTTGGTATTCATTATAAGGTATATGATAAAGGTAAAATTAAATAATTATAAAAAGAAAAAAAAATTTTTTTACACATATGTTAATAGTAAATTTGCATTTTGTACACATAGTAAACTTGTTTATATATATATATATATTTAGTTAGGAAATTGTTCATTTATCTCAAACTCCTCAATGGAAAATATAGCAAAAGTTTTATAGTAATATTACATATCTCTTATTTATATATAAAATGTATGAAGATGTACTTAAAAGTACTCTTTGGAATATAATGATATCAAAATGGAATAGGTTATTGGTTATGTGAGCATGTAAATGAGTAGAAATGTTACTTTTCTTATTCAGTCAATGGTATTAAGTTTAAATTTTGTAATGTCCAAAAACAGAATAATGTTGGATTATGTGATAACGTAAATGAAGTATAAATGTTGTTTTTCTTGGTTCAGTGAATGGTGTTATGATTTATTAGGGAGTTGGTGTTGTTAACGAGAGAAATATAACTACATAGGCTGGTATCATTATAAGGAATTTTAAATATTTTAAAAAGGTAAAATTAAATAATAAATAATAACCAACTCTTTTACACACATATATAATAGTAAATTTTCGTTTGCAAAAACTGGTAATTTTTTTTTTAATTTTATTTAAAAGTTGTTTGCATTATCTCATTCTTTCAAGGAAAAATATAACAAAAAAATTATAGTTATCTCATAGTTTTTTATTTATATCTAAAATGTATGGAAAATCGGTGTACTTAACACTCTTATATTTATTTATCTTGTATGATGAGAGAGGAGATTAAATTTATAAAAATTTCTCACATGTTATGTCCTATGATAAGTGAAACTTAAACCGTACCTCTTAAGATCAAGAGAAAATACGGTCTTAACTACTCATTACTAAAAGTTGGTGTGTTTAAAACTCTTATAAATTTCAGTAATGATTTTTCATGGAAAACTATAATTAATTGTGATATTTCAATCTTGATTTGATGAGTCTTCCTGATATTACATAGTAAACAAGGTGGGTTTTATTAAATTTTTAAACTTTCATTTAATTGTGTTAAAAAGATAAAAACTCTCATTTGACAAACCCAAAAAAAACGCATTTGATGAAAACAATGAGTATAAAAGGACGTTTCATCAACCAATTAGAATAGGACACATATACTATGACGATAAATTGATGAAAGCAGAGCATTACATGGACTCGCAAAGTTAAACCCAGGGTTTTTTGATTGGGGCCTTAGGGATCAATGAAGTTACTAAATACACCCACCAAAACCACGATTCCACACATAATCGCCTTTCGTTTCAAATTAAAAATTTTCAATTAAAATCGTATTTGGATACGTAAGAAGTAAGAATAAATCAGTTAAAGTTTATTCATGTTTGAATTTGAGATATTTTATGTTAGTGTTCATGTACTTCTTAGACGGATTGATTTGTATTAAAGTGTGTCAATTGATTATACATTAAGTAATAAATTTAGTTAACTCATTATGCAAAGTAGATATATTTTAATGATTTCATATTGAGAACGATGTCATTAAATCAATTTGATAATTACATAGAGCACTAATCAGGTTAAAGTATGTCGTACGGCTTACAGATTATCTTAGTACAATCATTTTTAAAATACAATTGTCACTATAACTCTATAAGGGAGAAAATCTCCACAATTTTGTGATTTAAGAATAAATGTAGGATTCGATTTCTATCACAAATGTGATGGGGGAGGTTCTAAACTATTTTGTTGCGAGTGGAGAAAAACAATTTAAAAGAAAACGTGATTAATATAAATATTTATGTTGAATCACGTTTCATTTTAAATTGTTTACTTCCCTCGCAACAAATAGTTTAGTACCTCCCCCATCACATTTGTGATAGAAATCGAATCCTACATTTATTCGTTAAAATCACAAATTGTGGAGAGGTTTCTCCCTTATAGAGTTATAGTGACAAATTGTATTTTTAAGTCATGATTGTACTAGTTAATCTCGTAAGATCGTGACATACCCTTAACCTGATTAGTGCTCTTGTAATGATAAATTGATTTTATTGACATCGGTTCTCAATATGTGAATCATTAAATATATCTACCTTTGCATAATGAGTAACTAAATTTATTACTTAATGTATAATCAATTGGTCACAACTTTAATACAATCAATCCGTCCTAAGAAGTACAGAACACAACATAAATATCTCAAATTCAAAACATGATAAACTTAACTGATTTATTCTTACTTCTTACGTATCAAAATACGATTTTAATTGAAATTTTAATTTTGAAACGATAAGGCGAATTATGGTGGGAATCGTGGTTTTGGTGGGTGTATTTAGTAACTTCAGTTGATCCCTAAGGCCCAATCAAAAAACTGGGGTTTAACTTTGCGAGTCCATGTAGCTCTGCTTTTCATCAATTATCGTCATAGTTATGTGTCCTATTCCTATTGTTGATGAAACGTCCTTTTATACTCATTGTTTATCAAATGCGTTTTTTTTTTGGTTTGTCAAATGAGGTTTTTTATCTTTTAACACAATTAAATGAAGTGTTAAAATTTAATAAAACCCACCTTGTTTTACTATGTATATCAGGAGGACTCAATCAAATCAAGATTTGAAATATCACAATTTTTAATAGTTTTCATGAAAAATCATTACTGAAATTTATAAGAGTTTTAAAAACACACCACTTATTAGTATGAGTAGTTAAGTATTTTCTCTTGATCTTAAGAGGTACGGGGTTTAAGTTTCACCCTTATCATAGGACATAACATGTGAGTAATTTTTTATAAATTTTAATCTCCTCTCTCCATCATACAAGATAAATAAATATAAGAGTGTTAAGTACACCGATTTCCATACATTTTAGATATAAATAAAAAATATGAGATAACTATAATTTTTTTTGTTATATTTTCCATTGAAAGAATTGAGATAATGCAAACAACTTTTAAATAAAATTTAAAAAAAAAATTACCAAGTGTGCAAACGAAAATTTACTATTATATATGTGTGTAAAAGAGTTGTTTATTATTATTATTTAATTTTACCTTTTTAAAATATTTAAAATTCCTTATAATGATACCAGCCTATGTAGTTATATTTTCTCGTTAACAACACCAACTCCTAATAAATCATAACACCATTCACTGAACCAAGAAAAACAACATTTATACTTCATTTACGTTATCACATAATCCAACATTATTCTGTTTTGGACATTACAAAATTTAAAACTTAATACCATTGACTGAATGAAGAAAAGTAACATTTATACCTCATTTACATGCTCACATAATCCAATAACCTTATTCCATTTTGATATCATTATATTCAAAGAGTACTTTTAAGTACATCTTCATACATTTTATATATAAATAAGAGATATGATATTACTATAAAACTTTTTGCTATATTTTCCATTGAAGGAGTTGAGATAATGTGAACAATTTCTAACTAAAATATATATATATATATAAACAAGTTTACTATGTGTACAAATGCAAATTTACTATTACATATGTGTAAAATAATTTTTTTTTCTTTTTATAATTATTTAATTTTACCTTTTTCAATACCTTATAATGATACCAAACATATATAGTTACATTTTCTCGTTAACAACACCAGCTCCTAATAAATCATAATATCATTCACTGAACCAAGAAAAATAGCATTTATAATTCATTTACATGATCACATAATCCAATGTTATTCTGTTTTGGACATTACAAAATTTAAAACTTAATACCATTAATTGAATGAAGAAAAATAACATTTACACTTCATTTGCATGTTCAAATAATCCAATAACATTATTCCATTTCCATATCATTATATTCATTGAGTTTTAAGTACAATTACTTCAATATATTTTAGATATAAATGAGAGATATGAGATAATTATAAAACTTTTGTTATATTTTCCTTCCATGGAAATAATCGAGATAATGTAAACAATTTCAAAATAAAATGTTTTAGAAAAACAAGTTTATTTTAAAACTTTAAAATCAAAGATAAGCCTATCTATAACATCATTTTGATTAATTTTAAATATAAAAACACAAGTGTTTTTATACAAAATCACAAATAAAAAGAAAAAAAAAAAGCAGGTGATACAAAATCCCACAAAATCCTAAAAAAAAATGTTTTAAATATTTTAAACTTTGATTTCATTTTGTAAAACATTAATAACACATTCTAGAATGTTTTTGATCGAAAGCTGACAAATTATGATGAGGAATGCTTGTACTTTCCCAATACACTACCCATTTAATATTAACACTCTTACAAATTATATTTTTATGATATATGTTTTAAATTTTAAAGATGAAATATATGACAAATTTTATGTCAAAACAAGTTACACGTGTCATGCATTGAATATAAAGTATATATTTAGCATTTCTAAATTGAGTAGGAATTTTCTACTATCATTTTTTTGTTAATTTTTTAATAATCTAATGATATATCAGCATTCGAAAAAATGAACGATCAAAATTGATAGATTTTTTTTCTCTCATACATCACTCAAACTTAAATTATTTTCATAAAAAAATTAGCATCATGTTATCAATGACAATGAATCTCTCTCCTTTCAAATTTCGATTTTTAAAATCGTGACACTCTATTGACCAATTAAAATGATGCGCCTTAGCACGCAGCAAGACAAAATAATCGCCCTCCATAGACATGCACGTATAAAATTCCAGCACAAAAGGCTGCCACGCGGGAATGCAAATGCAACCCCTAAAACAGCAGCAGACTACAAATATAACACCACCACCACTCCAGAAGAATTCGAACAGTCCTTGGCTTTTTCAAATTTAAACTCATCATTTTCAATCGAAACCCACCACAATTCTGTTTTTTTTTCGTCCCTCTCACCAAACTCCCCACTTTCAAAATCACCCCATCAAACCAAATCCGTTCCATTTCGCTTTTTGCTTCCTTATTTTTTATCTGTCTTTATCAAAAAAAAAAAAAAAACCCTAGTTTTTCCAACATGAAGAACGAGGAAGATTTGAAAACCAACAACAGTGAAATCCACAGAAAGAGAAAGAGTAGCGAGGAGTACCAAATACCCAAAAGGGTCCATCATGAAGAAAACGAAAACGACAATGATTTTCTCGCGCTTAGATTGAGAACCATCTCCGAGCAAGAACTGTCTTCATTTTCACCACCACCACCACCACTATCTGACCCCTTAATGATACAACAACCGTTGTTGTCAATGCCAAAATTCATGGTTCCCCAACAACAAATACAAACATCTCAAGATTTATCTCCACAACATTCTCTATACCTCCCCACAGGCTTCATGCATGACCCTTTGGTGTATCGTGCCCCAGAGCCTGTCCCCAGTAGTGGTTCCGGGGTGGTGTCACGTCCTCTACGCTCCCGTAGAAATCCTACTCAGACACCGGGCCAGGGAAAGAGTGAGACGGTGCCTGCTCTCTTTCCGTGGGCTACTACGGCTCGCGCCACGATCCATTCTCTCAACTATCTGTTGTCGAAACACATAACTTCCATCAAAGGGGAAGTACAATGCAAGAAATGCGACAAAGTGTACGAAATGGAGTACGATTTGAAGGACAAGTTCTTGGAAGTGGGCCAGTTTATTGTGGAGAACAAGAGTCGTTTGCATGATAGGGCTCCTAGCGTTTGGATGAATCCTACATTGCCCAGTTGCAGGTTCTGTGAGCAGGAGAATAGCGCGAAGCCTGTGATTCCAGAGAAGAAGAAGGAGATCAATTGGCTGTTTTTGCTTCTGGGGCAGTTGCTTGGTTGTTGCACGTTGGATCAGCTCAAGTATTTTTGCAAGCACACCAAGAATCATCGAACTGGTGCCAAGGATCGTGTGCTGTATCTCACTTATTTGGGTTTGTGCAAGCAGCTTGATCCAACTGGTCCTTTTGATCGCTGATGATCAGGTTGTGTAATTAATTATAAATTTGTTGGGATTTATTCGATGAAGTTGATGTCACTGTTTTATGGTAAATTTTTATTTTATTTTATGTTTTGTTATTTTGTCAAGGTTTGTAATGATTTGTTTTGATTTAAATCTATGTGATTTTTTTTTTTTAATGATTGGCTTTGTTTGTGTGCATCTAAAATTGTGTTATCATTTTTGCATTTTATTTGACTCGAATTTTGATGTGAAATGTACTTGATTAGAATAATATCACACACATGACACATTTCTTTTGTAGGAGTGTGCAAGGTGTTAGATGAAAGCAAGTATTGCTATGTTGGTCTATCATTTGTTTTTTTTTTTTTTTTTAATGTTCATCTCATGTTTATTAATTTGGAAGCCTTCACTGTAAGAAGGCATTTGAATTAAGAGCTTATTTAGATGGTTTTTTAACTGGGAAATGCATGAAAGAAATAAAACCATGCATGTCCATCACCAAGATCATGAGATATCAGGCAATGATGCTGACTTAGCTGTTTCAACAAACAGTTTGTCTTCTACTAAAATTGTGGCTCTCTCTGTTTACTGAAATTGTACTAAAAAGTGGAAAAGAATGGTTGGGACTTGGGAGTGATGTGTGTCCTGTATGTGATCCAAAAAGCAGAGTGTTCGGTTTTTCCTTTAAAAATTAAAAAAAATAAAAATAAATTAAACAAATGCTATCAAACTAATAATGACCATGAAACAACATGATAGGAATGATTATGCTTAATGATAACTAGGATAGGAAAGTTGTCTGTATATTTATACTAAAAATGAAATACATCTTATTTATCTTATGGAAATATTAATCAGATAAATATGGAGATATTGAGTTTCTATGGACATTCCCCATTTTTTTATTTTTTAATATACATAATCAGTATGCAATTATATGATTGTCACTGGATGCTGTCAATTGGAATAGTTTCGTTACTCAAATAAACAGATTAATAACTACTAAACTTACATTGTCAAGATTTACGGCAGAAGTACTTAATGTGAATAAGGTAAGAGTTTAACTTGTACTGGATGATATTAATTAATTACAACACCATCTCATTTTTTTTTTCATGCATTACTTAATTGGCAAAACATCATATGAGTTGAATGTCTGGCAACATTACCATACTACTAATAACCATAGGATTTAATTTAAGTCTACCATAATTAACTAAAGTAAAATACTAATTATTAGTTGTCGATGTCTAAATTTAGTCGACTAAATTCTTTTAGGCTCAAGCTACAGTTTTGATCGAAACAGTATAGCAAACAAGTAGAAAGCAAATGAAGGTGCCAGGGAAGAACAAAGAACACTAGGAAATTTGAAAGTGATTCGGCCCAATTAATGTTTACGTCCACCGTTTTCTCTCTCACTATTTATGCAGAGTAACGACACTCAAAGATTGTCCCTCTTTTACAATTAATTTTCTCTCATATTTATAGAAAAATGGGAGGTGCTACAGTAATTTATAATAAGACAAAGTTACAATAAATCAAAATAAAATAATGGATTACATTTAATGCAGTTGACATTTGTCATGTTAATTATGCAAAAGCAAAAGTTTAAACGTTAATCCTATACTGATTAGGTGAGATTTCTTTAATTTATACGGTAATTTTTTACGGAATTGGCATGTACAATATGCCTTGAACTACAATCGGTCTGACAGTTCTGACGGTAGTT
Source organism: Dimocarpus longan (assembly GCA_022984855.1). Lineage (NCBI taxonomy): Eukaryota > Viridiplantae > Streptophyta > Magnoliopsida > Sapindales > Sapindaceae > Dimocarpus > Dimocarpus longan. Next base: position 27,206,430 of record CM041020.1, read on the forward strand.
GACTTGTAATATGAGAGATGACAGGAATAAGCTCGGGTGCACGAAGACAACGTGCTGTGGACTTGGTAATTCATAGTGTTACCTGGTCTTTGCGAGCTGCTATTCGGCTTAGGATTATTAGGCCTGCTGAACCTTGCTTTTGATGGGTTGATGTAATGGGCCGAAATAGATAAATTGACTTCTTCCCCTTCTAAAATACTTCAAGTTTTTCGAAGGTCAACTAGATCAATGTGACAAGCTTTCTAGCGAGAATAGTGCCTTGTCAATGCTAACGAGTGAATAAGACTCTCTCCCGAGCCAATCCCATTTTGAACTATTGATCGAGATGATTGGCGAGTTAGATGACGATCTGACGTATCAGCAGACAATTGACCTCATAGTAGACCTGACGGACAAACTTATAAGCGAGTACATGCAAATGATTGAATAGTTGGACGAGTAGAGTGTTAAGTCTTTCGGGCCTTTGAACATTGGACTCATTTTTTGGGCTTTTAGCAGTCCATTTGACTTGATCAAGAAAATACTCATAACATTAGTGATGGTTAATTATGATTTAAATAATTTTTCATTAATGTATTCCACAACCTCAATGGTATGAACGTGAAAACTTGATCTCATATATTTTTAAGTCGTGGGATTAATGGCAGGCATATTAATTGAAATTTGATAAAAAGAAATTAACTTCCACTATGAAATGAGAACAAATAATTAAAAATAAATTATAGCAGTCTATTATATATAATGTTTGGCGGGATAAACATAATATCTTTATTCATCTGATTGTGCATAATGGTAAAGGTTTAAGGTTTTCACATTGCATATTTATAAACATACTTGAATAGTAGACAATTTTCGATTATAAAATATCAAGCAAGTTATTTTCGAAAAAAAAAAAATATCAGGCAAGTTGTAATGGATGTGAGCAACTAAAAAATTAGTTTTGAATTTTCATTAAAAAAAATGACTGCATTTTTTTTTTCTAGATTCAAAAAATGACTAAACTTTAAAATCACAATTTCATAAGAAAATGGAAAATTTAAAATCACAAAACTGAAATTGACGCATTCTCACCAGCTTTTAATGACAACGTACGCCTCTGTAACTTTACCAGTTTACCTATCGTTTTTAAGAAATAAATTACGAGGAAAGACGGATTCGTCCATTGTCCATACCATAATGTCTCGAGTTACGCGACATAAGCAGGCAACATTATAATTCATTACCGTTAAAAGGAGAAGGACCTTTTCAAAGCCACTACCACCACGTCCACGCATGCCACCCATTTAAATGTAACAGATACCCGTTAACATCACTTCTTTATCATCATACATTCATTTTCAATCTCTCTGCAGCATCGGCCAGCCAAGATTCTCTTAGATTGTTACGTTTCAACAAATTAATATATATATATATTTTCTTGTTTGATAAATATGATATATATATTTTTATTTTTAAAACAATATTTATATGTGTACAAATCAAGCGCAGGAGCGCTTAATTTTTACATATAGATAATGTTTGAATTTCATGTATGGTTCCCGTTTACATATAGGATAATGATTTAATTTTCATCATATACATCCGTCAACGTTTGTGTATAAACATTTTGTTTTTTCTTAAAAAATAAAAAATAAAGGCTTGATTTTGTGATGTGGGAGAAAGAATTTATTCATCTATTATATTTGTGGGATTAAATTATTTTTGAGCCATCTTATTATGCATATTTATTAATATTTATGAGATTTTTTCTTATAAAATGAAATTAAATTACTTTTTAACCACGTATGTAAATTATTTTCAAAACGATTCCGATCCATCGTACCTATTAATTCTCTATTCGAGGAACATTTTCATATATTATTTTCAAGTCATTTTATTATATATGTATATATACATATGAACATATGTGGTAGGATTTTTTTCTTACAAGATAAATAGATTATTCTTTATATAAAATTTTTTCTTATATTACGAGAATAGATTATTCTCGAAACTATCCCATTGTACGTACTAAGTGGCTTATGAAGAAATGGCTTCTCACAGTAATAAAATATTTTTGAGTTACTCAAATTACTTTTGGAATATCTATCATATAATATATACTTTCCTTAGTTTTTTAAAATTTTGCTTCAATTATTATTTTTTTTCTAAAAACAAAAACCAAAGAAAACCAAGTCAATATCACGTGAGTCGCACACGACCACCTTGCCAACTCACCAAGTTAACGCAGAGCTCCCTTTACTTCCTGACCGTACGTTAGCATTCTCTCTCTCCCTCTCTCTCTCTCTCTCTACGGTGACAGAGAAATAGTCATTCGAGACTTGAGAGGCGCGAGAATTGCACCAGAGCAAGAGAAATCTCTTTATACACACAAAAACACAAAAATAGAAAGTAAAAAGCAGAAAAATGAAAACAACTCGACACACACACACACACACACACACACAAAGAACAAACAAAAAAAAAAAATTCAAATCATCAAAATGAGTGACGATCATTTCCATCTATAAACCCTAATTTCTTCTTCTTCTTCTCAAACTTCTTCAATTTTTGAATCTACATTTCGATGTGATGGAGGCATTGGTAGAGCTTTGCGATCTGATTGCACAAAATCCGAAGCTCTTCTCCGACAAACTTGCGTGGATTTGCAGCCGCTGTCCGCTACCCGACCTCCTTTCATCTGCGTCGCCGCGCGTGTCGCGGACGCACCTCAATGCCGTGCTCGCCGTCACGCGGTTCCTCTCCAAGCGCAGTGACGCCTTGGCCACCGCCGCCTGCACCGGCGACGAAGGCAGCCATAAGGCTGAGTCTGTCACCGTCGAGTTCTTCCGCGCCGTTCCGTCGTCGTTCCGCCGTGCGTTCTGGCCGCAGGGGTTCTCCAACGAGTCAATCTCGTCGTTCTACACTGAGTTCCTGACTTACGTAGCGAAATCCTGCGAAATCTCCGCCGATTTCTCTGACGAGATCGCTGGATTGACTGGCGACGTCGTTCTAACGGCAGTTAACGGTAACGGTGACGGAGCAGACGTCGATTCCGGTATCGTTAGAGTGTTTCTAGTCGCTTTGTCTAAGAATTTCCCGCCAATTTCTCCGACCGATGCCGATAAGCTGACAGCCGGCCTCCTCGATCAGTTGACAGTCCCGACTCCGTCCTCGCCGAGAGAGCAAATAGCGATAAACTCCGAAACGACGTCATCTCAGAGCTCTCCATTGAGTGGAAGCCATTTGCGTCCGAGTCAACTCAACGGGAGCGAGTCGAGTCCGGGAAACGAGGCGGTGAGCAGTGCATCGTCCAGGGCTTCTTCGGTGATGGTTAATGGTGGAGGGAGCATATTTGTTGGACGACATATGGCTTCTTCGCACGAGGAAGACTCGGTGGAGAGCTTGGAGAAGCAGGATATTGTGTTTAAATTGATCGGGCTTGTTTTGGATAAATCGCTGGTTGATGCGAAGCTTTTGGATCAGGTGAGGTCTATTGCAAGGAGGCAGCTTCAATCCATGTCTGCTTTTCTCAAGGTATGAGCATGAATTTAGATAATTTTCGAGCAATGTGGGTTGTGTTAATCGCTGAAGGAAATGTATGTGATTGTAGATGTTTGATTTTGTGGTATATGAGTAGTAATTATGATGCATTGTGTAGGAAATGTTGGGGTGTTTAATTTATTGAAGAAAAGTTTGGATATGATTTAATTTTTGTGAGCCAATGATGTGCGGGTTGTTTTAAGTGTTTTGTATAGAGGAAGTAAAGGAGAATTTGTGGATTATGGATTTGTGTTTGAGCAGAAATGAAATATATTGAAGGAGAGGGATGTGCTGTTGTCTCTGCTTTCGGTTGTTGAATATTGAGAAACAAAACTGTTGTATTAAGTATGTATTTTGAAGAAGTTGGAGTCAAGGCAAGTTTTAGGCTACTAAAATAATGTATTGAAGAAAAGGGTTAGGCATTTAGATTAGTTATTGGATATTTTGTAGAAGAAGTTAAAATTTTGATTTTGTGAGGAATTATTTTTAAATGTTAGTTGTTTTTGGTGGCAGACGAAGAAGCTAGATTGGAGTGAACAAGGACAGCTTTTGAAAGCTAGAATAAATGCAAAACTATGTTTTTATCAGTCTGTGGCAAGCATGAAAATTAAGAGTCTTTCATCCCTTGAACCGGATGGGAAGACCTCTAAGAAAATGGTGCTTGAGACTCTTGCATTGTTTTTAGATGCTGCTGACGCATGTTTGCGCTCTGTATGGAAAAAGTTGAGAGTTTGCGAGGAGCTGTTCAGTTCCCTGCTTGCCGGGATTGCGCAGATTGCTGTCATCAGGGAAGGTCAACCACTTCGTGTTTTGCTCATTCGCCTTAAGCCTCTTGTTTTAAATGCATGTGAACAGGTATATACCCTTTATGATTCTGATTTTGCATTGTGATCCAGAGTTAATCCTGGTCATTTTAGAGATAAACTTCTTCATTAATTTTTCCTTTGTATTAATCCTGTTGTTTATATTGATGCTTGATATTATTATATCAGGCTGATTCTTGGGGTAGCAGCCAAGGAGCCATGTTCGAGAGTATCATGAAAACAAGTCGTGAGATTATTGAATTTGGGTGGACGAGAGACCGGACACCTGTGGATTCATTTATCACGGGAATAGCTACAAGCGTTCGCGAAAGATACGATGAGCAGGTTATTTGTGTAGTACTAATTCTGTCCATGTTTCTGTGTGTGTACGTTGTCAGCCCTAATCTTACTCAAGATTTGACACACACCTTCTAACCATTATATTTATGTTAATTTCAATATGATTTTGTGATTTAGTCTACACCACCATTCAAAGCCTTTCAATTTAACAGTTAGAAGTGTGGTACATCTGGTATAAGAATTTGGAGGTGCTGACATATATATATATATATATACATATATTGTTTTGATAGGAAATGAAGACTTTATTTAACAATAAATAAAGAAGTTACAAACGTGAATCAGAAGTCCACCAACACAACAAACAAAACCAAAAACAAAAAATATATATATATATATATATATGCATTTTCTTACAAGGTGGCAGTTTACATAACAAAGTTGGTATTGGGAATTTGTATTGCTACTAATTACTAAAAGAACAAATATGAAACAAAAATAAGTTTTCATCCTTATTAATGTATAACAGTACAAATTCTATAAGTTTTTTTTTTTTTCTTCTGCGAGGTATATATAATGATTTATTTGTATAGCTGTTGTTACCAATTTTCATTGAGAATAAATTCTTTATTTTCTTGAGTTTGCAACTAATTTGGTAACTGAAAAATAATTAAATTACCAAATGTTATACCCACACTATTGCATGGCTGGTCATTATATATATATATATATAGATATGATTGTTTGTATGGATGTTGTTACCAAATTTGATTGAGAATAAATCCTTTACTTTCTCTTCTTGAGTTTATCACTAGCTTGGTAAATGAAAAATAATTTTCACAATGTCAATTTCTTGGAATTGTTTTTGTGGGCTTATTAAATTAACACATGTTATACCCATACTATTGCATAGGTATTTTTTTTTAATTTTTTTGGCTCTTAATTTGAATAATTTTGTAACATGGCATTGCATACTTTATGTACTGGAGGCAAATTTCAGGTTGACCAAGAGAAACTGCTTTCTAAGCAACTCAATCTTATACGTTTGCTAGCTGATTTGACTGTTGCTGTTAACAAGTCTGAAGTGGTTGATATGATATTGCCTCTTTTTGTTGAGAGCTTAGAAGAGGGTGATGCTTCAACTCCTAGTTTATTGCGACTTCGTGTATGGAATCTCTGTCTCCAGAACATGTATTTGCTGATTTTGTATTTCAGTTCTTGTATTAATTTATTCTACTCAATATTAGTGGCATGGTTTCTCAACTTTTACCACCTTTTTTGACCACAGCTTCTTGATGCTGTGTCTCGCATGGCAAGTTTGGGTTTTGAGAAGTCCTATCGTGAAACAGTTGTTCTGATGACAAGAAGCTACTTGAGTAAACTATCGAGTGTTGGATCTGCAGAAAGCAAAACAGTGGCATCAGAAGCCACTATAGAGCGTACTGAGGTATGCTATAGCTCTGGAATACAAAATCCTCTGATTTTGAAAGTTGTTTGAAAATTTACCAATCAAATGGTCGCTCACTGCTTCGATTACATTCTAGACTCTTCCTGCAGGATTTCTTCTGATTGCTGGTGGTCTCACTAGCGACAAATTGCGTTCAGACTTTCGTCATCGAATGTTGTCTTTGTGCTCTGATGTAGGTTTGGCGGCTGAATCCAAAAGTGGGAGGTAAGATAAATTTGTTCTAATTTATTTGCTGGTAGCTAGTCATGTTTGTACAGTTGAGGTAACTCGATTTGATTTTTAAGTATTCTGCACTGTGTTGGATGCTTGAGTTCTTCATTTAACTTTTACACTTACTGCCTCGTTACTTATTATTTTAGAGAGTTCATATCTTACAGCTCTTGAATTGCTGCAGGAGTGGAGCAGATTTTTTGGGACCGCTACTTCCTGCTGTTGCTGAAATATGCTCTGATTTTGATCCAACTGTAGACGTGGAGCCATCACTTTTGAAATTGTTTCGCAACCTGTGGTTCTATCTGGCTCTTTTTGGCTTAGCACCTCCTATACTGAAAACCCAGCTACCACCAGCAAAGTCAGTTTCTTCTACTCTGAACAGTGTGGGTAGCATGGGTGCAATTCCTCTTCAAGCAGTTGGCGGACCGTACATGTGGAATGTAGTGTGGTCTTCTGCTGTCCAGCGCATTGCTCAAGGGACTCCTCCCCTTGTAAGTAGATACCTAATTACTTAAATGATTGTCTTGTTTGATTCTCAAAACTGCTGTAACAGATTTGATGTTTCAGGTGATTATGTGAAGTTTCTCTTAGATTATCTATTGTAGAATTTGCCCCTTTATGTCTTATGCTTATACTCACTTAAATGCATCCTTGAGAGGTTGGAACACAGTAGTAGTTCATGTGGAGCAGTTTTACTAAGACACTGTCTGCATTGGTGGGCTAACTATTGCTTGTGTAAATTATTGGTGGGTTCACCAGATGTTTAACAGGAGCTTAGAGCTTGTGTAGACTTGAGAATTAGTCAATGTCAAGTAAGACTGAAGTATTTATTGGAAACAAGTTTCATATAGGATTACAGATAGGTGCAGCAGTTCCAAAATATGCAATACTATTTGGGATCAATCTATAAATGCGTTTGTAATTTGTCTCATCAAAATTTTGTTATTTTAGTTTTGAGTTGCCCTTTAAAGAACTTTATGTTATATTTAAGTAGTGGATTGAATAATACGAAGATGTCAACATGATTGGATATATTTATAGGTTTAAGCTACTGAAATTCGGTCTCACTGTGTGAACGATTACTTATGGAATAAAAAATTTATAAGTTACATTTTTTTTTAGCTGACAAAGTATTTGGCACCTATGAGTTGATGGATACTGGACTTTTGCTGATACTGTCTTAAACAAATGCACCATCAAAGTGAATGTTGGCACACATTTGAGATATTTCATTCTTGGAATTTGATGAGTGTTTGATGAAAATTGCCTCATACTACAGTTAAATGAGGAACTTGTTGTATGGTTGACTGGGCTTTATTGGTATGACGGTTAAGATGATTGTTTATTAGGCTGAATATGTATAATTTGTTATTATAATATGAGACATGCTCGCTATAATGATTGCATTATAATCTCTTGAAAAAACATATCTGAATCTGAAGTTTCGCTTGACAACATGTTTTTCAGGTTGTCAGCTCAGTGAAATGGCTTGAAGATGAATTGGAACTCAATGCTCTTCACAACCCTGGCAGTCGCCGAGGGAGCGGCAATGAGAAAGCAGCTGGAACCCAACGAGCGGCTCTTGCTGCTGCTTTAGGAGGAAGGGTTGAGGTTGCAGCAATGAGCACAATTTCAGGTTATGTAGATTCTTCGAATTTATAAAGAATTGAATGTCTTATCATCTTATTTGAATGGAATGTTTGCTTGTTGAGATTTTGGTGTAATTCTTATTAACCAGTTGTCTTGAAATACACAAACACATATGTACATATATATGTACATATATATGTATCTCTTTTGTTGATTCCCCAGTATACTTGTTTAATATACTAAATAAATTTTGTTTCTTTTGTCACTAACAATAGAAGTTTTTCTTTTAACAGGTGTGAAGGCAACCTATCTTCTTGCGGTTGCATTTCTGGAGATCATACGTTTTAGCAGCAATGGTGGCATCCTTAATGGTGGTACTGGATTGACTGCCTCTAGAAGTGCTTTCAGTTGTGTCTTTGAGTACCTAAAGACTCCAAATCTTATGCCGGCTGTTTTCCAGTGTTTGAATGCAATTGTGCTCCGGGCATTTGAAACTGCAGTATCATGGCTGGTATGCGTCCCTTTCTCATACGAAACTTTTGCAATTCCATTTTTGATTCTGTTTCTCATCTCATGCCTGGGAGATTCATCTTTTCATGGGACAATTTAGGGGCACAGATCTTGCATCTAAGTGTCATAATTAAAGAAAAGGACAAAAGAAAGATCTAAATTATTCTTAGTTATCTTGTATGAAAGGCCTTTGTCTTATGAGTGATGGTAGATTCCAAGGCATGCTTAACTATATTCGTTAAGCACATATGCTGATTCTTTTACCTTTAAATGTTTTCTTCTTGGATCATAATTGTTCTTAATATGGTGAAAGACCTTGAGATCACTTGTTTGAGTGGTCATCAATACCATATGAGCGGTTTTTGCTTGGCCTGGGGTACTTTGGGATATGTTTTCTTTTAGGGTCATGCTAATATACAGAATCTGTATAGTTATAACGATAAATATTAATTATTAGATTCTACTGCAAGGGTCTGTAAAAATCAAGCGTTTGAAATTGAAAAAAGAAACGCTAAAACCTAAAAGACAATAAATCTTTCTCATAATTACCCCTGTTTAATAAATCCTTATCATAACTACCCTTGTAACTGTGCAAGTACAAATCGTATATAACAGCTAAATCCCATCTTTTATTTTATATTTGATTATAGATTTTTATTTTTAATATGTTAAATCTGTATTTAAAATTTATTAAATAATTTTGTGGTTATATATTGATAATTTTTATTGGTTAACAGTGTGCTTCTAAAATGTTCAAAAAGAATTTAAGAAATCACGAACTGTCATAACTATTTTGTTTTAATTGTTCGTTTTGTATGTTGTCATATACAAACTTAAAAATGGCATTATCATCCTTTTTCCCCAGGTACCTCCCTTGGTGGCAGATTTCATTGTTCATTTTGCCTGCACTTTTTAGTGACCGTATTCCTTTCAAAAATAAGAATGAATTCAACATTGTTGATATAGATGATTCTAGTTATATTGTTTGTAAACACTAAAACTTTTTTGGGCTTGAACTTATGCCCTTGTAAATGGCGTTATATGACATTAGAGGTTCATTAGATCTGTTCCTTAAAATATATATGTGCTCTCTCTCTCTCTCTCTCTCTCTATCTATCTATCTATCTATATACGGGCATCAATGTCAGTCTGAACTGCATACAGGAAGATCGGACATCAGAAACAGGCAATCTAGCTGAGATCACAGAATCTACTCTTTTTGCACATGTCTGTTTTCTCATAAGGAGTATGTCACAGAGGGAGGAACATATCCGGGATACTGCTGTTAACTTGTTAAATCAGCTGAGAGATAAGTTTCCTCAGGTAAAACCATATCGGTCTCGCTTCTTGCGTTGTTAATAGATTTTTCCTTTCATGGGTTTGTTCAGTACATTTGAAACATGTGGAAGTAAATTCATGCAGGTTTTATGGAATTCCTCTTGTCTAGATTCCCTGCTATTTTCAGTTGATAGTGACACTCCTGCTGTTATTAATGATCCTGCTTTGGTAGCGACTGTTCGTTCTTTGTACCAGAGATTTGTTCGTGAATGGGTTATTATATCACTTTCACATGCTCCATGCACTACCCAGGGCCTGCTCCAGGTTGATAACTTTACCGTTTTCTGTATAATTCAGTGTAACTCTATATAGTTCCACCTCCTGCACACATGCACGCACAAAAAAAAAAAAAAAATGCAGAAGACACCAACTGCTCTTCTTTCTATCAGTAATTTATTTATCTGATGAAGGGCATAATTATTTTGTATCCCCATTTGTTGCTTTCCGTATGGTACTTGCTCAACAGTTTTGTTGAACAAAAGTTACATCAGAGATTTTTTCTGGTTAGCAGTTATTCTTTTTATATTTTTTAATGGAAGATTTAACTTTAATTAGGGTGCTCATTCTATTATGAATGATGCTAGCTATATCTTACAAGCTTATTGATGTTCAGTTTTCTTGTGGTCTTCTGATTGTAGTTTAGTGCCTTATTGAATTGGAATTCCTATAAATTTCCTTTTTACTTTTGTTTTGAGATATATCATCACATTTTTTCTATCCATGATCCACGATAATCTGGAATTTTAGTTATTGGAAACTTATTGGGTTATCTTTTGTTATAGTTAAAAGTATATCATCATCTTCATTTCCATCTGTTGTAATTGTTCTTTGTTAATTTGATTTCTTGTTGTGTTGTCATTTTTTATGTTATGGTTTTAAATTCGTGCTTCAGGAGAAGCTTTGTAAAGCAAATACATGGCAGCGAGGACAGCCTACTACTGATGTGGTCTCTCTTTTGTCTGAAATAAGGATTGGTACTGGTAAAAATGAGTGTTGGCCAGGCATACGAACAGCAAACATTCCTGCCGTCATGGCTGCTGCAGCAGCAGCGTCGGGAGCAAACTTACAACTGACTGAAGCCTTCAATTTGGAGGTTCTTAGCACTGGTATTGTTAGTGCAACGGCAAAGTCCAACTATGCTGGAGAAATTGCTGGCATGAGAAGGTTCTATAACAGCATTGGTGGATTTCAGCCTGGTACCAGGCCTACTGGCTTTCAAAGGTTGATAACTGGAGCATTTTCTCAACCAGTGCAGACAGAGGATGATTCGTTTAACGAGATGTTGCTTTCCAAATTTATAACTCTCCTTCAGCAGTTTATTAATGCTGCAGAAAAAGGTGGGCAAGTGGAAAAGTCACAGTTCCGCGAAACTTGTTCTCAGGCAACTGCACTGCTGCTCTCTAATCTGGTAAATATGGTTTTCCTTTCTAATATATACATTCTTGTTATCAACAAATATTCTATTAATCTGTGTTTCCTTTTTTCTGAAAGGTATTAACTTTATTTTATTTTGTTAGGGTTCTAGTTCAAGATCAAATGTAGAGGGCTTCTCACAACTTCTGCGGCTTCTTTGTTGGTGTCCAGCTTATATTTCAACCTCTGATGCAATGGAAACTGGTGTTTTTATTTGGACCTGGTTGGTGTCTGCTGCACCTGAATTGGGGTCCCTGGTCCTTGCCGAGCTTGTTGATGCGTGGTTATGGACAATTGATAGAAAGCGTGGTATCTTTGCTACTGATGTGAGATACTCAGGACCAGCTGCAAAGTTAAGGCCACATCTAGCCCCTGGGGAACCAGTGGTGCTGCCTGAAGTTGATCCTGTTGAACAAATATTTGCTCATAAACTTTGGATTGGATTTTTCATTGATCGCTTTGAGGTAAGAAGTGATTTTCTCTCTTCTCCTCACTCCTTCCCTGCTTCCCTCTCAATTTCATTCTGCTTTCTCATTCATGTGATTTTTGATGTCATCAAGATATGGTTGTAGTAGAAGGTTGTGTTTATACCATTGTGTCTTTTCTTCCATATAGCTTCTTTTGTAAGTCTTAACAGATGTGATCTCTTTTGTATGCAGTATGGGGCAACCTTATCGAATAGCTATATGTTTCTTCAAACCTTTTATTTTCTATTATCTGTGTTCATATTATGGTTGACACTTGACACATGCATTTGCGATTAACGTAACTTTATCTATTTTATCTAAATATATGAGATGATGAAATAATCTCACATGTTGGTTTTTCTTTTCTTTTGACTCTTAGTGCTGTTGCGCCTTCCTTTAATAAAACTCTTTTTCCATTATTTAATTACATTAAGATGCAATTCCTAACAATGTCTAATATCATGAGTAGTCTATTTAATGTTTTCTTGTAAATGGTAGAAGTGCATGAGAAATTTACTTGTCCTTTATTTTATATTATGTGGTTTGTGCTATTAATTGCATTGGTCCGCAGGTAGTTCGACACAATAGTATTGAGCAACTCCTGCTCCTAGGTAGAATGTTACAAGGGACCACAAAACTCCCATGGAATTTTTCCCACCACCCTGCAGCAACTGGTACTTTTTTCACTGTCATGCTTCTTGGACTGAAATTCTGCTCATGCCAGTCCCAGGGCAACTTTCGGAATTTTAAAACGGGGCTTCAACTTCTGGAAGATCGGATTTTGCGGTAATTGCTATCGGCTCTCTTCCTTAGACATCTATCTGCAATTTCATATTTTTATTATGCTTCACTAGCTTTTATAACGTGCTTTTGGCTTTTAGAGTCTTGATAGCTTGTTTTGCGAATTTTCATGACAACAGCTGTTTCCTATACAATAAGTAACAGCTGGTTTGCCTCTCTCTCCCTTTTGTATATATAAATGGCAGGGAGGGAGAGGGGAGGGGCTGTAAGTTTCAGTTGTTCAATTTGATATTTGTACTACAGAACTACTTTAGATGGGTTAAATAATTTTTTAGTAGAAATTTCAGTTTGTAGCACCTTCGATGTTTTACACCTGTATAAAATATTATTACTCAACTCATGTTGCTGATGATTTGATTCTAGATAATTGACTGCAAATGTAACAGTGGAATAGCTAACAAGATGAAGTACATGAAGTAGAGTTCTTAGTATTCAGTTCTTCAGTTCTTCATTACCCTGTTTTATACACTGTAGGTTTACATTGGTTCGTTTCAACTAAGCATCTTCAAACATTAAATCCTGTGTGTCTGTAGTTGTGTTGTTTTAGAATTGCCTTAGAACAGTTAGATTTCTTTATAGTTTCAATACTCACATTATTGGTGCATGTTGCAGGGCCTCATTGGGCTGGTTTGCTTATGAGCCTGAATGGTATGACACAAAATATGAGAATTACGCCTACAGTGAGGCTCAGTCCATGTCTATGTTTGTTCAGTATCTTTCAAATGAGCGAGCAGATGCTCTTCAAATTGATGCAAAAGGACGGGTGCGTGAGAATAGTAGCTCTGTGGTTGATGTGGTAAGATGTTTGTGTTTGCAGTCAGAGAGTCCTCAGTTGCGAATGTTTTTAGGCATGATTATCTGAACTTGAAAATGATTCATCCATGTGTTGCAGAATGTCTTTCTTTTTTAATATACCACTATTCTTGTAATTATGAATTCTGTATCCTATTTTTTGCTAAATTCGCCAAGATATTTGCAGAATAGTCAATGTCACCCTATCTGGGGCCAAATAGAAAATTATGCTGTGGCAAGAGAAAGACGAAAGCAACTACTTCTGATGTTATGCCAGCTTGAGGCTGATAGGCTTGATGTTTGGGCACAGCCCATTGTTTCGAAGTAATCCTTGAAAGTTGATTAAACGTGATTTATTCACTTTTTCCTTATTATTATTATATTCACCCATTTGGGTATCTGTTGTCTGGGTAATCCCATCTGGGTATTAATTTCTTTGCTTTTTGTACTGCTGTTTATTTTCAGAGATAGTTTATCTTCAAAGTCTAAAGTTAGTGCAGAGAGGTGGATGGAATATGCCAAGACTGCCTTCTCGGTGGATCCTCGGATTGCTCTATCCTTGGCATCGAGGTTCCCTGCAAATGCTACTCTGAAAGCTGAAGTAACCCATCTGGTTCAGGTATGTTTGTCTATGTTAAATAGGAATCATTTTGCTCTTTAGAAGATAGCTCTGTAGAAAATTATTGTCATTATTGAAGTTAGTCTGAAAATGATTTGTGAGAGAAAGATATCAAAGTTAGAAGCATGTCCTTGGAAAAAGGCTGTAAACTATTGAGCCATTTTAAATTGATTAGTTTACCATTTTTCGTCTATTTTATGCCCAAAATATGGTGTGTGATCATTCGTATCTTGTCAAGAAAGTTTGAGAGGTAGTGATAAGGCATTTAATATGAAGGGTAAGTTAGATAAGCAGAGTCATGACCATGATTCTCTTTTGGGTTTATATTGTAATGAAATGTTATAAAATTTTCAAAAAGTTTTTCTTTTAAATTTTGGACAACCTGCTCAAGTTTCATACTTGCAGCACTATTGTTCTTCTTTCTTTGTATTTTTTTTTTTTTTCCTTATTTGACATTACATTCATTGCATGTTTTACTACTGAATTCATTCTGTTTTGATTATTTTATTATTCTTTTTCCCTTTGGAAGGTTAGTAATCATGTTGGATGAGATCTTTTTATTCAATACCTCATAAATGTGAATTGCGAAATTTAGCATTTCCTGTATATTCATTTTTTTGGGTTAAAAGTCGAAAGGTCTTTTTCTTTCTAAAAAACCTTTTGATTTGGAAAACAAATTTATTGTGACTTCGACAGTGACAAATTATAGTATTCGTTTCTTGACATGGATGCCATAAAATATGTTTCCTAAATAAAAACATATTACCTTGTAACTATGTCAAAAATGGAAAGGAAGAGCTTTTTTGGAGTTCTGTAGCAATACCAGTTGTTCAATCACATTTTGTTTTGAGTTCTCTTGATTTTGGTGCAGTTGAATATATTGGACATTCGCTGTATACCCGAAGCGTTGCCATATTTTGTGACCCCAAAGGCAGTTGATGAAGATTCAGTGCTATTGCAACAATTGCCGCACTGGGCAGCTTGTTCTATTACACAAGCTCTTGAGTTCCTTACTCCAGCATACAAGGGTCATCCACGTGTCATGGCATATGTCCTTAGGGTTTTGGAATCCTATCCTCCAGAAAGAGTGACTTTCTTCATGCCACAGCTAGTGCAGGCTCTGCGATATGATGATGGGGTGAGTTATAATGAATAGTTTGATGTTGACGTTACTTTTTTTCTGTATTATACATTGCTATTCAGGCTGTGATTCCTTGAAAGTCTTTTTTTTGGTTGAAACTTATTCTACCCTCACAAATTTGCTTAGTTCTGAAGTTTTGTGTGACTTGGATGAACCTGAATTTGATTTGTCTTTATTAAACATCTTGTTTCCTGATGTTATTTGGTCTGTGATTCATCAAATCAAACCTACAAAACTTTGTATGCGAAGCTAATACTGTTAAAGAGTAAATGATAGTTTTGTATGTTTATGAGTTCTATATTTTTTTAGTATGCCAATTAGAACGACCTTTACATGGTCAGTCCACTGTAACCTAAATATAATGCTAGCAGAATTTTAATTTTGGACGCATATGTTGGTTCACTTGGTTGAAGTTGTGTGTACAAGTCTTCCAGAATTGTAGACCAGAATATTAACAGTCTATGGAATTTTTTCTTCATTTTATTGCAGAAATTAGTTGAAGGCTATTTGCTTAGAGCAGCACAAAAAAGTGATATTTTTGCCCATATCCTGATATGGCATCTACAGGTGTGGAAGAATATACATAAAACTCGACAACTACAATGATCATGTTTCTAGTAAATCTAGATAGAATGCATTTTTCTGTGTTCTTTCATTGTGAGTTCCTGTTTTGCATTTATTAGTCTATGTAATTCATGAGTTTGTTAATGTAGGGTGAGACAAGTGTACCAGAATCTGGGAAGGATGCTAACTCTGCCAAGGTATGTCTGTCTAGAGACTATACCACACCTCTCTATATTATTTTCAGACTGTTCCTAGTGGTCTGAAAGATATAAATGACTGATCCGTGCAATATATGAGTAACAACTAACAACCCTCGTTGGATTATTTGGCACAAATGATAAGGTTTTTTATGTACTTTTCTACTGCAAGACTCAAGATTATAAAAGTTGCTCTGTGTAGGCAAGTACTATAGACTCAGAAGCTTCCTCACATATTAATTAATAAGCTTGGCATGATATGTTGAAGTGGTGCTTCTTTGATGAGGGTGATGGTATATATGAAATTAGCATTATTTGCACCAAGTTCTGTAGCAACATTATTACAAAGGCTCTTAATATTTATTTTTTTGGATTGTTAATCATCTCTGTACTGTCATTGAAGCTTGCTAACATGTATATGTATATGCTATTAATTTCAGAATAGTTCGTTTCAAGCATTGTTGCCAGTTGTTCGTCAGCATATTATTGATGGTTTCACCCCGAAGGCTCTTGACATGTTTAATAGAGAGTTTGATTTCTTTGACAAAGTTACATCTATTTCTGGTGTACTCTTCCCTCTTCCTAAGGAAGAACGCCGAGCTGGTATCCGTAGGTATGCTTTTTACTTATTGAAGCTTTAGTTCATTGTTAGGTAACCACTGGGCCCAAAGCATAATATGTTGGGAAATGACACGGCAATAGGATTTACATTCTGCATCCACTCATTTGCAAGACCAACTGGTTTGCTACATGGCTCAAGTCCTAACATAAATACATAACAAATTCACATGACAGATAATAATTATGTAGAGGGACTCAAACCTTGGCACTTACGGTAAAAGTAGGGCTTTGACCCCATGTTATGTAACCTCTAGACCTAACAGACAGTTCAACAATGGTAGTTAGGCACCCTAATACTTATATTTTGTATATTTTGACTTGAATCTCAATGATTGAAGATTTTATTTGCTTGCTACGTCAGGGAGTTGGAGAAAATTGAAGTGGAAGGAGATGACCTCTATCTGCCAACTGCTCCTAACAAACTTGTTAGGGGTATTCAGGTGGATAGTGGAATACCATTGCAATCAGCAGCCAAAGTTCCTATTATGATAACATTTAATGTGGTTGATCGGGATGGTGATAGCGGAAATATAGTGCCCCAAGCTTGCATTTTTAAGGTAGCTTGTGCTCCAAGTTGTAGTCAAATAAAATTTATAGTTCTTATGAGCACAAAGGGCAAATGCAAATTATCAAGCCCCTCAAGTGGGTTGTCTACAACTTATTTCTTCCTTAGATATTGTGCTCATTGTGGACTAATTTGTTTCCAAACACAAACTTGTGTAGAAAATAAGAATTGAAAAATATTGTTCATAGTTTCATCTGTCTGAATTTATTTCATCATTGATTTATTGTTAATTTCTCATTATGCTAATTTGATGGTTAATCCTGATTTCTGATACGTGGCTTTATTGAAGGTTGGAGATGATTGTCGGCAAGATGTTCTTGCTCTTCAAGTGATATCACTTCTTAGGGACATATTTGAAGCAGTTGGATTAGATCTCTATCTTTTTCCTTATGGTGTTCTCCCAACTGGTCCTGAGAGAGGTATAATTGAGGTGAGTTTGTAACTCCCTACTTTCCTGTGTTTTCTTCCCTGGCCATGAAAAAAATTTGAAATTCATGTGTTTCAAGATTGGGCAACACCATCAATGCCACAAAATTTACAGTGTCACGAGGCACAGATCAGTCTTAACTACAAAATGTATGGTTTTCTTCTCTTAATGAACTATCTGATCATGCAGGTTGTACCTAATTCACGGAGCAGAAGCCAAATGGGTGAAACAACTGATGGTGGTTTGTATGAGATTTTCCAACAGGACTATGGAGCAGTTGGCACTCCTTCTTTTGAAAAAGCACGTAAAAACTTCATCATTAGCAGTGCTGGTTATGCAGTTGCGAGCCTGTTACTCCAACCAAAGGATAGACACAATGGGAATCTTCTCTTTGACAAGTATGTCCTCTCTTCTGATCTATTCATTTTAGAATTGTGACAGATTCGTGGGAAACCATAATTAAACCAGTGGTTACAATCACTTGCTTTATCTGACTAGTCCTTCCCAATCATATTACAAATGGCAATGCAGTGTTGGAAGGCTTGTCCATATTGATTTTGGTTTCATTTTGGAAACATCACCTGGTGGCAATATGCGCTTCGAGAGTGCACACTTCAAGCTGAGTCATGAAATGACACAACTACTAGATCCATCAGGGGTTATGAAGAGTGAGACGTGGGATTTCTTTGTGAGGTAATTAAAAAACCTTTACTTTGTTAGTTAGATCTTCTATCTGCGTATTTCTGAACTCACTTCACGTGCAAAATTGACTATGTTTTTGCATCATAAATAGCTTGTGCATCAAAGGTTACCTCGCTGCTCGCCGTTACATGGATGGGATCATCAATACCGTGATGTTAATGCTAGACAGCGGTCTGCCTTGCTTTAGCAGAGGCGATCCTATCGGAAATCTTCGGAAGAGGTTTCATCCCGAAATGAGTGAACGTGAGGCCGCCTTTTTCATGAAAAACGTATGCACAGATGCCTACAACAAGTGGACCACTGCTGGCTATGACTTGATACAGTACCTCCAGCAGGGAATTGAGAAGTAAAATTAACTGGTACAGAGCTTCTTTTTCAAATGTACATGCTTGCTTGTAATTCTATTATCATATGTCATGGTATTATAGCTGCAAATTTTTACGAGGATCTCCGCTGTAGTTTTGCGGCAACAGAGCTGATTCCAGGGTAATTGTGATTGTTTAAATTGGCATAAAAACGAAATGAGTTCATTGTAACCTAAACGTGGGTTTCCTCGTAAGGCTTGTAAAAATATAATATCTAGTTCTGATTGGTTAATATCTTTTTTAGAGTTTTGTGTGCATCACAATCCTGACCAAAATAATAATAGAATATGTATGATCTGTATTTAGTTTGCACATGAATAAAAGGTCGTTTTAAGACCTAAGAGGCTGTTTGTTCGTTTTTTTCACTTAAGATTTAATGATATTGAATTACATCTATTAAGTTATTTTCGTTTGTAATTAAAGGGTCAAATTATTTAAATTTATCAAAAAACAATCGAAAAAATTAAATAAGGATTTTTAATTTTTCATTTAATTATAAATTATTAAATGATATTTAAAGTTTTTATTTGAAATCTAACATCTTTAAAATAATATAATTTCAAATTTATCCTAATTAATTTTTTTTTTGGAATTTTTTTTTTATACTTATAAAAAATATATTTGAAAAAAAAATTTAAATACATCTTATCTCAAATTGTTTTGAAATTAAACTAATATATTTTAATTTGTAATTTAAACATTTATGCTTTAATTTTTTTAAATATATAAATATATATAAATATATAAATATGATTAATATGATTATATTTTTTAATCATATTTTAATTGTGAATAACATATTATTAATATACACATAAAATTTGTTTAGAATTTATTAAATTATTTATTTTTATGTGTTTTGTATTAAATTAATTAAAATTACATAGTAACAAATAGTTGAAATGATATAAACATCAAATTATTTGTTTTCAAATAATTTTAAGTTTAAAAAATAAATAAATTTACAATATGTTCAGATATAAAAAATAAATAAATAAATAAATAAAACATATTATTCAGAATCACTATTTATTTATCAACAGTACTGTTTAGCATTCAAATAAATAAACAAACGATTTCTAACTCTCTAACTCTTTAACATTAAGTCTGATTTCGATGTTAGAAGTTGAAGTTGAATTCTTGACGTTATGAATTGTTTATAATGTATACTTTTAAGATGGATATTAATTAGAGGATCCATCCAAAATGTCAAAAAAAATAAAAAATTCAAAGATTTCTGGTTGGTGATTTAAAAAAAAAAACAAAAGACAGAGAAATTGGAAAATACAAAATTGCTTGAACGGCCATTAAGCTGCCAGTGCGTGTGATGACAAGGATGGGTCCCCGAAATCTGCTGTTTTGAAAATTGAAGGAATGGGGCTGGACAGGGACCTCTGAAGATTCCCAGACACATCAATTATTAACGGACTCTTATCGTCCTCCATCAACCAAGTACACCATGTGTTTCTTCTTCTCCCTGTGTCCATCTCTTCCTCTACTGTTTCCTGGCAATTCATTTATTTCATGGAAAAATAGAGTGAACAAATTGTTGAGGAAATTATTTTAATGCGTTTTGATCTAATAATGTGAATTTATACTTTGTTAATTTCATACCTAGTTTATATTTTTATTTATTTTCCACCTCAAGTGTATTGCCTTTTTAGCTCATCTTCAAAACACCAGAAGAATAGCTTTCAAATTAAAAAAATAAAAAACAAAACATCAAAAGATATATAGTTGGCCTCTGCATTTTTTTTTTATGGGCCCGCTTATTCATGTATCTTAGGTTGATCATCTAACATTATGGCGTTCTTCAAATTTAGGTCTTTAAGTATTTTTTTTTTTTTTAGTTGTACATACAGTTGTTAAACATTTCGTGGTATTTTGATTATTTAAAATTTTGATCTAGATGATTAAGATTCAGTTTTTCTTAGTTGAAGTAAGTGATCATTTTAAGATTGCATTATATTTTTATAGTACTTTACAAGAATTGGGAAATGACATTTTTAAAAATATTTATTTAAATAAATTCATTGTAGTTGTTTTAAACCATATAACTAACATTCATTAGGTTCAAATTCAAAAGCTCCCAAAACCAAACAACAACTCTATAATTATATGTGAGAAATTAGAAAAGAAGACAAAGCTTATGAACCACATAGGTTAAAGGACCACATGTAATGCATGTCATCTTACAATAATTGCAATTTCTTTTACCAAATTTTAAACCAACTATCAAAATTAGGAAAGATATAACATGCATAAGAAATGTGCAGTCCCTCTAGTCTTCTTCAAGTAGTCAGTTCAATGAACCCCTGCAAGAATGGACCACTTATTCTAAAAGAAGGGACACAAACCACATAATTTAATCTATTTTGGAAAAAATAAAGAAAAGTGAAAAAAATTACCTGAAAAGTAAGAGAAGGCCACATCCAAACAAACAAATAACCACCATCCACATAGAAAGGTCCCAATGTCACATGTCAAATTCTAAACCGCGGAGACTCTCGTTCTTCCATATTCCCTAAACATTTTTACCTATTTCCAATCCAAGTAATTTGTTATACTTTGTCCATAAAATTTGTAATGTATGAATATGATGAAAATCTCTATTAATTAAGAAACGTAATTACCTTTAATTCACACTGTAAGCACTTAAAACTATGAAGTTGTGAAGAATATATTTTACAAACCTACGTTTGATAGAGATAATCATTCTTCAATTCCCTTCTCTTATCTAGATACTTGGGTTTACAAATCCACCAAACTACTTTTCAAGGATGCAACTTTAAGAATTTGCCTTTCTTTACAATATGGGACAATTCTTTAGAACCATAATCATCACAACGAAAACAAACTAAGCCAAGAACAAATCACTCCCACAAAATCACAGAAAAAGAAACATTAATTATATATAAAACTATTATCCATATTTAATTCATAATTTATAATTTTCCATGTGCATAACCTTTCTGTCACTTCTCTTCATTCTCAACTCTCCAACTAACTCACTCACTCACCCACCCACCCAACTGCTCTAAAAATTTCGTTATGTTTACTCGTTACCATTAGTAACCCTCCCTAACTGAACGTTACTCGTTGCCGTTCCCGTTCCGTCGCCGTTAGCAGCCGCAGCTCTCCTTTTCGCGGCTTTGGAGTCTCTCAACCAGTTGAAATTCCCAAAAAGCACCTCCATATCCTCCAATGTCCGTCCTTGCGTCTCAGGATAACACGTGTAGAAGAAGATCCAAGCAACGGTCGCGATCGACATGAAGAGGAAAAAGGCCCCACCGATGGTGATCCCCTTGTAGAGAGATATAAAAGTCGTGGAAAGGACCCCACTCGTGAGCCTGTTCACCGCCACCCCCATACTCGTCCCCTGCGCGCGTAACTTCAACGGGAAAATCTCCGAGCTGTACACCCACGTGATGGGCCCCATCCCGATCGAGAAGAACGCCACGTAGGATAAGACGGTCGTGATGGCCAATCCGACTGCCCAGGGGAGCTTTTTAGTCGAGTGATCGATCATCGTTAGAGAGAACCCGAGCCCCGCCAGTGAGAGGATCATGCCTCCGACGCTACTTAAAAGCAACGGCCGCCGTCCGATCCTGTCGAGTAAGAAAGTAGCGGTGAGGATGAAAAGAGTTTTGACGAATCCAACGGCTATCGTTGCCAGGAGCTTCTCGTTGTCGTCCGTGATTCCGGCTTTTTGGAAGATTCTAGGGCTGTATAAAACGACGGCGTCGATGCCGGACGCTTGCTGGAAGAAGTGGATCCCGACGCCGGCGATGAGGATATGGCGGACGGTCGGCGTCGGACGGAGTAGGAGCTCCTTCCACACTCCCTCGCCGTGGGTCTGGTGTCTTTCCACCTTGACGACGTCGTCGTTGCATTCTTGAGGAATTCCGGCCGCTCCCTTGATGTCGGCGAGTCGGAGGAGAGCTTCTTCTTTGGACTCGGAGGTCTTGTCGAGGACTTTCTTGGCGTCGGCGAGCCTGCCTTGCAGGACCAGCCACCGTGGCGACTCCGGCATGGCTAGGACCATGAGGGCGAGGCCTATGGAAGGGACGGCGCCGATTCCGAGCATCAGCCGCCATCCTAGGTGGAGTGAGAGCTTCGAGAATGCGTAGTTTGACACGTATCCAAGCAAAATCCCGGCATTGATGAAAACCTATAGATTACACGTATGAACATCCATTGATTATTTTCAAAAGAAACTTGTCAAAAGTTTTTTAGTTGGATTGTTTTCGAAATAGTAAATAATCATACGCCAAGTCATTAAAAATCATCTCAAAAAAAAAAAAAATTATTAAAAAATAATCGTTTTGAAAATCGGGATTCAAAATCAATAGTAAATAATCATGTAATAATTGTTGTAGTTCCTTAAAATCAATTTTAAAGTTTTAGATAGATGAAAAATTACTCAAAAAATATGATTTTTTTTTTTAAAAAAAGAACTTAATTATATTTACAAAAAAAAAAATAAATTAAATTCTTAATAAAAAATTTGGTTCTAATAAAAGCGCTTTTGTATTGCGCTTTTAAAGAAAGTGCTTTTATGAGACGTGCTTCCTAGAACGTGAAGGGAAAAATGAAAATATTAAGGAGCGAACCTCAGGGAAAGAGGTGAGGAAGCCACGAGAGGAAGCAGGAGAGACTTCGGCAGTGTAGACAGGGGCGATCATGAGGGCATATCCGACGCCGATGCCGGCGACGAAGCGACCCACCATCAGGAAAGCGTAGTTGGTGGCGAACCCCATAAGGAGAGCTCCGGCGAAGAAGATTGCACCCGCCAGAACTATCGTGTACCGGCGGCCTATCCAGTCCGACGTCCTGCCGGCGGCGGCTGACCCAAGTAGAGAGTATATGTTGAGAGTCCCCACCAAGATCTCCACCTTCAAGTCGTTGATTTTCAGGTCTCTTTGGATGTAGATTGCAGCTCCACTCATCACCCCAATATCTACACCATCAAATACAAATACTATTATAAACAGATATGGTAACAACAGGACTCAAAAGTTTAAGTTTTCAAATAATTAGATAATAGTATTAAGCTGTAACATAGGTTTTTTAAGTTAACGCAATATCTACATCATCAAATACAAATAATATTATAAATATATAGTATGAATCAGACTCAAAAATTAAAATTTTTAGGCAGCGGATAATAGTATTAAGCTATAACATGGGCTTTTTAGGTAAGTTAATATGTCTTGAAATGATAAATATAGCTTTATTAATCATGTGGGGAGTTAATAGTAAATAAAAGTTAAGGAAGTTATAATTTTTTTTTTTTCTTTTTTTATGTTGGGGTTTCATTTGTGTCATGGAGAACGAGAAACTACTTACCATAACCAAGTAAAACAGAAGTCATGGAAGCAAGAATTGCACAAGCAAAAGCAAACTTGTTTCTTTTGGGTTTCTTTTGAGGATCGAAATCTGCAATGTTTTTCTGCTGCTGCTGTTGTTGTTGTTGGTCAGTCTCAGCTCCCAGGCCGGCAGCCATGGTTGCTAGTTAGGGAGGGAGAAAATAAAGATTTGTTTGAAGAGTGATTTTTTGAATATGATTAGAGAGATACTCAAGGTGTCATGAAAACAAGTGTATTTAATCGTAGTAGCAAGTGTGGATGTGTACACAGAGGGTGCAGAGTTGAGGTTTATATAGAAGAATGGAGGAGAGTTGCATCACATAAGGTTGGACTAAAAGAGTCCAAGGAGAGAGACAGAGCGAGCTAGCTCATGAGAGTTTTCGATCAAATACGTTACATTATTAGAGTTCGGGTTCGTGGTGCGTGGTGAATGGTGATGGCTACATGGACAGTGAACCCAAGTGGGGCGGTCCCAGTCTGTAATAAACTATTTTTATATTTACATTGGACTAGAGAACTTTTTGTTTTTATTCTAGTATTGGACGTTAAATACAGAAGGGTACAACAGATTTTGAAATTATTACATGGAGACTTTTTTCTATTAAAAAAATAATCTAATTATGAAAATACAAAATCAAAGAGACAAAAGAAGTTGAAAAGGAATAATAATAATAATAATAAAGAGACAAACTTTGTAATTAGGAGTGATTCTTCATAAAATTTATCATTTTTTGAAAAAAAAAAAATTCTTTCTCCAGTTGGGGAAGAAAAATGGTGATTATTTTTTAAACAAGAATTTACACAATTCAAAAAATAATTCCAATGATGTGATGAGTTATTTATCTTTATTTTATTAAATCTAAATAATATGGTAAATTATCTACTATTATCTTATTAACCATGTGTTGTCTTGTGATATGGTAATGATTGATCACTTATTAAGCATTAAGGTTAATTAGTTATATGTTAAGATCTCTATTATCATCTACTACTTATCTTGTGATATGGTAATGAGTCTCTTAATTATTTGGATTGATAAATTATATGTTACGATCTTATTATCCACTATTTATCTTGTAATATGGTATCGAATCTCTTACCAAATCATTTGATTGAAGATAAGAACATGAGAAGCAACTGATGTAAAAACAACCAAATTGGAATATCATTAATTCGCCATGTCCTTTTATATGTTAGGATCTTATTATCCACTATTTATCTTGTGATATGGTAATGAATCTCTTATCAAATCATTTGGATTGAAGATAAGAACATGAGAAGCAATTGGTGAAAAAACAACCAAATTGGAGTATCACTCACCATGTCCTTTTATGACATGGTAATGACAATAATTTTCCACACCATTTTAGTTGATAAGATAAGAACAAAAGAAGCAACGAATGCAAAATCAATCATTTGGTAACAATAGATCAATTACCTCGTGATGTGATAAGTTAATGGGGGAACAACCAATTGGAAAACAATAATCATGTTCCTATATATACAAGCTACCAAAAATAAAACAATAATAATAATTACACCATTTAATTTCTCAATTGGCCAAAAAAATATGGATAAAATGTATCAAAGATGGACTTTACTATCAAGAATTCATTGATTTTGTATGAAGTATTTAAGACTATGAATTAAGGTTACTATAATCTTTTTTGTACTTCTAAAATAGGAGTGATATGAGCAGTCATCTTATAGTATAGTAACAATAAATCGTTATCCACGTTATTTAAAATGATAAAATAAGGACGAATCATATTATTTTGGATTGATTTTTAAACTAACTTTCTTAGGTTGTTTATCTTTGCTCATTCTTAAATAGCTTAAATAGCTTGAAATTGTTTGTATATTAGAATTGATTCATACAGTCATATTTCAACAGTAACACCGTCTTGAATTATTATGGTCACATTTTATGGCTTGCAATTAATAAATTTTATTTCGTTACCATCAAACCCAAAAGTTTAAACTGATATGAAATTGTCTAATTATAGTATTTAAGACTTGAGATTGAAACGTGACATATTTCCTCACATATAACGTAGATAAATAATAGATATTAGATACATGTTAAATGTCTCATACTATTATAATATGTGTAACAAGAATTTGAGATAAAATGGGAACAGAAAATTTAAATCAAAAACTTCTAAACTCTGATATCATGTTAGTTATTATCAGACTCAAAAGTTTAAATTGATAGGAAAAGATCAAACTATAATATTTAAGACTTAAGATTGATACATGACACGCTTCCTCATGTATAATATAGACATATGACAAATATCATATACGTATTGAATGGTAACATAGGCACACATATGTTTTATCCCAATATTACAATAAATTCTATATGATTCTAGATTTTTATATTGTTGCCGATCCACATCGATAATGGGGTGCAACAATATAAAATTTAAAATACGAATTATGTGTGCACATACATAGAATTAATTAATATCAGTTGTTGTATCCAGTTGAGCATCCAAGTAAACAGGGAAAAAGGTGGGTGCAAATTGGGTGGGTCCAAAATATGACCAAGGGGAAAAGAGAAAAAGTGGACTTCATGAAATGAGATTTAAGGCTGCAGAGTCTTTGCATGACTTTCCCATCACGTTGCCATTTCTACAGCAGCTTTAATTTTTTAATTAATTGGCAAAAAGTAGTGAATAGAAGAGCGATATATATATTAACTAAAACTTATCCATAAAATTGTCAAGATAAACAAAAATAAGATATCCGTGACATGATCCGAGAAGCTACTTTTATATAGAAGGAATCTATCTATATAAAGATAAGAGACGATCCATATGAAGATAAGAGGTCTGTCCATATAAATTGATAAAAAATATATATGATTATCGAATGTAGAATCATGTCTCAGACTGTGACGTTTTGACCAAAAGCGTCAATAACCAGCTACAAATTGTAAATACCTTTGAAGACTATATTTATGCCGACTAAACATCATTTTAATTTTTTTTTTTCTACATTAAGGAAACGTTTGTATTGATAAGTGTCTGTCTTAGGTACATTAAATATTGAAAGTAACCTTCCAAAAAACAAATCTTGAACATTAATAAAATATTTATTTATTTTTTTTTTAAGATATATATAAATTAATGTGTTTTGAAGATACATGTCAAGAGTTTTTTTTTTTTTTTTTTTAAACAATAACAGTACCATCAAACCCAACAAACTATCTCAAAAAATCAATCATTTTGAATTTCTGAAATAGTTTTTGGAGTTGCAAAGGGTGTTACTGTTTTGAAATTTTTAAAATTGATTGATTAAACTCACAATTGTGAAATGTGAAAAAATTTCAAACTGATAAATACCAATTATGATATTGACTTGAACTTTTATCATAAATAAGAAGAGAAAATGTGATAGTAACCACTTGAATGCATGGATGTAAAAAATTAAAATTTATCTTGATATTTGTACCTGACAAAACAAAATAGACATAATAAAATTACTGAAGCATGTTATTTATATTGGCATGCAAGTTATGTTTTATCCAACAAATTAAGAACAACTCAGGTTTTAACATTTTTGTTACCACAAAATAACACACGATGCATTGCTGTCAATCTTGACAAGTGTTTTTCTTTTTCTTTTTTTTTCTTTTTTAATTTACAGTAAGTAAAAAATGTTAAAGTCCTATAGATTGCAGCATTATTTGTTAAAGCACTTTTATTCTAAAGCGCTTTCTGTTGAGAAAACGTACTATTAAGCAGCGTAAAGTGTTTATGGTAATCTAGCACATAACACGCTAGTAGAATTATTGTGGGGTTGCACGTGCTGTTACATGTGCCACGTGCGTACCCCGGGTGGTGTTGTTGAGAGTGAAAATGATGGGCACACAACATTGCATTTGCACATACTTCAAAAACAAAAATAAACTTTTATTTGGTTTGGAGATATTTTAAGTTACCTAAGTTTTTGACTGGCGCGTCAAAATAGGTGCAAATGAATTTAACTAGCTGCATTGGCACGTCTGGCATGATGGGATCAATAAAAACTATGTGAAATATCTGTTACTTTTATTCAAATTTTGGATTTTATTACTGTTCTTTTTTTATATGACACTGCAACATTTATGAGTTCGTAAAATGACATTTCATCTTTTCATAAATTTTATAGATAAAATTGTTCCCCCCCTTAAAATAAAAGATAAAAGTATCTTCAAACATTTCAAAACAAAATAATGGTATTACCGGCGTTGTTAATAATAAATAAGAGAGATGAATCGAATGGCAACGTAGGGATGATGGGCATTATTAATCGATGACGAACAATGATTGACGATCATAAGAGCGGTACCGATTCATGATTGCGAGGTAGTTCGCAAACATAATTTATTAATGTTCGTAATTTTTAACTTCTTCGTGAACCGATCATACATGGTTAAGAAAAAAAAACTCAAATGTATTTTGTAATTGGAACACCCAAATTCATTTTGTTTTCAATGTCTTAACATATATTTAAGGCAATACAACTACACCGTGCATATTACTAGTGAAAAATTATCACAATTTTAAGTTGAAACTTGATGACGTTCACTTTGAAGTTCAGTTTCAACAATATTAAGGGAGAGATCCACTAGCTTCAATGTCGTAAACTCGATCTCAAGGAAAAGATTGACCTTGAATGAACAAGATTGAGGTCAACAGCGTAAGTAACGCAGCAAAATATGAAATGTAATATAAAGAATAAATTAAAATTCTGGAGATTCATAAAATAATTTAATAATTCAATTTCAATAAGTAAAGCTATGACACTTAGATTGAACGAATATGCAAGAAATTGTATATTAAAAAATTATTAGTAAATATATCAGTTACCTAACCTTTAAGACTTTAAGTATCATTCAAGTTATCACATTTTATATTCATCGATGTAAGCTTTGATAGACCTTAAATCTATTTAGTAGTAATTTTTGAATTAAAAAATATATATTTTTCAGAGAAAAAGAAAAAAGGAAAAACAATTCACCTTTGGGTGAGTTTTTCACTTTGTCACAAGAACCAAGTGGTGGAATATTAGTAAGTTATCCATAACAATAACGTTTATTTATGCATAAGAACATTTCATTAATGATGTATACATAAAAACATTTTCTTTTTCTTTTCCTTTTTTCTCCATTTCTTGACTATTCAACTTGATTTATCCAAAATGATCAAGTAGTTGAGCTAATCCATTAAATTATAAAAATCATGGTTAATTACCCATATCAGAATGTTAAAAACCCACATCAGCTTAGTCCAATTTTAATTTAAAATGAATTTGAATTTTCAAAGATTGCTCATTGATGCAAGAATATTATTAGGTGAGTATTAATTAAGAGTAGTGCACCTAATTTAAAATACTAAATTTCTTAGGATAAAAGCTTGTACGCCAGCTAATTGCATGTTTTGTCAAAGGTGATTATCAAATAAACAGTTTTTTTCAATCCTACTTTGAAACCAGTCGTTCTATTGGAAAAATATTACCATTATGCCCACTTGAAACATTTCACGCAATAGGACCGTATTCTTGTATCTCAATCCTTGAAACCCAACTAAAAACAAATACTCAGAATAATTGAGCATTCAAAAATAATAATAGTAATAATAAATTATGTCTGAGGGAAGTGACTTAGTCCAATAATAACTTGCCCTCAAGTAGTAGATTGTAATTAGCAAAATATGAATCTTATTTTAGAATCCTACGTTAATTGATCTTGACAATAATTTGATCAGATGCTAATAACTCAAAAAAAAAAAAAAATCCCTAATAAGTTCGTACAACTACCTAAGCAACTGAACTCGTAATCCAATCTAAAACAATAAATTATATAAGTTAAACAACTACTTTCAAATTTGAACAACTTAGGAGCAGGTCGGTGGCTCAGTTGGATAAAGTTCACTGACCCTATGCCTTAAGTGTATTATTTTTTATCCCACGACCATTTCTCTATCAAATAATTGTGTGGATTATCCTCTCACGTTGTGTGAGTCTCCTCTCATCTATATGTGGGATACTTTCTTTCATATGGAAGTTACTTTTCAAACTGTATTATATGTTTAATCTTGTTTGATCCCGATTAATTCCTAAGTTTGTACTGATTATTAAAAAAAAAAAAAACTTATTTAATAATTTATAATAATTAATTTCACGATAAGTTTGTACGAAAATAGTACGTAATATTTACACCTCGTAAGTCTTACATATGTGAGCATAGAAACTGTGTTTTCTCCCACATTAGTCACTCATTTTTTTGCAATTTCGCTTTCACTGTTCTTTTTTTTTTTTTTTTCTTTCAGTGTGTGTTTTTTAATTTTTTTAAGTCAAGCAAGTCAATGAATAAGACATAGGAGGATGGCATTCAAAAGATTATAATTTGATTTGTCGGAAAGGGATCCCAAAAGTTTTTACAAATTCTTGGGTCAACAAACACGGGCACAGACTTAATGTCGACAATGGACCCACTTCTGTACATTTTATAATCAAGACATCTTACCTCTTTGTGAATTGCACTTGCTCTCTTCGATTATTAGTTTGTTTTCCCAAAATACATTATTTATTTTTTGAGTTTCAAAATACATATATATATATATGCATATATAAAATCGAATATGAAATTAAAATCTCAGTCAAGTTATACAATATATATTTCTAAAACAAATTACAAAATAGAGAGATTATAACAAAATTTAAGGATATTAATGAATACAAATGATTCAAAATATAATTAAATATGATTTAAAATAGTAGGAATGCATAGAGAAATCAAATCAAAGACTTTATAGTAGAAAAAGTATAGATTTACATACTTATACGTCGATTATTATTTTTTATTTAATATATATTTTATCTTAACAACGTTTAGATGAATACAATCCTCATTCACTAAAAAACAATCAAATTTTGATTTAAAAACAGTGAATTATTTGTTCGTTAGAGTGAATAATTTGACAAGCAGACCTTCGTTATAAAAAAATATTAATTTTTTATTTTTCGTTTCTCAAAGCAACCGTTGACTTTAATGACGACACGATTTGAAGTTTGAACAACCGAAACGGAGAAGGGTTGGCTCTTGGGTGATAAGTCTTTGAAAAAAAAAAAAAAAGTTTTCAAATTACGATAAGGAGAAAGCTAAAAATATTTTATTCAAACTAAAATAAAAAATGAAACTATTAATTAATTAAATTAATTGAGTTTAATTTAAACAATAATTTACCATATTATGAAATATTTAATATATAAATTATGATACGTTAACACACTCTTTTATGTATAATGTGAATAGATAACGGATACATGTTAAATACCTCTTATAGAGGAGAGAGGGTTTGAATTAGGAACATTCAGATTTCCGATATCATGTTAGTTACTATCAAACTCAAGAGTTTAAATTAATAAAAAATTCTTCAACTATACTATTTAAAACTTGAGATTATGATACATTAATAAAAACACTGAATCCACCCTACTGTAATCTTAGATGAACATCTTAGATTTCTTTTTTTTTTTTTTTTTCGGTAATTGAAAGAAATATTCAAATTTGATTACATATATATATATATATATATACATAGAAATTTGCTTATGTTTTGGTCATTAGATATTAATAAAATCTACATTCACACCCTTTTAAAATAATTTATTTAAGCACATTCTATTTGTTACTTTGTGATGTATTTACTAATTAAAAACTTCAATGAAAATGATTTAATTTTTATTTATGATTTTAGTGTTTAATTACGAATGATGATTGAAAATTAAATTAATTCACATAATTACAAGAACTCCATTCATGAATTTTAAATTAAGATTCCCTTGAAAAGAAAAATTAATTTTTCATCTCACCTAAAGATATTTTTTCTTTTTTTATCATCCTTTCAGTAATATTCTATTGATTTTTTTAATAAATTTCAAAATAAAAAATTGTAGAATTATATATATTCTTATGAAAACCTATTACACTATTTTTTTTTATTTTCTTAAATTTATTAGTTTATGTTTCGATCGTATAAAATTAATGAGAATGACTTTTTTTTAAAAAAAAATGATAAGAAATAAATTTATATTTAAAAAGTATTTATAGGAGAAACTTGAACAGCCAAAAGAAAATTGTAGCTAATGAGAAAATAGAAATGAACCTTCATGTCAAGAAGAAAATTCTTCGTAGGTGAAGACGGCGTGCCAAACACACTTTCATATTCTAATTTTTAATCAAGCAAATCATGCAAAATCATCTGGATTATTGCCTTTTAACAAATGGAAACAATGTTTACCTTTCATTACATTGTGCTCCCGTATATTAACAGTTTAATCATGATTGACCATTGGAGTAGATGCTTGACTGTCAAAATATAGATGAAACCTATAATGTTCTTGAACAACTCTTTCATGGCTGAAATGATAGATTTACCTCTAATTTTTTGAGAAAACAATTTAAAAAACTTTAAAAAACTCACCCGTTTATCTCGAACATGAAATGTTGAGATCTATTTAAACAAAAAAAAAAAAAAAAAACCTAAATGTTATTTTTCTCTTTCTCTTTCTCTTGGTTCGATACTTCTCCCTCTATCGACTTTGAACGACCTAGATCAACCTGAGTTTGTTCTCGAACGTAGTTTTGAAACTTGTTTTAGCAATTGAGGATGAAGATCTTAATCTTCAAGCTTCATCTAGTGAAGATGAAATTTCATCTTCATCTTTATCTGGTTCATCTTTAACAATATGAAATTTTATTCGTTTTTTATTTTTCTTTTAATGTTGCTTGTTGAATTTGGAGGCTGAATATGGTAATTTTGCTGCTTGTTCTTCATATACATTGACGAAACTAGATGAAGGCTTTGAAAAAAATAAAAAAGATGAAGATGAAGATGAAGATGATGGTCCAATAATGATGCATGGTGTGAGAATTGAGATATTGGTTTGATGATGAATCATGTGAGATGTTGAATGCTCTTATGAAGATGAAAGGTGATAAATTGAATGTGGAAGAAAATGTGGAAAATAAACTGGGTGGAGATCCAAATTTAACCTAAATTAGATCTTCATCATTCATCAATCTTAATAAATAAGCGAAGATCCAATTTGAGTTGATCTCTGCTTTTTGAGTTTCTTCATTTTTTTAGTTTTTTTTAATTGTTTTGATTTTTTTCCATTATTTTATTTTTATGAAAATGTTAAAAATTATTTTTTAATTTAAATTTATGTTTTAATTATTTTTAAATTTCAAACTCATATAATTTTTAATTTATTTTATAATTTTTAAGATTTTAAATTATTTTAAAATCCAAAAACCTATTAATTAATATAATTTTTAAATAAAAAATAAAACGTAAGAGAAAATGACCCAAATATCTTTAATGAGGTTAATGTTGACAATCAATCACGATAAAATCGTTAGTGTGGGGGATGACAATGTAATAAAAGATAAATGTTGTTTCCGTTTGTGAAAAGGTATTTAGAGGGTTTTGCATAATTTGTTCATATTTAAACAATTAAATGAAACACTCTTTTCGTATATAAAAAATAATTAAATTCCTAATCATGAAAGAAACCATGAATCTCATCATCACTAGACCCAACATTAATTACCTTTAATGACAGTTCTAATACAGTCACATATACCTTGAATCCCACCAACCATGACCACCATGTGATTATAACTTCATTATCACTTATCACCAATTTGATTAGTTAGTTGTCATAAAAAAATAAAAAATATTAGTTGTTAAGTCACATACAACAATTTTAATCTTTTCTCTTGATAATCGCGAGATACCAGAATCGAATCTTACACGATCTTCTTGTTATTTTATTGACTTATTTAGTACATGAAGAAAGAAATTCAAAAAAATATTGGACATTGACCCGTTACATTGGGTGATTGGGTTAAATTAATAAAATTTTAATCTTAATTAACCAATTGAACCGTTGGATTTTAATTTAATTCAAAAGTAGATAATGAATTAATAATTGTTTATGTTAATTGAGCTGTACTTGGTTGTCTGTGTTGCAAGTTGCACCCATGTTTGCCTGCCAGTTTGGTGGCCAAGTGGTTTTGATGCGTACAAAAAGTTAAATTAATTTTTGCTTTTTGGTTATAAGATAAGGTAAATTTGTTTTATTTGAATTTGATTATAAATTTTGTCTTTAGAAAATAAAAAACACAAAAAACTAGAAAAATGTTTTGTTAGATACTTTATTAAATTTTACATATTAATTTTAAAAGTCAATTTGAAATTTTAAAACACGAAGGGTGCATAGGAAATGTTCTGTAGAATTGTTTTAATTTTTTTTTTTAAAAAAAATTATATTATAATTCATTGATATTTGAAATTGAACACCCATTCCATGGATGTGTTATAAAAGAGAATAAAGAAAATAAAATGTTAATCACATTTAAAAAATAAAAGGGAAATATTTTGTGTTTTCAATGTCCTGTACATGGGTTTTACAAAAATATATTAAATAATTCTTTTTTTTTTGACGTACATATGACATATACTAAAATCATAAGCCGGATTTTCTAGATGAGAACACTTGAGGAGCGGACTAAAACTAAAACCTCCAAGGAAGCAAGGGAAACAGTGGCTCCTAAGGCTAGAGGGAGGGCAGCTAACAAATGCTCGCATAAAGGGCCAATACAACATCGAGCCTGCCGAGTGAGATGGGTTAGCCTTATCATTCAGACCATTCACAATTCTTGTAATAAATAATTCTAACCTATGTTTGTTTTGTAATTTTACAATATATATTAAAAATAAATTATTAATCCATTTTTATGATCTTTTTATTTATGAAACATACAGAAAAATAAAATTATCGTAATTACATTAAAAAAAAGAAAAAGAGAAAAGCTTAACAACTTGAATATTTATCGGAAAAAGATTTTTAAATCACAAATCACCCTCCCCGTGATCTATGGTATCATATGAATAAAATTAATAAATGAAACAAGTTGGAATATCTATTAAAAAAGTTGTTATCATGTTAATCGGTTCAGGTTCAACATCAACATTATTATACTGAAGCCCGCTCACAGTACAGCTGTATGTTCAAACTTCTCCAAGTTGGAGATATTGGGATACAGTAATCGCAACAACACTTGCAACCAAACCAATATGTTTACATATGCTATAATTAAGTGCACTTTTGAAACAGATTTCAGACACAAACAGGTGAAATCTGAATTGCCAAGTCCTTGTCTTTGAAACATTCCACTTTCCTATTCATTTTAAGGCTATGTCATGATCCCATCATCACACAATGAAAGCATTCGATTGCGTGATTTATAAAAATTTTATTATGATAAAAGAAACTATATATCATGCCTGCAAGTTTAATTTTGTGCCCCTGTCAAGTTTACATCAGTTGTTTGGACATTGGTTCTCCTAAAGTGAAGTATAGGAATAATTTGGTGAGAAGGAACCTAAACCAGTGATTGCCTACTCCGGACGGGTACTTGCACTTCAAAGTGGTGCTACAAACAAATGTTGTGCCTACTTTGCAAGGAACGCCAAAGTCCAATTTACTAGATATAATGTGAGATGACTGAATTTCCAACCTTGAATGATCACATGCATGCATCATCAACCGAACAAAACCTAGGTACCTAATAAGCTATATGTTTTTTAATAATAAAAAAAGAAGTATGTTTGATTAGTTATACCTCTTTTCAATAAATTCTAGGTACATAAAAATATGGCGAGTGTTCTCTGATCATTGCTCGAGCGAGATCTGTTGGAAGAATTATGAAATAAATCGGCTTCAAAATAAGATATAGGTTTCGATTGCATAATGATTTGAATTTTGGATATTTTTATTGTTTTTAAAAACAAAAGACTAATACATATATATATATATTTCATTTAGAGAATAGTTCATAATTTTAAATAAAATATCATTTTATATATATATATTTTTTAAGTTAGATTAGATCATAAAAACTTGTAATATAATTTAATATTTAAAATCATATCATTATTTTTGAAATTTAATTTAAGTTGATGAACCTTAAAAGTGATCGAACGTTTTGCACACATGCAAACTGTTCGTGTATGCATAATTCATAAAAGGAAATTTTTAGTTACTAATTGATAAATAATGTTAGGTGAGAGTATACATACAAAGTTAAAAAGAAATAAAAATATATTATATAATAGCTTAAAGGAGACATGATATCTCACATCATGAATTCAAACCGGTTGTTGGTCAAATTAATCAGAAAGCAATTTTAACCTAGAGTCTTTAATTATGTATTGATTTGTCAAGCACATCTTTTATTGAAAACTTATGATTATTTTATCTGGAATGAATATTCCCTCACATGTTAATTTGAGTTATAATTAAATTTTCAACCACTTAATAGTTTAATCGTAAAGCATCTATCCGGCCATTACATAATATGAGTAGTTTAATCATAAAGCATCTATCTGGTCGTCACATAATATCAAACATATACAGTATTTTCAACACAAAATTAATTTCTAAATTATAATAATAACGCTTTACATGAAGTTATGAAAATGAGTAAAAGTGTTTTTTTTTTTTTAAAAAAAAAAAAAAATTATATATAAATCAAATTAAGTCAACTCCAATGTAACTTACTTTTCAAGGCAGATTTCCAACTCCAACCAGAACATGACAATTACCACGTCCAAAATGATTGTTAAGTCGATAAAATCCAAAAATCAATTGCGAGCTGAGTTATAAATTTTGCATGAGTGACAAAACTTTATTTGAAAATGTCATGAAATCATGTTTTTTTTTAAAACATATTTTTATGTAAATTTTTCAAGGAGAGAGGATCAAGCAACCTAGCTTAATTTTGTATCCAATTCAAACATTTTCATTTTATATGCGCAAAATTTAATTGTAAGAATGTGTAAATAATAAAACCTTAAATAATTACTACAAGTAATTACATATATCAAAATTTTTAGGGAAAATACTAAGGACCCCCCGTTGTTTGATTGAATCGTTAAGGATCCCTCTATAGTTTGACATAATCCCATTTTTCCCTTTCTGTTAACTCTATTACTGAAAAGTGTATCCTGACAGTGACATCACGTAAAAAGACTATATTGCCTCTCATGTTCATAAAAAAAAATTATTGAAAACATTTACAAAATAATTAATAGATAAAATAAAAAATAAAAAAATTATTAATAATTTATTTTAATCTCCACCGTCCATCTTTATGATCGACGGTCGAGAATAAATTCCAAAATAATAATTAAAATGAATAACAAATCTAGTCACCCGAAAACATTGAAAAATCAATTTCTACAAGATCTGAGTTTCCAACCTTAGAAACCTAAAATTTTCAGGGTTTACTTCAACCTTGGAAACTCAAATTTTTTTGGGTTTACTTCAAACCAATGTCCAACAAAAACATCAAACACAGAAATTCAAACCAATCTTCAACAAAAATATCAAACATAGAAATTCAAACCAATCTCCAACAAAAACATCAAACATAGAAACACAGAAACACAAACATTTGATCACTATAAGCATCAAACATCATCACAAAGACACCAACACAGAAACGCAAACATCAAACATCATCACCATATAAACCTTTGTCCACACATAAATCATCACGTAAACATTCATCAACACATAAATAAAACTAAGTTAAAAAACAAGCATAAACACATAAACCATCGAAAAAAAATTTGAAAAAAAAAAAAATAATAATAAATATTAGGTCTTCATCGTATGGAGACTAGTTATGATCTCCAACAAAGGAGACTAAATGGTCTCTATCGTGTGGAGACCAGAACTAGTCTCCATCACATGGAGACTAGATCTGATCTCTATAATCTTCTCCATCTCGTGGAGACCCATGCGATGAAAGCTATTAGGTCTTTTTCACTGGAGACCTATGGTTTCCTACTTTTCGATGAATGAGATGAACCAATTGCCATTACATTAGAGCTCGTGTCGTCGCTACCATGCTTGTCGCCTATGATGGATGAAAAAGAAGATGAAATAAGAAGAAGAAGAAGGTGGTGCAAGAAGAAGAAGAAGATGATGATGATGATGAGAAGAAAATGGAACGTGAAGTCAATGGATGGTGGAGTTAAACCGATTATTTTTTTTAATTTTTTTTCCATTTTCATGACTTTATTATTATTATTTAAATATTTTTTTTTTTTGTCATTCAATATTTTTTTCATTTTATATTATTTTTGTTTTCATCTTCATATTATTATCATCATCATTCTGATGGATGATAGAGATGACATTTTTTTTTTAAAAAAAAAAAACCGATTCTAATTAATTAATTAATTAATTAATTATTATTATAATATATTTTATCCTTTCTGATAAAAGGTCAAACATTGGCTTTTAATATATAAGTTGACGACGGGCTTTCTGGCTATTTTTATAAACAAGAGAGGTTTTTTTACTATTCTTATAAACGAAAAGGAATCTTTAGTGATTTTCATAAGCTAGTGGGTTTTTTTATTATTATGTTAATCTACAAGGGGAAATTGGAATTATCCCAAATTTTTATGATATTAAATCATAAATATTTTTTTTATTTTTTATTTTAAATGGTGTAATATATATATTTTATTATTACTATGTTATTTTTTGATACTGTACTTCATTAATACAGTAATAAGTAGTTTTGAAAAAAAAAAGAAAAAAAACTTTCACTTTCAATATATATTTTTAAATTTGTAAGCTTTTAATTTTTTGTATTTTTAGTTTAAAGTTCAATAACTAAATTTTTACTTCTCAATCTACGTAAAATTATTAATTACTTTAAATAAAAATTATGATAAAATATGAGAATTATACAGTTACTTTCTATTAAACTTTAAATCAAATATTTTTTAAATTTAAAAAATAAACATTTTATATCATTGGGGCATGGAAAGTTGGAAACTAACGTCGCCATTGGCTGTTTGGTCGTACAACGATTACAAAAAATTCAGGGGCAATAAAGTCCAAGAAAAGTGGAGGGATAGTGATTGGAGACGTCGATTGTACTGCTGGGACTAGTCCGGTAGGCGTGCTTGGAAAATGATATCTTTGTTTCCAAACACAGGATTGGGCCCACGTGCTTGGCAAAAGTTAACTGGAGAGACTTCTATGCTTGGATCAGTGGATAGTCCAAGTCACGTGCCTTTGAAATTTACACTTGATAGCGTTTTTTCTTCGAAATGGCTTTGTCTGATAATCATACAGGCAGACAATTAAATGGCTAGATTTGGACTTCCTTGTGTGTCTTTTACCTTGTAAGGACGTGTGGTAACGACTTGTGACTAGTGTCTGGTCTTTGTTCCGTGAACAATATTTTTTTGGAGATAGTAGTATTTTTTCCCTTAATAATGTGATATAATATCAAAATCCTATATTATTTTTAAAATCATTAACATCCTCTTATTAATATATGAAATAAATTAAATATCTTTTATAGTTCATAAAAATATTCATGAAATCTCTTGCTGTCAAAGTTGATTTTGAAAATCAAAAGTTAACTGTTAATATAAAAAGATAAAACTGTATAGATATTTTGATTATTTTAATCATTTTAATAAGTAGTAATAACATAGATTAAAATGAGATTTTTCGAAACTATAAATGAATAATTAATAATTATATCAAACTATAATAAAAAAATGGAGATTATCCCTATTTCTCAAGTTGTTAGGTTCCAAAAAAAAAACAAATTATAATAAGTAGAAATTGACACAGCAGAGGTTTCATGAATTGCGTTTGAGTTTTGTTCACAAGTCTAATATGACTTCTTGTCGTAGAAAAGAAGAAGAGGATTTGAAAACAAATTCTACTCACGGCGATTTGATTTAACGTCCGAATTATGGTTGTGTCATGTAATTATTGGATTGGGATTTTAATCAAGATAGAAAACGAAATCGTTGACTTAACTAGGATGTGTGTACGTTAGTAATTTGTGGTGTGTCCGTAAATATAGAAAAACATCAAGAGTAGTTGAACAAATTATAAATATTTATTTTATGAAGATTGATACTAACGAAGGGTTGGAGGTATGGCAGGATTTATTAAGACTAATCATTTTATATATATGGTCCAAATATTGCTATTATAATGGTAAGCCATTTGCTTTTATACTAACTGATTGGAAGTTGATTAAGGTGAAACTTAAATTTCTTCCTCTCTCTTATAAAGGTGGAGGTGTACAATAATCTACGCTAAAAGGAGATACACAAATTTTAAGCATTTTTATTAATTCACATGATAGACACACTCTCCATATTGATGATGATGATGATGATTATTATTATTATTATTATTTACAATCTTATTATCATGGTATGGAAGTATTACTATCATTATAGATAAATTAATATTTAGAGCAAATAATTGCATTAAGCCAGGTCAATTACACCACGCCAAGTATTATCAAATACGTTACATTCTTTTATTTTTCTTTATATTTGGTATGATTTTGTATTAAATGAACAATAATTTATCAGGAACAATAATGATACAGGGAAGTTCTTAATTATATATATATTTATATATATTTTTTAATGTTAAGTTGACTTGATATTTCACATAAAAAAAAGTATCCCAAGAACTGGTGGCACGACACCCAGTCAAAAACGCTGTCATATTAAAATCATTAGAGACTAATTAAAACAAATTAGTCAAATGTGAGAACTTGTTTGGTGAATGTAGCTTTTAGATCAAGTTTAGAAATTGAAAAACATCACAGAGTTGGCATCTTAATCCATATTTTCAGTAACATTATTGAAATGGAACAAACTTCTTAGGATTTATTATTTTTATTATGTTGTCTTTGTCGATGATTAGTACTCTCTAAAATTTAGTGTAAGGTGATGCTTATTAAATTTTAGAATAGACTACTCTTTTCAATAATATATATATATATATAAAGAGAGAGAATGGTTTTACAATCAATACTTCATAACTTTTTAAAATTAGAACGAATTAATTAAATTCATCAATTACATTTGAATTAAATAAGAGAGAAAATTTGTTTTAGGAGAGATAATACAGTGGATGAATTTGATTGGTTCGTCTTAGCTTTTCAAAATTAAAAAGTACTGATAGTAAAATTACTATACATACAGCTTTTATAATTAGATATACCCAATTTTAAAAAGTAAGAACCAATCAATCAAATTAATCAATTATACTCTTTTTCCTAAAACAAATTCTTTTTCATAATTAATTCAAATATAACGGATAAAATTGATTGGTCGATCCTTACTTTTTAAAATCAGATATACCTGATTTTAAAAAGTAAAGATCAATCAATCAAATTTATTAATTGCATTCTCTTCTTTAAAACAAATTCTTTTTCATAATTAATTCAAATACAATAGATAAAATTGATTGGTCGATCCTTATTTTTTAAAATCAGATATACCTGATTTTAAAAATATTATATATATAATTTTTATGGTCAGTGTCTCCTAACATTTTAAAGTTAAAACGAATTAATTAAATTTATTAATTTTATTTAAGTTGAATGGGAGAGAGAATGAAATAAATTAATTTAATTAGTTCGTCATAACTTTTTAAAGCTAGGAAATATTATATGCATGATTTTTATGGTTAGTGCTTAGGATGAATCACTTAAATTAATCTATTGTATTACTTTTTTTCAAACAAGTTTTCTACCCTATTCAAATTCATCAATCAATTCAAATGAAATAGATGAATTTGAAGAGTTCGTTTTAATTTGAAAAAGTTATAAAACACTGACCATGAAAGTTCTGATATATAGAACTTATATATATACATATATATATAATTTAATGGTTATAACTAAATAAACTATTGTATCATTTGAAAATAAAATCTCAAAGTTTAAAACCTATTTACGTTACGTAACATACTCTATCACGAAAATGTCTTGAAAAAATGAATAATACAAACTCAATAAAATTTAGCACATTAATACAACACGTTGTAGACTTTATTTTACAAAGTTTACTACAGTCCCCTGGTGCGATTCATAAAATTTGAGGTGAAAACATAATCTTGATGATTAGTACAATTGATGCAGTAATTAATTTCACATATTAACTTTAATTTTACCGTTCTTCACGTACCTCAAGAGGACACTAAACCTAGCTACGTAGCAGTTTCACAAATCAAACTATCGCTTTCATATATATATATATATATATATATTCACGCTAGATCTAATTTGGTTGTCTTTCTCGCACTAGACCCCATTCCTACGCCATAATATGTTTGTCGACATTCAAAGAACGAAAGTTGCTTACTCATTATCGCAGGTACGGTGTCCACACCAAAGTTATTGTCCATAAGATCGAGAAATTTGATAAGAACATAATATAAAAAATTGAATTTGAAATGTCACCACACCCTCACATTTCTGCACTTATGATCTGAATTCAATTCTCTGACCTCACCAACCAA
The DNA here is from genome assembly GCA_022984855.1 of Dimocarpus longan. Lineage (NCBI taxonomy): Eukaryota > Viridiplantae > Streptophyta > Magnoliopsida > Sapindales > Sapindaceae > Dimocarpus > Dimocarpus longan. The sequence continues at coordinate 27,248,652 of CM041020.1, forward strand.
ATTCCAAATTTGCTGTTCTTACAACTGTATGTGGAGTCTTTTTGGGGGACCAGTCCATGTTTACATCACATGTGATGCAGGATTTGGCTCCTACTCTCTATTTTGTCTTTCTATATTCACAATCATGGACTACATTACAATCATCTTCCATGTTCGATTAGTACAGGAGCTTGTGAGAAGATTACAACTTGAGCTTCCTTATCAAGTGTGGACATCTGTTTCTTGCGGAATGGGGATCGGTTGTTCAGGTTACAGGATTAAATAAAAATGTATGGAACGATCAAAACCAAAAATAAATGTATGCATCGAGTCACAACAACGAATTTCTATACAACTACGTAAACCCCTAAGCCATTTTTGTATGGAACTAGCAGAAAGATTTGAATTCTTATTCTAATCTAATTTTAGAATTTGGATAAGAAATTGAGACTTTTAAGTCCATCGAACGGAGGAAGCTTCCACATGACGGTGTTATTGAAATCATCCGATAAAAAATTGTTATATGATAAAGTTTTTTAATATTGTATATCTTTTATCTAATCATATTTAGTCATTTTATCATATTATGCATTTTAATTTACTAAGTGTACAAATTATATGGTAAACAATCTCATTTAAAATTTTCTTCCATGATGACTTAATAAAGTGGTAGATTCTCTAAGAAGTACAAGTGTTGAGTTAATGAACCGAGGTGGAACAATTGCGTGGGTCTTTTGTTGCCATAATTTAGCCCAGGAGTGTACCATTTTTCCAACCAGCCTTATCTGTCACTTTGGGAGTTCTAAAAATCTTGGTTTCATTCAACTGAAGAAGTTTTTGTTTACTTCAAGAAGTGTTAAATATTGATTGTTTTCAGACTTAGCATTTTTCTTGGATTAGGTTTTTCCTAGAGAGTTCTTCAGTCAAACAAAGTAGTTTCATTGTCTTCTTTGGTGTGCCAAGTAATTGTTTGACATTTCTGCTCTGCAGTTTTATGATATTGTCTTAATCACATAAAAGGAAGGAAGTAATTGACTATTCTTCCATAACTTTCCTTCGTTTCATTGCTAGTGATATAAGACATTATCTATGGATATCAATAAGATATCAACACTTGAACCGATCTTACTAGGACTCAAAGAATTTTAATATTATTTTGAAAAATTATTAGAATGATTTGATCGATTAGAGTTGATTAAGAGCAAGCCTAATGAAATGTATTTAAATTAAATCTCAAGAAACATGGAAAGTATTAGTTAGGATAAAACGATGAACTATATAATTACAATCTATAACCTCGACGAATGATCAAAAACGCTTTGATTATGACATTAAATAAATAATTTGATTGCCGAAAAATTCTAAAAAAGTTTTATATATAAAAAAAAAAATGTAGACCGCCCAATAATTTTTAACCACCCACGTATTTATAGTATAAAAAACAATAAAAAAAAAAGGTGGGTTTGTGAGATTATATCCTCCCATTTCGTACTCTATTTTTAGCCCACACATTTTAAAGACAAGCCAAATCAAATGATTTATAGATTGACTTTTTTTTGCTTCTCCTTTCGTTTTGGGTGAACTTCTAACACCACGTACCAATCATGACTTATCTACATATGTACTTATCACTTCATCTCTTCATCACTTCATGTCTGATGTCTCAATGGAATTTTGGCTCTCATTTGCAAAAATGTGTGGCTTATTGATCAAAAGGTAACATGCATTAACAAGTTGGTGTCTCGCATTTCAATTTGGTTTTCACTTTTTTGATGCCATTATTTGGGACGCATTCGGCCTTTCTTTGTATTGCTTGTCATTTTCGTTATTATTACTATCATTATCACATCCTGATTTCATCATCTCATTTCGTTGTTTAACAAAACTATCGGACTAATATATTTTTCAAATAATTACTTACAGTGAAGTTGAATTACTGTTTCAATCTTATATATAAAATCATAAATCTCTTAAATTCGACTTAACTTTGTCACCTTGAAAATATAGTATAAATACAATTACCTAGATAAAATTTTCTTATAAGGTGTAATCACTTTAAAAAATGTCCATGATGACAATTTTATTAATGTAATTATTGATTTAATTGAATAACTCATTTATGGTAATATTCACTCTTTGATTCCAATCACATTACTTTATCTATTTTTATATAATATCAAAAAAGTTAATTTAACAATATTTAATGTGAACATTTGACAGGTGTTACAAGTCGTTTGGAGGGTTTTGATTTCATGCGTTAGTGGCCAACCCAAAATCTTAAATATAGGGGTAGTCATGAGGCCTATTGTGAGCTCAAAAGTGGGGAAATTAATCATTATAATCTTAAATTTTATCTTGAAGCTCTTGATTGTGCAAAAGAAGTTCACCACAAGTGTAAAAAAAAGGTAAAAAAATGAATTGATTATTAATTAGCCTATAAAGTATGTCAAGCGAATGGATAAACCTGGCATATATTATTTTATAAACTTGATTCAATCTAAAATGCATGAATGATCACCAAATTATCAATAAGTGCTAGTAATATTTTAAAGGGATTGGAATTAAAGCAATATGCATAGATTATGATCATATCTTTGAAATAGAGTTAAGATATTTTTAATTTTCACTATCATGATATTGATAAAAATATTGAAAAAATGTCACTAGATGATACTTTTAAATATTATATTGATAATCTTGTTCAATTTTAATAAAGTTAACAATTGAGTCCCAAACCTTATTTTTTTTTAAATAAATATCCTTGATAAAATTGATGAGAATACTATATTTTTTGAAAAATGACTCAATTGTTACATTTATTGTAAAGATATTTTGGTATTTTTACACATGATTTAGGACTCAATTGTTACATTTTTTATAAAATGATATAAATGTTAAGTCATTAATTTAATGTGTTATTTTTATACTTGTCCCTAAAATATTTATGCTTATCTTACTTTAAACTCGACCCTTCATGAAAAAAAAAAAGAAAAAAAGTTATGAGTAATTATATTAATTAAATTTTATGGTTGTAGAAATTTATTTAGAGAGTTCAGCAATCATTTAAATTTTTAGAACTTGTATTTTTTTTTTTAAAAAAAAAAATATTAGATTAAGATTCAATACTAAGCATGCTTGATAATGTAATTTCTAATCACAATCGAATGTGGTTTGATGGTGGAGAGTTTTCATTCATCTTAATAATGATATAGGTATGAGTGATTACATACTATGTGATATCTTAAAAATAATAAATAAATAACATAACTTTTATTGCTATATTGTGCACCGAGAGAGATTGGTTGTAATTAAAGACTGTAGTGAACTAGTTCAAGGTCATAATAAACTAGGCCCAACGATGTTCTCTCTTAATAGTGTCAATATTTACACTACACTAAAACTGTTTATACACTCCTTTAGTGAGTTTATTCAATCTACGAGTCATGACTATGAGGACAGCTTGCACAAACACCCTTAAATTTAGATGTAATTGCAGTTAAATGAAAATTTTGATTGTAATAACATAAATATCCCATATTATTAGTTGATTTCTTGTAAACTCAAACTGTTAATCAACATTTCAATGTAAAATGATTGTAATACCCTTATTTATTATTTATATTTTATGTAAGGCAAATTGCATAAACCTGCTCTAAGGTTTGACGAAATTGTATAAATATGATGATGTTTAGGTAACTTTCATTGACCTCCTCTGAAGTTTAAAAAACTTAGCACAAATTTCTCCTACCGACAGATAACCATGAATGAGTAGATGTTAAGTGTCACTGGGTAAGGGTAAAATCGTCAAATTACATTAAATCCTTTGAGTATCTAATTTTTTAATAATTAATATTAACATATATATTTTGAATTTAGTTAAAAAACAAATATATAATTTTAAAAAATAAAAACAATAAAAAAAGAGTAGAATAACGTCAGTCCTTTCTCTCTTTCTCTCTCTTTTCATCACCTTATTGCTCTCTCTCCTCACTTCACCCTTCTCTCACATTTTCTTCTTCTTCTTCTTCTACTTCTTCTCTCATCATCATCATCTTCTTTTTCTCTCATATTCTTCTACTTCTTCTCTCATCTTCTTTTACTTTTTCTCTCATTATTTTCTTCTTCTTCAAACATCCAGCAAAAGCAACAATGGTCTTTAACTGTCTCCGATGGAGACCTAATTTTTTTTTTTTGAATTTTTTTTTTTGTTTGGATGGTGAAAAAATTTGATGGATTGATCATGGTTTTGGTTAGATTTAGGATTTGAGTTGTCTATAGATTGGTATTTGAGTTTTTATGGGTTTTGAGTTTTTGGGTATTTTTGTATAGTTTGGTGGGTCAAATGGTCATTTGTTGATGGCGTTATTCGATTTTTCAGGTTTTTAATGTTCTTCATTTAGATTTTTTGGTTGAAGATTGGTTGATAAAGAAGTTGATTGTGGGTTCTTGTTAATGTTATTTGATTTTCTGATTTCTATATGATGTTAATTTTTATTTATTTACTTTTTTTTTTTGGGAGATCCTAGATCTTCAAACATTTTAATTTTTTTTTTTCCTTTTTTTTAAGTTTTTTTTTGGTTCTGTGATTAAAGAATGAAGGTTGATTAAAGATGTGTTATGTTTAAATTGATGATGATGAAGAATTTATGTTGATGATGATGAACTAGAGAGGTTAAAAAATTGATTATGATTTTTTCTAAATACGTAAATTTGTTGGGTTTAAATTGGTGATAATATTGAGGACAAATTGATTAAATAAAAATTGATAGTATGAAAATTAACGAAAAAAATTTGTTGAAGGTGATTGATCACTAAAATTTGATGGAAGTGATGAAGAAGATGATAAGTTTTTTTTTTAAAAAATTAAATGTTTTTTAATTTTCATATTTTATATTTTTAATTAAAATAATAATATATTAATTTATTTAGGGGCATTTTGGTATTTTTGTTTAAATTGACTTTGACTGTTTGTCTTGATTAACATCTTACTCACAGGAGGAGAGGTTTATGCTGAGTTTTTAGAACCTCAGGGGAAGTTAGTGGGAGTTACCTAAACACGATTACATTTGAGCAATTTTGCTAAACTTCAAGGGTTTGTGCAATTTACACTTTTATCTATTACTTAAAAATAATAATTTATATTAAAATAATTTACATATTTTTACAAAGTGATTTGTTATTTGATGATGACATTGATGAGTGATGATCAGCCTTTCATAAGTCAAAATCATTATGGTTAGATTGACCATCATCGGTTGGAATGATGTCTTTCTTCTATGAGGAGTTTGCATCTCCATCGGCGATGGATCAAATATGTTCCTCTAATAAAGTAGCTATGCTCCATCAAGGGAGGAGATTTGATCCATCACTAGTGGATATTCCTGTCGGTAATATATATATTTTTAAAAATACTTTTATTTTATTGAAATAATTTATTTTTTAATATTAATTGATTAATTACTTTTTTTTCCTACTTTAGAAGACATTTTTACCTCTAATAAGGATATTGTAGTAATTTTACATTGAAGTAGTGATCAATAGTTTGAGTTTACGAAAATCAACCAACGATAGGGGATGTTGGTGCTATTATAATCAAACACCTAAACTTAAAAGGTCGTTATGCAATTTGCCCTTATGATTAACTTAATAGAATGGGGTGAATTACTAAAAGGGTGCATAAACAGTTTTAAAGGGGTGGAAATATCGAGACTCATCTCCTAACAGAATGCCCAAATTGAGGCCCACTTCAGAAGCTAATTGCTGGGCCGACAAAATGAACTGCCACTTTGGGGGACCTGAATCAATTGAGACAATTTGATTAACAGTTTCCATTTTCTTTTTTTGGTACAGATGTGATTCTTTCTCTCGTGTCCTGTCCATACAGTATTGAAATATAAATTGCAGAAAAAAATATAGAAAGTAAAAAACTAAAAAGAAAAAAAAAAATATTTTCTTGTTTCAAGAAAAAAGTTTTTCCAATCAGATGCCATTGTATTCAACCCAGGCCCCAGACAACATGAGAAACTCCAGAGTACTTCTGTCTAAATCCCGCTATTGTTTTTGAAAATGCCATTTTTCATGTGATTAAAAAAGAGGTAAGAGGTTTTTATGGGGTGTTTTCAGAACTCAATACTCAAGTAATTTCTTCTTCTTATTTTTTATTTTTATTTTTTTATTTATTTTTTCTCTTCAATCAAATCAAATTACAAAAACATAATAATAACAATAATAATAATTAACGGGTAGTAGCTTGGTTTAAGGTAATTTACTAGTGTTTGTTGTTGGATCTGGAATTGGGATTGGATTAAATCCCCTCTCATGCTTGTTGATTAGATGAGATTAAAGTTTCTTTAATTCCATGTAACCAACTAGTGCCATTGTATTCTTTGAAAAAAAAAAAAAATAGTATCACTGTGGTCGGAGTAAATAGTTCCCCCACTTACCATTGGATCCTTTCAGACTGACCAATGTATAAGTAAATACAAATTCAAAATAATTTAATCCAATTTAATACAGTCGAAATTTCGAACCCGGTCGAATCCGGAGCCGAATCCTAGTTTAAGTTTTGGCAATGACTTTCTCTGTGTCACGCTGTCACCGCAACATTAATCAAAAGCTTTAGAGAGTGAGTTTGTCAAGTGAGAAAGCCAAGCAAAGACGATGGAGACCAGTGTTAACAGACGTTTGGATGCTGTTTCACATCCGAGTGAACCCAATTCTGTGCATCATCAGGTAAACTTGCTTCAACCATATATCTCTCTGTCTTTTTGTTTTGTGAAACTTTGACTCTGATTCGTGTTTTGTTGTGTTTGTGTGTATAAATATAAGGTGTTATTAAGAGGTGGGCAGTTGCAGAAACAAGAGATGGAAGCAGAGGCAGTGATTGTAGGAGGGATGGTGTTGGACATTCATGCCACTCCTTCTCTCCCTGCAATTCCCAGAACCACCACGCCTGGCAAGGTCCTTGTATACCCATTGTGTATTGTTTTGTTTGAAATTTGAAAAATTGAAGAGAAAAAAGAAACCCCATTTTGGAATGGTTGTTGTACCTAGTTTTGGATTTAGGGAGTGAATCGATGTTCTTCTTTAGTGAAGGCTTAATGTGAATTTAGCTGTGAGTAGTAGGTAGATGAATTGGGAAAATATCGAAATGGTTTCGTTTGTTGATGTTTACGTTAGGTGATAATTATATATACAGGTGCATTATGTACTAGGAGGTGTGGCGAGGAATGTTGCGGAGTGTATGTCAAAGCTTGGAGCTAAGCCGTTTATGATTAGTGCTTTGGGACTTGACATGGCAGGTGATTTGCTTTCTCTTTGTGGTATCGTGGGAGCTTTGAGTTTGCTTCTTTTTATTTAGTATTTCCTTCATGCTATGTTTGTTCGTGTTGTGTTTTGTGGGCTTGGTTTATATGAAGGTCACCTTGTTCTAATCAGGAAGTGTATTTATCCAAAATGTATTAAGTATATTTTGTTACTTGTATATGGGTTTATCAGTTACAATATGTTTGTCCAAATTTTGTAGCATCTCCACATTAACCATCCAATGAGGACATAACTTAAGTGCAGTGTGTGCAGAAATATTTACGTACTGGGATGTTTGGATTTAAAATGTTATTATCATCAATCATGTTATGGTCATCATCATATTTAATCAACAGTCCAAATAGCTTTTATGATATTGACAGATTGTTTTATTTTTAATTTCGTTATTTTTAGGAAATATGCTGCTGGAGCGCTGGAAATCTGCTGATCTATCCACAGAAGGTTACCTTTGGTGACTATCTTGCCATGTGATCGCAGTCCTGCTGTTTTACTTTATATATCAGAGACATGCTTCTATGTTTTAATTGTCTAATCTGTTAGAAAATAACACTGTAGAGCACTCATAATTGTGTTGCAAATTGGAGTGAGATAAGTACCACAACAAAACTGTTTTTCATATTCCTAGAGACGTAACGAATTGTTGATACTTATTTTGTTTGAGATCTATTATTGACATGTTTCAACCTTGATATAATCTTTTTACCTTCCCATTGCAGAATTTATTGTGGCATATATTTTAGAATTTACATGGGAAATGACATAACCTTGGTTAGAACTTTTCTTATTTTTGGGAAAATAGAAATTCATAGCAAGGATCAACAGTGGAGAAAAGCTTCTGTTGTTTTATAATATAGCCTTTATTTCCCTTTTTTCCCAAAGTTGGCATTGAAAATCAATCAGTCTATGTTCACATTGTGTTGGTTCTGGAATAGGCATTAGGAGGCAGCAAGACATTGATACTGCTGTTGTGTGCAACATACTTGATGTCAATGGAGAATTGGCAGCTGCCGTTGCAAGTGTTGAAGCAATCGTAAGTAGACTTAAATTTGCCATATAGAATCACAGTTGGTTGCCCACTTAATTAGTTTCACAAGGACCTAAGTCTGTTCATGATTACTTTGACTACAGGAAAAATTTCTCATTCCTGAGTGGATTCAACTGTTCAAGTGCAATATATCTTCTGCTCCTGTATTAATGGTTGATGCAAATTTGAATCCTTCTGCTTTAGAAGCTTCTTGTCGAAGTAAGTTTGCAACATCACTTTAGGTTGTCAGTCCTTGCTCTCTTTCTGATTACTGTAACTCATCAGCTGGTCTCTTTACTCTTTGCTATTTCTTCTTATATTTTATTGCCTTGTTTCACTTTTAAGTTTATATTTTTGTAGTAGTTGCAACTATTTTTCTCCCTATTGCAGTGGCGGCAGAATCTAATGTTCCAGTGTGGTTTGAACCTGTATCAGTCACAAAATCCAGAAGAATTGCCTCGGTTGTCAAGTATGTGAGTATTGTGAAATTTCGTACATCTATGTCTTTTACATTAAACCTTATGGAGCGACTTGTATAAAAATCTTGAGAATATGGTTATTATCAACCTCATGGAAATTCAATCAAGACCAAAGTTACCACCTTTTGTTTCCAGAAATGTGTTTTAGTGAATATTGCAACATGTTACTTTGTAAAAGCTGATAGTTTTCTCTAAATCAGTTTTATCTCTCTCTCTCTCTCTGTCTTTCTCTCGTGATCCAGATCATGACTGTTGAAAATGCTGAAATTGAGATTTTAACCTTATGGCCAAAAGAGTGGTCCAGACTATTTGGACTGGCAACTGTTACCTTTTGCGTTTCTTTCTTTAAATTAAATTGATAAGATATGACTTGTTGAAATGTTTCACTCCCAGTAACTTATTTAATGTTTACTATCTTTAACTGATGGTGAGGTTTTCTACAGATAACTGTTGCTTCACCTAATGAAGATGAACTAGTTGCCATGGCAAATGCTTTGTCTGGTGAAAACACATTTCAGCCGATTAGTAGGAAAAGGTATTCAACAGAATCTTTGTTTCAAATGCTAAAACCAGTGATCTTGGTTTTGTTAGGAAAGGGTGTAAAAGTAGTCATCGTGACCCTTGGTCCGGATGGAGTGTTCTTATGCTCTAAAAGACAACCAAATTCCATGAGAATTGATCCTGAGAGAACCAAATCATATGGATTCAGTAGAAAGTTATATGATATCGTGACATCAAGCTGTCCATCAAGTTCATATGTTGGTGCTACACAGCCTGAAGGAGGCTCTCAGTTTTTCGCTGTGCACTTTCCTGCACTTCCTGCATCAGTTGTGAGGCTCACTGGAGCTGGTGACTGCTTGGTTGGTGGGACACTTGCTGCTATATGTGCAGGTTTAGATTTCATGCAGAGTGTGGCAGTGGGTATTGCAGCCGCAAAAGCTGCTGTTGAGGTTGAGACCAATGTGCCTCCAGAATTTAGTTTGACAACCATTTCAGGTATGATGGTGTTAGTCTAGTGTTACAACTCTTTATAGGGACTCTGCTGAAAGAGAAATCAAATTAGGGGATGTTGATATGATCCATGAATTCAGATATATCTTCCAGCAACTGAACTCGCAACAAAAACATTACTAGTGTCCGTAACTTTGCTGCACGGAGCATAATCATTAACTTTCTTTTTTTTTTCCCACATCATGCAAATGGTTACTGCATATGCTGTAAAAAGATGGCATGGAAACATTGCAGGCATTGTCTGGTGGTGACTTCATTTGTTATTAATACGAGCCGTATTCCTCTAATTATTCTAAACAAACGACATGATCCTACATTGTGTACAATGCTGAATTATAGTGATTTTATTTCTCTGCAGATGATGCGAAGACAGTATATGCTGCAGCGAAAGTTTTGTTGCATCAATCAAGGCTGTAAAATCATGAGGAGACAAGATGACTTGTTCAAATTGTTTGATATCCAATGAACAAGTGCATTGGATATCAAATTCTTCAAATTTCATTTGATATCAAATGAAATTGAAACCCTTTTAAGAGTCAGGTGACCGTGCAACTGCTGGACGAGACTTAGTCTCTTATAAGTATGTGATTGGAGATAGAATAATGGTGCATTTGGAAGCAATTGAAAGCATTTTCAAGAAATTGCATGGCTGTCTTTTCCAAAGTATTTCAACTTTCAAGGGCTTTTGTAATAAATTTTTATTCCTTTTTTTTTTTTTTTAATTATTTGTTTAAAGCAAATGAGTGCATGAATATTTATAACATTTTAATACAAATTTTAAGCTAATATATTTTAATTTTCTTTAAATAAGAAAAAAAAACATTATGGGATCTAATTATATAATATGTAGTTGAAGTGATTAGTACGTTTCTTCGGCACATTCGCGATAAAAATTCACTTTTCACTGTATATATTTACTAATATATATATAGGGAGTTTTGTACCTTTAATATAAGAGTAGATTTTTTTTATATGGAAGTAGATTTTTGAATGTGTATAGTTTTTAATATCGATAAGTACTTGACAAACTCCTTACATCAATATTGATAGAATTTCTACTGATTATTAAAGAAAAAAATGTAAAATAATACAAAGAAAGATTTTTTTTTTTTTGAAATAATACAAAGAAAGAATTGTAACATGTAAAAGAGAAAGAGTCAAGAGCATTGTCTAAACCATATAAGCGCGCCGTTTTGGAGGTACTTTCTTTTCTTTGAACTGCTTTTAAGTAACTCCTTTTTTTTTTTTTTTTTTTTTTTACGAAGAATATTTTTTGAGGTTCTTATTCATGTTATTTTATAGAGACCAAAATTGTGTGTCACATCCTTCAAAAAAAAAAAAAAAATTGTCACAAAAAAAGAAAAATTGTGTGTCACAATTCACAAATAACAAAACGCAGTCTCTCAAAGCGCCAACAATACTTTGTTGAACTCTCTTGCACGTTCGCTAATGATTTCACGTAAATGAGGACCTTGAAAGATGGTTTGATATACCATGTCCAGTCCATAAAAGCGGGTTTCAGGCCCCCAATTCACGCGGCCAACCAACTCATCCATGTCTACTCGAAGCACCGCCTTTTATATGAATCTCAGAAAGTGTTCGATGAAATGCCTCAACGAAACATTTTCACTTGGAACACCATAATTTCAACTTATATAAAATCCCAAAACTTGACACGGGCGCGCGAGTTGTTTGACTCTGCGCCTGAGAAAGATGTGGTCACTTATAATTCAATGTTGTCTGGTTATGTAGGCGCGGAGGGGTTTGAGGCTCATGCGCTTGAGTTGTTTAGGGAGATGCAGAATGTGGGTGGTGGGGTGAGGTTTGATGAATTTACAGTTACTAGTATGCTTAATTTGTGTGCCAAGTTATGTAATTTGGTTTGTGGGAGGCAGTTGCATGGTTTTATGGTGAAAATGGGGAATGATGCTGGGGGGTTTGCAATGAGTTCGTTAGTTGATATGTATTCAAAATGTTCGTGTTTTGGGGACGTTTGGAGGGTTTTTGAGGGGAGTGGTGGTGGTGGGATGGACTTGGTTTCAAAGAATGCTATGGTGGCTGCGTGTTGTAGACAAGGGGAGATGGATATGGCTTTGGAGATGTTTTGGAGGGAGAGTGAGTTGAATGATGTGGTGTCATGGAATACTTTGATATCGGGGTATGTACAGAATGGTCGGATGGAGGAGGGGTTGAAGTTGTTTGGTTGTATGGCAGAGAATGGGGTTAGATGGAATGAACATACGTTTGGAAGTGTTTTGAGTGCTTGTTCGGGATTGAGGAGTTTGAGACGCGGAAAGGAAGTTCATGCGTGGGTTTTGAAGAACGGAATGAGTTTGAATTCGTTCATAAGTAGTGGCATTGTTGATGTGTACAGCAAGTGTGAGGATATGAAGTGTGCAGAAGGGATGCTTTTGGTCAGTGGAAGTGGGAATTCATTTTCGGTAACTTCGATGATTGTCGGATATTCGCACCAAGGAAACATGGTAGAAGCTAGGAAGCTTTTTGATTCATTAGCAGAGAAGAATACGGTGGTTTGGACAGCTTTGTTTTCTGGGTATGTCCAAGCGCAGCAGTGTGAGGCTGTGTTAGAACTTTTAAGTGAGTTTAGAGCCAAGGAAAGAATAGTTCCTGATGCTGTAATGCTTATTTGTGTTCTTGGTGCTTGTGCACTACAAGCCGCTTTAAATCCTGGAAAAGAGATACATGCTTACATGTTGAGAACAAATGCTCGAATGGAAGAGAAGTTGATTAGCACATTAGTTGATATGTATTTGAAATGTGGAAATATGATTTATGCAGAAAAAATCTTTCAACATGTTGTTGACAGGGATTCAGTCCTTTACAATGTAATGATAGTTGGCTATGCTCACCATGGGCATGAAAACAAAGCTATCCAGTTGTTCGATGAAATGGTGGAAAAAGGATTCAAGCCTGACGCTGTTACCTTTATTGCGCTCCTATCAGCTTGCCGTCACTGTGGTTCAGTAAAAATGGGTGAAAAATACTTTACGTCCATGACAGAAGATTACAACATATTGCCCGAGAGAGACCACTATGGTTGTATGATTGATTTATATGGAAGGGCTAATCAACTAGAGAAGGCAGTAGAATTCATGAAAAGGATTCCTATAGAACAAGATGCAGTGATATTGGGGGTATATTTGAATGCTTGTAGGCTAAATGGAGATGCAAAACTTGCTAAAGAGGCAGAGGAGAAACTTCTAAGAATTGAAGGAGATAATGGGGCACGTTATGTGCAGTTGGCTAATGTCTATGCAGCCGAGGGGAACTGGTCTGAGATGAGGAGGATAAGGAATCAAATGAGAAGGAATGTGGTGAAGAAGTTTGCTGGTTGCAGTTGGTTGTATTTGAAAAGTGGAGTTCATACTTTTATCTCCGGTGGTACATCCCATTCCAAAACAAGGGCAATATATTCAATGTTAGACAGCTTGACTACAGAACTATACGAAATTGCTAGGGCACTCGATTAAGAGCATATTCTGAATGTAAACATCTCGACAAGTGAGCAGGAAACAATGCTTTGGAATTGATTGTGGTTTGAAAATCAGTTTACAGCTTGATTACAGAGCTGTAAGAAACTGCTAGCCACCATCAACCGCCCTCGATTTAGAGCATATTCTGAATGTAAACATCTCGACAAGTGAGCAGGAAACAATGCTTTGGAAGTGATTGTGGTTTGAAAATCAGTTTACAGCTTGATTACAGAGCTGTAAGAAACTGCTAGCCACCATCAACCGCCCTCGATTTAGAGCATATTCTGAATGTAAACATCTCGACAAGTGACAGTAAACGATGCTTTGGAAGTGATTGTGGTTTGAAAATCAGTTTACAGCTTGACTACAGAGCTGTAAGAAATTGCTAGCCACCATCAACCTTCTGGAGGTAATTTGAGATATTCATATCATATCCCTGCTAACTGGGCCGAAAATGGTATGAAGCATTGAAGTAACTGGATTTTACATTTTAACAAATATCAATACTTTGTCATACAATATTTCACAGGTGTAAAGTATATTTGCAAGACATGCATTTGTAGATGTGGGATTGTGGTGGTGAGGCCGTGAGGGAAATTTTTTAAGCAGTATTGTCTTTTCATAAATTAGTTGGATAAAAATAAAGCGAGACTATCAATAGAGTTCATGTATAAATCTTTTAGCGGTACATTTTTATTGTAAGTATCATACCTAATATATTCATTTTGTATGGAAATATGTACAAGTGATTCAAGTAGTTCAAACATTCATCAAAAGCTTCCTTCAATAAATTTTAGAGAGGTTCATAAGGAATGTCGAATCCACCTGTGTAGACTTACGTTTAGCTTGTATTATAAGGTAGATAATGCAGGGTAAGTTAACGAAGGGATTATATAATTTGTCATGTATGAAACAGGAAGCAAGACTGGGTAGAGTTTTGATGAGAAAGGCTATCGTAGTCAAGCATACTTTTCCAAAAATCTCTCTGAAGCCTGCAGCTGAAATAGCAACTCCCTTAACAGGAGATTATTTGAATTAGAAATTATAGTTCCTACCATAAATTATAGCTTAGTATTTTCAAGTACAACTATGTATATATATTTTTTATTCCAAACACAATAAAAATTTTAAATAAACAGAAAGCAGTGTAGTTTATGAGTGTTTAACAATTAATCTCTAGATCTTTTTTTTTTTAATTATTAAGTGGTATTAATTATCATAAAAAATTATTATTTGAAATGACGATTAATTTGATATCAACATCTCGTATGTAATCCCATAATTCCATATAGTCACATATCTGATTGTAGCACAGTCGTCCACAGTTTAACTGATTTTTATATCTCCTCATATTTGTAGTAAGTTTTTTAACTAGATTTTGAATATAATATGGTTTTGATTTACGGTAAAACAGACTTTAATCTAAAAATTTACCAGAGGGTCATTTCAAAACTATAATCAAAATAAAAGAATCTTCTGGTCCCGACAAGGGGGCACCATTCGGGTCGGATTTCTCGGATAAAGCCCGGCTCGGAACTATCAGACATTGGAATTGTAGAGGAAACTTCTCCGAATTTCAAATCCTCGACTCTCTCTGTCTCCGCAGACTGAAGAATCGATGGCTCTCTCTCGCGAGGTGTGCCCCTCCCTCATCTACAATACATAATTCTTTTCTCTGCTCTTTCACTTACAAGTTAGTTGTTTTGATGGAAGCAGGTTGGTTTAGGGTTGCTGCTTTGTCCACTTGGATCCAATGTTGTTATCCGTACTGCATGGTGAGTAGTGAGTCCCTATCCATGAATATGTGTTTGTACAAGTGTTAATGTTGGATCGTGTGGTTTTGTTTGTGTAGTTGTTGTGTGGGGACTGTTTTGCCTGTTTACTCTACGTTTAAAGCTATTGAGAACAAAGATCGAAACGACCAGCAAAAGTGGCTTCTCTATTGGTCAGTTTATGGATCGTTTAGTGTCGCCGAAGTGTTTGCAGACAAGATTCTCTCCTGGTATGTTGAGGATTTAGTTTGCTCATATATATATATATATATATATATTAATTATAGATGTTAGGGCTTTAGTGAGGTGGTTCTTTCGCCTTGTTGTTTAATCAGGTTCCCGCTGTACTACCATGTGAAGTTTGCATTTCTAGTTTGGCTTCAACTTCCGTCTGCCAACGTAAGCTTGATGCAGATTGTTAAATATGTTTGAGCTCCCCTATTGCACTAATAATTTGCTTGATGAATTAACAGGGAGCAAGGCATATGTATATGACCACACTGCGGCCGTTTCTATTGAGACATCAAGCTACACTCGATCGAGTTGTGGAGTTTGTGTATGGTGAAATGGTAATCAACTTGTATAATTTCATTTTGTGGCGGGGGAAATGGATCACATGATTGCTTGTCCTGCTACTAAATATGCCATTTCTATTTAGATTTTAAAACTGTCACCAGCAATTTCCAAAGTTCTGAATAGTTTTCTGGGGCTGCAGAGTAAATTTGTCAGTTCACATCAAGCAGAAATCCAATTTGTGAGGACACTTTTCATCAAAGTTATGGCATCAGGTGAGAATTCAGGCTTAACCCATTTTGCTCCTGATTGAATGCTGAACTCATTACTTGTACATTAAACCTTCTGCTGCCAATGATATTTTTAATTTTAAGGTTAAATATTTGCGAAATGTCAAAAATCGCAAACAAATTACTGAGCTAACCAGATGATTGCATATATATATGTATAATATGTGGATGTGTGTGTGTGGGGATGCATTTGTAATCTTAATCATTCAATTTTTAACGAGTCAAATCTAAGAGTGTGTGTGTGTCAATGCACTTGGGTATGAATGCATTCATAATTTTGACCATTCAATTTTTAACGAGTCAGATTTAAGGGTTGAGACTTAATCTTCAATTAATGGATTAGTACCTTGACTCATTTAAAATCGTGTGCGCGTGTGTGTGTGTGTCAATGCACTTGGGTATGGATGCATTTGTAATCTTGATCATTCAATTTTTAACGAGTCAGATCTAAGGGTGTGTGTGTGTCAATGCACTTGGGTATGGATGCATTTGTATCTTAACCATTCAATTTTTAACGATCTAAGGGTTGGGACTTAACCTTCAATTAATGGGTTAGTACCTTGGCTCATTGAAAATCGAATGGTCAATATTATGTGTATCTATATCTAAGTGCAGTGTAGAATGTGTCGATATATATATATAATTTGTTTAAGTCATTATTATGAAATTTGTTTTTATGTTGCTGCATAACTCTTTTCAATCAACATGCCACAAGATTGTAGCTATTTTGATTGTGGAATGAGAATTGCTGAAGGTTATATATATATATATATAGGGCTGATAATTGTAAAACAGCTGACCTCAAGTGCATTCACATATTTTTTCTGTGTGCACGCTTCCCCTTGATATACATTTAGGTTCGGATTTTGTTTTCTTTTTACTTATTATTGTTGTCATTTGTCTCGTCTTTTTTCATTCTTGATCAGTGAACCAAATCGTCAGACATATCATTCATCCATTACCTAGGCAGGCAAACCGTGCAATTGGAGGCCCACCAGGATGGATTCCAGATGCACAATCCGATAATGAAGAATGATGCTTTCTTCTTAACAAGCAAAACAAACTCTCTTCACCATAGATTAGGTAATAATTAACATCTTTTGATTGCTTGAAAGGCCTAATCACATATGGACAACAATTTCTGCTGTAAATATGCACATGATATCGAAGTTTTGGATCATCAATTCTAGTGAAATATTGGTTTGTTTATCAAGTCAAATATTAAACGATTCGTTTAAAACTCTGTAATCGATTGTATAATCTGTATATGGAAATAGGAACAACGGTATTGAAGGAACATAAAAAATATTTACTTGTGCCAAATTTGTTATTTTGTTCTTTGTTTGTATTTGATTAGAGCTCATCTGGTATACTTTTAATTTGTTCTTATTTTATGTATTTGAATTAATATGTATGTTCGTAAAGTAAGAACTCTTGTTGAAACCTATGTTCACTTGACAATGGTTACGTTTACTTACTAGATCGCTCATATGATGAGAGCAAGAGAGAAGTGTAGATTTAAATGCGTAGAAGGAAATTGATTTGTACACTCGTTGATCGAGACAAAGTGTTCATGTTTTAATAAACAGGCAAAAAAAAAAAAAAGGCTAACTAAAAAATTAAAATGAAACCAATTGTTTGAAAATCACAATACAGTTTTAATACATAATACGGTTTTTTTTTTTCATAATACATAACACTCTTGAATGGCAGTGGGTGTGCTTGTCATAATGCCCTTTTTTTTTTTTTGGAGAAATATCATAATACAGTTTTAATACAATAGTGTGAACATAATCCAATTTCATTAAATACAATTTAATTCAATTTAGTAATCCAATCTTGTTAGATATAATCAAATCCAAATAGTATGAACATAATGAATCTCATTAAATACAATTGAATCCAATTTTGTAATCCAATCTTGTTAGATATAATCAAATCCAAATTCAACCTAACAGGCCTCGTTTGTTTCTTAGTATTAGAATGGGCTTGAATTAATTTTTATCTAAACTCATGTTTGGTCCAGTTAAATTATCCTTCACTAATTTATCCTTTCACTAAATCATCCCACTACGTTAGGAGAAATCTACCTCACTGAATACCATGGGTTAGAAAAAAAAAAAAAAAAGCTCACCTCTCATTTCCTAATCGCAACTCTCCTTCTCCTTTGACCTATTCTCCATCCTCTCCTTTTTCAGTAAGAAGAAGAAAAAGAGGAAGAAGAGTTGGTCTACACAGATATGAAGAAAGGGAGAACAAGAAGAAATGGAGTGAGGTTGAGTTGGTGAAGAGTTTTCTCCAAGCGGAAAGAACAAAAAAATATATGCTGGTAAAATTTTATTCTAACCCCTCATGTCAAGTATAAAAATATATATGTTTTATCAAATCTCATGTTATGTTAAACATTAGACTATTATTTTTAATCCAATCTTAATTGCACCAAACATATTATAGTATTAATTAATCCAATCCAATCCGATTTAATCCCGTCTACCAAACGGAGCCTTAATATAGTATGCTCTTGCATCAAATTTAGTATATGGACCGTACATATAGTATATTGATTGTGCAAAGTTGCTTTCACTTTCAAACAAATGCTATATAAGAAAGATACATTATTCAAGTAGTGTTCACCAGTCCCAAGCGACCAAATTTCTCTTCAACTAAATAACGCCCAAAAGTTTCCCTCCTTTTTTCATGACTCATTGACTCTTTATTTCTTCAACTAGACAATACAAACTTGTAACAACCAAACCATAATTTCCTCAAAACACTTTCAACACAGTCCCAACAAAAACCCCAGAACCAAAAAAAAAAAAAAAACATGTTTGGACGCAGAGGCAGTCACTGGATGATGAGAAGCAACACACAATCACATACACATTCACATTCACTTCACAGGTCAAGAATTCCGGTTGCCATAGCTGTTGGGATCTTCCTGGGTTGCATTTTCGCTTTCTTTTTTCCTTGCAACTTTCTCTCACCCACCAAACCTCAGTTTCACGCTTCTTGGACCTCTAAGTCTACCCCTCAGGTGCCATGTCTCTTCACATTCATCTTCTCCATGATTCTGCTTTTGGAGTCTGTTTTATCATATGTTGTGTAGTTCATGTTTTGTGATCTTAAATGTGCGTTTTTTAGTACAATTCTGTTAGTATTAAGTGATCACGTTGTACTTGTTAGGGAGCTTATATACTAATTTTAAGTATTTTCTATCGGTTTAAAATTCTTTAGTCTATTAGTTATTAATATAGTAATAAAGCTTGGTTTATCCTAGGAATCTTGGATTCAAACACCCTGTGTGATAAAAGTTGAATTTGTTGTATATTTGTGTTTGAGCTTGAGTCACGTGGTACGCCAGCGGATCTGACATGTGATAGGATGGATTTTTTTATCGGGTTAAACTTTTAGATCTAATAGTTATATGTATGTTTAAATCAAAATTGTTGAGACTAATGTGAACATGCTGTGATATTACTCACTATATGTTTCATCAGTGTTAGCGCATTGTTTATTTTTATATGATGTTTGTGAGTTCCTGGGCACTGTTAGGCTTGTAATTGGTACATATGTACAAATAGCCAATGTTTTAGTTGTTTGGTTGCTAGGTTGTGCCAACTAAATGTCAATCATCAGAACAATTGAATCTGTTGAAATCAGAGTTAATGGTAGCCATGGAGAAGGAAGTAGAGTTGATGAAACAAGTTAGTAAGCTGACCGAAAAGCTTAGGTTAGTTGAGCAAGAAAAAGATCATGCAAGGAAACAAGTTATGTTGTTAGGTGAACAGCAAAAGTCTGGACCTTTTGGTACTGTTAAAGGTTCAAGGACCAATCCCACGGTCATCCCAGACGAGCTTGTGAACCCAAGATTGGCTAAAATACTGGAGGAAGTAGTTGTTCAGAGAGAGCTTATAGTTGCTCTTGCGAATTCAAATGTGATGGAGGAGTTGGAGGTTTGGTTCAGTTGTATCAAAAGAGTGGGTATACCCAATTACTTAGTTGTTGCTTTGGATGAGGAGACCTTCAAGTTTTGTGAATCAAATGATGTTCCAGTGTATAAGAGAGACCCTGATGAAAGTATTGATTCCATTGCAAGGACTGGAGGTAAATATGCTAATCATGCTATTTCGGGGTTGAAATTTCGTATCTTGAGGGAGTTTCTGCAGTTGGGTTACAGTGTTCTCCTCTCAGATGTTGATATTGTGTATTTTCAGAACCCGTTTGATCATCTGTATCGAGACTCAGATGTGGAGGCCATGACTGATGGTCACGACAATATGACTGCTTATGGTTTTGATGACGTTTTTGATGAACCTGCAATGGGGTGGTCAAGGTATGCTCATACAATGAGGGTATGGGTTTATAACTCTGGTTTCTTCTATGTACGACCAACACTCCCTTCAATTGAGCTTCTTGATCGTATTGCTGGTCGACTTTCAAAGGAACCGTCCTCTTGGGACCAGGCAGTTTTCAACGAGGAGCTCACTTTCCCTTCACATCCTGGGTATGATGGGCTCCATGCATCCAGGAGAACCATGGATTTTTATCTTTTCATGAACAGCAAGGTACTCTTCAGGACTGTGAGGAAAGATGCTAGTTTGAGCAAGCTCAAGCCAGTAGTTATTCATGTAAATTACCACCCTGATAAACTTCCTCGGATGATAGCAATTGTAGACTTCTACATTAATGGCAAGCAAGACGCACTGAAACCTTTCCCTGATGGTTCTGATATTTGAGTTTTTGTTTCTGCTTAACAGGTTTACAATGGCTCCCCTCTTTGATGGGGAAAAGATATATAGTTGTAAATGCATCAAAACACATTTCCATCAATTAATAAAGTCTACAAATTCTAAGAACAAAATGTAACCTTCACAAATCAATCAATGTCATGAATCTTATGATATTTATATAGCTACTCAACTAGAATAACGATTCCCGTATTTAAGGCTATTGATAATACAAGACCACAACAGATCATGAAAACGGAGAGCATGTGGCATACATGCCAAAAAATTGGCTTGGTATAAGCACGATTGCGTATCAAATTTCGATCATTTGAATTCATACAGTCCTAAAATCTGCAAAAATATCAAACATTTCTGGATAGCATGTTTCTTATACTTTCTATTATGTATAGAGCATTAAAAGGTACCTATAGTTTGAAGTAATTTCAGCCTTCAAAATAGAAGATGACTGAATCTACACTCGAATTAGAAGTGAGTTTTCAACGGTTGTCATTGTTTCTTCCACTTTCACCATTCACTTTGTTTCGGACATCAGGGCGTCAAGGGAGGAAACTGCATCTGCCCCATATATCTGTTTAAGCTCTTTCTGTTCCATCAATAAACAAACTCTGAGTTGCAGCTTTCAAAATAGATTCTGAAGATGGTAAAAAAACATAGAAAGAGAAAGCTATTTGGGGGAATATAGATAGTTTAGAAAAGATAAAGAATTTCAATAATGTAGTGGGATTTAGAAGGTGAACCACTAAGGAGTCATTTTCCTCCTTCAGTTTGGTACATTTGTCGCAGAGAGTCAGTAGCTCGTCATCAAGCTTGGAACTCTCAGCTTTCAGCTCCTTGACTACCGCTTGTAGTTGCCAAACTTCTTCCTAGATGAAGTCGCGAAGAGGAATTCAAAACTAAAATCACAATCATTACGTATCAACTCTAGAAAAATGTCATCAGTCAAAATGATACTCCAAAAGCTCTTCATCTGAATGCAAAATAATAATAATAATAATAAAAGTGTAATAAAGGTTTGAAGTAATTTTCCCATTTTTGAGACCAGAATGGGCTAGGTTGCTATACTTCCAAGTTGGATGTTCTTGTAAGCTTTATCTAAACATTTAAATTCAATGGCAGAAAGTAAAATTTGTATGCAATCATAGGTATCCTTAATTATTTGCAGTTGCAAAGGTAATAATGTAGATATCATCCAAAATTCCAAGCTATACCACGTAATCCAGCATACATTTAATATCTGTTTACATGAATTTTTCATGCTCCGATAGTCCATTTTTCAAAGAAATGTTGTAGTTCTTGTTCCCGCAAGTCTTCTAAGATTATAAGATACCAAATGCAGTCTGAAGTTTAGTCCAAAGAAGTATTAACCACTTCAAAACTTCAAGAAAGGAAAGGAATGGATCAGAAAGGAAGCCCTATATTTCAACAGGCCTCACTTTCAAAAAAATTCAAGATACGTTAATATTTAATAATGAGCACCTTGGAACAAAAAAAATGGAACACGTTAAAGTTTTGTTTAAATCCCAGAAAAATTGAATTTATTTAGGGTACCTGTAATTTAGCCTTCCTAGATGACTCCTTTTTAGATTGCCTCTTCCTCACTTTTCTCATTTCATTCTTTTCCTATCCAATTGAGAGCCATAAGATCAGAATCAAAAGTAAGTCTAAGACAACAATGACAGCCAATGAAGGGGGATTTGGTTCAAACTTTACTACTTAAAACACTATAGAATTTTAACACAATAAAATGATAAAACAGTCAAAAAGTAATAGCCAAATCTTGCAATATGTCTGCCGAAAAATTCTGTGACAAATTACAGAACAGAATGATAGAACATAATTATGGAAACCGATCTGACAAATAACACCAATTTTATTATGCCTTTATAACCACAGCTCAACAATAACACATGAAAAAGCTCAACAAGTACACAGCTAAGCGGAGTCATTGCATTTGGTCTAACCTTTATAACCACAGCTCCAGCTCCAGAACCAGACGCATTAAGAAACGACCACATAATTTCTGCCGAATCCCGCAACACCAAATCTGAGTTCTTTCCATTATGCTGAGCTGTAAAATTGCTCTGCACAACTTCCCCTATACAAAACTTACATTCAATTAAAGCAACTAAGTAGCACAATGAAAGTATGACCTATGAAATTCACAACAAACCATCTGCAAGCATCTGGTTAGTCATCTCCTCCTTGGTAGGCAAAAATTCCTGAAAAATATAAGATCACGAACAACATGATAAAAAACACCAAGATTCAAACAATATCAAGTAGGCTTAGTTGAATCAGTCACCAACTATTCATTTCACAAAACTTGCTTTAATCACATTTCTAGCCATTACCATCAACGCAACAATCACACAAGTTATTTAACAACTTATTCAACTAAAATAAATTTAGTTACATACTTCGTTTATGACATTACTTTCGACTATTGAGCCCTCACTTTCCGTAGCATCATCACCATCAGTGTGAAAATCTGAAGCTGCATTCACAATTTCGCTTGACTCCGACGCATCAACCACCGACATACTCTTCCCAGCGTCCTCTCCCGATTTCTCCTCTTCTTAAAAAGCCTAACAATCTGTACAAAACTATACAATCATCACAAACCAATCAACATGCAAATAAAGATCAAAACTTTTTTACCCCCATGTTACTATCACACCTCAAACTAATCAAACTTAAAAAAAAAAAACAAAACAAAACAATAAATTTAGTCATAAAACGCATAAAGATTGAATCTTTATAGTCAAACAATGAACTGTTCCACATTTAAGCACACACAACACAACACTAAATCAAAATCTCATGCTACATTAAATGTATCAATTGATTATACATACCCTCCACCACTAAATCTAACTTATCACAAAATTCCCACAAATCATTTAACCACCAAGTAGTCATTTAACCACAAATCATTGAAACTTGTAACACCATATCACTATAAGACCTCAAACTAATCAAAATAAACAAAAATAAATAAATAAATAAATAAATTTAGTCATAAAACACATAAAGATTGAATCTTTATAGTCAAACACAGGAATGTTCCACATTCACGCACACACAACATACCATACAACACGATAAAAAATTCTCATGCTACATTACATGCATCAACTGATTCTACACCCCCACCAACTCATCACAAAACCCCCACAAATTATTTAACCACCAAGTGACCCATTACAAAGTATACCCCAAAAAAAAAAAAAAAAATTGAAACCCTAAAAGGGTTTGTTACAAGCTACAACATGCGTGGAGATTTCAATGAATTTAATGGGAAAAAAAAAATGTATAGAGAGAGAGAGACCCGAGTTAGGGCGGGAGACCACTTCTGAGCAGAAAAAATAAATTCAAAAACGGTTAATATTGTTAAATAGTGATTTCAGCTTTCGCTTAAAACCAGGGCTTGATGGTTTCGGGTGGATCCGTTGGAACCGAAACCCGGTTGAATGTAGAGAAGGTCTTTTTTTTTTTTTAGAAAAGAATGTAGAGAAGGTCTTGAAACGCACGGTAAATAGTCACGTAAACCTATAATTTAATTATAAAAATAAATATTTAGATAGCATAAATGTGAATCACATAAATACACATTTAAATTGTTCAAATTTTATGCTTTAACTCAAAAATATGTATTATACTCTATATCCTAGTGGAAATGTAGCAAAGAATGAAATAAAATACAAATTTAGTATATCCAACAACCAAAAGAAAAAAAATTTCATGTTATTCATATTTATTAATGTATATGGAGAGATTTCTTCAATTTTTGTAAAAGTAAATATCTTTTTTAACATTAGAGTAAATATTTACAAACCTTAAACGTAACCAAGGTTAGATTTATAAATATTTATAAAATCGTCCATGACCATAGAAAAGTAAATATTTTTGGATGTTGTAAGACAGAACCTGAAGCAAGCTTGCATACAATGTCTAATATCAATACACCCTCCACACTAGTGTTATTTTATTTTTTAAATAATAATAATAATGGGTAAGTGTGCCTAGTTGGCAACTGGTGATTGGACATTGTGGAGATGTCGAGGAGAAAAATGAATAATAAAGTTATCATCATGCTCTCTTCAGATTCGAGGAATTATTTAAAACAATAAAGATGTCTTCTTTTTGTAATAATCAATTTAAAATCATTTCAATTATTTTTTTCCCTTTGATACTGCCAAGGCAAAATCTCCTTCCTACCAATCTTTCATTATTTTGTAGACTCTTCCACGTCTACCCATGCACTGAAATTTATATTTCTACTTAGATCAATCAAATTTCTATTACTTTTTGTTTTTTAAAAAAATTATATTACTTTAAGATCAGGCTGCTTAGTAATACACTTCTCATGCCTACATATTCAAGATTATGAATTTGAATAGC
Source organism: Dimocarpus longan (assembly GCA_022984855.1). Classification (NCBI taxonomy): domain Eukaryota; kingdom Viridiplantae; phylum Streptophyta; class Magnoliopsida; order Sapindales; family Sapindaceae; genus Dimocarpus; species Dimocarpus longan. Next base: position 27,273,689 of record CM041020.1, read on the forward strand.
CTTTCTCTCCCCCAAATTCCAAATCTCCCTCATATGTATTTTGTTCATAGTATTTTTCTTAATCACATAAAACAAATTGGCTGCATAGATTGAATAATTGGTAGTACAGACATAAATTGTTAACTCAATCCAGAATGGTAGATTAAAATAAATAAGTTCCATTAGAAGGGATTTTTTTTTTTAAAAAAAAAAAAGAAAACTTGAAGCATTGAGTAAAGAAGTAAATTAAAATTTTTCAATAAAATCTTAATTTATATTTACATCTATGACCTACATAATTTAATTTTAAATGGTTTTTATTAATCACTACAATCACAAAGGGGAGATAATTTCCTGGTCAGTAAATTAAAATAAACCCACAAATAAGTTCATATGTAAATAAACATTTGCATTTGAATGTAAAAGATGAAAAAAATGTAATGTTGAAATTACAAACCTTATTAATGTTTCTCCATTCATTTTTTCAATATTAAATAATAATTCAACGGGTACATAATTTAAACTCAAATATTACAATTAATCAAAATTTAACAAGGAAATAAATCCAGAAGTTTATCAGTGAACAAACCTCATCAAATAAGATCATTCTCCAAAAATTTATACTACATAAATTTATAATTTCATATAAATATTTACCCTTAATAATTAACAAATGACCCGAGAAAATATTAGATACTACCCACCATACTAGTAATATTATTCAACTAGAAAAAAGTAGGTACTACTAGATGCATAATAATAGAGAAAATCTAGTTTTGTAAAAGCAAGTCAGTCAGCGGTCTCCTTCATTTTTACCTTTAGAGAGCCTACAATGAAAATGAAAATGATGATTTTAAAATAATTTATAAATTTCTGTTCTTTTTATCTTTTACATATCCTTCTTCTCTTTCCCCCATTGGACTTTCAAAAAAGGACACCGCTCCCTGTCCTCCTTACGGCTTTCTTTTTCATTTTTTATTGGTTAGCAGACCAGTAAACAAACAAACAAACAAACAAAAACAATTAGACAATAAAACAAAAGTAAAGCAGGCAAAGCTAATGTGTTTGTGACTTTCAGTTCCAGTTTCTGTTTCGGTTTCAGTTTCAGGGCTCAACTTGAGAACTCACTTCTTGATCAGCTTTATCAGGGTGGTGACTGACAATGGTGGTGGTGCTCCTTCTTCCTGTGTTCTTGTAGCTGTGGAGGACATTGACAATGTGCATTCTCTGATGGGGTGTGACTTTTCTTTTCTTTAACCAAGGCAAGTGAGCAAGTGGTGTGCTTTTTGATTCCCATTTTTAAGTGTTCTAGAGTGATTTTACTTTTTTTTTTTGGGGGGGGGTGGGGGTTGTTTAATGGTGTTGTTTTCTTTTCACAAGTGTTGTCTTTGATGGGTTCGGCTTGTTTTCTTGGTTATTTCTCGATTTGTTGTTGCATGGTTGTTGACTTCACTGTAGCTTTGTTAGGATAAATGTTTCTTCTCATTGTTTGGTTTGGTTTAGTTGATAAGTATCTTGTCTTTATTAGTTTTAAAATAAATCTAGATCATGGATGTTGAAAAATTCATGTAAAGCACAAGCCAAATTTTGCTGTTTTTACAAATGCAATTTTACTAAGGGATCTGGAACTTATAATGTTGATGATTATGATTCAATTCATGTCTTACTCATGGTTAAGCCATACTTGTGATTTAGATTCAATTAGAGGTTTTTTTTTTTTTGTTTTTATTAGTCTTAAATAGTGAAATATATACCAACTATGCTGAGTCTGATTTATGAATCTGTTTGTCAGTGTAAATATATGGTATACTCAAAAATCATTGCTCTGTTGAACATAGGGCGTTTGTGGCAATTTGCATCTTAGTTAAGTGTTTTATCACTGTCTTTTAAGTTTCTGCCTTTTATCGGTTCGGTCCTTTAATGATTCAGTTATCATTGACAAGAACACTTACACTATGTGCTGATTACTCAAAAAGTGCAAAGAATAGCAGTCTGATGTAGTAATAGTTGATGCATAGGAGAGAAACAAACTGTGGTTTTGGTTTAGTTTACTTACCCAAGGAAAATGGTTTTAGATGACTGGTGTTTGTCTCTCCAGTCAATAATTACTTGGTTTAGTGTAAGTGACATGCAGTTTTAAAATTTTATGAGGAAATTGGAAGCAAAAAGTGTCTGTGGTTGAGGTTTTGAAAAAGGGCGTAACTTGTGGTTGAACAAGAGATGTGGCCCTCAGGTATAGTGACACAATGGAATGAATAATTGGTGTCCTAAAGGATAGTATAAGAAATCCTTCATGACCTGTCAAGTTGAAATGTTTGCATTATAATTGAGATTTTGAATCATTCAAGAGAAGGTGGCCCCTACTCCCACTACTAGATAGTTAGTGTCACCTAATGTCAAAATATAGAGAAGATAATGTGAGGTTGACATGCTGTGTAATGTATACTACTTGGTCAAATAATTGTAGAACTGGTGCACTGTTGATGGTAACTGCTTAGCAGTGTGCCATCCTATTCATATTTGGCAATTTGCTTCTTGGAAAGTAGTTTCATATGTAATAAACCATAATTGGCAATCTTTGTTCACGTGCTGAGGTGGATTTGACGACTGAAGTTACTTGACCCTTGCTGGGGTATTTCAGTTTGATCCTTTCTTTTAGGTAACCGCCCGAGCTGTAAACAACCTTTAGCAGGGAGGCAGTAATCTAAATGATAGGTAGTTAACATGTAAGCTCCCAGAACAGAATCATGAAGAAGCCAAACTTTTACAAAGTAGGAAGCATGCACAACCTATTGAGACATGGTTAAACATATAAATGACTAAGGGAAGAGCATACTTAGAAAAAACAGAGAAACTAAGAGATAGAGGATGCATTCAAGAACGGATTTGCCTGATCTAGGGATCTAGGAATTCAGTAAACTGTAAAGTCAGTTTAGCGTTTGAGATTCAAGTTTTAATGACTCAGTGCTAATCTCATGTCGTTTTGACACTTTTTTACTAGTCTGATGTGGACATCAGGAATCCGTTAAATGGAAAAAACAATCTACACTTCTTTCCCTCTGGTCTTATCATATGCTGTCAAGGGGTGGATTGGATGTAATTGGTCCTCAGATTGTGTCTTCACCAAGTAATGATTGGTATGCTCATAACTATTGGAAAAAGCTGCCAATTTCATTCACTGAAGTTACCGACTGTCTGTATCCAATCGGCTAAGTCTCTTTGTTGTACATAATGATTATTTGGAGAGATTTTTGAGAGAATCAATCCATACTGATTGCTCTAAAAATGAAAGTAGACATATTAATTGACGACAAATGTGCCGTATCTTAACTTTTTTAATGTTTTATTGCATTTACATGTGGCGGAAAGACATTCCAAATGCATTGTAAGGCATTATGTTTGAATATTAGTGTAAAACTCCATTCAAGTATCTTGTGGATAATATTATGCGTGTGTGTGGTATATTATATCATCAAGAATTTGGCTTAATAGGAAGTTTCTTTCGTTTCAAATATGAGTAACCAGCTTCATTTCATAAATGGACTCAGGTAATATAAACATGAACAGGGATACAACTTAGAAACAAGAGCAGTTCTTTCTTAAGATATCCTATTTTGGAGTTGGTTCGGTTACTTCTCCGCAACATTGTTCTTTTACATGCAATTTCTTTTTTATGTTTCTGTGTTTTGCAGGCTGGGACTAGGTATTAACTGATTCCTAGTTTCGCTCTAAAACATGAAGCTGAGACCAAAGAATGGCTGGAACTCGGTTGTGCCTCTTCGTTTAAGAGATAGTTCAGCCACGCGGTTTTGCATCTTCCCCAAAGTGAAGGCAGCTGGCTTTAGTCCAGGCAACACTCCTGTCTACTTGAATGTGTATGACTTGACACCAATCAACGGCTATGTGTATTGGGCAGGCGTCGGTATTTTTCACACTGGAGTAGAAGGTTATCTTACACTTCTTACTCAAATCTTGAAATTTAGTCTTCTAAATAGTTTCAACTGAAATAGAAATTCTCATTTATCGAAAACAATTAATATAGAATATTCCCATGGTCATCTAAGATTACCAAGCATTTAATTCCACGTGTAACACATAATAGTATCACATAAAGCCGGCTTTCAGTTCTTTAACTCACACAGAGGCTCATAAAACCAAGAATTAGTTCCAATTGACGGTAAAATCATATGTTACTTCAAACTATTTAATCAAACAATCTCTAGAAAACTCAACTTCATTGTCAAGTGCATATATGTGTAGTTGTACAAATCATTTGTTCTTGTTTCTGCTTTTCATGGGTCTCTTGTCCTTGCATCACTGCACATCAGTTGACACATTCTAGTTGAATTATGCCATCCACAGTTTGCTGTTGGTCAGACCAATTTAAGAGAAATTGTAAATCCAATTTATTCCTTTGTATACTAGATGTCACAATTTGGTTTTAATATATTTGAGCAGAAACTAATTAGAAATAGCATCCCACTTCTTTCTCCCTCTATGATACGTATATTTCCTGTCTCAAATGTGGCTTGCCTGTGACTTGCGATAACATCTAGACCTATTTTCTTCTCAAAAAGCTATGGAATCTGAATTAATCTTGTTGCCATATCAGTTAATCAATCCATTTATCTGTGCATATATTATATGTTGCTGTCTCTAATTCTTCCTAAACCTTGTAATAATCAATATGTCACAAATGGATTGTAATTATTTTTTCATGCTTACAGTTTATAATATAGAATATGCGTTTGGAGCTCATGACTATTCCACAAGTGGTGTCTTTGAGGTTGAACCTCGACAATGCCCTGGCTTCACATTTAGGAAGTCAATATTCATGGGAACAACGTCCTTGGATCCTATTGAGGTTAGAGATTTCATGGAGCGCCAGTCTGTTAACTACAACGGTGATACGTATCATTTGATAGTTAAGAACTGCAACCATTTCTGTGAGGATATATGTTACAAGCTAACAGGGAACACAATTCCCAAGTGGGTAAATCGGCTTGCAAGAATAGGTATTTGGCATCATATCTTTGTCTATCACACAACATATTTTCAGCATGCTTTGTTGAATCAGGCATGTTAGACATTTTAGGTCGATACTTCTCTCACATCAGTCATGACAAATGGTGAAAAAAAAGATTTTGGTTCACTGTAGTCTACCTTTTCATTGCTTCATGCTATTCTAATAATGACCAAGGTGATGAAAATTTGCACTTTATTGGACCTAACGCTTTCAAGGCAACCTGCACAAATACTGACAATGCACCGTTTATACTTTGTTTCATATTATGCTTTAGTCTCTACATTATGATGAATGAAATTATATATGGCATGTTTCAAGTATTGTACTATTTCTCTATCGGTCTCTTACATGTTATCATCATCCGTTCAATAAAAGCTATTCTCAGTCATGCCTTGCACAATGCCTTCCATCGATGTTGTAGGTTCATTTTGCAACTGCATACTTCCTGAGGCCCTTAAGACTACGACAGTACGGCATGACCCTAATTTCCAAGGATGTGACAGTGAAAAGAAGAGGCTGCGAACTGCCTTCACTTGCTTTTCATCAATCTCAATGCCCCAAAAGGAAGTCTCATTGTCTTCTTTGTTTCTTCACTCTCACTATAAAGGCTGCCTACCACCATGGGAGTTGAAGAGATCAAAAAACCGCTCCTTAAAAGAAGCATAAGAAGACTTGTACTTCTATATGACTATGTTCAAAACACACGAACTGCATGCCATTATAGTTGGAGCCATTGGAGACTACCACCATCTTCGGTCTTCTTGAATGTAAAATCCAGTGCAGGTTTGTCGAATTAAATATCAAAATAGAGCGATTTGGTTGGAGGCATTGGAGAATGTCGCCATGTTTTGTCCTCTTGAAATGTGAAATGTGTTTAGTCTTGTGTTTTTCTTGTTTTGCTAGTTGTCTTTGTAATGTATAACAAACACTCATAATTGTATCTTGTAATGAATGTATCGCAATTTTTTTCTGGAATTTCTTCATGAAAATGTACCACCTCTTGCAGGGTATTTTTCCATATACATTACCATTTCCAATTCTGTAATGTCACCCTGTAACATTATAGGCTGAGTTCGGTTAATCAAATATCGGATTGGATTTGAAAGAGCACAAAGTTTCAAGGACGGATTTGGATTGTATATTGTACTAGATATGACATATGAGTATCCGTGACAATGCACTCCTTTACCGCAAACATCGTTTGAAGGAAAGATGGATTTTAATGAATCATGTGTTCATGGGTTTCTTTTTTCTAGCTATATATATATATATATTATGTTTTGTTGATTTTAAAAGGTAACTATTTTATTTATGAATATTATTATTTTGAAAATAATTATATGTAGTTGAAGTACCACTAAGTTATAAAAAATGTCCCCAAAAAATAAAATTTATTTTAAAAATATTAATAATTTTTTCTCTAAATCAAAATTTCAGTCATTATTATTTTCAGTTCTTGCGATAGTTCACGTATATGAAAATGTTCACCTATATAAAATATATTCTAGAACATTTCTCATATGTAAACTATTTATCTACATCACATAAAAATATTTCGCATAGTTAGAACATTAGCGAACCGGAAACGGATTAAAAACGATTGAAATTACATTTGAAGTTTGGAAACACATAAACGATTTATTTTCCTTTTTTTTTTTTCAAAAAAAAAAAAATTGTCCCATTCATACTTTATCAAGTGACCCATAGTCAATAGAGATGGCGTCTGGAATTTTAAAGCAAACCGGTGCGTTTTAATGGAAATATGTCAATTCCACCTATCAGAAACAAAGAACGACACGACAACGTTTTTTTAACACGAACTCAACCTCCTTGCCGGCAATTTCCGACCAACATCCAGTTCAAAAGCACAAGTCAACTCCCAACTTGTGTTTTTGTTTTTGTTTTTGGTTGTTGTTCTTGATTTGGAGCATACAATATTCACATACTATATAGCACCACAAAAAAATTCACAATCTTTGACTATCTTGTCATCCATTTTTGTGATCATTGTACTTGCTCTTGTGTTGTTCCTCAACTGAAGGCAGCAAAAGTCCAGGTTTTTTGCACTAAAGTTTGATTCTTTTTTGATATACCTATTGCAGTTGAAGTAAAGTCGAGATTTTGATATAGTTTCTATATGGGGAGAGGAGGTGGGTGTGTGCCAAGCAAGAAAAGGTCTACAATTGATGTGAGAGATGAGGATCATCCAACCCCAGATGGGGTTGATCCAAATCTTCTACAAAACCTGCCAGTTGAGAGCAATGACGTACAAGCAGTCAAGAAGTTGAGAATTTTCATAGTCTTTTACTCAATGTATGGACATGTGGAGTTGCTGGCAAGGAGGATGAAGAAAGGAGTGGATTCCATTGAAGGGGTTGAAGGGTTTTTGTATAGAGTCCCCGAGACGTTGCCAGGGGAGGTTTTGGAGCAGATGAGAGTGCCAGACAAGGATATAGGGGTCCCTATTGTGTCTGTGGATGACTTGGTTTTGGCTGATGGGTTCTTGTTTGGGTTCCCTACAAGGTTTGGATCCATGGCGGCTCAAATGAAGGCGTTTTTCGACTCTACTTGGCCCCTTTGGGAGGGGCAGAGGCTTGCTGGTGTGCCTGCTGGGTTCTTTGTGAGTACAGGGACTCAGGGTGGTGGACAAGAGACCACAGCGTGAGTACATTGGTTTGGTTATGTGTGATCCTTGTATTAATGTTGTGGCTGTTATTTGATTATGGTTATTATTTATTATTATTATTTTGAAGAATTGTTGTTCTGAGTAATGTGTGCTTGATAGGTTTGATTTGAGTTGGTAGAGTTTGGTGAAATGGGAGTTGATACATTAGGGAAATAGATTAGACACAATGGTGTGTTGTTTGTAGGTGCAATTGTAGTGGTAACTTCCTTTGACAGTTTCGTTGTGTGGTTAGATGACGATGATAATAACTGATTTCGTAGGTGAAAAATAGGATACGTTTAGGAGTTTGGAGACCTTTGATAATTAACAACACACTAGATATGATGTCATGTACTTGAGCATGAAAATATCGATTGTTGAAGAATATTTTCGGCTTATGGTGGATAGGTCTTTCAATTGTGAGTGTGTGATTGCAAATATTTGAGAGGGGAATTGAGTATTAGAGACTGAACAGGTTGTTTTAGTGGAATGACAATAATGTGGATTGCCTGAGCTCATGAAAATTAAGATAAATTAACTATAATCTACATTACATAGGACTGGTTCGGGCGTACTAGAATAAAATAGTGTCTGTAATCTTTATTGACTTAATCAATGTTATTGTGAGGATTGCAGTGCATGGCCAGCTACATCAGTTTACTATTATCGCATTGTGGTCCTATATATATGCCATCTGAGGTGAAAAGATAATGCACATAACCCTGTTTAGATCAGCATTTAGATGGTCTGGGATTATCACTTATGACTGATTCCATTTGGCGTCTTTCTGTGCTCCTGCTCACAACATGGTAAGATTGTAATTAGAATGTGACATTGTTTGATGTCTCCTATGTGTTTGGCAGTGCTGTAGACTTTTATATATAAACACAGCTTTTTCACAAAAAACCCTCTACTGTCTTGTACACATGGATAGGACCCTTTCACAATCATTAGTACACTCATGTTGGCATCAGTACAAAAAAGGCGAAGGCAACACTTTCACCTACTTTTTCATTCTGAATCACAAAGAAAACCATCAATGTACTACCCATTTTTGAACTATCAAAGAAGATCCTTACTTTTGCAATTGAGACTCCTCTGGTATTGTGATCGTCAAGGTCCAAATGATAATAATCATTTGAGAATTTAACTAAAGGAATGTCGGTTGTCTTAGGTTATATTATCCTTTTATTTATCTAAAATATATGGCCCTATCATTCAAAGTCAAAACGCAACAGGAGTTGTATTCTAGGAGTTTGCCTATTTTTGCAATTGCTTTTAGTTTCATTGATGATCTTGGTCCTTAGCTTGTCTGAATCGAGAGGTATGTGAAACCTCTGAATTGATGATCTCCAACATAGATTGTTTAATCAAATATATCAGCAAAGGAAAAATATGATTGCCAATTTCATGACCAATTCATGCTTTTTGCATGGTAGTTTTGACATTCTTAATCCAATTAATTTGTTACTTTCACATTGCAGGTGGACAGCTATCACTCAGTTAGTACATCATGGAATGCTTTATGTTCCCATTGGTTACACCTTCGGTGCTAAAATGTTCACAATGGACTCTCTAAGAGGAGGGTCTCCGTATGGTGCAGGAGTCTTTTCCGGTGATGGCTCAAGGGAGCCAAAGGAGACGGAGTTGGATCTTGCTGAGCATCAGGGAAAATACATGGCTTCAATAGTCAAGAGGTTTACCCCCGCCTCATAATGACCTCAACTAGCCCTGCTAAGCCAATAATCATGTCCCATCGCCCCATCATATTTCTTAGTTGATAGCATGTACATTCACTTTGTTCTATAATGGTCTTCAGATATCATGTGTGAATATATTTTAGATAGCCTAGCTGAGGAGCCAATCATTTTGTAGCTTGTCTCTTTTCAGCTTAATGTGTCTGGTATTTCCCACTTTTGAACTGATTATGGCTCTCATTTTTGGTCAGAGTGTTGTATTTGTATTTGTAGAGTTCCTAAATTTTTTGCCTGGATTGCATTCTTCTTACATTATTTATTAATAAAAGGTGTGGACTGTGCTCTTGAATAATTGCTTTTTGTTTGTATTTCCAAATTTTATTGGTCTCCTATTGAACTTGGATGCTCTCTCAATCTTGCAAGTTTGGGTTACAAGACTGGTTATTTACGTAGTATATGTTGTTCATGTGGTTCATATCCAAACCCAATCAGAATTCCTCATTTATCTGAATTTTACCTTGTGTATTTGTCGTACCTATTAAGTTGGAAAAAGATTAGGCCCCATAGCAGAAAGAAAACAGAGCATGAAAGAGAACAAAACTTGCAACATACAAGGGTCTTGGTCGTTAGAACACATGGGTCCTGAAATCATACATGAGTCCCAGGATAAAACATGGAAGTCTCAGAAACGAGAATCCAGTCAAGACAGTAACTTACATCATGCTCCTACATTCTTGCTTGAGGGTTCAAACAAATCAGATTTTGACCATATATGGGTACAAAAATAAGATAAGTTTTCCTCATCCCCACACTCAAACAGGACTAATATTGATAAAAACAGGAAAGAGTTTGAAAAAAAAAAAAATGGAAACGAAAGAAAGGCATGCACTTCACCACGGGAGGATAAAGGAAACAAGTACAGTAACTAAAGTTTTCAAGTTCAGCATCTTCCAATTGATTCACATAAAAATAAAGAAAATAATCTTATCCCCAGCCAATATCACAAACACATCACAAAGTTACATCAACATACAAACACCCTTCTGTGTGCCTTGGCATGATTCTGATAATTTGTCTCAACATAGCACTAGAGATGGACTTGAGCCTTGTGACCAAATATACAGCCTTGTATTTTAGAATGGATTTGGTGTTCTCCAACTCCAGAAGCAGTTTTACATGCACCGAGTGAAGAAAGTCTGCCCCACATATCCGCCAGCCATTGCCCTTCTAACATTGGATTCGAACAGCTTTGGGTTGTCCCTCAAAACAGCAGCTGCTTCATGGTTGAGAGGATCCTCATAATTGGGTTGCTGCACAAAAGTACAAACCGTCAATAGAAAGAGTAGAAGCTTAATTAAAAAGGATAGTAGTGAGCTAAAGATTGATACCGTGAAAAGATGAAACAGTCCATAGATTATCGTGTTGATATTCAGAACGGGTTTCCAATCTTCTCTTAGAATGTTGAGGCAAACATTTCCTTCCAAGTCAATATTAGGGTGGTACACCTACAATTCAATTTCAATCCACAGAACTTCAAAACCAACTTACCACATATACAATAGAATCATGCCACACTTACGGAGAGAGTAGAGAAGTACCAATGTGCATAATAAAATTTGCTTATTTACCTTAGTCTTGCACTTGACTTTGGGTGCCTCATGAGGGTAGATAGGAGACACTTGGAAAGTGAACACAAAATTGCCACCTCTGCAACAAAAATTATAACCAGGTAAGTAATTAAACCTTGGACGAACAAAAGGTAGCAAGCGCAAATAATATGATAAGACTGTGAGAAAGACACTGTTTCTAGTTGATAAGATCACACTTTCCCTAGTAGATAAGATTACACATTTCGTAGTAGATAAGATCTGGCATATAGAGGAGAAAACTTAGTATTTAGGGCCTATATGCGATCTTCAGCACCATGATTCAACCGATAAGACACGCAATAAAGCAAGAACCAGCATCAGCTTGTCCAAGCCCACAGACTACAGAGCCAAGGAATACAATGATTAAAATGAATACACAAGAGCAAATGGTCAGTAGCGGCCTTCTATAATTGTCTCCTTACTATTCAATGTAGAGAATTATCTACAAATTTTGAAACTTCAACACTTGGATCTGTAAGGTCGTAGAGCATCCAATAAGTCCAAAGAGCTAAAATCGTAGTCAGATCCGAGTTTCAAGGTACAAAGCTTATGGGGTCTCAAATCTGATATAAAGTTTCTGTTTGATTCAAACATAAAAATAAAAAGAAAAGATATGCAGTTATATTCAAACAAATAATAAATAAAATAAGATAGCATCAGGATATCAGGATTTACTTACAGATAATATCCTTCATCAGGCCTAATAGTAACCTCAAAGTTCATCAAGTCATCTTTGCCGTTTGGAAAAGCCATGTTACAAGTTTTCGGAAGATTAAGTTCACTGATATCTGCAACATTAAAGACACTAACAATTAAATTGAACTCAAATATAAGTCCACTGGTTGAGAAAGAGTAATTAAGTAAAATCCAACTTATATAGATGAAATTACATTATTCAAGCAAGGCTTTGGCAGGGATGCACATAACAATTATATATACACAGCAGATTAATAGGCTTCAGAAACCTAAAAAATAAAAATATAAGATATAAGATAGAGTATAGGCCATGTACAACAAAGGGAAATAATAAGTTGCCACTAATTGATTCATGAAGAAACAATGACGACCTAGAATAATAGTTCATTGGAGTTCACAAAGGGTAGCCAAGCTCAGAAAACTAAAGACAGATAATTCTATTTGTTGGACAAAAATCTTAAATTTGTTTGAGAGAAAACAAAAAGTCAACTGAATCTCATTAGTAAGGCACGCCTATCAAACTAGACACAGCACACTGGATAAAGATCACAAAAATTGTCAACATAACCAGTCTACCACATAGTATTTTTGCAATTCATGTGTAAATGCTCATAATGTCACAGAGCTACCAATTAAGAATGTTCTCTGTCTAAACTGGCAAACATCTCATGATGCATCCAGCTAACAAATGTGTATACGCATGAACTTACATTACACCAAATAGCATTAGATGGATATAACAGTTATTAAAGGGCATATAGAACCTTTATGAAGACGTAATTCTCCTGCACTTTGCTTCTTGCCAGGTGTTTTCCCATTGTTATTTTCCGCAAGCTCCCTTTGCTTTTCCTTGACTTTAAATAGCCTAATCATTTTTTCTGCAAACATCATCAAAATCAGAATGCATCTTTAAAACATGCATAATATATTACACCTACTATTTTTTTTTACAGCATACATGAATTAAAGATGCAGGCACACACTACTTAACAAAAATATGCGCGCACACAAACACAAGCACAAGAACAGCAAATTAATCACGGTAGTATCTATAATTTTCAAAGTCCATTGCCAAAGAGGTCAAATTTTAGACTACATATCCATAGCAGTATACTACACAGAAAGAATTACTAAACTATCATCCATCAAACCAGCTTAATGAATGAAACAAGTCCTTTTTCCCCAGTATCATTCTAGAGCAAAACACAATCACTTAGATTTCATCTAAGAAACAAATTTCAAGACCAAATAGTGCAGAAAACTCCTTCCATTTAGTTGGCAACTATCCCTACTCACTCCTCAAGCCCCTCAAAACCCAATGAAGGGGCATCAAACCTAAAATGTCTTACTTAAAACTGCACGATACCCTAACAGTTGAATTGCAAAGCAAATTTCTATAATCAACGAAAAACCAAACTAAAATAAGCTCAAAACTTCAAGAATTCCACCAACGAATGAAACAAACTCAAGGCAATGTCAACACATGAACAAGATCAAACACCACCACAGCACCAAAAACACAACTAAACTCTTCTCAGCTCTTTACCAACATCTCACAAACATCATAAAAGCTCCTAAAACATAATAAAAATTCAATCTTTCCTCCAACCACCAAAGAAACAAACAAATCAAACGAGAAAAACCCCACCTTTTATTCATCAAAACTAGACAAATTCAAGCAACAAGAGACAATAACACAAAAAACCCAGATCAACCCACAAAAACCCACAATCCAATAACCGAAAACAAATCAAAGAACGGCATAAAGCTGATAAACTGGATCGGATATATATAGCTCAACACAGCATGTCAAATGAAGAAATACTCAAAACAAATTAAAAATAAAAAAGCAAGCAAGCAAAACCCAAGATCGCTACCTTTGGTTGGTACAGGCAAAGCTCCGTGTGCTTGGTATAGATAAACACAAAACCAAGAGCAAGCTGCAGAGAGAGAGAGAGTTAGCGTATAATCTCTCTATAAACGTATTGAAGTGTATCGCGTTGTTTTTGCGTTTATTTGTGTATATTATTTATTATTATTATTATTATTATTTTATATTTGGGAGATTTACAAACTGTCCCCAAGGTTCAAAGTTTTTTCAAAAGTAATATGTTAGTTTGAAGGGAGTTTTTTGATACATGCGTGGGAGCAGTGTTGAAACTAAATTTTGAAACTTTAGAACAGTTAGGTTTACAGATAGTTTAAAATATCCGTAATTTTCGCGATATTTTCGTCGATATTTTCGTAAATCAAAGATACCGATATTGATAGGGGGTGTAATATCCTATCCATCAAAATATCCTGAAAAATCCGAGAATATCCGCGATATTTTCGTAAATTATCCTTTCCGTGAGCTTGTAGTATAAATTTTACAAAATATCAAGAAAATTTTCAGAAATATTCGTAGAATATCCGTGAAATATCATGAAAATATCGGTTAAATTTTCATAAAGTAAAAGTGAAATTTAAACTTTTCAAATAAGAATTTGTTAAGTTTTTATCAAATAAATAAAATGAATAATTACAAAAAAAGACCCATTTGATAAGGATAAACTCAAAATTAATCTTTCTTATTTTATTGTTATAAAAATGACATTGGGTGAACAAAAATGCCCTTAATAAAATGATAGTAATTTGAATCACTGTTAGGATTCCCAACCTTAAAGTTGGGAATCTTAATTTCTATGTTGAAAGCCCCAATCTTAGGGTTGGGATTCCCAATCTTGATTTAATATCCAGGTTGGGAATCCCAACCCTAAAGTTGAGATTCCGAATGTGAATTTAAATCAAGATTAGGACTCCCAACCTAAAAGTTGGGATTCCCAACCTGAAGGTTGAGAATGTGAACTTGAATGTCTCAAGGTTGAAATTCTTTATATCGAGGTTGAGATTTTCAACTTCGAAGTTAGGATGTAGGTTAGGATCTCAACTTCGAGATTGAGATTTTCAACCAGATCGTTTGGTAGAAAGAGTGACCGATAAAAAATGATGGGTTAGGGGCATTTTCATCCAAAAAAAAACATTGTGCAAAGATTTAAAAAATAAAAGTTATTATTTAAATGGATTATAAAAAATGAGTTAGTTTTCAACAAAACCCTAAATAAAATAAGTTTTCAACCAATGTGAATAATCTCATTTTCATCATGAATCTCATTATTATATTTCATTTTATAGTCAAGCTCAAACATCTCATAATTGTTATTCTATTTTAAAAACAAAAACTCCTAAGTCATTGCGATTGATGAAATTCATAATGAAGACAATGATGATAATGGTGAAGATAGTGATGATGATGGTGATGATAATGATGACAATGATGACAACGACAATAATGACGACGACGACGACGATGACGATGGAGGAAATAATTATGCTTTTATTCAAAGAAATGATACTGATATAGGTTTGTCATTAAACCTATTTACTTGTGAAGAACAATACACTCATTGCACACAAGATGAAGAACATGAGTGTAGAGTTACGGGTCCAGGCATAGGGACTATTGGTAAGGATTACACAAGGAGAATCTATCAAATGCAGTTAGGGATGTCATCATCCAATGAAGATAAAATTTCAACTACTTTTGAATTTATGAGTTTAAGATCTAGTGATGATGACCATAGAAGTTTTGGGATCTCGAATGAGCCTTACACATAATTTCCTATCCATAACAGATGGTAGGAAGAAATCAAGAAACTTATTCATGGCATGTTCATGATTATATTCAAAACCATTCAAATTACATGTCATGGTATCAGTATTGTATAAATCTAGATGCTAGTTATACCATGTATGAACCACTTAGGACTTCATTTTGGTATTAAAATTTGCATGATTTATGTTATACAAATTAATTGAAAAGTTTTAATGGAAGTTTTTTATATTTTCATATATCTCCTCTATATATTGTATTCATATTTATACATTTTAGTTGTTACTTTTTAGATAAAATATGATTTTTTGTTGTAGAAATGATTATTTTAACATTACCAAAAGTTTCATTAAAAAATATTATGTTTTTAACTAAATTTCCGTACTTTCCGTAAATTTTACATAAATTTCAGTCGATATCGATATTTCCGTCGATATTTCCGCCGAATTATAGTACCGATATTTCCGTCGATATCGATATTTTCAACATTGGGTTTACTATTCTTGTTTGCTGAAGCATTTGACTCTTTATATGTACCGATGATAATTTATGTTAACGAATTTCATAGTTTCATTGTACTAAAAAAATTATTTTCAAATAGGAGGAATGTCTCTTTTAGATATATACACCGAATATATAATTTAGTTTATATTTCCCTTTTGTAGTAGTTAATGTTATGCGAGATTATATTTTTCTATTTTGAAAGTGGAGAAACAGAATCTTTAGTCACAATAAAGGCTTTTTTGGACTTTAGTTATGTGCAATAAAAGACGTCTAATGAAAAACTCAAATGATTTACTAAAATGAGGTGGGTTAGTAAGCATTCCACTCTTCATGAATTTGTATCGCATGAGAATACACTTTTCTATTTTAAAAGTAGAGAAAAAATGAGTATTTGCTCTCAATGTGGGTTTTTCATACTTTAAATATGTACAGGCAAAAAATCTGTATTAAGTCTGATGAAAAACCTATATTATTTACTAAATTATTGATCTTGTTATTATCTATTCTACTAAATTGCCTAACAAAGCCATAGTTTTTCCTTTTTGAGTTTTTGTGGATTTTTCATATATAATTGGATAGTTTTAATCAAATTCAAACTAAACGGGTTATTTTTTTTAAGAAAAATCGAAGTTTATGAAGTTTTTGCTAATTTTCCTTTTTATTTCTAATTATATATTAATTTGCATTTTAGTCAATTATTGTCATCCACTTGAAACAAATTTAACGCGCAACTCTGATATCCCTGCTAGGCTGGCGTTTGTCTATTTGGATTTTTTTTGAATTGAGATCAGCCACGTGGCCATTAGGGGTTGAATAATTGTTGGTATTCTGTAGTTGGGAGATTGATTGGTTGAGTCTTGGGAATGGATTGTATGTGAGAAACATGGGATCAGACACCAAAGTGCCGTGCTGAATTTGTGATGTGACTGTAACTTTACCGGCAACCGATTTTGTTGGTTTCTCTGTTTAAATAATTATATTGTGTAGGGTTTATCGAACTTCGGGTAAATTGCACAATAATCCTTGTAGATTAGATGAAATTGTGCCGATATGATATTGGGTCATAATTATACAAAATTACCTTTAGTTTTCAAACATGCAACATAAATACTCCTATTATTAGAGAGCAGTTAGTGAGTTGCCACTAAGAATAGATAATTACCGGTAAAATGGTCCAACCATATATAATAGGGTAAATTGCATAAACTCTTTTGAAATTTAATGTAACTGCACAAAAATGATGATGTTTGAGAAACTCACATTAACATCCCTTAAAGTTTCAAAACTCAGTACAAATCTTTCCTATCGTCGACCAAGTGCCGTTAAATCAAAATTATGAAGTGTAAAATGATCATTTAAACTAATAAAATAAAATTAAATAAAAATAATAATTAAATAAAAATTAATCATAAGATTTATACCATCCATCTTAAGATCGATAGTGGAGATTAATATTTTAATAAAATAAAAAATAATGTAAAAAAAAAAATGGAGATTCAATCTAGGTTGGGTCTCCACCAAATTCAATTCAACTCTCACTCATCTCCTTCATTTCCACCCACCCTAATGCATTAAATAAAACCTTTTTTAACCCATATATGGGTTAAAAAAAATCAAACATCAAAGCTGAATTTTTTTCCTTTGGAAAAAAGTATAGAAGTATTTTTTTTAAAAAAAAATAAAAATAAAGATCTGGATTGAACCTAGATCTTGTGAAATTTTTTTAAAAAAAAATGAATAAAAAGAAAAAATTAAACCCAGAAAATCATTAATCATCAAACCAAAAAAAATCAACAACCCCACTAATAAACCCAAATGAAAGTCATCAAAAATACCAAAATCATCACAAATCATAAAAAATTGAACCCAAATGAACCATCATTTGGGTTCGTTGAACTCAGATGAAAACGAATTCAAATGAAGTGTTTATCTGGGTTCAACGAACCCATATGATGAAGAAAAAGAGAAAGGGATAGAAGAGTCAGAAGGTCAGTCTCTTGCTGGTCTCGATGAAGAGAGAAGAGTGAGGAGAAGCAACATAGAAGAAAGAATGGGAGAAAGAGGAGTGGCGATCAGATGATGATGATTTTAGAGAAGGGGAGAATGATGATTTTGATAATGTTCGTGGTTTTTGTTATTTCATTTTTTAATTTTTATAATTTTTAATTTAAATTAAAAATATGTATTATATTAATTTTAAATTTAATGAAGGGTATTTTAATCTTTTTGTATCTTTAACCGTTGACCATGAGGATTTATCAGTTGTTGACTAACGACATGAGAGATTTGTGCTGACTTTTGAAACCTTAAGGGAGGTTAGTGTGAGTTTCTTAAATATCATCGTTTTTGTGTAATTATATCAAATCTTAGGGGTTTGTGCAATTTACCCTATAGACCCTATATAATATCAATTGTAATAACGAGTACCAAAAGTTTTAACAATTTTTTTTTTAAGGAACCAAAAATTTTAATAATTAATTTGTGTGTTTAATGTAAAACACATGGATATGAAAAGTTCATTTTACTTTTTCTTATTCATTAATTCTAAAATTACAATTTTATCCTCATTTATCTACCAATGGAAATCCAAAATATGTCAAATAAAATTTAAAATTAAAACAAATTTTCACCAATAATGAATCGTTGCATTATCTTTTTATAAATTAAAATACTTGTATAAATATAACTAAAAACATTTTTTTTTCACTTAATAAAACAAATTTTGGAAATTAAAAAATGATAAAAAAATATATAAATTTCATCTAATAGAGATTCATATTGGATCTCCAATAGATGGAATTTGAAGCTATGATGAATGAACTCAAATATTAAAAGATCTAGGTTTAAATATCATCAAATCTGGGTTCGATTGAACTCATTTATTGAAGGTTTAAGTTCAATCGAACGTAAAACATGTCTTAATATGAAGATATGTTATGGGGTTTGATCAAACTCAAAACTAAAACAAATTTTGGAAATTAAAAAAAAAAAAAAAAAAACATGAATTCCATCTAATAGAGATTCATATTGGATCTCCACCAATTGGAGTTTGAAGCTATGATGAATGAACCTAAATCTCCAAAGACCTAAGTTTAAATATTAAATATGACCGAACCCATATATTAAAGGTCTGGGTTTAATCGAACCTAGAACATGTCTTAACATGAAGACATGTTCTGGGGTTCAATCAAACCTAGAACCAGAACAAATTTTGAAAATTAAAAAAAGAAAATGAATTACATTTGACAAAGATCTATATTGAATCTTCATCAGATGGAGTTTGAAGTTATGATGAATGAACTTAGATCTTTTTGAAGTTATGATGAATGAAACTAGATCTTCTAAGATTTGGATTCAAATATCATCAAATCTTGGTTCAACCAAATCTAGCGATCGAACCCAAAACATCATCAAATTTGGGTTTAATTGAACTTAGATTTATTCCATCATCAATAAATTTGAGTTCAATCAAACATAGATTTTGTTGCATCAACCAAGCCAATTAAACATAGAATCGAGCCTTTCATCAACCACTCAAATATAGAACTAAGCTATTCTAAATAAAATTAAGAATAATAATAATAATAATTTTGACAAAAAGAATTGAGTACATATGAAGGTGACGAGTGGGAGGGATGTACTGGTGAAAATCCTAAGTTCAACCGAACCAAACCCAAACAACATCCTAGGTTCGATCGAACCTGGATTTTGAACTCTAATTGATTTGAAGAAAATAAGATTTGAGTTTGATTTATTTGAAGAAAATCTATAATCCATAATATGCATCTTCATTTTGGGATTGACTATAGTAACAACAATATACAAACACACTTTTGGTTACCGGTTGGCAACCAAAATGAAAAGTGTAACATGCAGCAACTGGATTCAATCGGTCGCTACAAATAAAATATATTAGTTTTATATTAAATAATATTAAAATAATAATTTATTAATATTATAATAATTAAATAATATATAGATATAGTATTTTATTATAAAATATAATATTATATCAAGCTTTAACATCTTCATTAAGCTTACAGAGTAGCTTAACGAAATATGTTAGGTTTTGCCAGAGAAGGTTGTTGTATTTGAGGAGAAAAGCGTGTGAGTCTGCAAATGAGTGTCATTTGCAGAGGCTAAAAAATGTGGGAAAAGTTTGGTTGAAGGATAGGGTATAGCTTTTGGCAAGTGGTCTGTGGCTGAAAGTAAGATTTGTATCTGATTCCTTCGGAGAGAATTCTAAGCTTTTGGAGTTTGCAGTAGATATCAAAACCTAAAATCATATACTTTCTAGGAAGATGTGATCCCAGGAAACGATGAATAGTAGAACAGTCAGGAAAAATTTGAACTTAAACAGGGTGACTTATAAGGTTTACAGTGAAAATGTCATTACTTGTAGTTTGAAAGTGTTCTTGATAAGGTTTCCAATATTGTGGAGGCAGAATTTGGGGATTGATGATGAATTTTATTGCACCGGTGTCAAAAAATGTAATGACTTTGATGGGCTTGGTGAATTTGGTCGGAAGAATGTGTATTAGGGCTAGTCGTACTTGACAAGTGGAGAGACTAGATGAAGGGAAATTTTGAATTTGGTAGAAAGAATTATTAGAGTAATCTGAAGATTGTTCACTAAAGTCAGAGGGCTCTGGTTCAGAGTCTTCAAAGATGTAATAGATAATGGAGTTTTTGTTGGGCTAATCATCTACTAAAAAAAGACTTTCAAGTTCATCGTTTGAGAAGGTCATATCTGAAAGTTGTGAGAGTCGTTAAAGAATCTTCTAAGATTGATGTTTACGTTTAGGGCATTGCTTTACAAAATGTTCTTTTCCATGACAGAGATAACAACGATATGTTATTTGCCATTTGGTTTTCTTCTTTCGCAGAAATATGTGGACTTTAGATTTGCGATGCTTTGTCTGAAAGCTATGTCGTTGATGAGATTTGGAAGACTTGTTATGGTAATGGTACTGGTGAAAATGGTGTTTCTTTCTATGTAGTACGCATGTGCATTTCTTTACATCTTTGCATTTGATTTTGAGCTCTGGACGTTGATAGACTTTTGTAAGTTGCTTAGATCTTTGAAGATAATCCTTAAAGAATTTCTTTTGTGCACAAAGTTCATCAAAGGTTGTCAGGACAAACTGATAGATTTCTCCGAGAGTGATTTAATTGAGATATCTATTATGGGCTTGCATCATCTTTGTGGTCTCTTGAGCAAGAGATTCTGGAATGGAAGAAATGAATGCTTGTTTCATATTCGGGTCATCCATGCCGCGAAGGACATGATACCGCTTGAGCATCGCTTGATAATGCTTATCAAAATCTTTGCGTCGAAAGGAACAACATTTCATTTGAAAAATTTTCTCTCATTTGAATCTCATAAGATTGTGGTATTCCACAAAATTCTATGTACAGGACGTACATGACTTGATCGATGTAAGGAAGTTGGACAAATTGAAGTTCTGTATTGTCCGAGGCTTGTCCACCGTTCTCGAAGATTTCCAGTGCATCGGGTTAAGAATCGAGTAAGAACAGTATGAATTTGAGTATTTGGTTTAAGCATTTCTGTTTGTAACCATGTGTGAAATTCGAACATTTTATCTTGCCATTTGGTAGGAAGAATGGCATCAAGGATAAATGTATGAATTTTGGATCTTAGGGCATTGTAAAGAGGCGATTCATGAGGACGATGATGACATTGTGGAGAGTCAGCATCTTTAAGATCCAATATTGATGAGGTTGTAGTACGATGTGGTGTTCCAAGGTCAGAGATTCGTTTTTCTGGGTCATGAACTTGAGATTGTGTGTTCATGAATTGTGGTTGGATCAATAAAGAGAAGGAGGATTCCGAGGAAGTGTCTTTGACTGAGGATGAAGAAGGTGATGGTGATGAATTATCAGTAGAATCTTGGTCTGATTCAACCAAATGAATTAAAGAGGCTGATTGCTCTAAGACAATAGGGATATGTGGCGTGGCAAGTTCAGTGAGAAAGTATGAAACAGGATTTGAGGATGAATTTTCTTTGGAGGCTAAGACCGTCATTTGTGAGTAAGTAGGACATGGTTCGGTCTTGTCTTAATTTATTATTAATATTTTATTATTACGGTAGTTTATTTTATATTAAATATAACATTTTATTATAAAATATAATATTATAATAATTTCATATTAATTTTTATTTATTATTAATATTTTACTTTAACGTAGAAGTTGTTCATTTAATAACTACATAATCCTTCTTAACAATTAACGTTAAGTCAACTTATTAAAATCAATGTCTGACGTTAATAATAACGTCTAAAGTTATTAAAAATTAACAAAAATGGATATATAACATCAAGTGACAACGAAATTGTTTACTTAACAACTGCAACATCTTTCTTAATAATTAACATCAAGTCAACTTGTTAAAACTAACGTAAAAATTGTTCAGTTATCAAGTTTGACGTTTGTGTAACGTCTGAAATTGTTAAAAAATAACAAAAATAGACCTATGTCATCAATTTACATCTAAGTTGTTCACTTAACAACTACAATGTCTTTCTTAACAATTAACGTTACGTTAACTTATTAAGACTAACATCAACATTGTCCAGTTGTCAAGTTTAACGTCGGTGTAATGTCTTAAGTTGTAAAAATTAATGAAAATGGACGTATGACATCAAAGGACGTTGAAGTTGTTGACTCAACAATTTCAGTGTCCTTTTTAACAAGTAATGTTACTTCAACTTATTAAAACTAACTTTAAAACTGTTCGGTTGTCAAGTTTGACATTAGTGTAACGTTTGAAATTATTAAAAATTAACAAAAATAGACATATGAATTCAGCTGACGCCGAAGTTATTCACTTAACAACTCCAACGTCGTTCATGTTATGTCAACTTGTAAAGAATAACATTGAAGTTGTTCAGTTGTCAAGTTTGACGTTAGTTAATATCTGAAGTTGTTAAAAATTAACAAAAATAGACGTAGGACATTAGCTAACATGAAAGTTGTTTATTAACAACTATAATTCTTTCTTAATAATTAATGTTACATTAACTTGTTAAGACTAATGTCGAAGTTATTCGGTTATCAAGTTTGACGTAAGTTAATGTCTGAAGTTGTTAAGAATTAATCAAATATCTAAAGTTTCCATCACAATTTCATTGGCCCATTGTAGATTCCGTTATCCATCGCGAGAATGTAAAGTTGTCAACGTAACAACTACAATTTTTTTTTTAACAATTAACATTATGTCAATTTGTTAAAACTAGCATTAACATTGTTCAGTTGTTAAGTTTGATGTTAGTTAACATCTGAAGTTGTTGAAAATTAACAAAAATGAACGTAGTACATTAGCTGACGTCAAAGTTGCTCACTTAACAACTATAATGTCCTTATTAACAATTAACGTTGTATTAACTTGTTAAGATTAACTTTCAAGTTGTTTAATTGTCAAGTTTGACATTAATTAACATTTGAAGTTGTTAAAAATTAACAAAAATAGATGTATGATAATGTTGAAGTTGTTCACTTAATAGCTACAACATCCTTCTTAACAATTAACGTTACGTCAACTTGTTAAAGACTACCGTCAAAATTGTTCAATTGTTAAGTTTGATGTTAGTTATTAATTTTTATATTATTAAATTCATAAAAAAAAAATTATAATGAACTTCATAAAATTTAAAAGATTTTCATAATTAAAAAAAATGATAAAAAGTTATTCCTACAATTTTACTTCTGAACATGCATTAAGCTGAGACTAAAATATAGTAAATTTATTTTTTATTAAATTACAATTCTTAAATGTAATTGAATTGTAGACTAATTGCTTTTGGATGCAAATTTGAAATGCAATTTAATTATAATTTATCTTTAAAAAAAATTAAAAATTGTTAAACAAGTTCTTGCATTAATTACATTACTTTTTATTATTGAATAACATAAAAATAAAATACAATTATACACCAAGTATGCATAATTTAATTTTTTTTTTAATACCTAATATCCCAACATAAGATTTTAATATGCATACCACAATTAAATCTAATTCAGTCAAACATCCTCAAATTATAATATTCCACATAAATATAAGACTAAATTTAAACATATATCAATTATATAGATTTAAATTAAATATATATAATTAAATACACTAATTTTTAATATGCTTACTAAAATTAATATCTACAGTTAGTACTATTTGATGATTCCTCACTTGTATATAAATTTATCACTTGTAGAAATTTCAAAAAAATAAAACCTATCACTTGTAAAGAAAAAGAATATGTATATCAATCTAAATCTAAATCTAATACAATTTCAATTTTCTTTTAAATATATTAATATTTTACAATTAAATATATAACAAGATGTTCCACTTTTTTTCAAAAAAAAAAATTCAAATAATATCGAATAAAAATTTCATATTATTACTTAAAATGATTTTAATAAAATTAAAAAAAATAACGATATCTCCATTATTTGTAGAGGTTTTCAATATTACTGTTTTATAACCAGTTGTTTCATCACTTCTAAATATCTATATCACCCGGTGACAAAAAATAATACGTAAAATATATAGTAAGGCCAATCAAAATTTTATCAACACCATTCTCTACACCGATTTTACTGATAATATAAATTTTAGCCCATAAAAAATTAACAAACAAGAAAAAAAAAAATTTTCCACTTGAATGTTGATAAATACAACCACAACTCAACTTTTCAGTTAAAATAATGATTATCACCCCTCACACCAAACCTCATTCTGGTGATCATTCCAACCACAATTTACGAGGCAATTCTTTTACATAACACCTAAAAATTTGCCCAAGGAAGTCAATATCTGCCTACACGTTTCACATTTTGTAGCAAATCTGGCTTACCCCATGTCACCTACAAAGGGGTTGAAGTAGGCATAAGAAGCAGTGCAACAAGGAAGACTGAATAGGCTTAGACTCCATGTGATATAATTCTATGATGGTCTCAAACAATTTAAACTGACAACCAAGCACGTATTGCTGAATTAGTTAGGGAACAATCACATTTCTCAAATTTCTAAAACGCAAGTAAATGACAGGGATCATGTAGTTTAAATAGCATTAAATTAATCAAGTTTAGTTAATTAACCCAGCAAAGACATTCACAATCTTAATAAGGATCAGTAAATTAGATGTTAATTTCAAAACATTAACAATCCAACATGTTATACAAAGAAATATTTATCAGATAAAAGAAATTGTACCTGAAGAAGCCGCCTAGGAGACTTAAGGCAGCAGATGGGATCAGCAACCTGCACAGATGATACAGTCCCCATGAACCAACTTATCCTAGAAGAATCCTCCATTTCGAAAGCCATCTTGAATCTCATTCCAGAACACCAATGAACCCTCATTGCCACCATCACAGCAGATGCCTTGACACAGGACTCCGGCGCGCTTGCATGGGGATAATAAACAACCTAAAATGGCTGCCTCAAGCGCTGCTGCCTCCATGACTGCCTCAAGCTTCACTTGGCTTCCCCCCCGACCCCTCAAATTCCCATTAGAATTGCAACTTCCAATAGAATTCAAACTCATAGCTCCATTTCTCATCATCTTGTTCTCTTCTTCTCTCAAGAAACATGAAAACCCTCCATAAGGACTAACACCAACACCACTTCCACTATTCAAATCCAAACCTGATGAAGGAGAGTCAATTCCATTCCCAAATCCCTTCTTAGCCCTCTCCCCATTTTGGGCTCCCAAGAACACAATTGAATCCCCAACAAGAAGTTTCTTTTGATTAACAAAAGTACTCCACCCAGAAGGCAACAAGTGCCTTCTAGGGGTGCCTCTATAAATATGCCTAAACTTCCAAATCTCACTGTGAACATCTTTAGCCACCACAGTCTGCACAGGAGGATCGGCAGTGTAATCCAAACTTGGAAATATAGTCTCAGCACAATATCTAGGCACAGAGAAGCCACCCCCATTATTGGCATCAGATTGGGTTGAAGTCTTAGCAAAAGAGGTTGGTTTCTCTGAATCAGTGTCAGAACCAACAGAATTCAGACTCGTTATTGTTGTTCTCTTCAAAATCAACGTCACTAATACTGGTAATGGGACCAGCCTTATCTTTGCATACACTTCATCGGTTTCAGAATCTGCAAGGAACTTGAGACAAGTCACATGGCAGAGAATGATTCTGAAAGCTTCAACAAGTCACAAGAGAAACTTGTAAAACATCAACATTCAATCACAACTCTCATCAGAACAAACTACAATTTCAAAACAATCAATAAAAATTTTGTTAGATCTAATATTTCAAAAATTTTTCCATAACTTATAATGTATAAGAATATATCATGTGATTAATTACTTAAGAAACATCTTAAGCAAGTTCAATATCTAATTCAATATATATTTTTTAAATAAGTAATTTTACCAAACTGATTTAAAGACTTGAAAGACAAAAAGTCTAAGCACGACCCCCTTTAGTTTTAGATCATCCCTCCATCCATCCATAAATGAATCGAAATCAATCGATATATAATCACAAAAATCATCAGTTTGTAAATTCTTCATCTCTTTGAATGTAAGATATTTTTCTTATAATATTCTACTTTTCTTAATATTTCCGTTTTATTTTTTGATCCTGCCTCTATATATACACACACATATTTCTATAGCGCTGTTATACCCGAGGTGCACCACCAAAAAGATCGTCTGGAGTGGATGTGCACAACAAGACTAGGTCGACATCATCAGGCTCAACCTCAGCCATCTGAAGAGCTTTCCTTCCTGCCTCTACAGCCAGATCAATTAAGCTTTCCTGGCCTGTAAGAGCAAATATCAAATAGAAATTATCATCTGTATGCGAAATAAGATGCTTAAACATACAACTGTCCAAAACCTCTCCAGATCTATCCATACACAAATATATAAAACAAATTAACACATACACTACTAAACTGTAAAGACAACAACTTCAACATCAATCATTTAAAGACAAGCCTCAGACTGACGCCCACTTTCCTCCCTCGATTATCGTCGCCAGAGTCGGACTCGACGTGCCACCACCCCACCGATTTCTGGGCCTCGTACACAATCCGATTGATACCTGAACCAAAAATGAAAAAACCCAGATACAAAAAGACTCACTCAAAATTCAAAACCCACATATATAACGTTAAAAGAGAGAAATTTATCAAAGGTATGGACATAGAAACTGAAGAAGCTGTGGGTTTCTGACCTTGTTTGACGGTCTGTTTGTTTTGGCGGATCTCGTGAACGGTGGCGAACGTAGAGAGGACGAGGATGACAACGGCCGCCATTGCCATGCGGAACGAGAGTCTCGCTGTTAATGATGCCTACGACTGACCTGCATTTTTTGGTTTTTATGGTCAGAGAGACGCTAAGGTTTGCGAATTGCGAATGGGCGAATGGGAGACGATAAGAGGATTAACTTTTCTTTACACCTCTTCATCCGGTCTCCCATTTCTACTCAATTTTTTATATATTTTTATTTTTTACATTGCCACCGTTGGATGAACTTTTCCATGATCCAACGGTTGAGGTTTTCCCTATGTTTAAGATACGAACACTTTTTCATGTTTGTACAGTAGCTGGTTTCTTTTCTTTTTTTTTTTTTTGACAAGAAAAGAAGGTTTCTTTTTGCTTTTTTATTTTACCAGTATATCGAGAAGCTAACCATCTCCAAAATCATAATCGATTAAAAGAGTTGGGAAGTACAAAAATAAACATATATCAAAAATAAATACATCAATCCATGACCTAGATGTTGAAACAAATATATATATATATATATTTGAAAGATGAACAAATGAAAATTAGAAAATAGTTGTTTATGTTTTCAAAAAAGAAAATAGTTCTTTATGAAAATGCATGATAAAATAAACTTAACATATGGAAAACAATTATTCCAATAGTAATGAAAAAAAAAAAAAAAAAAACTTCATTAGTGTCAACCTCGTTATATATTTTTAAATTGACATAATAAACTGGACTAAAATTTTAACATTTAAAAATGAACAAATTAAACAAAGAAAACACAAGAAAGATTGATAATATTCGAATACAGAAGCATTTAGTTTACCTTGATCAGTTGGGTGTTTTCTTCAATCTTTTACGGTGTGGTTCGTCTATCTCTTCACGGTTATCGTGAGCAATTAACAAAGACAAATTATTTTTATCCTCACGAACCCGAGAACTTTCACCGACCTCCTCAACATATTGGCCATACATTAAATGCACGCCACACATTTGCAATTTAAACTTTTGTCCGTAATATCCATTAGGTGTGAACTCAAAAGAGACTTCTTTTGCATTACATATCATAAGGGGAGAGAATGGGAGAATAGGAAACTTCACAGATACATAGTTTGACCGGACTGCAAATACTCCATCCCTAATAAATGATCGTCCATCCTTTGATATGACTTTGCAAGCCCAATGTACAGTCCGATGTGAGTTCTCCGAATGACAATTACTTTGATAGAGATAGTGCGGTGGCGCGACAACGCACAAAGCAAAGCCCATAATGTTCTTCTTTAAACATTCTGGTGATAGATTTATTAAATATCTTGTACTTCGAAAATCGAACCATTCTGGAACCTCACATCCGGGATAACTTAACACAACATCAGCCTGTACAGTAAAAGTAATTAATTTATTTAACATTGTTGTCTTTGAATTTTTTTTTTTTTTTTTTTAAAAAAAGAAACTAGATGGCTTGTTTGTGTGTGGTCTGTTTGAAAAAATAAAATTATAAAATCACTATTTTTTTTGTCAAGTCATTTCACCACTTAATAAATCAAACAAAACAACTCAACAAATCCAATTTAGACTATTTAAGTAATATATATATGTATATATATATTGAAAAGATGGAACTAATTAAAACAAACCTTTATAATTTTAATTATTTGTCGAGCACGAAGAGCATTCTTCACAATGTCTTCAAAATTAGACAGTGGTGTGCAATCTTGAAAAGAGAGAGAGGATAATACTTCCATTACTGTGAGATTGTCTGCACGTCTGCCTCCCAACTGTAGCTTCGGTAAACGTTTAACTATCATGCAATTGCTTGATTCCAAATACACTTGAACAGAACCCGGATCATGATTAAGAGACTCATTTTCATCACTATCAGCAGCCATGCTGTCATCACAATCATCAGCCATGCTGTCATCAATATCATCAGTCATGTTGTCATCACTATCATCAGCCCTGCTGGCAAAATCATAAACATGTAATCCACTAATTTCAAACAACCGAAGTTTCCTCAAATGTATTATAGATGATGGTAATTCCCTTATAGGAGTTCTGGCAGCATAGAGGTCCACCAAAGACCTTAAACATCCTATATCATCAGGCCACTGATCAAGTTCTGAACAATCCTCAAGATTCAGAATTTCAAGAGATTTCAACCCACAAATTCTGCTTAGAACTCTCTTAAGCCTGTAACAAGAAGAAAGATCCAAACTCCGTAGTCTACTTAAATTTCCAAAGGATAAGGGAAGTTCTTCTATAACGCAGGAATTCAAACAAAAGCTTTCTAGATTACATGGCATCTTATGCAACATCTCGAGATTACTGCAGTAAGAGAGATCAAGATCTCTGAGAGATATCAAACCACTTAAATCTGGAATAGTCTTAAGGCTAGCGCAGCCGCTTAGATGTAGGAAGTCAAGCTCATTGAGACGTCCAATAGAAGGTGAAATTTCAAGCAAATAATAGCAACGAAGCAGATTCAATTTCTTAAGGTTTGGGGAACCTGAGAAGTCTGGGCAATTGGTTAGGTAGGAGTAACTGAGGTCAACTTCTTTCAACTTAGCAAGAGGCTGTAATTAAGTACCAAATATACAGATAACAACATTAACTCATATTAGTACTCAATATAGTATTACAAATTTATAAACATCAATACTGCAACATAAATTATATGAAACATACCACAACACCGTTCCATAGTTGTTCAACTTTGCTTTCCCTCATGTCAAGTATAACAATGTTCTCTAGAGAAAGACTCGACAATGGTGAATTTATCGGACATCCATGCCAGGTAAGATACCTTAGTGCAGGAAAGGTATACCGAAGGCCTTGAGAAACATGCACTCTATTCATCCCTTCAAAACTCGAGTCATAAAACTTTAAGATCCTTAATTTACTCATTTTTCTGATGTCATATGGATTTAACAGTATATCATCTCGTATTTTTGACATATCCAAAGCAATGCCTTCGATTGTTTCAGTAGCCTGACATACACACACATATATATAAATATAAATATATATATAAAACAAGAAATACAAAGTTAATGTTGTATAAACTAAAAACCGATTAAAAAAGATTAAGTTTTGTTAGGGACAAAAAAGAATAACTTTGTGTTTTGAGCTAAGAACTAATTTTTTTCATTTTTATCTAGGCTAAAAAATGTAAAGCTAAATGTTACCTTGTTTGTTGTCAGAACATGGTAGATTTCCTCATGATCCCATAATCGACTACGTTTTTCAGGATCTTTGGATTCTTGGCGCACAATTTCCTTAGCCATTTCTTCTAGCAAATCATGCATTGTTATTGTGCTATGATATATAGCTATCAAAGATTTATCAAGAAGAATGTCTATTCCAGCTACCGTGTAAAAATCACAAGCATTTAGGACTAATTTTACACGTTCAACATCACTCCACTTAAAAAAACATGCAATATCCAAAAATATCTTTTTCACTTCTTCTTCAAGTCCATCATAACTTATTTTCAACACTTCGTAGATATTCATATCTAGTTTTTTTCCCATTTTTTCTATTTGACTCTCCCAAACCTCTATATTCTTTTTATATAGATGGGAGCCCAAAACTTTAAGGGCCAATGGAATGCCTTTAGCATATTTTACCACCCTTAAAGATAGCCTTGTATAATCTTTAATGGGACGGTTTCTTTTAAAAGCATACTTGTGAAAAAGCTCTAGAGCTTCATGATCAATCAATTCTTGAACTTTATATACTTGATTCACCTCACAATTTTCAAGCACTTGTTTATCTCTTGTTGTTATGATTATTCTACTTTGAGGACCAAGACAATCAAAACCTCCAATCAAACCTTCTATTTGTCTAAAATCAGATACATCATCAAAAACAATGAGAATCTTCTTACGCCCAAATATATTCTTTATGAAAGTGCGTCCTGTAGTATAAACATTAATATTTGCATGTTTACCTCGCAATAGTTTTGAAAGAAGCTCTTGTTGCAAGCGATTTAACCCATCGCTCTGTTTGCACCGCTCCCTAACATTGCTAGCAAAGTAAGAACAACCTTTAAATTGATGAGAGATTTTGTTGAATACAGCTTCAGCAAGAGTTGTCTTGCCTACACCACCGATGCCCCAGATTCCGACACTGTAGACATCATTTGTCCCCAGGCATAACAAAGATTCAATTTCCTTAATTTTTGAATCTATACCAATAAGGTTGCTAGTATCAGGTGAGGACAAACAATCCTTTTTCTGACAAACATCTTCAACAATAACCTCTATAAGCTCAGCCTCAGACCTGACAGTTACTAAAACATAATTAGTATAAAATTGCAATAAATATAAAATGATTAAAGAAAATGTTATTTTAATTCAATTAACAATACCGACTACACGTTTGAGATGACCTTAGTATTTTTTTTTCCAAAAAATGAGCAACTTCTTCGAATCAAACTTTCAAAAGAGAAGTACTTTTACGTAAATAATAAGTCTTTTTGGCATGGCTTTCAAAAGCTAGCTTTTGGTCTATGGGAGTTATGAGAACATGGGAAGTTGCCCATGATTAATGATATTTCTCTATTGCAAGATTTCCTTTTCTTTTACAATTATCTGTCGTTCTTATATCCACCATATTTAATCTCCATTAAAATTATAAATAACTTTCAACCAAACTTCACTGAAATTCAACATAAAATTATAAAAAAAAAAAAAAAAAATCAAAAGGAAAAAAAAAAAGGAATCAAACCCATGTGAATCAGAAATTGAAGATGGGAGAATTTTGGAGCTAATGAATTCATAAAAAATGAGAGAGAAAGAGGCTAGAGTAGGGAGATCCTACTCCAATAAACACAATGAATTTGATCTAAATAATTTCTATAAGAGACAATGATCACTTACTTATCGCTACTTGAAGGCCATCCAGAAAGATTGGCTGCTTCCTTGAGGGCATCCTTCCATCTATGCACTTGTTCTAGATTTTTCTTAAAACGTTTCTCGTGCTTAGCGAATGCATCTGCAAAACTCCCGGTCTTACTCCTTAAATCTGATGGAGTTACCCCATAGAAAACCGGTATCACAATCTGGTTATTCGTTTCCCTGCACTAGTTCTAGTTAGTTTGGTCCCAGACATGATCTTATAGACATATACTTCTTAGAAAAATTGAAAAATAAAATAAAAATAAAAAAGACATTTTTCATACCTATTTTTGCACTCGAGAATTTTCATAAGTTCTTGGAGACACCAGGTGGAAGATGCATACTCTTTGGAGAAGATGATAATGGAGATCTGAGACTCTTCAATTGCTGTGAGAAGAGCTGGGGAGATGTCATCTCCTCTGTTGAGATTGTAGTCAATGAAAGTGCTAATTCCTCTCTCACACAAAGCTTTGTGAAGATGGGTGATGAAATTGTAGCGGGTATCTTCACCTCTGAAACTGAGAAAAACGTCATACTTGATTTGAGGAGGAGAAGAGGGAGGAAGAGGAAGAGAAGGAGCAGGAGGAGAAGCTGAAGAAGAAGGACAATAAAAAGAAGAAAAACTCGAACCCATCGATGATCAGAGTGAGTGTGGAGATGTGGAGATAACAAATGTAACAAATTTAATATTTATAGCCTATAGGCGCATCGCTTCTATCTATGGTGTGGATGAAAATGTCTGGGCTGGTAAGGGAAACTGCATTGCTAATCTTAAAATTGAAGGTTATCTTTAGAAGGAACTAATCAAGAAATCAGATTGTTTTGAGGTGGGCAGCTGTGTATTGAAATGGATTTTGTGAAATGTCATTTGACCTTTTATCATCACTATTTACTGTTTATAAAGGAGGTTTTTTTTTTTTTTTTTTTTTTTAATGAATGATGTTTTTTAGGTTAAACACTAATTTTTTTAAAAAATCTTGCAAGAAAAATTTTTATGACCACTGACCCTATTTTCAGAAAAATATATACATGTTTCCAGACATTGCTCTAAAGTTCCCATAATCCAAAGTTCTTGTCCTCAAAAAAAAAAAAAGTTCGTATAATCCAAAGTGCTTTGATTATTGCAAAAGCATAAAGAAAGTAGATAGTCATTGTGATCGATAGTCAAAAGAAAACAAAGAAAAACCAAAAGGGGCTCCGAATAATCTTGTGCAAATATACAAATTAATCCCCTATATTGCTTTACAGCTGTGAGGAGTTAGACAGCAGATCCCGTGTAATTACAAACATAATTTCATGGACAATCATTAGAAATAGAAGATATTTTTTTTCTTTATAAAATAAGATACCTATCAATACCACACCAATTAAATACCAGAGACTTAAATAATAAGTCAGTCAATAAACAACTTTATTATTCTCTTGGTGATGTGATTTACATTGAACTAGAAAAATATCTTTAATTCTAAAATTTTGAGGCACAAATCACAAATAAGTGTGGACATAGAATCTTCTCGGTAAGAGATTAAAGATAAAAAAGACAAAACATAGTGTTGCTTGACAATTGCAATGAACCTTCTAAGAAACTGCAATGCTGCTCTTAAATTAATTCCACCTACTTAGTGGACTTGGATCTTCACTGCCGCATTTGTTAAGTAAGACCTGGTGGATGAGATGAGATTTCAAAAATTTTGAATCCATTCAATTCTACACTGGGACTTGGAAAGAGGAGAGAAATTTCTTTTCCTGAGCCCACGTGAGCCCTACTTCCATTTCCTGGTAGGTAGGAAATGAAACCCACCAATGATGGTAGATTTTCAATTATTGCCTAGGCAAGAATCAATTTTGGTATATATTTTACTTTGTTATTATTATATGTATTTTTGGGCTACATTAAATGGACTGGTAATAACTTAAAGGCCCAATAAAATGATCCAGTGGACTGGTCCAACAAACAAGGGCCTAGACTGTCAAGCCTCAACTGGTGGAAGAGACCCTCAGAACACTGGACAAACAACTCATGTACATAGGAGCAGTCCATTGTTGTACGCTCCAGCGACCAGCTCACCGATATAAGAGCCTTCAGCCCAGCTTGTTGAGAGTAGGTCGCTAACTACGAGCAAAGCTACCTAGCGAGCTCAAGCTCGCCCAAAACAGAACCAATTCATGGAGTAACATGATGTGCTCACTAAGTCTTTCCAGATCAGTGACAGCGTGATTTGTTCAACCACTAAGCATGGGTCAGAAACCCATGCTTTAGTAGAAAACTTTGACAGACGTGGACATGTCAATCTCGGAAAATGTAATCAATTATTTCTTATTGTATTCAACTGTAGCACCTCACCCTCTCTATAA
This sequence comes from Dimocarpus longan, assembly GCA_022984855.1. Taxonomy (NCBI): domain Eukaryota; kingdom Viridiplantae; phylum Streptophyta; class Magnoliopsida; order Sapindales; family Sapindaceae; genus Dimocarpus; species Dimocarpus longan. The sequence goes on from CM041020.1 coordinate 27,308,072, forward strand.
ATTGAAGCAAAATCATTGTAAGGGGGTTGGTCTCTCTCTCTCGCTGTAACTCAAACCAGAAACATAATAACAGTGACTGTCTCTCCTTATTAGAGTCGGCGCCGTGGACGTAGGTCACTCTTAAGGCCAAACCACGTAAAACCTTGTCTCAAACTTCTTCCTCTCTGCCTCTTTTCTTTGCTTTCCATTAGTTTCTGGTACTGTTTTGATCACCATTGCAGCATTGGGCTTTGAAGAACCTGATTAATTGGTTTTTGATTTCAAAAGTTATAAATATATGACCTTAACACCATTTTCTTTTTGATAATATTATTTACCTTATTTGTTATTATTTTATTATGCAAATGATTCTCCAATTTATTTATAAATAGGTCTATATTGTAACCTTTTAAAGATACACATCAATTGAATTTTATTCATCATTTTTCTTTTGTTTCTCTCTTCCTTTATTATTGTGGTTAGTATTCTAAATATATTGTTTTTATAATTTATTTCACAACACATTATTAATATGAATCTAACATGAGAGATTTCATTCATATGATCTATTCTCTACTATCTGATTCAAATAATATAGTACATGAGATTTCATTTATATGATTTACTTCCTACTATTTGATTCAAGTAATCTTATTACTACAATGTATTATTTGAGAAGTGGTATTATTGTTCTTGCTTTTATTTGATTTTTCTTATATTTCTATTAATTATGGTATGAATGCATGTAATTTTTAGAATCTAAAGTTTTCGAGATATTTTAGAACCAGAAATTCTAAATATTTTCTAAATTCCTAAAATATTTAGAACCAAAAGTTTTAAAATTTTCATAATTATCAAAAACCATCTCAATTGTTTAGAACCAGAAGTTCTAAATGTTAAAATCGATTGTAATTATAAATTCTTTACTCTCAATTTTATGATTTAACTAGTATATTGTAGCATGTGTGTTTATATATATGTCTAAAAAAAAATTAAATACTTGATATTTTAATCTCATTCATTAAGTATTGTCTGCCAATAAAATATGAATTGATTTAATAATCTTACTTTATTATAAATTACCATGATTAGATATGCAATATTTCAATTGTTATTTGTCTTTTTTCATATCATACACAAATGAAATTATCATTATTATTAATCATGTTGAGATTTATATGAACTATGGAATTAATATTAAATTTTATCTATATTATTTCTATCATTGTTCACAGCAATATTAATTATATATTGTTTTATTTTTTTAACATTTTGGAGATGTCGAACTCCACCAACCTGAATTCAATATGTTTGACATTACTGAAAAAAAAAAAATTATCAATCATGGATTCTTAATATTGAGCTAAAGTTACAACCAAACAATTTGGCTGATGCAATTAAAGAGAACAATACAGTAACAGCACGAGATAAGGCTACGGCGATGATTTTTGTCCGCTGCCATTTGTCCGTTGACTTTATGGAAAAATTTGAAAGATCGATATGATCATCTAAAGACTGTTGTTCTCCCCAGAGCTCAATACAAGTAGCACCATCTAAGACTACAGGATTATAAGTTTGTTGCTGACTATAATACTGCTCTTTTTTACATCACCTGAAAACTTGAGTTATGTGGTGAAAAATTAGTCGATGTAGATTTATTAGAGAAAACTTTCTCTACATTTTATGCCTCGAATGTGCTCCTACAGCAGCAATATCAAAAGTGTCGATTCACAAAATATCCTGAGCTAATATCATATCTTTTAGTTGCAAAACAAAATAATGAACTGTTATTGAAAAATCATGATCTACGCCCAATTGGTTCCTCAGCATTGCCAGAAGCAAATACTAGCTCAAAAAGAGAACATGTATCATGTCAAAGACGTGGACGTCAGCGTGGGTATGAATATGGTTGCAATTCTCATGGCTGGCGTGGATATGGTTGCAATTCTCATGATCGAGATAGTAAAAAATCTTCAAGTCAGCAAAATCAGAGAAACATACCTCGGAGGTGAAATGTTGAAGCCAAACATGATAAAGGCAACAAATATATTAAAAATGTTGATAATACTTGTCATAGATATGGCATGACAGAACATTGATCACGTACTTGTTGTACATCTAAGCATTTGGTTGATTTTTATCAAACATCCATGAAAGAAAAAGGAAAAAAGTTGAGGTAAATTTTGCAAATGACTTTAACTCTGTGGACATTACTCATCTTGTTATCTCTAATTTTTTTTTTAACATTCAGATTGGGAAGATTGATCATTTTATTGGTGATGGGCATGTCCATGCCAATTAAAATTTAAAAACTGTTTGTCATGTTTTCAATATTATTTTAATTTTAGAATTTAAAAAATTAATCATTCATTGCTTTGTTAGGATTACATTTGCATTTATCATTGTTATTTAGAATATCAATAAAGTTATTATTATTGTCATTTATTTATTTTTCTTCTTTTTACAAAAGGAATATGGATGAACAATCTAATTTCAATATAGAAGTTGGAGATATATGTCTCGTTGATAGTGGAACTATACATAGTATTTTTCGAAATAAAAAATATTTTGTGGATGTAATCTTGTACAAAGCCAAGGTAAATACTATATTTGGTCCTGCAAACTTTATTGAAAACTCTGGAAGAGCTATAATTATCTTTAACAAATGGTACAAAGTAAAGCATAAATGTTGTTTTATATTCAAACAAATCTAAAAGAAGTTTGCTTAGTTTCAAAGATATTCATAGTAATGGATATCATATTAAAACTACCAATGAGAATAATAGAGAATATCTTTATATTACATTAAATATTTCAGGCTAGAAGTTTTGTTTTAGAAAAACTCAATACTTATTCATCCGGCTTATATTATGTGCATATAAAGTCATTTGAAACCTATGTGGTTGTGAACCAAAAGTTCACAGATTCAAAGTTATTTTCACTTTGGCTTGATCGTTTGGGTCACCTAAGATCTATAATCATACGCATGATAGTTGAAAATTCTCATGGACATCTATTAAAAAACGAAAAGATTCTATCATCTAATGAAAATAAATGTATTGTTTGTTCACAAGGAAAACTGATTATTAGACCATCAAATTTGAATGTTGATTTAGAATCTCCATCTTTCTTACAAAAAATACAATGAGACATATATGGGCTTATGCACCCAGTGAGTAGAACATTTAGATACTTTATGGTGTTGATTGATGCATCTGCACGATGATCACATGTTTGTTTATTGTCTACCCGTAATACTGCTTTTTCTAGATTGTTGACACAGATTATCAAACTTCAAGCATATTTTCCAGATTATCCAATCAAATCTATACGTATGGACAATGCTGGTGAATTTACATAAAAAAATGTTTGATGAATGTTGTACATCAATTGGAATAGATGTTGAACATCCAGTTCCACATGTGCACACATAGAATGGCTTGGTAGAATCATTTATTAAGCATATTAAGGTAATTTCATGAACTTTATTGTTACATACGCAATTATCTATTTCTGCCTAGGGTTATGTTGTGCTACATGCAGCAACTTTATTTCATCTTAGACCCATCATATCTTATCAGTATTCTTCATTACAAATTATATTTGATCATGAATCAAATATTTATCATTTATGTATATTTGGTTATGATATGCAAATCCCTATTGCACCTCTACAACAACGTCATTTAGGGATTTATGTGGGTTATAATTTACCTTTAATAATTCAATTTCTTGAACCGATGATAGGAGATCTTTTTACTGTATGATTTACGAATTGTCACTTTGATGAGACAATTTTTCCACCATTAAGAAAAGGGAAAACTTCTCCTGGAGAGAAGTACAAAAAAAAATTTCTTCCTGAAGAGAATGGTAATTTTTTTTTTTAATTTTACAAAATTGACTCATTTAGATCCTCGTATAGTTCAAAGTGAAAATGAAATACGAAGGATAATTCATCTTCAGATGATTACTAATCAATTACATGAAGCGTTTACAGGTGTATCTAAAGTAACAAAATCTTATACACCAGCTGCTAACACACCAACCAAGGTAATTGTTTCTGATGAACAATCTAATCGAATAGCAGTAAATGAATCTTCTGTTGCATGCCAAAAATGTGGTAGACCAATTGATTCAAAAGATACAATTTCTTAAAACGGAAAGCAAACGACAAGATCCTATAGAAAATAATGCTTGAGTCATGAAAAATGCCACATTCTCTAAAATATTAACTCAAAAAGAGTTAATAGCCCTTGTAGAGGCTGGCAACCCAGAAGAGGTACAATATCTTGAAGAGATATAAAATCTTAAAAATATAGAAATTTGTATAAATTATATAAGAGAATTGTGGAGTCGTGATAAAATAAGTATTGACAATTTGTTTGTATATGCAATAGCTACTGAGATAATAAATGATGATCATAAACCACACAGTATCCATGAATGTCGACAGAAGCATGATTGGCCTAAGTGGAAAGAAGCAATTCAAGCAAAATTAACTTCATTAGCCAAATGTAAAATATTTGGATCAATAGTCCAGACGTCTGAAGATGTCAAACTCGTTGGATATAAATGGTTATTTGTTCGAAAACATAATGAGGAAAATGAAGTCGTGAGACATAAAACACGACTCATAGCACAGAGTTTCTCGCAAAAACCTAGTATTGATTATGATAAAATGTATTCACCTATGATGCATACAATTATGTTTTAATTTTTAATTAGTTTGGGAGTCTCCAAAAGACTTGAAATGTTCCTTACGGATGTAATAACGACATGTGGATGCCTTATAAAAGAATGATATATAAATGATCCTATATGTCCATGTGTATTCATAAATAAATCAGAATCTAGATTTATAATTATAGCAGTATATGTCGATGATATGAATTTACTTGGAACTCCTGAAGAACTTTTACAAAATGCTGAATATTTGAAACGATAATTTGAAATGAAAAATTTGAGGAAAATAAAATATTGTCTCGGCCTGGAGATTGAGCATAAATAAGAGGGAATGCTAGTCCATCAACCAGCTTATATTGAAAAAATTCTAAAAAGATTCAACATGGATAAGATTCATCTCTTAAGTACTCCTATGGTTGTTCGGTCTTTAGACCCAAACAAAGATTTTTTTCGACCGAAAAATAATGGTGAAAAGATATTTGGTCCAGAAGTACCGTATTTTAATATCATTGGTGCCTTATTATACTTGGCACAATGCACAAGATCAAATATTGCATTTTCGATAAATCTTTTGGCAATATTTAGTTTTGCGCCAACTTGAAGACATTGGAATGAAATCAAACATATTTTTCGATATCTTCGAGGAACTACAGACTTGAGTTTATTCTATTCAAGATCAACAAATGGTTCTAATCTTATTGGTTATGTTGTTGCTGGTTATCTCTCTGATCTTTATAAATCATGTTCACAAATTAGATATGTTTTCACATATAATGACATAGCATGACGTTCTACCAAGCAAACTCTTATTGTCATATCATCCAATCATTCTGAGATATTTGTACTTCATGAAGCAAGTAGAGAGTGTGTATGGTTGAGGTCTGTTATTCATCATATCCAAAACACTTGTAAATTGCTTCTAGTTACAAATTTACCAATAGCAATATATGAAGATAATGTTACTTGTATTACACTAATTAAAAGATGATACATCAAAGGAGACAGAACGAAGCATATATCACCAAAATTCGTTTATACTCATGAATTCCAAGAAAGTCGACAAATTGATGTCAAGCAAATACATTTTACAAATAATCTTGTAGATTTATTTACTAAGTCATTATATGTTTGAAATTAGAGCTTAATTGTATACATATATGTGTTTACGTATTTGAAATTTCAATCAGAATTTATTATTTTCCAGTTTAAGTTTATTATATGAAAAGTTTCAGAATAATTTAAGTATTACTTATTTATGTTTGTGAAGAATATTTATTAAGAATTATATTTATATTCATAAATAGAATTATAAAATTTGTATATAAATTGACCAAACACAAATTCAAGTTCACTTTACCAAAAATCTAACACCATACATGTGTAACCAAGGAATTAATCAAAAATTTGTTTCAAACTCCAACATAAAACAATTACTAAGAGAATAAAAATATTAATAGAACATTCTTTTTTTGTTGACTGCTTAATATTATTCTCCCATTTAGTTAAAAGGTCTCCTGACAAGTTAAACTCAAATTTCAACATGTTTTTAAAAGCATGGCAAAAAATTTAAAATGGGCCAACCATACATAATATCAAGTGAATAGATGAGTACCAAAAGTTTTAATAATTATTTTTAAGGAACCAAAAATTCTAATAATTAAATTTGTGTGCTCAATGTATTTTAATACATGGATATGAAAAGTTCATTTTACCTATCCTTATTCGTTAATTCTAAAATTAACATTTTGTCCTAATTCATTCACCAATGGAAATCTAACACATGTCAAATAAAATTTAATATAAAAAGTTTAAAACAACTTTACACCAATGATGAATTGCACACCATCCTTTTATAAATTAAAATAGTTATATAAATATAACTAAAAACATTTTTTTTTTTTTACTTTATAAAACAAATTTTGGAAATTAAAAAAAAAAATAAAGAATTACTTCTTATAGAGATCCATATTAAATCTCCATCATTAATGGGCCCCATCAACAGTGGAGATCCAAATTGGATCTCTACCAATAAGAGTTTGAAGTTATGATAGATAAACCCAAATCTTTAAAGATTCGGTTCAAATATCATTAAATTTAGGTTCAATCGAATCCAGATATTAAAGATCTGGGTTTAATTAAACCCATAACATGTCTTAACATGACGACATGTTCTAAGGTTCGATCAAACCCATAACTAAAACAAGATGTTCTCAGTTTGGTTTTGTGTTTGAGTGGTTAATGAAGGGCTTGTTTCTGTGTTTGAGTTGGCTTCATTATGTGTTTAACTGGCTTGGTTGATGTAATAAAATCTACGTTCGATCGAACCGAAAGTTGCTGGTGATAGGACAAGTCTAGGTTCGATTGAACTTAGATTTGATGATGTTCTGGGTTTAATTGAGCCCAAATTCAAAGAAAATAAAATTTAGGTTTCAATCAAACCCATATTGATTTGAAAAAAAATCTATAATCCATAATTTGCATCTTTATCTTCTATCAATTTTTTCACCTTCATCTTCAATCGCTTCCATCATTGCTTTCACCTTCATCTTCCATTTGCCAAACTAGTCAACCCTGCCTTTATCCATCTCTATCCATGCACATCTCCGTCTCAAATGGTCGCATCAATTATTTTTTTATTGCAGAAAGAAAAAACCATGAAATAATTTGTTGTGAAAGTTAATGAATCTATTAAATAACCAAATGTCCTCATTAATGTTAACATACGACAATTATATCTCAACTTTGATTATGTAAAAATATATTTAAACCAAATAAAATATTTTAATAATGCTACTTTTTGTCTAAAATTGGATCTGACCATTAATATGGAAGGAAAGATAAAACTATAAGAATATTTTGATCATTTCTATTATTTCAATAATTGTAATAATTGCAAAGAATAAAATGAGATTCTTCGAAACTATATAAAAATAATTAATGATTATATCAAATTATAAGGAAAAAATAGAATTGTCATATCTATATATATAAAATAAGAGTTAAATATGTGTAACATGTTAATAGAAGTTAAAAAAAAAAAAAAAAACAGTAACAAAATGGAAAAAAAGGGATGGAACATGGAGATGGGGACGACACATAACAAAGAGTCAAAAACATTTGACAACTCTGTTTAGAAAGTAAAAAAAAAAAAACAGTGAGCAACAATAATTGTTTAACAACATCAAAAACTTTACTTTATTCATCAAAAAAAAAAAAAACATCAAAAACTTTACGAGATGTAAATTAAAAGAAATAGTCATTCTTATACTCATCAATTAAGCATATTTCATTACTCAAATCCAGAAAAAACAATTGTTAAGTTGTATTTTCCTTGTTTAAAGATAAAATATTAAAAGAGCCTCATTCAAATCTTAAGCATATTCTGAACAAACAAGTGAAAGTATTTCAAAACAAACAAATAAAGAAAAAAATTGTTTCAAAACTTAATTTCAGCAAACTTTTTTTTAAGCAAAACCAAAAATATTGGGTCAAAATCTCTGTTAAGAAGTTCAAAAGAAAGTAATTTTACAATGCCAGACTGCAAACCCCAAATTATATCTCTAATACTCCAAGCAACGAGTAATTAAGGATATTTGGCACAATGTTCGAAGCCTGAGCATTCATTACTCAACCCCAGAATAAACAAACTAGACAGAAGACTCTCATCTTAAAAATGGAGTACCGAAAGTATCTCACATTGTCATAACTTCTATCCTCAGTTGAACGTTTCTAATTTCTTCTTCTACGTATAGAATGACATTAATGTATTCATCTATCCATCTAGGGGACACGTAGAACTAATACCAGCTTTTGAAAATGCGTAAACGTCTATATAAGTCTCTATATGTCTAAATTTTAATTGAAAATGATTCATTTTTATTTTAAAAATTTATTTAACTTGTACGATACAAATTATTATATAAAGTTAAATTTGAGTATTATACTCATATATGTATTATATAAACTTAAATTTGAGTATTTTTAATTTTTATATATCTCACATATGTATTATACTCATATATATGCCATGTAGTTATTGAACAATATATATTTTACAAAAAAAATGTGGTTTTTTGTTAGAGTATTGATTATTTCATTAACAAAATTTATGTTTTTAGATATATTTTTATACTTTATGTAAAAATTTACGTCAATTTCCATCAATATCGATATTTCCATACCAATATTTTTATCGATAATGACTACATTTGAATGTAAAAATGATTATCCATTTTTATTGTACATTAATTTTGAATTTTTCCCTTTTATATTTAACTCGAAATCAAACCCAACTCAAACCCGATAACCCAATTGACCCGAACCTGTACCCCGTTTATAGCACCACACACCACTTCCACTACAAACAACAGACCATCAACAAACCTAGATGACCAAATAATAATTTCAAAGAAAAAAAAAAAAAAAACTCAGATAAACAATTCCACTCCAAAACCCTAAAATCAAAAACCAAAAAATTAGTCTAAAAATGAAGAATTTGTCACTGTACAAAGCCCTAACAATCTCCCTGCTTCCATTGCTGGCCGTCTCATTCTCTCCACAGTCCTCGATCGATAGTCGAGTCCCGGTCCTCCTCGATGACTTCACCGTCAAGTCGTCCCATTCTCTCTTATTCGGCTCCCTAAAGTCCCGTGGCTTCCAGCTCAACTTCAAGCTCGCCCCCAACATTGCCCTCTAGCGCTACGGCCAGTACTTATACAACGCTCTCGTCCTCTTCTGCCCTTTCGTTGATTTACGAGGAAGTTTGGGTTTTTTTAGATGTGATTGATGGGATTTTTACATGCTTGCTTAAGTAATTCTTAAATTTTACAATGTTAGACAACAATACAATTTACACAAATAGATACCCAAATTATATCTGAAATACTGTAATCAATGAGAAATCGGAGAATTGGGAACAAATTTCAAAGCTGACAAAAAATCACCACAAAATAAACAAACCAGAAAACGGCTCTCATGTTCAAAAACTTCCAATAATATCTCTCATTGTCATACTATCATAAATATTTACAAAATTAGACCGCCAAATTAAAAGATCAATATAATTTGCAAATAAAATAAAGAAGGATAGAGTCTACGTTTCGTGCATGGTGACAGATTTTTCATAACTCACAAACGAGATCCTCCTAGTATCCGACATATGTGTATAAAAAGTTGAAAAATTAGCAAGCGATGATAATCACCTAACAGCATCAAAAACTTCACCAGATACGAACTAAAAGAAATAATCATTTTTGCACTCATAAATAAAACACATTACATCACTCAAATTCAGAAAAAACAGTTGTAAGGTTGTTACCGCAACCCTGAAAAAAATCGGTTCAATGATGTAATAAGCAATTCCAACTCTTCCAATTGACCAAACACAAATGCAAGCCTGCTTCGCCAAAAATCTAACGCCACACACATGCAAACAAGAAACTAATTGAACATTTGTTTCAAATTCCAACATAAAACAATTACTTAAATATTATTCTCTCATTTAATTAAAGGGCCTCCTGACAAGTTAAACTCAAATTTTATCATGTTTTTAAAAGCACAACTGAATACTGATGTACTCAACAAACCAACAAACCGAATTTCTTCCTTCTCCGTGGAGACACAAGTTGGACAGAATGGTTTTCATATTCACAGAATAAGTAAACCAGACAAATGACTCACATCTTCAAAATACTTTCCAAGAGTATCTCAATTTGTCATACTGTGATAAATAATTGCAAAATTAGACCACCAAATTTAATATTAAATGCAGTTTGCAAGTAGAAACTGAAAGTAATAAAGAAGCATGAAGGCTATGCTTAGTGACGGATTTTTTAAAACTCAAAAACAAAATCCTGTAATTATCTAACATATTTGTATAAAAAATTGAAAAAAGAGCAAATAAACAACAATAATCATCTGAAAACATCAAAAACTTCTCTAGATGTGAATTAAAAAAAATATTACACTCATCAATTAAACACATTTCATTACTCATCTCTAGGAAAAACAGTTGTTAGACTGTATTTGTCTCCAAGGATAATGTCACAAAAGCCTCTTTCAAATTTCAAGCATATTCTGCAAATATAGCTCAAAAGAGTTTCACAAGAACTGAGCCAATATATAATCCCAGTAAGCCAATAATGTAATAAGCAATCTTCAACATCTATTTTTCTTTTTTCAGGCAATTACTAGTCTTAGCAAACAAGTGAGACTGCTTCAAAACCAACAAATCAAGAAAAATATATGTTTCAGAACTCAATCTCAGCAAATACTTTTACAAGCAAAACAAAAAATTTACTGGGGTCAAAACATTTGTTCTTTTTATGGCAATTATTATTACTCAACATACAAGTGAGATTACCAGCTCCAAACCATAGGTGAACAGAAAAACCTTGTCATCTAAAGCAGCAGTAGTAGTAGCACCACCAGTCCAGCAACAAAACCATTTCATACTTTTTTGAGAACATGTATCAAACCCTGAACACAAGAGCAACCAATTTAGCTCAAACCTCACCTCTGCCATAGAGCCACTTTCAGCACTGTGTGATTTTTTTGGTCACTTTCTCATGCTTTATTTATCATTCTTTTACATCGGTACGGGACTCATTCTCTTCTTGTAGACTGTTTCATATCATGCTCCCCCTTAGTTAAAGGGCTTTCCGACAAGGTAAATCCAAAATATTTACCGGTCGAGCTACTAAAAAAGGGAGTAGTTTTACAATGCCACAATGCAAAAGTACTTAGACAAATTGAAAGCCATATTATTATCTCAAAAAATGCTTGCAACGAGAAACAGAGGGAATTAATTTGAAAAACAAGCAGAGTCGTCACAAAAAATATAGTCATTCAATCATATGACAACTAACATTATTGTCTCGACACTATATTCTATATAGGTTCCCCACCTGGATTACAAGCATTGCATAACTTGCAGATTATAGTTTCAAAAGCCGAGTGAATATAAAAACCCCCCGCTAAATGAATAACACACGTCAGTTCTAGATATCTTACTAGCTTCATCATCAATCCAACTTATTTTCAGTTATGCTCAGACAAGAAGCATTCGTAAAGGAAAAGAAAGCAAAACAAGTGTAAGGGAATTACCTGTAATAATTGAACCTGCTTGTTTTTGTTGAACTAGTGGAGCAAAGGAAGAGACCTTGGAGACAATGTTGCTCCGCTTAGCCTCCCTCCCAACCAAACTCGGGCCTTATTTTTTGTAAACTGTATTCTGTGTTCCAACGAACCTTTATTATTATAAATAAAGTTTAATTTTAATATTTTTAATTTTTATATATCCCATATATGTATTATACCTTATAGTTATTAAATAATATATATTCAACAAATATATATACATGGTTTTTTGTTAGAATATCGATTTTTTTAATCTCTTTTAAAAATTCATTAAATTTTTTTTATATTTTTAGCTAAATTTTTATAATTTTTATAAAATTTTACGTTAACTTTCACCGATATCAATATTTCCATTAAATTATATTACCTATATTTTCATAGATAACAGTTATTTTTAAATCTAAAAAGGATTACCCATTCTTAGTGTACATTAATTTTGAATGTTTCCCCTTTGTATTTAAAGCTGAAATCAAACCCAACACAAAACCCGATAATACAATTGGCCCGTACCCGTACGCATTTATCAGTACCACTCACCACTTCCACGGAGTCAACAAACAGCGTACCATCCATCAATAAACCCAGATAAAAGATTTCCACTCCAAAACCCTAAAATCATAAACCAAAAAAATTAGTCAAAAAATGAAGAATTTCTCACTGTACATAGCCCTAACAATCTCCCTGCTTCCGTTGCTCGGCGTCTCGTTCTCTCCTGAGTCGCCGACCGACCGTCGAGTCCTGGTCCTCCTCGACGACTTCGCCGTTAAGTCGTCCCATTCTCTCTTCTTCGGCTCGCTCAAGTCCCGCGGCTTCCAGCTCGACTTCAAGCTCGCCGAGGACCCCAACATTGGGCTCCAGCGCTACGGCCAGTACTTGTACGACGCCCTCGTCCTCTTCTGCCCATCCGTCGAACGTACGTTGGATTTCGATTTCAGTGATCGAGAAAGTCAGTGTTTTTTAGATGTGATTGACGGGATTTTTATATGTGGGTTTAGGTTTTGGAGGGTCTATCGACGTGGCTTCGATTGTGGATTTCGTTGATTCGGGTCATGATTTGATTGTGGCCGCTGATTCGAACGCGTCTGATTTGATACGGGAGATTTCCACTGAGTGCGGTGTTGATTTTGATGAGGTGAGCTTCAAGTGCTTGATTTTGTGGGCTGTTATTGTGTACTTAATGTTGGTTACTAATTAATGCAGGATGCTGCTGCTATGGTTATTGATCACACCAGCTATGCGGTTTCGAACACTGATGGAGATCATACACTGATTGCCAGTGATGATTTTATTAAGTCTCATGTGATTTTGGGAAGCAAGAGAATCGAGGCAAGTTGGTATTTTGCTTGTTCTACAATGGAATTAGAAATTTCTCATTCGGGAATCGTAATTGTCATATAACAGTTGCTTGATCTGATAAGTTTTCGTTTTGAACTGCTGCAGGCTCCTGTGCTTTTTCAGGGGATAGGACATTCTGTAAATCCTGCCAATAGCTTGGTAAGTTGACTGTATTTGCTTGGCAGAAAGTGAAAGCATTGCCCATCCATCCTTGATATGTTTAATTCAACATTTCAACTTCATGGTTACTTATTATCTGCTGTACCATTTGGCTTCTGTTGGTTAATATTTCAACCCGTTATTTAGGTGTTAAAAGTTCTAGCAGCTTCTCCTTCAGCTTATTCTGCAAATCCGCAGTCCAAGTTGTCAGGTCCTCCATCACTTACTGGATCTACTATCTCTTTAGTTTCAGTGGTGCAGGTAAGCTGATACTTAACTTGTTCGCGTTGTGTTAAAGATTTCCATGCCGATGATGTCATGTTTTTATGCTGCCTTCATATGTTGATGTGAGCATAATTTACATTGGGATATTTGATTAGTTGTCCTCTTTAGGCATTGCTTTAATGGCACTTTGAAGTATAGTACTCTGCCTCCAAACTTGATCTAGCTCTCCATTGGGCTCGGATTTTCAAGTTTTGTTTCGTAAACTGCTTTCCTATCCTGGTAGTGAAATTAAATATTCCAAACAATTGGAGGTGTTTAAAGTAGTACGTTCCAAATTATTGAAAGACTAGATTGCATCATTGTGGGAGTTTTTGTGGGGCTACTAAATATGATGATAATGTCATGTCAGTCTTGTTCAAAAGTTTGGTGGGAGATGATTAAGTGTGGTTTTTTGTTCCTTGAGAAATACCTTTGTCATTCTATGAAAACTATGAATTAATATGATAATCATATTTTCTCTTGGGTGGAAAAAGTTCTTAAAGTATAAGTTTAGGTGTTTGTCCTTTGGGTAAATTGTGTTATACATTGTGTAATACTATTTAGTTAATTAATCTGAGATTGATTTTGTATTCAACAATATATAAACATGATTTATTATATTTCCTTTTGTTATAGGCTAGAAATAATGCTCGGATTTTGATCACTGGCTCACTAGGCATGTTCAGCAATAGGTATGTGATAGTTGGTAATTGACTTATGGTTCCATTAATTTTGATCATTTTATTTATGTGCCTTGTGTTTGTTTTCAGATTCTTCAGATCCGGGGTACAGAAGGCTGGCAGCTCTACTAAGTGAGTAAAAGTTTGCCATAAATTTGCCATTATGCATCAATAATGTAGTGACAACGCTGCCTATACTTTGTTTTCAAAATCTTCTTACTTTCCGGTCCAAGGTTGATGACAATTATAAAATCTTTTACTTAAAGGTTTGAGTCTGTTAGTACTGTCAACCCTGAGATGTTGGTCGAAAAGCCACAAATTTTGTTCCCTCTAGATGGTAAAGACAGTTGTAATGCTAGCAATTAACAGTGCGTTTTCTTTTTTGGTGCTAACAGACATCAGAAATCAGGTAATGAGCAGTTTTTGACTGAGCTCAGCAAATGGGTTTTCCATGAAAGAGGACATCTGAAGGTGAGACAAGTTTGCTTACTATCTCGTATATATTTATATTTTATTTTTTCAGTGCTGATGAAATTCATATAAATATCATACCATCATTGATTGCTGAGAATATGCTTTATGCTTTCCATCTAAACCAATACTTTCACCACCTCATCTGATCTTGTTTTGTGCCGCCTTTGGTTTACTCATATTAATGTCAACAGGCTGTCAATGTGAAACACCACAAAACTGGGGAATCAGATGAGCCTGCAATGTACAGGATCAATGATGAGTTGGTAATGTGTGATCTTTTTCCTCCTCTTTTAGTTGTTGATTTGTTGTTATGCAGACAAAGGATTATGCTAAATTTTGGCTTCCACTTGCAACTTGACTTTGGTTGCAGGAATACTCGGTCGAGATATATGAGTGGTCTGGAACAAGCTGGGAACCCTATGTAGCAAATGATGTTCAAGTACAGTTTTACATGATGAGCCCCTATGTTTTGAAAACCTTGTCAGCTGACAAGAAGGTATCTTATTTGATCATTGACTTCAAATGTGCTCTGGATTTTACTGTTTTATCTCTTAATGAAATCATATATCTATAACCATTTGTTTCTGCAGGGCCTTTACTCTACAGCCTTCAAGGTTCCAGATGTTTATGGAGTCTTCCAGTTCAAGGTTGAGTACCAAAGACTGGGATACACAAGTTTATCCCTATCAAAACAGGTATTCAGTTTGTTGCACACACTGACTAAGTACCATGCTTTCATTACTTCTGGTTGATTTATATACTGACTTGGAATCTTTGATCATCATCCACTTATTATTTTTTTATTCGGTTATTTCAAAGATTTACAAAATAAGGCATTGGCTATCATGGTTTTCTTTTTGATGCATGTCTAAAGAAGCCATTTAAATAACACTTTTTGTGCACTGTATCATATTATTCTTTCAACTTCCTTCTGCACTATTTTATGAAGCTGCCCTAAAAAAGTAGTTTGCAGATGTAATATATTTCGCTTAGCACACTTCATCCAAATGGACTGTGGTTCAAACTGTAATGATATTATCCAATTTGTGATTGGAAGGTTTCCTCTAGCTGTTGTGCTCCAATCTGCTTCTATTCATTTTCCTTGGAAAACACTTTCACTACCACATATCTGCTGTGTTTTTTTTTTTTTTTTCGGGCGAGGAAATTGCACAAATGGATCCTAAGGTTAGATGAAATTACTCCAATATGGGATGTTAGACCATAATTACAACCTTAAGCTTTCAAAAGTAAGACATAAATTGTAAATTCAATAGAACAATTGTTTAAACATGTCATGAGAATGTCATTAACATAACCATAAGAAGTGTTTTACAAGAGTTGCCAACACTTGGCACTAAAAGACTTCTTATTGCTATGTTAGTGACATTCTCATGATATGTTTAAACATTTCTTCTATTGAATTTACATGGTATCAGAGTTGGACGGACTCTATTTAAGTTGTATGGCTCAAACTCAATTGCATGGATGCAGGTGCTACTGAGTAAGCACACTGCGCGTGAAGGAAGATGTTAGATAATCCTACATTAGTTGAAGGAGTGAATTTGTATTAGTTTATAAGATGAGGATAAACCTCCACTCATAAGTTAGTTTTTGTGGTGAAATTAAATCCAAGACCCTTTATCTGACATAAACACCCACTGCTGTTAATAAGCCACTATTAAGTGCTAGATGGTCAACATCAAAGATATGAAATGATCAAAATGTTCTTTAGGTTTAAAGGTCAATGTCAACTAAATAAAAAAAAAAAAAAATCTTGTTATTTTTAATTTGAATAATAAATATATATTTTTTAATTTAAAAATTAAAATAAAAGAAGAGGTTACCATCTCTTATCTGTCTCCACCGTCAAAGACCAATGTTTGACAGTGAAGACTGGTCGCCATCTCTAACATTTTTTTTCATTTTTAAATTAAAAATAAGATTAATAAATAATAAGATTTATTTATTGGTTTGACTTTAACCTTTAAAATTAAAGGCTATTTTGATCTTTTCATATCTTTGACTAACACTTAACAGTATGAGTGTTTGTATAACACTTTTGAAAGCTCAAAGTAATTTGTTGTAATTATGATCAAACTTTCCATGTTCGTGCTATTTCATCTAACCTCAAGGGGGTGTTTATGCAATTTCCCCTTTCGCTGGAATGAGTCTCGTTAAATTAGAATACTGAACGACTTGCTCTATGCCCTGTAAAGTTTCTTATTTATTTGTTGTATCTTGTATCAAGCTGAAGCTGCTAGGTGAAGTTGTAACTTAACTATGGTACATGATATAAAGTTAAATGATGGTTGGTTCTACTTTTTAAGTAACGTGAAATCTACTCCAAGTTTATCTATAGATATAAGAGTTTGCATAAGTAGGTTAACAATGTTGACAACTGTTGCTTAATTAGAATCATGAGTTGCTTTTTTGAACTTATCTACATTGTTAGATTATTTGCTATAATGACAATGTAGAAATGTATTTGAACTTCCTACGACTAAGAAAAGCTAAATGCCCTTTTAAACTATCATATTGCAGATTCCAGTCAGGCCCTACAGGCACAATGAATATGAAAGATTTATACCCGCGGCTTACCCTTATTATGGGGCAGCATTCTCTATGGTAAGGCACTCAACTCTCTCTGCACTTTCTGATCATTTTCTGTTTAGGGTTTTCTGGTTGTAGCCCCAAACCTTTGAGTTCAGTTCCATTATTGCATCTTCGGATTCATAGTTTTGTTTAAATTATGTGCTGAGAGTTCTCTGTATTTTACAGCTGCAAGTATTTTCATTTCAAAGAATAGCAATCACGAACTCGTCAGACATTATTTTTAGTTCTACTAGATAGATTATCTGTTGAAGATAAATGCAGATTCCTTATTATTAGAAACTGTGAGATTGTGTTTATGGCATTTCTGATTCACTTAAAATGTTTTCTGCTGCAGATGGCTGGTTTCTTTATCTTCACAGTTGTCCACCTTTACAGCAAGTAGCTTCAAATTATAGTCTCAGAGAGAGAACATAGTGTTGAGAGAGCGGGGTTAGATATTTCATGTTAGGGACGAGACAGATGCTTATGATGTTATTAGCACCTTGTCGTTGAGTTTCCTAGAAAATTCATCTACTAAATTCAGTTGATCATTTTTGTTTTATGATAACCATTCCCTTATCAGTAAAGCTTACTCTTTTAGTACTTTGCTACTCTCAAAATCTTATCAATATATCCCCGTATGAAAGGATGGGATTTCACTTATTTGAGATACAATTTTCTTCAAGAAACCTGTAACTGCAATAACAAACACATCAAGCCAAAACCCTTGTCTAGATATCTGATTAATGTGACCCAGAAAGAGTAAAAATTATCGTCAACTTGGTGACTGTTAAATCTTATGATTTATAGCAAAGTTGAGCTTTGCTCATTACATATGTTTCCTTCGTTTTTTTTCTATTTCTTTATTATTTAATGTTGAACAAATTGCCCAACTTAAAAATTAAGGTGAATGAGAAATTTTAAGTCCTTTTTCAAAAAAAACAATTCCACTTGTCAATTGTCGTCATAAATTTGATACCGAGTGATAGTAATTTGTGAACACCCATACAGAATATAATATAATGATAAATGACGGTGTTGATAATTTACATAAAAAATTTTTATTTAATGCAACAAATAAGGTGATATAATCTCGAAAATGGAACTATATTGATAACTTATATAATTTTAAATTTATATATAACTTCAAACGAATTAAAGAAATACTAATTGTATGGATGGTTGCTGGTGCTAGTAGCACCCAACTCATAAGAATTTAGTCTATTTATATCAAACGTTTATGATTTTATCTACATCCGAGCCCATTAAGTCAGGAGGAATTTTCCCACATGACGTAGGCTTTTCCTCCTATTTTTAAAGTGTCTCAAAAATCTGATGAAAAGTGTCTAACAAACTACACGATATATAATATACTCATGATACGTATAATAAAAAAAAAAAAAATTGTAGTTGCACGAACATTTACCCACTTATTATCTCCGTATCACTTAACTCGTATTAATATTGTGCACCTCATATATCATTATTCATTTCTTAAGATCTAACATAAATCAGTGAAGAAACAAGGGTTTTAAAATAAATATGCTATAAGCCTGCCAACAAGTCCTTCAAAAAAAATCACCAAATGGAAATGGCCTTTGTTTGGCTTGTCAATACCACACAGAAAACTTCATCCACCAAAAATTTTTCTCACTAAAACAAAACAATAGTGTAATTAATTCTAGAAATCTTCAAAACTTTGTTCAACTAAATAAAATCTAGTCTATTCTCAATATAAAAACAAATAACCAGACTATGATTCTATCATATACCCCAAAAATATAAACGAAAACACAATAAAGATGAGATATTGAACAACCCTTTTAAAAAAGAAGTCATTATTTTTAACAAATGTATGGAGAAGTTACTAATGAACACCTTCAAGAAAGCAAAAACTGAAAAGGCATTATCAGCGAAACTTCCATGTTTTATTTTTTTTTTCACTTTTGGCCTCCCATGAATCAAATAAGCACTTCTTGCTTCAGCTTATCTGGGATTATGAAGGCCACTTCTTTCACTTTATTATTTGAAAAGAAATCAAAAAACAAAAGACCAAACTGGGAACTTGAAGAAATTGATTATGCATGTACTAAAGAAGAAGAAGAAGAAACCCCATTTGACATGTGACTATCGTGGGTTATCTCAGCTAGGGTTTTCAAGGGCTCAAAACTAAGACCATTGTTTATGGTGGCTACTTTCTTTGTCACATGTCTTATTTATAGACTCGCAAGATTTGAGTATGCGCTTGTTCTGGGATTTTTTATGTAAATTTGGGCAACTGGCTCAGGCCCAAATTTTATTGGGCAAAATTTTCCTCAAGTGCCCACCAGTTTGCTCCAAGAAACTTCAAGTTTACTAATGGGAGGTGGAAGACACCGACTTAAACTCATAATCATGTACATGTTTTCATTGGATCGTTACAGACAATTGGATCAAGTAATGATTTGGTTGATATTTTCAGAGTAATGAGAATATATAAATTTTGAAAAGGACATATGCGTATAATTTTTTTGAGGAATTTCCTCTCCTCTCCCTTGTATGTATTATCTTTATATTTATTTTGGGAACATGTAATTGAAAACATTCCATTAAAAATTTTATTGATACATAGAGCACACAATATCTAATATATACATATTTTGAAGAAGAAAAATATTTACATTAGGATCTGAATCCATGCCTCAAAATTTGAAAGAGACTTCACTTTGTTCTACTTGGAATAAGATTGATACATATCAATTTAACATATAACTAAAAAAGCATGGTCAAGGGTTCATGCAAAGCACAAGTGTTTTCTTGCTGCAACTTTCTACCAACTCCTTATCATGTTTAGGTTCCAATGGAGGATTCAGTCCTCACTAGAAAATCATGGTCAATGGTTCTTGCAATGCAAGAGTGTTTCTTGGTGAAAGTTTCTACCAACTCCTGCAGTTGTCACTTGGGTTGCCTGCAAACAATGTAAATGGTAAATTAAGCCAACTTAAAAAACACAACTACTAATGTGATTTGACGGTAAATAATATTCATTCCGTCTGATAATATTCCGGATTCAAATTATTTATACTGCTTAAAAAAAATAATAATAAGCACAGCTTAATTAAATTTAAAAACAAACAAGTACAATTTCCATTATATTTAACTCATTTTTTTTTTTTTTTTTTGTGTACAGAAACTGTAACTGGGACAGGCTCAGGAAAGACCGGGACCAACCAAGATAGGACACTAATGGCACGGCCCGGAGGACAACACTCCCAAGTGGGAGGGAACCACCCGCACGGAGGCAGGGAGGAAAACCCACACAAAGGTGGGAGATCAACCCACACACAAGGGTGGGAGACCGAGGACTATATTTATAAGTATTAGTATAGTATATTATATTATATTAGTATAGGATTAGAGTACAAGAGAATTTTTGGATTTGTGCGGGAGAGGGGTGTCGAACCATGCCTCTGACAAAGGAGGCATGGTTGGTGGCTGGCGCAAACCAACGGCGCCAGCAACCATTGACCATTATATTTAACTCATTGCAGCTTAATGGGCTACAACTATCTAATACAGAATAATATACGGAGTTCCTCTTCTCACTTTTTCTTTTCTAGTTTTTTATAAAACATGTTACTGAAAATATCATTACACGACATAAAAAAATCAGGTTTTTTCATATATGGGATCCAATTCTTTAATATCAAAAACCCAATGGTATTTTGTCTTCCAGTAGTTTTCTAACTTCAGAGAACCAGTTTCCGGATAATAAATGTGTGGGAACTCACCCCTAATATAATATACAAACAATCAAAGAATAAAATGAGTCTAAATAATCAAAGATTTACAACCGGAATTTTGTCCATTAATAAATGTATATGTCATGCCATTTAACCAATCAAGTAACGTGAAAATATGTATCACATTTTGGGGAAGTGGTGTGGAGTTTCAATTGTATTCATGTAAATACATTGCACGGTTGTTCAACTAATAGGTCCTTGTTTTTGAGCAAATTAGTCACAATGATCATATCCACATTCCTGTGATGTACACATAGAGATAAATATATAAAACAGATAACGGGATCTAGATATATCAATGAATTAAAAAAGAGAGAACAGGATGCTATAACAGGGTTAACATGTAAACATTATTCAGCATTCATTTGAAAAGATTTGTTTATGCAAACAGTCCATGCTTAACATGTAATGCACAAGATTTTTCCAATAAGAAACAAAACTTTTTAAACAAGCTAAGTGGTTGGATTAGAGTTAAACATACAACTAAAAAGGTAACTTATAGGGGTTGCAAGTCAATTTGTATACTATTCTACTTACATTTAGGTTTTAATGCAGGAGTTAGTCATCACAAGAGAGCATGATCGAGGGTTCATGCAAAAAACTTGTGTTTTCCTGATGCACGTTTCTACCAACTTATTATGTTTAGGTTCCATTGAAGGATTTAGTTCTCACCTCTAAAATGTCTTCCCAGATAAAAGAGAAGCTTTGACCTTGTTGGTGATACAAGATTAATGTATCACCTCATTTACTTTTTCCAAGTACCATGCTTCGTATCATAAGTCAGGCAGATTTATAAATCACATAGCTGTATACTAGTGCTATTGTTCCTCTAAAGAGAAGATATTGTCTCAATCACCAAAGGGGAAAAAAATCAGAGCAAGAATACAATCCTCCATTGAGGAAATTGTTTCTGGTTCACCATTCAGAGAAAATTTTCTACTATGCCAGTAAATGCGACTTAATTTGAAACTAAGAATTCTGTGTGGTGCATAGCCTGTGGAACCAACCAATATGAGTGTGAGGAGCAAGGTTAACGCTCATCTGGAATTGCAACAATAGGAATGCTTTCAACTATCATACGTAGTTCAGAATGCTGCAACAAACATCAACTAGCTTAGGAATGTAACCTAGAAACAATGAAAATATATATATATATATATATTTGGCTTTCATCTGTGAAATTTTGCATCTATAAACCGTCCATGTTTAACATGTAATACACTAGATTTTCAATAGAAAACTAAATCTACTTAAACAAGCTAAGTAGCTGGACCAAAGTTAACTTGAGATTCTCTTTTTCCTCATATTTCATGAGAACTATCTTTCATTGATAAGAAAAAAGAAGATGCAAAAACTTTCAGCAGAAGTAGGCAAAATGAGTATATATTTTGTTTACTTTCGGAAGTAAATTAGCACTTCTCAATCGATTTACTAATCAACTACGAAGGTTCCACAAACACACTAGACTTATGTGATGTGGATATATTTCCCCAAACAAATTGTTTCAGAAATTTACAGAATTCAATTACCAAATTGAAATTAAGGGAGGGGATTTGAACTTGAATATTTTAAAAAACTTAGTAGTGGATTAAGTAATTGAATATGAAGACAGAAAAAGAAATGGCCATGAATAAGCATATTACTTGATTTTTAGACCTTCTACGTTTCCAACGAGTAAAAGAAAGCTCTTAAAACTTCAGTGCTTAGACTTTACACTAACAAGACAACGGTTAATGCATTGCAACTTTGTTTCCCCTTGATAACGCAGCACCACAGAGACTGAAATCTAGATCCAGCAACAAAGCACATAGGAAAGAGTTTACTCTAGGAACTGCAATCTAAAACAAGCAATTACTAGGGTAGCAAGAAACTGATTTCAATTGACCTATTTGAACCAAATACTTGATATTGGTATCTTCTTTCATCTAAGTCCTCATGACAAGTTTTTCACATTTTGTTATAGTTGACGTTCACAGTCAAGTAATGATTAATGATTCGTGGCTACAGGAAAATGACAAATACATGCTGTCATAAATTTTTTAATGTCTACAACCCAAAACTTATTTTAGCAATATTGAGAGAAAATTATGGATTAAATGGAAGAAGCAACTTACCTGTCTTCATATTTTGAGGCAACTTAACAGTTGTACTGAGAGGAACACTGTGATTATAAACTTCTTGATGTGAGTCCAAACTATATGAACAGAACCTCGTGTTCAAGGACTAAATGTTAATCATCGACACATCGCATAGTTAATATTTTTCAACCCTGAATCCAAGTCTCGCTTTCAGTAATTTTGTTCAGATCACAACCATCAAACTCTTCCCCACATAAATCAGATACTTCACCAAAATTATTATCTAGATTCCCATCTTCAAAACTTATGGAAACTGGTGTAACCTCATCTCCATCTCTTGTACCTCCATTATCTTCATTACCAACAAAATTGCCACCCTGCTCCTTGATTCCATCATGTTGTTGCAATTGTCTAATGTTTCGATGCCCTAGCGAGACAAGGTCCAACATTTCCCTTCTTACAGAATAAACCGGATTGGGCTCAATCAAACACCCTTTACTATAAGCCACTCTGAGAAAAACCCTTTGAGTACTCCCCTTCGTAGATATATAAAAGATCCCGGGATGCTTAAGTAGCAACTCCCTCACATTAACTTCCATTCCCAAATCCTTCCTGAAATGAGCCAATCTCTCGACCTCAACCATCTTTTCCACCGTCAAGCTCAACAATTCATGAATAACCGCAACCGCCCGCTTTTCATACCTCTCAACCCCTCCACATGTACGAACTCTAACAACGCTCTGTTTTCCCCGCTCATAAGGCTTGATGTAACCAAGCCTTTGCCAATTCTTCAACTTCTCCCTAAACCCTCTCTCTATCCTAAACCCCGTAGGGAAATCAATCGGGAACGCAAACTTAGTCTCAAATTCGCTCAACCATTTCTCTCTATACTTCTTCTCCCTCCACCTCTCAACTGCGGCATCACCTAACCTCTCATTTTCCTCTCTATCAATCAACTCCACAACCTCCAAATCAACCAACCTAAAATCACTATCATATTTCCCTAAAATGGATTCCCTAAAATCCTCAGGCAAACCCAATTCTCTCCTAACCAACCTCAAAGCATGAACATGAAGCGAACCCTTTTTTGACATCATCAACAACTTCTTGACCCTACAAACACAGTCCAACTCACACTCTCTAGTGACACTCTCTTCCAACCTCAAAAGCTTTTCCATTTTGGAACTCAATCTACAACAAAGATTCCTCTTTAATGGGTGCGTGAACACCAGAAAAACATGTGGGTACTTGTGGAGAAACTTACCCACATTGATGTTCAATCCCAGAATGTTCTTCCAGCGTGACATTAGTTGTACGGACACGAAAGGACCCCGCTTGCGAGTGGACATGAGTTTGTGGACTCCGAGGATGGTTTCGAGAGTCCTGAGGTTGTCCGCCAGCTTGTCGAATTTGGAGTCTCGTGTTCTGCCCTCCAGCCTCGTTTGAGCAGAATCCACCGCCTTCTTCCATCTTTTCTGCTGAAAGATTGGATTTTTATGACACAAAGTGTGGTTTTTCAGGGCCTTTAACACAATCATTGTCTCTTAAAACCTGAAAAAGAAGAAAAATTTCGGGAAATGAAGAATACCCCACCTCATGACTCACTTCAATGTCTCAGTATATAAATAAAAATGACTTCTTGCTGCTGCTGGCAGCAAGCTGCAGCTCTTTCTTCTTCTTCTGTGTAGAATAGAACGGTTTATATCTATAAATATATATATATTTTTTCTCTGCCACGATAAATTGTCCCTTATAATTAATTTAAATATAATAAATAAATTTAATTAATTTATCTTAACATTTTAAAATTACGAGTCATTGATAATAAAAATAAAATATATACATTATAACCTTTATTCTAAAATAAATTATTCATTCTATTTAATTTAAATAAAATGAATGAATCTAATTGATTCATCGTAACTTTTAAAAATTAAAAGATGTTGATTATAAAATTACCGTATGCATATATATATATATATTTATAAAGTTTGGGCCTTTGTGGATCCACATACATCAGTAGAGATATTGATTGTATCGCATTAGACCTATTTTTTTTCCATATTATTTTTGTTTCATTTTTGATGCTACGATGGAGTAAATTTATGAGAAAGTCCTAAAATACTTTTAATTTTTGATAGATTATTCTTTTTCTATCATATAGCTTCATTTTTATCAGATATATAACTTCAAAACAAACACTAAAAATATACTCTGAAAGCATATAAAAATACGATAATACCTCTAATAGTAATAGATTTCGTAAGATGGATATGATTGATCATTTAACTTCAGGGATAAAAATGAAAATGTGAAGAAAATTAATTAAAACATGAAACATCAAAATAAATAATATTAAATATAAAAATATATAAAATAAATAAATAAAGATTAAGAAGTTTTAGTTTTCAATACTAACATTTTCTCCATAAATCTGAGACTCACAATCAAAAAAATCACTCAGGTCTCTCTCTCTTCTATGGTAGTCAACCACTCTCTCTTGTTCTCGTTCTCGTTATTCTTATATGGGTTTCTCTCTTTCTCTCTTTCTCTCTCTCTCTTATTTCTTTTCATCTTCTTTTCAAGAAACCCAGATGATTCTAAGTTTTTGGCGACGGCGAGGCACTTAAAGCAGGATTAGGCAATTCCCCTTTTGTTACCATCTCTTCCTTCAGAACTTCTCCCTCTCCAACCTCTATCAGATCACCTTTCTGGCCTCTTTGTCACCACCATCTTCCAAACCATGGATCGAGCCCCTCCAACTCTGTCTCTGTCATGTTAGCTGTCTTTTAACCAGCAACACCATCACCATTCGTTCTCCTGCCCCCCAGTCGTCACTTAACACCACTGTTTTGCTGCTTATCAAAACCTAGATAAAGGTTCATCTGGATTCGTTGATTTGAACCCCTATATACATATATTTGTCAGTTTGATTGATGCTTTTGATTCCAGTGATGATGTTGAGTTTGATGGTTTCGTGGGAGATTAATTATATTGGGTTCGATTTGATGATATTTGATTTGTGATTGATTTTGGAGATTTGATGATTGATGATGTTGCTTGGAAATCCAGATGGGCTTAAATTATTTTTGTTGATTTTTTTTTTTCAAATTCCGTTGTTAAAGATGATTGATTTTTTGTTGATTTGTTTGGTTTGGTGCCATGTTTTGGATTTCTAGTTGAGATGCTTGGAAACCCATAAGTTTTGGGTTTCCAGCCAATGAGAATAAAAAAGGGAGAGAGAGAAAAAGAGGGAAAGAAAAAAGGAGGAGAAGATGGAGAGAAAAGGATGTAGAAGATGATTGAAGATGAATGATGATTTTGAATTGGATGTTGAAGATAATTAAAGGTAGATATGGAAGAGATTGGATGATGATGGTAGAGTTCATGTTTTTTTTTTTTTTTTTTTTTAAAAAAATTATTTATTTATTTAATTATTTTTAATTTAGTTTGTTTTTATTTGTTAAAATATCATAACTAGGGGTAATTAGGTCATTTTATGCTCTACACATGTGTTAATGTAGTGATGGTATAGAGTTTTTCAGATAAAAATTAAACCACGTGGGAGAAAATGAACAATCTATCAAAGCATAAGGTATTTTGAGATTTTTCCTAAATTTATTATTTTTTTTAATATAGTACATATTATAAGTACAAATACTATCAGTGAGGTCTTTTGATGAAATCTCTAAAGCATGGCTCAAAGTAAAACTCTAAAGCGCCTTTTGATGAAAACTCTGAGATGCAATCCGAAATAAAATTTTAAGGTGCGATCCGAAACAAAACTCTCAAAAACTAAGAAGAGAGACCTATACATAAGAGAAAAATTGGCACAAATACAAACTCACACGTAGGTGGAAAATGAAACTCGAACCTAGTTCTCAAAGAAAAATATAGAAGAGCTGTGTCAACTACATCACTCATTAGCTTCACAACGAAGCAAACTTGAAAGAATATTTGAATTGAGATAAAAAAAAAAAAATCTCATAATTTTTATTCGTTTGGACGCTGACATTTTATGGGTTGAGAATTATCAAAACTTGTTGAATTGGATCACACTAGATGATTATTCTCATAATCGGGAGAAAGCAACTCCTATCAATAGGAAACTTATAACCCATACTTCATATTTTAGAGGATGAAAGTAAGATTTAAATCTTTAATATTTTAATGTTAAAATAAATAACCACTCCTACTGAAAGGATTATGTATATATCTTATAAAATTATCTAAACCAGAAAACAAATGATAGTAGTTAATAGCTTTTTTTTTTTTTTTTTGTTTTGCAAGGTAATATTTATAGGTTTTAGATGGAAAAAAATTATTTTTAAAAAATATATAATATAATTTATAATTATTATATTATAAATATTAAAATTATTAACAAACAATTGGGATAAAAAAAATGGATATTTCTACCATCTCAACCCTTAATAAATTTTAGAATTGTATTTCTTTCCAAGATATGAT
Organism: Dimocarpus longan; assembly: GCA_022984855.1. NCBI lineage: Eukaryota > Viridiplantae > Streptophyta > Magnoliopsida > Sapindales > Sapindaceae > Dimocarpus > Dimocarpus longan. The sequence goes on from CM041020.1 coordinate 27,335,705, forward strand.
AAAATGATTCAAATCAGAAACGTGGTGAAATCAAACACGCTCTACTGGCTATTCATCGTCAAATAACATTAGCCGCCTGTAAATTTATAATAATATCGATCCCAATATAAGTAAAGCGGAAAATATTTGAGTAAATCCACCGAGCCCATTAAAAGTTTACGGAGCCCAAAGTGTAGAATAAAGGAGGTCTGTCAACGAAAGCTCTCATCTTTTATTTTTCCAGTGGACAACCTTGAAGTTCTCTGTCTACGCCGGTCAAGGTACCTATTTTTACTCTTTTTTTTGAATCTTTTCTAATTTATTTGTGTATTTTATTATTCGGTTTCTGGGTATTAGTAGAATTTGTCATTCTTCAGCTAGAACTTGTATTTAACAAAGAATTGTATTGAAGTTTCAAAATTTTGTATTTTGATTGTAAAGGTGGTATTTTTTACCTGATTTTGATGTTTGAGGGTAGTGTATGAGTTTGAATTTGAAGACTTGAAATCGGTTTAATCTGTAGATGGGTTTACTAAGCTGCTTCAATTGTTAAAAAAGAACTGTATTGAAGTTTCAAAATTCTGTATTTTGATTGTAAATGAAGTGTTTTGACCTGGACTTTATTGTTTTAGGGTTTCAATTTAGAGACTTGAAATGTGTTTAATCTGTAGTTGGGGTTTACTATGTTGCTCAGGTCGCTGTTAGACCATGTAAAGTGTGATACTGATTACGTTTTTAGTTGAATTTATCTAGTTTGTATCGCTGTGTACTTGACTCTTGGATAGAGACTGGAGTGATGGACGGCATTGTGGATGCTTTAAACAATGCATATAAGGACTTTGTTGCTGCTGCGGCGAATGTACTGGAAGCCAAGGAATCTTCGGGTGGCCAGAAAACTGCGGTCACAGATGCTGCTTTAGAGAATTTTAAGCAGAGGTGGGAATTGTTTAGGGTGGCTTGTGATCAGGCCGAGGAGTTTGTGGAGTCTGTCAAGCAGAGAATAGGATCTGAGTGTCTGGTCGATGAGGCAACTGGCTCTGCGGCTGGGAAGTCGGGTGGTGCTACAACTGCTCTTCCACCTATAAGTGCTGTTCGGTTGGAGCAGATGAGTAAAGCTGTTCGGTGGCTCGTGATTGAGTTGCAGCATGGTGGGGCCGCTGGTAGTTCAGTGCATGCACATCCTTCTGTTCCTTTTGATGCCCGGTTCTCTGAAGATGCTGCTCAATAGGTATGCTTTCTTTTAAACAAGTCAGTACTTTTGTTCTAAATGGTGTTATAATATAAATGTTTGTAGTTTTGAGGATAGTTAGTCTGAAGATTGATATCTCAAAAAACAGTTTCATGCTCCGATTACAACCACTATATCTTTGAAAGGGATTAAGTAGCTGAAAAAAGTGTTCTTTCGATAGGTACACATTAGAGCTTTTTCTTTTCTTTTTATGAGTCGGAGTTTCAAATATCTGAATTTTTCTGATTTGCATATGCAAGTACAAAGTTTCCTTGCTACCAATATTGTTTTAGGGGTTCTGATTGCTGGCAGCCAAGTGGACAGGGCAATGTTAGTATGGTGTTGTCTGATGTGCGGGCACATGTACCTAGTCATGGTCATAGATGGTTTTTTAATCCATCTAGGTTGAGGTGCTGGTTGTCAGTACATGGATTGTAAATATATCTCAGTGTATCCAAGGTTTCAAATTTGTTAATGGCCCATGAAGATTTTGTCTTCGAAGTCAATCTGTTTGATTGTGTTTTGTTAATCCTCTTTTTGTCACAGGTTCCTTCTTTGGTTCTTTTATTTTTATCAACTTGATTCCCACAGCGGTTTTGGTAGGATTACCATCTTCATTTATTTCACTTTAATCCTTTGTTACTTTTCACTTTCCAATTTCCACGTTTTGTTGGCCAATTGACAAATTTTTTTCTCTTCGTAACCATTTTCAAATAATTGTTCTGGTGAAAATGGTCCGAAAAGATCCCATATGAAGATTAGCACAAAATAAATGTTGTAGCTGAGCCATAACTAAGCATTTTTGTGGGCTATTATTGACAAACTTTGGTCTATTATTCATCTGATAAATTCCACTGTAAAGAAGTTCTACCATCTGGAACACACTGGAAACATACGTCTTACTACTATTTATTTTTGAATTCAGGATTGTCTAGAGGAGCAGTACTAAGGTAAGCTGCAGAAAGCATGCAAAGTGATATTTGCTTATGGGCGGTTGACATGAAGATGTTGAGCAATTATCATTGTCTTCTGTTAGAGTTAACAACTCTCAATGAGGGATGCGCTAGCTCTTCTCATATGTGTGGTTTAAATTTTTGTTTTAATTCTTTTATTTCTCATTTATTGGGCTGGCGGGTTGTACATACTAGAGAACTTTAAATCATGATATGTGAAGAAATATTGTTGTGATGTCGTTTTATTGTATGAGTGCTTATCAGCTTATTTAACAAGAAAGTTTATGTTTTACAGTTAGATTGAATATATGACTACTTAGTTTGATCCATTCATCAGAAATTCTGATAGAACTTAGAAGTGTTTTTGATGGCTTTTGAAACATCAACCTTCCATCATGCCCGTTTAAATTGGCCTGAAAAACAACCATGAAGCTCTTCATATCTGTTTGTACCTTTACAGTTGAGAAGAGTGATATTTTCTCCTCTCAACAACTCATACATGTTTCTTGCAAACTAATGCATATCTGTTCAGATTTCTTATTATAAGAGGAAAAAATGCTTATGTTGATCATCAAGCATTGGAGTATTCAACTTTTCTCGATTTTCCCAATCTATACTGTAACAGTCATTGACAGAAGGCACACTGATGCTCCTCTGTAGTGTTACTCTTTTAGAAGAAACTCTGAAGAGAAAAATCTACGGCACATGAGCAGAGAAAAAAGCAGAAAGATTTTGTTTAAAGCAATAGAACTTTATTGTTACATCAGCTATCAAACAATAACCAGAGGCCATTGTGACACCTTTTTATTGGATACACCTTACACTTATCGAATTACGGCTTGTAGCTCAATCTTTAACTTACTGCCAGGATTCTGCATAACATAACTTCATGAAATTTGTAGGGGGGCTGGCATGAAAGCTCCATGGAAACCATATGGAACTCTGCATGGCAATTTGATTTTGGCCACTGGCTCACTTGTAAACTTCTTGGTGTCTATTATATAAACCTGCAGTGAAATTGATAACACACTTTCATATACCAATCTACATTACTTGATAGTAAAACAGTTCTCAGCAGGATTTTTAATTATTCATTGGTGAATACTGAATCATCGACTCACTTGAGATGTGTTTGTATCTTCATTGTGAACATGAGTAATAATCCAACCATCATCTTCTTCTAGATGTTTTCCTTTAGAGACAAAGGTAGCTCCAGTGCAGAAAACATTCTCCTCAAACTTGTGGTATTCGACTTTTATCGGTTCCTCCACACCTGGCTCTTCCAAGTATAACTTGGCTAGGCCTCCAAATTTTGGCAATCCTAAAACAATGAAGTTGAAAACACAAATGTTGCATGAATGATAGGTCTTTAATATATGATAGGCGTCATGACGATCATTTCATGCAAACAGATTGGTTGTGTTATTACCTGACGCAAAAGTTGCATTAAAATCAACAATCTGAGTGTATCCATATTTGTTTTTGATGCCTGTATAGTTTGCATGAATCATTGGAAAATCCATGGCATACTTTGTTCCTGTGAGGTCTCTCTCTTCGACCCCGCCAGTTTGTATATTCAGTCTCCATTCATGTAAACGAGTGAATAGTGAGAAATCATCTACACTGGCTTCATCAGATTCTACATGCCTTGATTTTTTAGAAAACCACTGGGATGTGTTCAAACCATAACGAGGTCCTGGTATGACTGATGCAAAAGCTCTACAACCCCACACTACAACCTGTTCATGAACATCAATGATTTTAAACATTCTTGTCCAAGAAAGAAGAACGTAAAAAATTTGGACTATTATCTCAAAAAAAAAAAGAAAAAAAAAAAAATTGGACTAGATTTCGAGATGAGTAGTGTTAAAAGCTTGCCTCATCACCATCCTCAAAACAATTGAGAAGGTGAAATGTACAACTAGATTCGACGTCAAACCACTTGATTGTGTTAGCATCACCGTAGCGAGGCATTACACCAATCCTTGCATATTCTCCATGTTCATACTTGATCAATCTGTATATTGAAATTGGTCAATGAACATTAAATTAGATTGATCACAAGTGCAAACCAAATACATGAGTACTTTTCTCCGTTTTCACTCTTGATATTAGAACTTCTTTAAAATACAAGTTTTATATAGTTGGTGAAATACAGATTTGCACTCACTGGCCTCCAAGAAGAAGTCTGTTTATGTCTACAGATAGCGGAAAGTCCAAGATCACATTGTACCTAGAAACGGAAAAACTTATGAGAATTAATGGAACTTACAATTTCAAAATACATGGAAAATAAAATATTAGCAAGACTAAAACAGCAATATTGAATACCTCAATGTAACCCCCAGTTCATGACTAAAAGTGCACCTATTGAGCTTGACATCCACTTTCCGGAGTAACTGATTTCCATTAGCTGCGTACAAAGATATCAATAAGAAAAATGAGGATGGTGTAACTTGTATGCCAAGACAAGATATTTTTCGAATATGTTCGTGAAGCAGTGAGCATACCGGAAATTATTCCCACTTCAAGAAAAGGTTTGGTTACACGCATCCCCATTATAACCAGCTCTCCTGTGCCTGGAGCTCTCTGGATTAAACAGAAATTATTGAACTTATAAGCAGACTGTATAATGATATAAATGACACTAGAACAAAATGTGTGACAGCTTCTGTGAACGAATACAAAGAATGACCTTAGGATGGGTGGTAAACCACCTATTCCAGGTTGTGTCAACATCCCAAGTGCCTAAATTTTCAAGTGTAAAGATGTTGATCTCTTGAGGCTTGGAATTCTCCGCAATTGCGTACAACTTCCCTGAATGCTCGAAAACACCGGTGTTGCTTATGTGTTTGTCCATTTTGCCAAATCTTAACTGAGAAACAAATGATATGCAAGCATTAGATAACAGGAATGTTGACATAACATTATCAAACTAGAATGCACACCATATTTAGCAGTCCTGCTGACAAACAAGCCAGTGAATCGCCTTGTACTGCTGGAAGAAAAGACGGCTTATTTCTTCGTTTCTCTAACAGGAATGTTTCTGTCTCAACATGTTTGTTGTTATAAATAACAGTCCAAGTCCCCTCATTGCCTCTATCAAAATATAAGGCATGAAGCATCCCTTCTCCTTCCACCCACAAGTGACTTGTCCTCCCAAAGATTGATTTTGTTGACTTTAATCCTCCAAAAAGAGGGTTTGCTCCTACATTTATAGTAACATCCACCGGTTAAGCCAAATAAGCACGTGCGAAAAATGTATAGAATGCCTAATCCTTTAATGAAGTATTTGAACAAGATTAAAAGTACTGACCATTTCTTATATAAACACCTGGTGGAAAATCATCTGGGATTTTCCCTTCAATGCTGGTGATCAAAACAGCTTCTCTCAACTCATCAACTGGAGCAAAGTTACTCTATAGGGTACTTGAAAAATAATCAGTAAGTGGATCAAAACACAACATTGTAGCATACATTCATGTGCATGTGTCAGGTAGGGCTAGAGTCTATGAAGTATAAATGATACCTGGGATGGAAGCAATGTCTGGTCTGTGATTTCAAACACGCGATCCACAAACGCATCCAGTAGCTTTAGAGAAGCATCCTTGATGGTCTTGGAAACATTGCTTCTCATGGAAAGTTGGTGCAACTCTCCCAGGAGTGGCTGAAATGTTGTACAAGTTATAAGAACTAGCAGCTGAAATGCTTTGAATTTATGTAGAAGATTAAAGGTTTACCTTGAAAGCAGGAGAGTGTGAGAATGAGGATTTCTGCATGCAACAGTTCACTTGAAATATCAAATTTGAAGATGCCATGGTCTCTTTTTCATAAGTTAATGTTATAAAGTTTTCATTACAATGCTATATATATGTGTGTGTCTATATATATACACACACACATGCATATTGCAATGCAATTTGAGTCTTCAATGGACTATAAAATAATGTTAGATACATTATCGTCAAGGCATGGCAATAATTACAAGACCAACCACAAATTCAGTGACGGACCTGAAAAATTTGTTAAGGTACATATGAATAAAGTAATAAAAATATCGAAAATTAAGAATATACTAAATATATAATTTTTTTATGTAAAATAATATTCGATAACACTATATGGTTTAAATAAAATGAAATATACATAATATTTAAGTAAAACAAATAGCCTTATGCTTAAAAATTCTAATGAAATCATTAAAATAAATAAAAATAAAAAATAAAATAAACTATGTAAAATTATAATTTTCCTCGACCAAACTTTATACCTTGAAATTGTTTCATGATAACTTCTCTATCAATTTTGTTAAAAATATCTTTCTCTATATACGCAAACAAGCTATCATTTAACTATAGATCTTCAATTGAATTATGTAATTCAGTTTTCACAATATTCATAACTGAAAATACTCTTTCAATGATAGCAATTGCAATAGGTAATAATAATGTCAATGTCAAGAACAAGTAAATTAATGAGAAAACCTTATCTTTTGCTTTCTCAACTATTTTTTACGTCAAATCTGTTAAACCATTTAATTTTGAAAATTCAATGTTAGAGCGCACAACTGCAATATAATTCTCAAGTTGAACTTCAAGTGTCAAGAGTTCAGTAGAAGAGACGTCTCTTGGATAAAATTGAGTAAATTGAATAACTTTATGTTTGTCAAATGCATGAAATCGATCTCTTGGATTAACACATGCAACACAAAGAAGTAACTTAGTATTTGTCTGCGAAAACCAATTATTTAGTTTTTGAAGTTGCCAATCCAACACAGCGAAAAATAAGTCTACATGATAATGATGCATATTGTTGATCTCCTGAGTTTTACACTTTGATTTCCTTCGAGGCATAAACAAATCATTTATGTTAACAATTTGGATTTTATGTTTTTCACAAAAAGCGAAAACCTACTTCAATAAAGTATCTCACCTATTTTCTCTCATTGTTTGAAGTCATTCTTTATAAAGTTTTACTAAGTTCATGACATTGATAATATCTTAATATTTCTTTTATAATGTATGTGACAACTCATACATAACTCCCAATATTGTTCTCATCAAATAAAAATAAAAAATAAATCAAATGTTTATATTGCATCCAATAAAAATTTTTATTTATATTTTTGCTTCTGATTCGATCCATCATCTACTAACATATCAAGTATTTCTACAATAGAAGAGAGTGGGTATCCCTTTTTTTTTTTTTTTTTGAGAAAAAAAAGAACATATCTTTGACTAAAAGGAAAAAATTGTAAAAGGGAAAATATCAATTAATTAGAAGTAGAAAATATATTAAAAGTAGAAAAACTAGGTATAATGACAGTAATATAAAGGAAAGAAGCTAATTATATTAGAAATAGAAAGAATATTTATAAGAAAAAAAAAGATGTAGGAAGAATAAATAATAGTATTAAAAAATAATAATTATGTTAACTATATAAAAAGTGTGAAGAGAAGTTACGAACGAGGGTAAAACTCTAGACCCCTTCTTTTTCTTTGAAATTTGAATTTCGATTTAATCCTCACTATTTATTATAATATATAAGATGGTTGTGATGGTTTTAATGGTCATGATCTATCATCCATTAATTCCTCTTGATCCTAATTTTCTCTTGGATTCCTTTATCATCATCCATTATCACATCCGTCCATGTGATATATTATAACAAATGGTGAGCGTTAAATCGGAATTCAATTTTTAAAGAAAAAGAAGGGGTTTAGAATTCTATCCCTACTCATCGCTTCTCGTTGCACTTTTTATATAGTTAATAGACACGATGCATCTTTATCGCAATCCACGTTTTCCTTGCTGAAAGTGCACCAACAGCGATTCAGAATGCTATTATTGCAAATGTGTGGACTCCACCTCTACAATTGTCTGACTACATGTCATTGCAAATCTGTGGACTCCACTTCTCAACCAATAATATGGGTGAATTAAAATGCTATTATTGCAAATGTGTTCTTATCAATACTCAAAAAGAAAATATAAACAATACACAAATTGAAGAAATCATTTGGTGTTTTACTGATAATTTTTTTCTCTTCTGTTTAGTAAATTCTAAATGATTTAAAAACTAGAGAAAAAAAAATAGAAAGAAGTAGGCGGCACGAAACTGTTGAAAACTCAAAATAAATAATAATAATAAACAATCATAATTATTAGGAGCCAGGGGAGTAGCCTTTAAAATAAATAATAATAATAATTAATTGAAGCAATAGCTTTTTCCAGCAGTAGAGTGCACACAACGCAAAATATCAATCACATATAGAAGCAGAACCAACATGTGCGGAATGTCATAATTTTTGTATACATTACACCTTTTTTTTTTTAACCTTCTTAATACTTAGATCAAATAACTATAAGAATCTATTAATATAATATACCTAACGAGCAATCCAAAATTTTATTCGTAAAATCAGAAGAGATTGACCTACAATTATGCGAAAAAATTTTCATATTTAATGACCTGGTAAGTTTCGAACCTTGCCTCTGCTGCAGTGATGTGGTGCCTCATTACAACGACACATTAAACTTCACCATAAAAGTTTCTTATTTATCATTTATTTTTCAAATCTCAATGGCACGTGACCGATTCTATGATAGATCTGTCCCTGAATTCACAATACTACGAGAAATAGATAATATGGTTATAAAATAATGTTAGATTAGATACATTATCGAGGCATGGAACTAAAACGCTTGCTTTGTCGGTTTGAAATTTAAAATTAGCTGCTTTATTTTTTCATTTTTTGGGAAAATCTTAAAATTGGCAACTTGAAACTGAGACTATCCGAATGAATCCACGAAACTGCAGACAAGTTGTACAGGATAACATGTTGTCTTGGAAATCATCGTAGATGCTGTCGTACAATATTCTTGTCATTAAATAATGTTTTCTTTTTGAAAACAGCTGTGATTCAAGTTGATGCGATTGTTACAACATCCATCACAATAAATTACTCATGATGCCTCACTGCTCTAATACTTGGTGACTTGTCTAGCCATGATATCTATCGATAAATTCACGTTTTGATAACACATTAATCCGATTCTTTGGTAACATAATTATAGAGTTTTAATGAGATTTATTTATTATCATTGGTGACATAGTAAATTATATTGTTCGATACGTTAATCGTAGCTAAAAACCTATTATTAATGAGGCTTATCAATGTATGTAGTCATAATGTCACTAAAATTATAGGTAAGAAATGATGAATTTTTATTATTTTCAAATAAGTTTTGATAACTTAAGTCAATTAATGTACAACAAGATGTGAACTATATATTTTTTCAACTATAGATTTAGTTAATATATTTATTATTTACAATTTATATTTTATTACTAAAGATTAATTTAAATATACTGTTGATGCGAGAATTAGCCTATGCACTAACAAGTAAATAATAATAATGAAAGAAAATACAAACTAGGTGCAGGAATCCCCTTGATGTGAGAAATTGGCTTCTGATGCAAGGATTGGCCCCTTCACGCTCCCCTTAACTGGTGGGTAACTTCCTTTTGTTCTCCTTTCGCTTTTTGGCTTACTTCTTGCTTAGTTTTTCTCGTTCCGCGTTCCTTGTTTGCCGTTCTGATGCAGAACCATGTGGTTGATCCTATTCCTTTCCTTTTTTGCTCTGCAACCCATTACTTTTTATCCCTGGATGCCTACACTGTTTAGCCCTACAGTGTCTGTCAGACCTAAAGTCCCTGCCACTCTGACGGTGGAGGGACCTATCTGGTGACGTGGGGCCTGGTGTTTGGATTTCAGAATGGAGCCTCTCTCTCTCTCTCTCTCTAGGAGCCATTCTCGCGCCAAGATGCGTTTCACACATTTTCTCTTCTGCATCTAAAGTGGTTGGGCTGCTAGATGTAGCTTCCTTTTGGGCTCTTCTCTTGGGCTTGTCTCTTAAACTAACCTTGTGAGTTGATGGGCCTTATGGTTTAGGTCTATTTAATTTTGTAGAGCTAATTTTCCCCAAACGCATGCATGTTAAACTTTGAAAACAAATAAAATTGTCTAAATATATATTTTACATTTTGATAAAAAAATTTATTTAGATATTAACATATGTATTTTACTCTTAGATAAAAAATTAAATTATTTAGAAAATAATTTTACTTTTCATGATGTATATCAAATATTGTTAAAAGTAGTTCGATGTGTAACAAATTGCTTTATTTTGACATAATGGTAACACTATATTTGTGTAACAAAAAGTGATATTTTGATCCTTTCCACAACTCTTACACGTTCTTGCACATTAATGCATATCTGTTTAGTCTTCATTTTACTAGAGGAAAGAGTGCATACGATGATCATTAACCACTGGAGCTTTCAACTCATCAAGCAATAAAATTTTATTATCACACCAGCTATCAAACAATAACCATAGGCCATTGTAACACCTTTTTATTGGATAACATTTTCGTACAATTAATCAAATCACAACTTGTAGCTCAATCTTCAAATTATTGCCAGGATTCTTGTACTGTAAGTTACTGTAATTGGCACAATAACTTCATGCTGATTCCGAAATTTTCAAAGGGATTGGCAGGAAAGCTCCACGGAAACCATATATAACTCTGCGAGGCAATGTGATTTTGGCAACAGGCTCACTTGTAAACTTCTTGGTGTCTATTATATAAACCTACAATGAAATAGATAACACACTTTTATATACCAATCTACATTACTTGATCATAAAACAGTTCTCAGCACGATTTTTGATTATTCATCGCTGAAGAATCGACTCACTTGAGATGCGTTTGTATCTTCGTTGTGAACATAAGTAACAATCCGACCATCACCTTCTTCTTGATGTTTTCCTCTAGAGACAAAGGCAGTTCCAGTGCAGAAAACATTCTCCTCCAACTTGTGGTATTCCGCTTTTATCGGTTCCTCCATATCAGGCTCTTCTAAGTATAACTTGGCTAGACCTCCAAATTTTGGCATGCCTAAAACAGTCACATTGATAACAAAAATGTTAAATGTTAACTTAAAAGGAGTAGTCTATTACATATGTTATGGTTGTGTTATTACCTGATGCAGAACTTGCAGTGGAATCAGCAATTAGTGTATCCATATTTATTTTTGATGCCTGAGTAATCTGTATTGATCATAGCAAAATCCATGGAAAACTTTGTTCCTGTGAGGTTTCTCTCTTTGACCTCTCCGGTTTGCATATTCAGTCTCCATTCGTATAAACGAGTGAATAGTAATCTATCATCTACACTTGCTTCAACCGAGTCTACGTGCCTTAGTGTCCTAGCAAACCACTCAAATTTGTTCAAACCAAAATCAGGTCCTGGAATGATTGATTCAAAAGCTCTGCACCCCCACGCTACAACCTGTTCATGAACATTAATAATTTCAAAACATTCAAAGTCCAAGAAAGATGATTATAAAAAATTTACAGATGAGTGATGTTAAAAGCTTGCCTCATCACCATCCTCAAAACAATTGAGAAGGTGAAATGTAAAATTGGATTTTAGGTTAAACCACTTGATTGAATCGGAATCACCATAGCGTGGCATTACACCTATCCTTGCATATCCTTCATGATCATACTTGGCCAATCTGCATATTGAAATTGGTTTATGAGTAAAGTTGACACTCTTTATAGAATTCAATGAGAATTAAGTACGTAACAGACTTTTATCTAGTTTCACTCTTTTAAGGTTAGAACTTCACTAATACAAGTTTTATTATAGTTTGTGAGACAGAGATGTGCACTGACGGGCCTCCAAGAACAACTCTGGTTTTGTCTACAGTAAGCGGAAAGTCCAATATCACATTGTACCTAAAACCCGAAAGTTTATGAGAAATTAACAAAATTTACAATTGGCAAGACTAAAACAAGAAGAAAAGATTATTGAATACCTCAATGTAACCCCGATTTCATGACTAAAAGTGCACCTATTGAGCTTGATATCCACTTTCTGAAGTAACTGATTTCCATTTGCTGCTTATAAAGATATCAATAAGAAAAATGAAGATGTGTAACTTGTTTGCCAAGTCAAGATATTTTGCGAATATGTTCTTGAAGCAGTAAGCATACCGAAAATTATCCCCACTTCAAGAAAAGGTTTGGTTACACGCATCCCCATTATAACCAGCTCTCCTGTACCTGGAGCTCTCGGGATTAAACAAAAATTAATGAACTTATAAGCAGACCGTGTAAACGACACTAGAACAAAATGTGTGACAGCTTCAGTGAACGAGTACGAAGAATGACCTTAGGATGGCTAGTAAAACACCCATTCCAGGTTGTGTCAATATCCCAAGTGCCTAAAGTTTCAAGTGTAAAGATGTTGATCTCTTGAGGCTTGGAATTCTCTGCAGTTGCGCAGAACTTCCCTGAATGCTTGAAAACACTGGTGTTGCTTATGTGTTTATCCATTTTGCCAAATATTAAATGAGAAAAAAAAAATGATATACAAGCATTAGATAAATGGTCCTCAATGTTGCAAATCTAAATCAGGACTTGGATATAACATTATAAAACTAGAATGCACACCATATTTAGCATAGCTGCTGACAAACAAGCCAGTGAATCTCATTCTGCTGCTCGAAGAAAAGACAGCTTGTTTCTTCGTTTCTCTAACAGGAATATTTCTGTCTCAACATGTCTGTTGTTATAAAAAACAGTCCCAAGTCCCCTCAGTGCCTCTATCGAAATATAAAGCATGAAGCATTCCTTCTCCTTCTACCCACATGTGACTTGACCTCCGGAAGATAGATTTTTGTTGACTTTAGTCCTCCGAAAAGAGGGTTTGATCCTACATTTAAGAGTAACATCCACTAGTAGTTAATCCAAATAAGCACGTGAATCAGATATGTGAGACGCAAAAAATCTAAAGTAGAGCGTGTAAGTCCTTATACAGTATTTTAATAAAGATTAGAAGTACTGACCATTTCTTATACAAACACCCTCGGGAAAATCATCCGGGATTTTCCCTTCAATTCTGGTGATCAAAACAGCTTCTCTCAACTCATCAACTGGAGCAAAGTTACTCTACAGGTACTCGAAACACAATTAGTAAATGACCAAAACACAATATATGTTGTAGCAGACGTGCATGGGTATGTGTCAGGCGGGGGACTAGAGTCTATAAATGATATATTCCTGGGATGGAAGCAACGGCTGGTCTGTGATTTCGAACACGCGATCCACAAACACATCCAGCAACGTCATAGAAGCATCCTTGATTGTCTTGGAAACATTGCTTCCCATGGATAGTTGGTGCAACTCTCCCAGGAATGGCTTTAATGTTTAACAAGTTACTAGAACTAGTAGCTAATAAAATGTTTCAATTTCACGTAGAAGGAGAGATTAAAAGTTTACCTTGAAAGCAGAAGAGTGTGAGAGTGATGATTTCTGCATACAACAGTTCACTTGAAATATCAAATGTGAAGATGCCATGCTCTCTTTTTCACAAGTTAATGTTATCAAGTATTCATTACAATGCAATATACACACATACACACACATGCAAGGCAATTTGAGTCTTCAATGGCTGATAACTATATAATATAATAATGTTAGAGATATTATCAAGCCATAGAAATAAATGCTTGCTTTGACAGATTGAATTTCCAAATTGGCAACCTGAGCCTGAAACTGTCCAGATTAATCCGTAAAACTGTAGACAGTGTTGACATAATAATATGATACGTGTTGCACTTAATATTGACTTGGAAATTATACTATGGTTGAATTATTGATGTTATCAAATAATGTTGATGTATTTTTTACAAGACTTGTTTGCATTTGGATTATGTCTGCTATTCAATAATGTCAATTTAGATATTACGCAGGTTCAAGATTAACAAGTTGACTGAGAAAGGCGGGGGTGGCTGCATCGTAAGCTACCTCCAACCTGTCCCTCAAGTGGCAGGTTTGATTTTTAGTAGTTATACTATTTGTGTGGACAACTCTCTTCCGATATGTGAGAGTAGTGATTCGAGCTGTGTAATTAGAGTTTTATTTAAACTGGTCTTGTTTGTAGTCTGACCCCTAAAAGATGTCAGATAACCAAAAAACAAGTTGATTCGATCCATCAAAATGTCAATGACTTCAAAGTTTACCATACAATGTCAAAATCCAATTCATCACTTTAAGACATTAAATCTTTAAATCAAATATGATTGAACACTTAGGATACAAATTTTCAACCTCAATCCAACTTACACCCCAAACTTTCCATTTTCAATTTTCTTTTCCTAATTCAACTCAAATTCATATAAAACTTCAAATAAACACACCAATATATCAAAAGAAATTTAATTACACTAAATATCCCATTTTACTCACATACTAATATATCACCTCAAATCAATTTCAACTTTATTTTCTTTCCATAAACTCAATTTCATACAATTCAAAATCACCTAAAACATCATCAAAACACTTTTGACGATAATAAATATATTCTTTGAAACCCTAGGTGTGAATTCGGCTCGAGGAAACCCAGAAAATGATGAGGATATGCTTCAATTGGTAGAGTGGAGAAGTTGGAATTGTTGCCCAAAAAGGTAGCTATATATATACTTCCTTTAAAACTTCAGTTTTATTAGTAAAATTTAATATTTATGAAATTTTGAAATATTATGAATTTGATTAAACTGATGTAGTAAATATATCTGAATATCGATTTTATATTATTTAAAAATGTTTTGAATGATGTTGGGATAAAATTTAAGTTGAAAATAAAATTTTAAAGGAACACAGTTGTTTGACCAAAAATGTATAAGAAAGGAAAATGAATGGGTTTTTTATACATCGATATTAAAACGAGGTAAAAAGGTCATTTGAATTGATAAAAAGTAATGACTTGAAAAATCGCGAAAGCTTGTTACAAAAATGCAATTAAATATTTATGCAATTTAAAATTTATGTTTGATTTTGAAATACGTGAAATTATTCGAACAAATTATACTAAAGGTCGTTAAATGTGTTTTTAATTAATTCCGAACGAAAACGGAAAAGAAATGGAATGAAGCAAAAGAGAAATAGAAAGAAACGGAAAGTTCAATACCATGACCGAAAGTATATCAAAAGAATGGTATGGACGTTCTGGAAAAAGGTTGGATGAATAAATTTAATGAAAAATAGAATTTTGTGAAGTTTATATTTATAATTTGAATATATGAGAAAAGTTATGATTGAAATTATGTTTATTGTTTTCTGAATAAAATTTTGAGTTAAAGTTAAGAGTTGTAAAAAATGTGAAAATTTTTGGTATTAAATAAACTTTAAAAAGATCTGAGTAAACCTGAATATTGGTTGGTGGAGACTGGTAGTTGGCTAGTCAATAGGGTAATATAAACAATATTGCGTCGTTATACCGATACGATACACAATGTTCAACGAATGGATTATGCGAGGCACCGAGTGTCCGAACCTGAAGCCGAATTCGATTGTGATATGTGATATGATGTGTGATCCGACGGGTAGCCACCGAGTGGTTGATGTCAGGAGACCTGAATTTCAGTCCATGATATCATGTCAGAATTTACAAAGAACACTGCAATATATAAAAGAAAACCATATTAAAATGATTGAAAATGAAAATTATTATGTTTTACGTATGCTTCAATTTATATTTTGAGTTCTTGGATTAATTATAAAAATTTGAAAAGTTGCAAAATATTAATTCCCGATTGATACTCTGAAAAGTGTTAAATTGTAATGAAAATCATGTGGTTATAAATGGAAAGAAAAGATTTTTACGAAATTTATATATGCAATTGTTGGTAAATTGAGTAATTAGTAAATTTTGATATAAAGTTGTAAAATGTCATCAAAAGTGTCTATTTTGAAAATTTAAAATTGTCAAAACTGAAAATTTAGTTCTTTATAAATTATTGGCAAAAGCTTGAACCTTTGCGAACTATTAATTTATAACTGAGATATCAAGAAATAGAAATTATTAAATAAATAGTGTTTTTATGTTTACGAAAATAATATAAATATATGAAAAATTATTATTACATATTTGATATGTGTAATTATTTTGTAATGTGTTTTTATAGGGATTTGTAATAAAATTTTTACAAATCGAATTAATATGATTAGTAATAAATTATGTGTATATTTGGTATGTATAATTATTAGTAAATTAAATAAATTGCGAATTTGTTTTATAATAAAGTATTTTGAATAATTAATGAATTTAAGATTTAGTGTACACTTACTAAATAGAAATACTTAGTGCATTAGATTTTTCCACGTGCAGGTTTAGGATTGGGCACTATAGATAGAGTTGGACAAGAAAATAGTTGCTACGTTGTCTATGAGTGACGACCCCTCCATAGTTTGTAGCTTTATTTTTATATATTCATAGGTTCATGTACGTTTTTGTATATTTTGAGCACTTGTATAAAGAAATTGTAACCCGTAAGATTCATTACGAAGTATGTGATGAATTTCTGTATTTTAAATTAATTTTTAGTGGCATGAAATGCTTTTAAGAAATTTTAGTGTGCTGTTTTGATTTATTAACAAAGTTTAGTGCTAATGTTATTGTGAAAAATTTTTATGTGGTGAAGTGATTGTGGATTCAGACTAGAGGTCCAAATGAAATTTGAGAAAAGAAAATTTTAGAAGTGTTATCGTTTTTTTTTATAGGTTTTAAAAGTTTGGAATTTTCAAAAAAATAGAGGAAACTCTGCCGGATTTTTGTTAAAAATTAAATAACTTTAAAAAAAAAAGAATATTGATAAATGAAATCGAAAATGAAAAATGTAACATCCCTCGTCTTGATGCTCGTACCTATAAGGAGGTCGAGTAGAGGTGTTACATTAGTATTATCCCTGAATTATTTAATTAAAGGGTGATCAAAGTATTTTCATTCTCAAAAGAAGATAAAAAATAAAACAAAATAATATCCTAGTATTTCTATATTTGCAATACCATGGGATTTTTTTTTTTGCTAAAATATACACAACTTATTATTTTATTTTTTACTGTATAATACATAATTAATAATATCTACCCTGATAAACTTAGAGTATTTTTAATACTCTTATGGATTTTTTTTTTTAAAAAAAAAAATCATGTCGTCAATATCAAATAATTTACTTCTTATATGGTATAGATATCATATGATAAACAATCAAATTGAAAAATTATTCTTTAATGCTTACATGTAATTCTGTTTAATGTTTCAATGTATTTCCATTACTGTTTCCATATTTTCCATTTAAAGTTTTCATTTTTTTTCCTTTTAATTGGATTTGAAATTTAAAATTAAATAATTATTGATTTGCTGACATCAGTGTCTAACGATAGTCATAGTGACAATGTTTATTTTTCTTTTGATCACCTCATTTTGACATTACTGGGCTATAATTGTACTAAAAAGATTTAGAGCATTGATGGATTGTGTTTTGAAAATTAGATTTGCATTAGAGAGGTTTACTTTAAATTAGATTTGAAATTTAAAATTAAATAATTATTAATTTACTGACATAACTATCTAATACACTCTCTAAAAATAGTAGTCATATTGACAATATCTATTTTTTTTTTTTTTGTCTCCTTGACTCAACATTAATGAATAATAATTGTATTAAAGAGGTTTAGAGTATTTTCAATATTCTCATGAATTGTATTTGCAAAAAAAGTGTCACGTTATCAATATCAAAAGATTTGTTTATTACATAACATAAATATCATTTTATAGACAATCAAATTGAAAAATTATTCTCTAATACTTTGATATATTTCCATTTAATATCTACATGTATTTACATTTAATGTTTTCAAATTTTTGTTTTGGATTTTTAATGATATTTAAAAGAGCAAATTACAATTTAGCTACCCGGTTTAAACGCTTTCTCAGGCGGAGCAAATGTTTCCATTTTATTACAATTTACCCCCCTACCGTTAATGAATTCAGTTACATTTAACTAAGCCAGGGGTAAAATCGTCTTTTCATATTAATTTTTTTTTTAATTTTAAATTTTATCCCAAAATATACAATCTATCATCAATTCAAAGTTCATCACCCAGCAAATCATCACCAGCAACCATTGTCAACCAGCAACATCACCCAGCAAATCATCACCAGCAACCATTATCAACCAACAACCATAAAATGATTCCAAACATCTTCAATCAACTAGCCAACGTCACAACTTCTGAAAATCCAAAAAATGACCTCAAATGTATCCATCAAACCCAACATTATCAATCTCAAAAGCATCAAACCCAATATCATCTGAAATCAAAACCATCAAACTGAACAAAATACATACGATGAACCCAGATTCTGGGTTCATCGGACGAACCCAGACTGGGTTCACTGACGAACCCAGCTGGGTTCGTTCGTGAACCCAGACGAACCCAGCTGGGTTCGTCAGTGAACCCAGTCTGGGTTCACTGACGAACCCAGAATCTGGGTTCGTCAGGAACCCAGATCTGGGTTCCTGAGAACCCAGCTGGGTTCGCTGAGGAACCCATCTGGGTTCGCTGATGGGTTTGTCAGCGAACCCAGCTGGGTTCGTGACGAACCCAGCTGGGTTCGTGACGAACCCAGATGGGTTCCTCAGCAAACCCAGATGGGTTCGTCAGGAACCCAGACTGGGTTCGTGACGAACCCAGCTGGGTTCGTCAGGAACCCAGACTGGGTTCGTGACGAACCCAGTGGGGTTCGTCAGCGAACCCAGATTGGAGTGTCTGGGTCTCCGATCTGGGTTCGCTGCCGAACCCAGATCGGAGAGAACCCAGACGATCCGAGGAAGAAGAAGAACAGAAGAAGAAGAAGCGGAAGAAGATGAAGCGGAAGAAGATGAGAAGCGGAAGAAGAAGGATGAAAGGAAGAGAGAGAGAACAGCTGAGTGAGTGAGTGAGTGAGGAGTTGACCAGATATATATTTGGTCAACTGGTCAACTTTAGTCAAAGGATAATTTCGTCTTTTCATCGTTTACCGTCAAATATAACGAATTTTACTAACGGGAGGGGGCTAAATTGTAATAACATGGAAACATTTGCTCCGCCTGTGAAAGCGTTTAAACCGGGTAGTTAAATTATAATTTGCTCTATTTAAAAATTAGAATTAAATAATTATTGATTTGTTGGTATGATTATTTAACACACTCTCTGAAAATAGATAGTCATATTGACAATATCTGTTTTTTTTTTTGTCACCTCGACTTGTTATTGATGAGCAATAATTACATTAAAAAGATTTAGAGCAACTCCAATGCTCTCATGAATTGTAATTTTTTTTTTTTTAAAAAAAAAAAGTTATATCATCAATATCAAAGTATTTGTTTTCTATATGATATAAATATTATTTGATAAACAATCAAATTGTAAAATTATTTTTCAATACTTCCATATATTTCCATTTAATACCTACATGTATTTACATTTAATGCTTCCATTTTTATTTTTTAATTTTAATTAGATTTAAAAATTAGAATTAAATAATTATTGATTTGCTAGCATGACTATTTAACACACCATCTGAAAATAGAAAGTCATGTTGACAATATATATATTTTTTGCCACCTTAACTTAATATTGATAAGTAACAATTACATTGAAAAGATTTATTTTAACTCAACATCTATTCATCCTATATGTCATATAATGTTATCACAATCTAAAAAAGTATTAGAGATTATTTTATTTGAGATCAAAAACAACATGCCTGGACTTAATTATCACTAGATTTGTTTACTTAAATTGATTAAAAAAAAAAGGAATAATGTTATATTTCTTAAAAATTTACCAAAAGAAATTTTTTCATATGATGTGGTAAACTGATTTGTAGTTACCGCATTAATTTTGAGATGATATATCGATAATATGGTAGCTACACTAATCCTTATATTTAAACTTTATCCAATTTAATCTAATTTTGGGATGATGTATTGATAATATGGTAGTTATATATAAATTTATCATATTATTTAGACAATGAATTTAGACAAAATTTTGAATAAGTTACTAAAAAAGAAAAAAGGTTATGTTATGATAATATCTCGAATTTGAGATCTATAAATTGCAGATTGTACAAATCTTCCCTTACACCATAATTTTTACCTTCACTGAGAAATATATCAGAGAAAATAATAGTCAAATACTTAAGGTCAGTTTGATTCTCATTTCTCTTGCACTAATCTTCAATTTTTCTCTCTTTCTTTTTCCCATAGATATGCATCATTATTAATTTTCGTTTTCATTCTAGGGGCTTCAACGTTAACTCTGATCATGCATAGTGACAGGGCTGTGGGGGTGCCTACAGGGGCAACCACCCCCAAAACCCTGTGCAGTGATTTTTTTTAATATTTTATTTATATTTTTTTCAAATATAAAATATGTAAAATTAAAATTAAATTAATTCATCCAATTAAGTATTATTATTATTATAGCTGATTTAAAAAAAAAATTATTATTATAGCTAAAGCCATATATATTAAAGTAGATTTCGTCTAAAAACATAAAATACTTCATTCTTTATTATTTGATGATATTTAAATAATTTCATATCATTTCTATCTTAAAGAGGAAAATATAGTTTCGCATTAGTTTAAAAAAAAAAAAGTATCTCATTATTAACATATTATACAATATTATTTATATAGATGCATCTACATTTTGAATGCTCATCTTGGTTATTACATCTAAACTTATCAAGTATGAGTTTATAAATTAATAAACATTTCATAGATTTTTTAAAAATTTATGCTATTTATACTTGTTCTTTTATTAGTTTATTAAAGACTAAGCTCCCAATAAAGTGGGACATAACTTTTCTATGAATCTTTGATTATTTGAAAAAGCTCGGAATTATAGAAAAATTTAGTGTAGTTTCAATATTATAAATGATTTTTAAGATTCAAAAAAGTGATGAGTTCAATTTTTTGTAATAAGACTAAATGTTATTATATTTAGTTTTTTAATGACTGAATACTTTAACATAAGTAATTATCTTGCATTGACTGAAATATTTATTTTGTTCTGGCCCCCCAAAAAACCAAAATCCTGGCTTTTTCCGTGCTCATGCATATGAAATTTCATCAATAATATCATCTTTGAGGCTTGCCATTTACAAGTCTGGAAAAGTTGTTTTTTTTTAAAAAAAAAAAAAGTAAATAAAATTCTTGTTCTAATTTGTGTAGCTTAATTTATTTGCGTGCCCTCTAATGTCCAACATTTGTTCAACTCTTGATAATTTTCTCCTTTCAATGCTTTTTAAATTATATTATTTTGTTGTTTGATTGCTGGTGTCTTCTAAGGTTGTTCGGATCTAGCCTTAGAAGCCTCTAATTAATACTATTCTTATCATTTTTTCTAATTGTTTAATTAATCCATTCTCCCAAATAAAAAAACATATATATTATACACTTGGATTTTTGTTTTTTCTTTGAATAAAAATACAAAATTTTTATTATTTATTAATTTGGTTTTCAACCTTTTGAGGACTCTTCCCAACATTCTTGGACAATACTCCTTATAGATCATGAAATTTCTAGATAATTTACCAATTAGAAAACTCTAAACACTCTATATATATATATGTACATATAATCATGATCATTATCAGTATCTTTAATTATATGATCCAATATCCTCTCTAAACATTATCTATATATAATTTGTAAATTTCCCTCTAGCTCTTGAGAACCAATTGTGTCGCTCTCTTTTGTATATGCTTTCAATATTCTTTGTTGGGTACCATTAATTTTAAATTATAAAGCTATGGTGGTTTTTTTCTGTGGCAGTGCAGTCACCATGAGCCTTTACACTAGTGTTATTGCATCTCACGACCATGACAACAACACGAAGAAGAAGGTTGTGTTCGTAATGGGAGCTACTGGCACCGGGAAAACCAAGCTGTCCATCGACCTCGCCACCCGATTCTCCGGCGAGGTCATCAACTCCGACAAGATTCAAGTCTACAAGGGCCTTGACATCGCCACCAACAAAGTCCCTGAGGCTGACCGTCACGGGGTTGCTCACTACTTGCTAGGGTTCCTAGAAGCCCCTGAAGAGGACTTCACTGTCCAGGACTTTTGCCACCATGCATTGATGGCAATCAATCAGATTATAGCAAATGGACACCTCCCCATTGTCGCTGGTGGGTCCAACACGTATATCGAGGCCCTCGTGGAGGATCCCAGTATCAAATTTAGGGCAGACTTTGAGTGTTGTTTTATATGGATGGATGTGTCATTGCCTGTTTTGTACAAGCATGTGGGGAGGAGGATTGATAAGATGGTGGACGAGGGTCTAGTGGAGGAACTTAGGGGGATGTTCGTGCCGGAAGCGGACTACAGTCGGGGAGTCCGGCGGGCTATTGGGGCTCCGGAAATGGATCAGTATTTTAGGATTGAAGAGCACATACGAGATGAAGGTGTCAAGAGCCAAATTTTGAACGCTGCCATTGAAGAAATGAAGCAAAATACATGCAAGTTGGTGGATTGTCAACTGGGGAAGATCCAACGGCTGAGGAATCAACTAGGATGGGCAATCCACCGGATTGACGCCACGTGTGTTTTCGAAAAGTATGGGAAATTAGAGGCTGAAGATGCATGGGAAAACAGGGTCTTGAAGCCAAGTTTGGGGATAGTTAGTGATTTTTTGAAGAAAAACAAGGGAATTATTGGAGAAGAAACTGGATTTTCTACTTCAAACATCACTCAATTTCCAGAACGATTACCAGTCAAATTAAGCTCATACTAGATACATGCATCTTTGAACAAAGAAATACCAAGAATTAATTATAATTAATAAAGAGCTTCTTATATAATAAAAATGTATTCTATGTTGCACATGTTTTGGTGTCTGGTCAATCTCTTTGTTCATGACATTTGAAGATAGGTTATTCGTTTAAAATATAATAAAATTATTAGTTAACGGCGTAGCTGTCATTAATTTTATTTTCTATTTCAAGTATAATTGCCATCAATTTATTGATTCAAATATAATGTGACAGAAGTTTGTACAGTCAACTACGATCGTTAAGCGCAGATACCATAATTTGTCATCTAATGCGTACTAAGGCAGCATTAATTAGTACCGTTTTCAAAGTGTATTATATATATACACACACACGCAACCATAAATATCTGGCAGGCGTAGGCCGGTGTTATTTACATTGCTCCAAACATAATCAGACCAAAGGGTTGTTTAACTTGGTAGAAGTCTTTTTAATTGGGGTATTAATTAGTAGAAATTTTTGTGATTAAACAACTTTTAATAAGAAATTTATTATGTGAGTCAACGTATATATAATCAGACTGAATTGGTTGTTTAAGTTGGTAGAAGTCTTGTTAGAGTGTTAGTAGGAATTAATTAATGGTAGAAACTTTTGTGATTAAACACAACTTTGAATAAGAAGTTTGATTGTGTGAGTCAACATAATCAGACAAGTGGGTTGGTTTAAGTTGTTAGAAGTCTTTTTAGAGTGCTGATTAGAATCATTTAGTACAAGCTTTTAATAAGAAGTTTTATTAATTGAGTCTACATAGAATATAAAATTAGAAATTCTCACAATATTGATCGTAGTTAATTATATATGATTTAGGGTCTCATGGAAAAGGTTTGACTTAATTTTCAAATAACTTCTGAATGCATTGATGTATTTAGGGGTTGTTTATTAATAAGGAATGAGAAAGAAAAAGGAAATAAGTTCTAGCAGAAATATGGGGGTGAATTGGAATTAAATTATAATATTTTCTTTCTCTGCTTACTAACTTTTATAAATTAAAATTGGAATTAAATTAAATTTCATTTTTAGTATGTACGAAACTAAAAGACAAGAACAAAACAAATTAAATAATAAAAATTATAAAAATATAATTTTAATATGAAACAAAAACATTCATTATTGTTTATAAAAATATTATTATAATAATTGACAGTATTTTTATATTTTAAATACCGATAAAAAAGAACAACTAGTTATACTGTGCATATTTGCAAATCTTATTAAAAAATAATATTTGAGGCTATATTAGTAAAATTACTTTAATTCAAGAACACCTTGATTCCTAATTTAAATGTGGATCTACGTAATTTAATTCTAATTATTCCTAATTTTAATGTGAAATCAATGCAATCTAAATTCTAACAAAATTTAGTAAGCACTGGATTTCAAATTTTAAAATTAAATTCTCTTCTTTCCCTATCTTGAATTCCTAATGATAAAAAGTAACAGTGCATTTACTTCAATTAAAGAAATCGAAATGATCTGGAAGCGGAATAACTTAGAATTATCATGATGTATCGGAATTAGCATTAATAATTTTTACTTCAATTGAAAAAATTAGAACTGGAATCAATAGTATTTTTATTGAGTTGTTTGTCTTATTTTGGAATCAGAATGAATTAATTACAGGTTACAAACATATCACTTATTAAAATTATGAATTAATTACAATATACAAAATAACATTTATATATATATATATATTTTTAAAAGAATAACATAAAAAGCGTTTTACATTGAATTTAGGAATGTGAATGATATTCTCAAGTGGGATGGAGGAATAAGATTCTCACTCCAACAACCTCAAATTGATATAGGACTAACACTTTTATTCCCATTATGGAATAAATTTTAAGTAAGTAAACGCTATAAATCAATCTCATTTCTCATTCTTACTTCTTAGGGGGGTGTATTCAACTTAGGAGTCTATTGGAATCCAAAAGATTTTAAAAATCTAAGTGTAGTCAATCTATACTTTTTATAATTCTATTAAAATACAGGTGTATTTAATTTAGATTTGTACGGATTCCAATAAAATTTTTGTGTATTCAATTAAACCTTTTAAGAAATCTAAATAAGTTTATGTGTATTGAAAAAATCAATGATTTTGTAGGAATTGTATTTTAATAGATTTGAATGAATTTTTTGAACCTAAATATGAATAAAAAAACTCATATGAAATCTTACCCTACCTCCAAACATTTCATAGATTTCATATCTTCATTTTTTTTTTTCTCTTGGAATTTTTTTTCAGTGATTAAATCACCAATACCTACAAATTTTTCAACAATCAACAAGTTTTTTTTGTCTCTAATGGAACCCAAAAACCTACAAAAATGCAATCTTTTAATTAACAATAATTACAATTTCACGTTAATCTATACAAAACCTAGTAGCTGAGATTCGAAGAGAAAACTGAAATTTTTCTATTTGTTGATACTTTACGAGTTGATACAATTGAAGATTGACCTATAAATCTTACAATTTATATGTTGTTGGTTCTGTTAAATATTGGCCCGAAAAATTTGCTAATTTGAAAATGTGAAACTATTAATCTTCTACATATATACATACAAGCACACATACATACAAAAAGAGGTTTTGTTGGTGCTACAGATTTACATTAATTTTTAAACTTGATGTTTTTCAATTTTATTGAATGTAATACACTCTTCAAAAATATATAAATACGATATGATATGATCTTAAGTTGATACATATATACTAACATTTAAAAAAAAAAATCAACAAATAATTAGACGTGAAAAAATTAATATCATTTTATAATATCAAAATTTTATTAATGTGATTTATAAAAATAAAATAATTATATTCATAATTTATATAATTTGGTTGTGAAAGTTGGGCCACGTAAAACATGCTGCTCATCATATAATTTTTTTTAAAAAAATAAAAATAAAATCATTAACAATTTCATTTAAATATATCAAATTTCATTTACATCTATATAAAAAATCCAACAAACTCTAAATAGAATTGTAACAAAATCTGATAGAATTCATTAAATAATTCAACAAACTCTTAAATATAATTCTAACAAAATATGATAGAAGCCATAAAATCTATAAAATTCATCAAAATCTATCATTAAAAGAAACTTCAACAAACTCAAATGAAATTTAGATTGAATACATCCCCCTTAATCTATGAAATAAACACATTATAAATATAAAGTTATGAACTTTTGCAAGTGGTTATTCTGATCATATGAATCAGTATTATACATTCAGGTTTGACTGAAAAGGTAAATAACTTATATTTCGTATTAACTTTTGAATGTTGAGATTCAACATTCGTCAAATGTATATATAAAACAAAAGTTACGGACTTCTATAACGAAAATGACGGATAAACAAATTCCTTCGAGACGAGAGTTTAATGAATTTATATATAATATACACTAATCTAGCTGTAAGCAATTGTATAGTATACCAGTGTACTATATTCATCAATCATAAAT
The DNA here is from genome assembly GCA_022984855.1 of Dimocarpus longan. NCBI lineage: Eukaryota > Viridiplantae > Streptophyta > Magnoliopsida > Sapindales > Sapindaceae > Dimocarpus > Dimocarpus longan. The sequence goes on from CM041020.1 coordinate 27,362,083, forward strand.
ATGTTGTACTTATTAATTAGTGCAATAAAGCACATAGCTAGCTACATTCATTTTCTTGTTTGAGTTTCATTTAATTATTCATTTCAATGAGAACAAACCGCCGGTTCACATATAATTGATAATTAAACATTTAGATTCGATACGCAACAATATGCAATAGGTTTTTGGTTTTACTTTTTAAATATACACCAGCAAATTAATTAATTATTTACTTATAAATTCTTGTCTCCATAAACAGTTTACGTGTTCGATTAATTTAGGGAATTACATGAAGAACAATTATTTTATTACATAAATACAAGTTTGTAACAAATTAATCAATATGCTTGGAGGACTATAATGATTTAAATTATTTATCTATCAGTTTCCAATTATTAAATAATTTATATTATCTACGTGACTCCAACAACAATGATTGATTATAGTTAATATTTTACATCTATATAGCAACGGTTTGTTCTATAATTGCAGGTCTAATTGTAAGTAATTGAACCGATTATTGTTAGTTCTTATAATTTTTTTAAGATAACCTTCGATGATTAAATTAAAAAAATTAGTTTGTTGATGGAAGAAAATCTACTGAGTGAAGCTAGAGTTGGAAACTTGAGGCTTTTGTTTTGTTTTGCATTTTTTTTTTTTTTCACGTTACATGTAGTTTGTCGAGATAAAATTGAAATAAATTTTGACTAAGAACATTCTTATATATTTATGAATATTGTGAATAATTAAGCTTATTTCAATGTGACTTATGAAAAAAGATACAAGTTCTTCTAAATTTAGAAAGTACTTAATTTCAGAAAATTTACAAGATTATTTAACTTTTTTTCTTTAGAACCATCTATTACACTTAAATTTCGGTTGTTACCGGACTAAATGGGAGCTCTCTATCATCAAACACATGGATGATGGTGACTACATGGTTACTTAAAATTGTATTTTTATTCAAAATCCACTCTTATAGCTCTGGTAAATCACACACACTTATTAACTATTATTATCAGTTCCAAAGCTGTAGACCATTGATTATATTCACATTGTGTTAATGATATATTTTCATGAGAGCTTTTTGCATATTGGATATAAGAAAAATAAAATGTTACTATCGAGAAACATAGGAAAGATTAGACTGAATAATTCTAATCAATTTATATTTAGAAGTATATTTTAGTTTTCTTGATATTCATACCAAATTGTCATCGAAATTCTTTAACTTAGCGTTAAGACGTGGGATGGTGTAAATATAAAATTATTTGCACTAGAGAATTACCCTATATATGCATATATGGTCAAACGTAAATGGGGACCTAACAAGATTAAATGTTAAAATTAAAAATCATATGTATAACATAAAAATCTACTTGTCATAATGTTGGGAAACATATATTCACGCGATAATGGAAGAAAACTATTAAGATAATAATTAAGTTTCAGTCAGCATCCTCTATTTTCAAATTAACTTCGGATTGTTGTAATTGTTTAAAAGAAAAAACATAACCTTTTAATTATATAACCACTGTACACATGATTCTTTATATATTGTGTTCCTAAATGGTATGTCTTTTCTAGTATCATAAGCATGCAAATATATAACATAACTTATCATTACAAATTTTAAAACAAAACAAAACCAAACATAATAATCAGATTATTATAACGAGATCAACACAAACCATACAAAAAGCCAATGAAATCCAAACACTAACAACAAATAAACATTCAATCAACACCAGAACAGTTGATCATGTATCACGATCCAGAAATACCAAAACAAACATGATATACTAAACAAAACAATCAGTTGCAATTGACAGAGCCAGGCAGATTGCATTTAGCAGGGAGCTGCATGGCTTTTTTGAAGTCTATTCCATAGTAATCCAAAGCCTTGGACTTCTTGAAGAAGCAAAAGCACGGCAAGTCAGCCTTTTTGAGAGCCTCACAACATTCCTGTGAAGGAGGGGAAGCGTTCTCAGCCACCACTGATGGCTTGCAAGCCTTGAGACCCTCTGAGGTCATGCCACACAAGCCCTGACCATACGTCACAATTGGTGCGGACAAGATGGCTAATCCTAGCACCAATGCAATAATCACAAGCTTAGTGTATGCCTCCATATGTCTCTATGTGTATCTAGCTTGTTTGCTTTATGCGATGTACCTTGGGGTTTGAGTAGTTGACATATGTAAATGTATATATACATGAGAGGGATGGAGTGGGGTTGTAAGTTGTTAAATGTTGACAATATTGACAGTATATAGGTAGAGATGGGCGCGCGCGCTTGCATATGCATGGTTGTGGAGAGTGTGAAGAGGCACAAGAAACTGTATGTGGCTCTCGTGAAGGAAGAGTTTGCAGAGAATATTGGCATTTCTATGGGCCATTAGTGTCACGGGTGAGCTTTGAATTTGGTTTGTTGTGGGAACTTGATCTGGCCGACTTGTTTAATTGTATTTGTTTATATGAAGTTAACGCTGCATGTGATTCGTGTATATATATATATATATATATATATATATAGATAAAGCAATTGTTAAATTCAAAATCTTATAAAATCTTTAACATCATAGAAAGTTTAAATAATTGTATTTGAGCATTCTAACAAACCTTAATCTATTATTGTCTAATAAAGCTTAATAGTAAAAAGCATTTATTAATATTCAATATGACAACTTTTTAAATTCGAGTCGTTGTATATAGATAATATTGACAAAAAAAAAAAACACTGATCCTAAAATGTAAGACAGAAAGTTTGTCACATGGATGAGTCTCATTGCTACAAATACAAATTTAAATACCAAATGCAAAGTCAATACACCAAGATTTAATTTCCTGATAATAATTGTTTGTTATAGTAACATATTAAGGCAAAGTTAAAACACCAAAAATTTCCTGATAATATATACTTGTTATAGTAATGAATTAGTTATGTAACTGCTAAGCTCAAAAATGAGTTCAAAACATGAATTCTAATTTAGTTTAAATATGAGTTCTATGTGAACTTTTTTAATCAATATGAGCTAAGTATGATCAAGGTTCATTCTTTTCTGTTTTTCTCTAACCAGTAAATATTTCATTCCCATCACGTACCTTGCAAAAAGGAAAACAAAAAAGGTCAAGTAAAACGCAGACTAGAATTCCATCTACCTCACAAAAACACATGTTTGTGTAATACCTTAAGGATAACGTTAAAAATTCAGAAAGTTAGAGGAGAACTGAGATAGCTTGCAACTAAACAATTTTCCACAATTAGCTGGATTGTTGTACGTATCTACTTATAATGTATTCAAATAATACATGAAAAGCACCCATAATGTTATTATCAAGAGAAAAAATCGATTAAGAAAGGTCTGGGCTTTAATTGATGAGTTTCTCCATAAATAAATATATAAGTTTCTTCGTATTTATGACAAATAATAATGCGATGATAATTTGGATAAAAATGTAATGACAATTGCAGGAACAAAGATTGGATATATCAGTATCAAATCCATTTTTAATTTATTGAATCCCTTATATTCTCTTAAAAGAAATATTCCTCTATGAAGTCAAGATTCAATATTTAGGAAATCTACTCGTTGTCAAAAAGACAGATTGAAAAATTTATGGAAAAAAAAAAAAAACAACAAAGAAGTGTAAAAGTAGTATATGGGATTTGTAATATGTACGTATAAGCAAACAAAAAATGGGAATAAATTCTTTGACTGGAGTTAGTGGAGTGATTATCGAAAAAGATACTAAAATGACTCAAAGCAATATGTAATTCCCTTTATTTTATGATAAGATCGTGGTAATAGCGAAGTGATTATCAAAAGATACACTATATGTTATAAGATTATGTTAATAGATGCTAGTACACCCCATGTTATGAAACACAATTCAATCCCATGACTGGACTATCTTGATAATATTGAGTCTCATGCAATGTTAAGTAACCTTTAAATTTAAAATTTTTAGTTTTATATGTAAGTATCCAAATATTTATATTTAAATACTCTAATAACGACGACCAAATATGAGATCAGTTTAGTGATATGTCTTTTATATATAAACCATAAGATAGTGATTCTAGTTGCGTGCTCTCCCATAAATATCTTGAATAATGGTAATAGTCAAAAACAATAATCTAATAACCTAATATCCTATATGGTTATCAAAAGAAACCATGTAATTGACAAATGGAAAGGTTGAAAAGGGCTGGTAGAATATCCAAAAAGATAAACTTGTATATTAGAACATATCTTGTATCTAATCTATGATCTTTTAAAATCATTGAAATTATTTTATAATTAAGATACTATATATGTATTCTAAGAGTTTGTAGATATTTTACCTTCTTTAAAAGACAGAATGACAAGAAGATTTGGATAAAAATGTCATGACAAACCATACATTTATATATCATTTTACTCTCACTTTATTCTTAATTACATCGTTTATTCTCTTAAAGAAAGCATATCTTCAATAAAGTGAAGATCCGATAATGACCTCTCTAATTAATTAACTGGATTAATGCTTGATTGTGTCATAGCTAGCTATCTTCATTAAAACAAACAAGGGTATAAAAATGAAGAGAGAACTTAATTAGGGAAATAGAAGACTAGATTAGATAGAATTGGCATCCTTGTTTGACCTAACTTTGATTTTCTTTGTTTATATTCCACATGATGTTTAAGATTCGGATATGATTTTGTAAATTGCATAATTTGCATGTCTCTCTAGGGCCAATTATAAATGATTTTTTTTTTGTTTTATTATTTCGTGCTTAATTGAAATTGGTAGTAAAATTAGAAAACGGTACGGATTGCATAATATATATATATAATATTGTTTGGTAAGTCACAAATAGAATTTAGAAATGGTACAAATTTCTCTACAACGCTAAAGTTTGGTCTAATTACATATAGATTTATTTAATTTGAAAAATAAGCTAGATAGGATTTTGTTATTTATGAAATTTCATAAAAGGAATTAACCATTTACAAAACTTAAAGAGAGATTTTGGACTAGTTCTAATGAAATGTTTTCAACTATATATATAGGGTGTTTTACAATTTCCACTAAAAATCAGGGGAAAATTCCTTCCTACATTAAATGTATGTCAAGGTGAGCTAAAAACCAATGAACCCAGCCGATCCAATAGATCGAACTGGTCTGATTGGTTTTGGACCAATTTTTTATGTAAGGACGGATCAATTCGATTCATTTTAAAACAAGCAAATTTACTAGCCCATCGTCAAACCAAAAAATCAATTCAAGATCCACATACCCAAGTTTTTTCCTTCTCCCTTTCTGATTCTTTGTTCCCTTAGTTCTCTACTCTCTCTCTCGGCTCAAATGCATAAAATTGGTTTAAATTTGCTTAAAAGTTTAAGCCCAATAATTTGGCCTATTTGGTTCATGAACCAACGAACCGAATCAAACCAAACCAAATTAATCAAATTAGATTGATTTTGGATTGATTCACCTATTTTCAGTTTACGAGATTGGTTCATTTTTTCAAGAACAAGTCCAATTCCATTTCAAACTAATTGAACCAAAACCGAACCAATCTAACCAATGCTCAACACTGTATGTATGTATTTCCACCTAGCAAAATTATAAAATATGTGTAATTTTAGAGAAAAACTTGTATAAGATAGTCTAGCTGTATTAGTCTAATTAAAACATACGATAAAGATAAATTTTTAAATTTAACCTTATTGTCGTTCAATCCTATCTAATTTTGGTAGACGCACAAGTGAAGTAGACAAACTATTGAATTTTGCACAAATCTAATAAATGGATAGGTACATCTGGTGTACCAAAACCTTTCTCGAACCATGAAATCTAATTATTTTAGCAAAAGCATTCAATAGAAATGAAAATATTGTCAAGAAAAAGAGTGATCATGGGTTGGCTGCCCAATTCCATCAAACTCAGGCCCATTAAGATCATCCAGTGGGCCCCATTCAATGTAAAGTGGACTCATGAAAAGCCCAAGTTAAGTTTCATGAAGGTGGTACGAGAGAAAAGGCGGTTACGTGGCTTCAACTTAAGGACACGTGTCGGCAAAGGGCGGCTCATAGTGCGAGCTTCCCTCGTAAGATATGAAACCAGAGTCGCTGTCTTGTAAGAATAGGGATTTCTTTTATTTTATTTTATTTTAAGTTTTTGGTTTAATTTTTCTTTGGGTTGGCATTGGATTTGAAGTTACTACAAAAAAAATGTGGTAGCTTAATGACCAAGTGTTCGTGATCTTGGGAGAAATATTGTCTCAGCAAATTTTTCTAATTAGTGGTCAAAATATTTTGACCAACGTTAAAAAAATTGAAAAGGAATTCCACACATTTTTCAATAAAGCATTGATTTTAGTAATCACTAGGAAGACGATAGCTAGTATTTCTCTCCTGATTATAACTTGTTTGGAACGTCAACAAAGCATTGCAATAACAATGCATGTTTTGCTCTAAACTTCTGTATTGATGATAATGATAAACTATATTTTTTTTATGATTTATAACTTATGAGAGCCTACTAATATTAAATAGTAACGTGCAGGAAAAAAAACTCACTCATATAATAACAAAATATATCTACTCTCATAATTTTGAGTAACATATACGTCTCAATATATTGATAAAAATTTTTATTAAACTCAAATAAAACGTGATAGTTATGATGAGGTGGGTATATAGTGCTTAGATGTCCACCCAGAACTTTTTATCAAATTGAGTTTTTTTTTAACCAATACATTTTGTTCCCTGTAATTTCCAATCTTACATAAACCTTTTATCTACAGGTACACAATACAAAAATAAGATGTCAATTCCATCTGTTACATCTAAAGTATAACTAATATCACTAAACTGTTATAACTAAATTATCTAAGTAAAACATATTTATTGTTACATATAAGACTTTTTTTGGCCACACAAGTTTTGCAATTTAATTATGCTGAGCTAAGCTCATAATTTATCAAATTTCAAGGTTGAGGTTGACGCAAATACTTACTATAAACACTTCTATATCAATAAATAAATTAAGCTACAAATAGAATATTAAATATTGCAACTTGATATTAAATGCGTGGTTTGGTTTTGCTGGGAAAAGTTTGGTAGCTCATGATGTGTATTAGGTCTTAGATATTATTTTACGTACACATTTCTATCATCAAACACCTATATTTATATTTTTTCATACAAATATTTAGACTCATTTTCTATATATATGTTTATTTACACTAATTACTTGCAAGTTTACTTTAGATTGGATTGCATGATACAACCCAACCTATATATTGTATAATTATCAAAGTCAATCAGCACACTTAATTTTTCTTGATTGAAACACAATATTAAATATTCCAAAATTAAGGCAACTAATAACTATTCGTCATCAATCAACACATCAGAAAACTTATCTAGTATAGATGTCTGATTTATTTTTAAAACAAAATAATCATAATACAATGCATCTAATTTTTGTTTTTAATATTTCAAGGATATTCACGTAAAATTGTCATCAACCTACAATTTCAAACGTGTAAACCGCTCACACTTTTGAATATGTAATTGACGTCACATAATTTTTAGAAACAAACTAATCATAATTCAATGTATCATATATGCATTTTTAATATAATGGTACATATATCTTAAAAAAATATATCAACGGCAATTATGTTGTTTTGTCAACGGTCTACAATTTCAAACACGCAAACCACTCTCAGTTTTGAACATATCGTTACTTCTTGATATATTTGAACAAGATATAATACCAATGGATGAATGTGATTTTATTTCAACATAAACTAAATTTTAATGTTTTTACTAAATATGAATATAATTTAATATTTACAATTTTAAGTGTATAAAGCATAAAGCATATTAACAAAAACAAAGTCCAAAATTCCAGCTGCCCTCGATGTGCAAAATAAATAAATAACAACAACATCATCATACGAATATATGATTTTAATTTGAGTGTAAACTCATTTTGAACCCAAATTAAAAAGATAAAATTTGTTTTTAATCCAAAATTAAAATGTATTTTTAACTCTAAACAAAATTTCAATAATTTTTATATCATTTTCACTTAGTAAAACATTTTACGTAAATATGTATTTTACGTGATGTTGTACATTAAAAACGAATAAAATAATACAACAAGTATGTATTTCATGTAAACATATCATTACTTCTTGGTAAAGTTGAACAAGAGAATAATACCAATTGATCAATGTAATTTATTTTAAAATAAACTAAAATTTAATATTTTTACTAAATAAAAATATAATTTAATATTTATAATGCATAAAATAACAAAAACAAACTAAATTATTGATGCTTTTCTCATGTGATCAGTAGTATCTATTAGAAGACACACGGTTATATTTTTTTCCAAGCAACTAAACAGGATCCAATAAACTGTGGATAAACTTGAACACAAAAACAGAAAACAAAATCCAAAATTCCAGCTGCTTTCAATGAGAAAAAAACAAAAACAAAAACTATGAAGATCACCATCATATGATCTCAACGTGTGCATCGATTCATTTTGAACCCAAACAAAAAAGAGAAAATTTGTTTTTAATCTAAAATTAAAATGTATTTGTTTCTAATTATAAACAAAAGTTCAATCATTTTCGACAAATAAAACATTTCACATAACTTTTTTTTTGAAAAAAATAAAATCACATAAATATATGATGTTACAATTTGAACATATAAAATGAATGAAATTTTATTGGATTAAAAGTAAATGACTTACTTAATCAAAAATGAATTATCATTTTTAAAACATATTTTTATAATTTTCACTTTTGATTTTGATCTGTATTGTGAAAGAAATTTTATTTTATATTTGATTAAACATATTTTGAATTTAATCAAACAAATCACGTGAAGAAAAGCAAATCACTTAAGCACGTGACGGGAGAAGATTCTCTCCGGTGACGTAGCGTGGAATCAACATTTTTTGAAACCTCTCGCCATGGCGGTAACCACTAGTATCCCGCCACGCGTTCACCATGACGTGTCACTCAAACCGGTAAGAATAATAATAATAAAAAAATCGTGGCTGTGACTCGGCAAAGCGAACGCGGGACGCGGTGGAGTTGTCACCAGACAACGACTTCTCGTTTATTTCGGCTTCTGCCATAGTTAATTCTCTTCCCAAAACACCCCTAGAATTTATCTAAATTTTGTAACTGCCACTGGATTAAGAAATTTAATTTCGAAGTTGATTAAAACTAATTTGTCAAGTTGCGTGAGAGATACAAAAAGGACAATTATATTTTGCTGGACATTATATAGTTAGTTTTAGGATAAAAGGTCATTCTTTGATAAAGATCGATTTTAAACTTATTCCATTTAAAATAGTATTGAATGATTTTTATATTGTTGTAGTATTATTTCGGAATATATTAGATATTCTAAATTATTAATTTAAATTTAATAATTATATATTTTCATCACGTGACATGGAAAATTTTGAGTGGATACTTATTAGGCATAGATCACTAACTTTATTGGTTAGGTAGATTAGTAAATCAATAATTTTTTAAGAATTGGGATAGTTTGAGTTTCTTGGTTGACAAACTGTTTTTAGTTCAATATGCTATAAATATGTAGTGACAGAGCAGCCAAGTGCTATCCATTCAAGCATCAAAAAACGAGATTCTAACTGGAGTTGATTCAATTTGATAATCAACTACTGGTTTTGGTTTTGGTACTAAGAAGGTATGCTCTTCGCCTTCCTATATTTATTGTTGGCAGAAGCTAATTTTATGCAGGCAGGAGATTTTGATAAACTTTTATGATCTTTGTAGAAAGATGTCATGTAAAAATGATAATTTTTGAAGTTCAATGACCCATGAATGACTTTGACTTACAATCTCAAGAAACTATGCACCACAACAATTGATGAATATATTAGAATTTCTATAATTTTTTCCCACTACTATTATTATTTTGATTATGATTTATGGACTTTCAATTTCTTGAAATGAATCATAACAAGTGATTCTTATGATTTTGTTTTTCCTGTATAATTTATTTGGACGTTGTTAAATATATGATATATTTTCTTTTCATCTCCATTTCTTTTTACTAAAGTCTTTTTCTTCTTTAAACCATTGAATTGAATCCTATAAATCGATAATCTTAATGTAGATATCCACAATAACGTGACTCAAAAAGATTATATAAAATCTTTTAAAATATCAAAACACAAGGATCATAATGACACACAAGTACACAACACATGATATTTTTATAAAAAAAAAAAATCTCTCTTACGCTCTAACATTTATACTTCATCTTGAAAAGGACCACTGAAAAAATGGAAATCTCTAACAAGAATCAATCAATTAATTAGTACGCAAACACTCTGATTACCAATAACTAACTAATTAGATGAACATTAATCCACAACAACACAACAACAAGTCATTTCAGTAATTTCCCCTCAACAGTGCGGCTATCTTGTATTACAAACTTTCCCTTTTCTTGTTTTTCAACGCACCAAAATCAGTCTCATTATGTCTTCTTTAGAGTCATTTGTTTTGTCATCTTAAAAGCACTTTTATGTTCTGTTCCGCTTTTGTAAAAATAGCACTTCCTCTTCTACAGAGCTCAGCTCCTGTTTGGTAACTAACCCTCAACCCCCTAAAAGTTGCTTTGCGAGTTGAAACTATGAAGTAGAGAGAGAGAAAAAAAAAAGGGAGATAGATATATAAATGTTATTGCTTTGAGGCCTTTTCTTCCATGTAGAAGTGTTGTGTTGTCTGTTTATATGTTATTTACTCTCAATTTTTCTCATGCGTGCAAGCTATTCTCAAATGTAATATACACCATAATATAAGAAGCAGGAGAAGGAGAAAAAGAAAACCCCCCCATCATCATCATTGTTTTTTTCTTGGTCTTTAACGGTTTCAATTCTCTTTAAGCTTTCTCATTCCTCAACCACCTCTACTTTTTTTTTTTCTTTTATTTCCCATCTCCTGTTTTTCTTCTCTCTTTTGCTTTCTATAACTTACTTTCCCTTTTCATACACACGAACCCCTTCTTGTTTTCTTCACTGTTTCCCTTCCCATTTGCAGCAAGTTTTCATCTTTCTCTCATTTCTTCAGGCTCTACTCATCTTTTCAGGTTCTGGGTTGTTGGTGGTTTCTGAGGTGATTCAAGTTTTGAAAGTTTCTGTTTTGATGTTGTGTGGTTGTTGTAAAAGTTGGTAGGGATATATAGGATCTGTTGGCTTGTGAATTGTTTTGATTGTTTTGATTTGGATTTCTTGATTGTTGTTGTTGTTTAGATTTGAATTGAAGGTATGGGAAGCAATGTAAGCAAGAAGCCTAGTGAGGGATCTTCTCAATACACAACAGAGTTGAGCTCCTACGAGGCGGCATGCAGGCTTGATGCAGACTTGCAGACGTTTGACAGCACTCTGCAAGCTAGAACCAATCATGTGATCAACAGTCTGGCAGTTGGGGTCGAGGTTCGAGCACTTTCGTTTGATTCGCTGAAGGAGGTGACAGAATGTCTTTTGGAGATGAACCAGGAGGTTGTTAAAATTATCTTGGAATGCAAGAAAGATATATGGAAGAATCAGGAGCTGTTTGAGCTGGTTGAGGAGTATTTCGAAAGCAGCTTGCAGACTCTGGATTTCTGTACTGCTTTGGACAAGTGCTTGAAGCGTGCCCGCGATAGCCAGCTGCTTATTCTCGTAGGACTCCAGCAATTGGAGGAGGAAAACGAATTGGGTGAGCATAGATATGTGAGGACTTTGGAGGAGTTGAAAAATTTCAAGGCAGCTGGGGATCCTTTCACTGAAGAGTTCTTCCACATCTTTCACTCTGTTTACAAGCAACAGGTTTCAATGCTTGACAAGTTGCAACTCAGGAAGAGCAAGCTTGACAAGAAGCTCAAGTACATTCATGCTTGGAGGAAGGTTTCAAACATAATATTTGCTACCACTTTTGCTGCTGTGTTGATCTGCTCTGTAGTGGCAGCAGCCATGGCAGCTCCTCCTGTGGCTGCAGCTCTCTCTGCAGCTGCTGCTATCCCACTTGGTTCAATGGGGAAGTGGATTGACTCTCTATGGAAGAACTATGAAAATGCATTGAAGGGGCAGAAGGAAGTGATCAGTTCAATGCAGGTGGGTACTTATGTTGCTATCAAGGATTTGGATAGCATCCGGGTCCTCATCGACAGACTGGAGGTCCAGATAGAAGCCATTCTGGAGAATGTGGATTTTATGGTTGAAGCAGAGGCTGTCAAGATTGGTGTGGAGGAGATCAAGAAGCAGCTGGGTGTGTTCATGAAAAATGTTGAGGATTTGGGGGTTCAAGCTGATATGTGCGGCCGCGACATTCGCAGGGCAAGAACTGTGGTTCTGCAGAGGATCATAAAGCATCCCAATCACTGATTACAAGATACTGATGATGATGATCATCCTCTCTTCTGCTAGGTGGCGTTGTTCACTTGTTTGTTCTGTCCCAACTGATTGATTGTGACAATAATTAATTTTATTGATTTGTTATAGACTGTATGCTGAATCCAGACAGCTTGAATTCATACTAAAAACAAAATAATGTACATATGTTAGTGGATTTGGATTGCTCACTTTTTTTTAATGTTTAGGGAATGGATAATGGAAATTTATTATGAGTTTCTGACCTTCTGTTTTTGACAGTTGTAGCTATCAATATAATCATCAATTAGTATAGTTAACCGCAGATTTGCAATCGATATGAATTTGTTTTGCTTACAGCACTCTGCTTGTTGTATTTGACCAATCACCATGAACTACTTCCATATCATTTATCTGTCTGTCAAATGCTGCAATATCTTCCAACTATCATGTTGCACTAATTATCCAGAAAAAAGAAAAAACAAACAAAAAGGGAATATAAAGCAAAATAACCTTATTCAAGGGGAAAAAGCAGAGATAGGGATAGGAAGTAAAACTGTTTTTGTTCTCTACAAACACAAAAAGACCGCAAATTTTACCGATTCTTGTTTCGTATTTTGCAAAATAGAAATATATATACTTTTAAATTATTTGTGTTAAGAACGTGTTTTTAGAGTACACCATAAGAGAACCTAAAAAATTAGCATACTTTTCTAAGTTAATAATGAGTAGGCATGTTTAGGCTATTATCACATTCAACTTGGCTATTGAAACAGATACAACGAATGTTATTGCTTGTTGATTGATTCAAATAACAACTTTTACATTACAAAAACATTTTCGACATCACAATGGATGAGATTTAACAATACAATGTATCATAGACTGTCAAGTATTTGACAGGGTCATATACTACCTTACCATTGGATAAAAATCCAAGAATCCACAAAAGACAAAATTAAAAATATACAAAAGTAAATTTAAAAGGCATAAATCATTCTTGTAACGGCCACCAACATTAAATGAGTTGTTTCCATATTTGTCTTTGTCTACTGAGGTCACTAATAAGCAAAAAGAAGAGAAGAATGAATCCCAAGAAAGACAGAGAAGAGAAGATTGTCGTGTTGGCTATTGCAATGGACAACGGTAAATGTAGCGATGCAGAGATACTCGAAAACATGTGCGAAAGTAGTAATTGTTCACTGGTGACATTTATAGGATGGATATAGATGTCTCAAACATAGTAATTTATCACTAGGGTGCATTGCGAACGAACAAAGCTTTCAAGAAGCCAAGAACTGGCACTGGACGAATATTGAAATAGGTAGCAGATGCCAAATAGGTACAAGATAAAGGCACGTAAAATTTAAACCAAATGGAAGAGAAAAACGAAAGATATGTAAATGTGCTAATCAAGGCAATTACTGCCACACAATTTACAAGGCACTTAGCAGTTGAGAGCTCCGATTCTGATCCTTGGTGAGGGAATTGGCCTTGAGAATAAAATTCTGAAAGCAGACAGTCCTTGAAATGGAATGTATCCATCAACCAAGCAGCAGCCTCCTCTTTAAATGTTGGGATGTCATCGATAGGTACACGTCGGACATGCATGTGAACTTCGGAGGGGGCAACCCCAAAGACATTGTCCAAGAAAGTTGGGCAGCGATGCTTGTAACCAATGGTCACATCATAAACTGCAGCAGCAAACCAAAAAAAAAAAAACTTGAAAAGATGCACATTAAAAAAAAAAAAAAAAAAAGTCACAAGTATGCTTTGGTAGGGAATTGCAGTTAATCTGTTATATTGCATTGCAGAAAAAGTGGCTAATCAATGGAATAGAGGATATTAATACTAAATGATCATGTCATCAGCAGTAACAATTAGAGAGAGAGAGAGAGAGAGTCACATGAAAGATCTACCAACGTTTTTGAGCCATGAATTATTTGATAAGTAGTCTAATTTTATGAGGCATAATGGTATCAAGTAGACAGTCAACTAACCAGAAGTCATACACAGAAAAGTAACTGAATGGACTTGTTTCAATCTAACTTTCTGGCCTATAAGAGCTACAGGAGATGCTTAGAACTCAAACTGCAGATATCTTTGTGTATTTTGTGCAAGAGTTTAGTAAAAGACACCTAACTGCCCCCAACATACCTGGATTTTGACAAACATACATCTTTATGAACCATAGTGACTAAAACAAAACTACAAGCTTCTAGAGACAATTAATATGCTGGATGCAATTCCTGGTATCTTCTTACTCTAGTGTTCCCACTTTCCCTAACCGTTTATAGAGACTATGTATCATCAATAAAATTTCCTTGCAGCAATAAAATCAAAAAGAAATCTAATTATTGCGAAGCAAGTTTCAATAACCAGCACATTAAGTTCAGAGGTGAATTCGATGCATTGGAGAAAACATCAACCGAAGAAATTTTGCAAGATACCAGTTTTGAGAGGCAAACTTTGCATCATTAAACAGTTTAAGTCAATAACACGAAAAATATAAAAACAGCAACTAGAATAACGAGTTACGGACTCTCTTCAAAATAGTTATTTTCTTCCCAGGCATTCGATGGACAAGAAACCAAGGTCCCACATTAAGTCTAGAAACACAAGACCCTAATGCAGAAAATGAAAGTTTGATCCACAGGCAGGTAGTCATAAGTTGAACTGAGAGTTCATTTGTCCATAAAGAATGAAACATAATTCTACAAGGTCTTAGTAGTGTGACTGACATGATCTATTATTATGTTGATGTCTCATGGATGGTAATAAAAACTTAGGGTATTCAAAAAGCAAAAATCAACTAATTTATTCGCAGCAACATGGTATTTACACAAGTATATAGGCTGCCTCAGATCACCCTCAAACAGAAGCACAGAGAATGATCCTACTCCCTTTGATATTCTCTTATTAATCCTTTTTAACAAGGCAGAATAAACCTATACAAATCATGGTCGTCGCAGTTTGTTAAAAATCATCTCCTTGGAAAACCTAAATTTGGGGTGAGTTTTAAACAGTGAAAACAACTATATGCAATAGATAATATAAAGCAGCAAAGCTTAGAAGAATAAAG
The DNA here is from genome assembly GCA_022984855.1 of Dimocarpus longan. NCBI lineage: Eukaryota > Viridiplantae > Streptophyta > Magnoliopsida > Sapindales > Sapindaceae > Dimocarpus > Dimocarpus longan. Next base: position 27,377,550 of record CM041020.1, read on the forward strand.
CAACCTGCATCCAAAGACCCCCTCAAGTCTTCCAAGCAGGCACAGAACCCCTTCGTTTTTGGAAGCAGCACATTTTTTAGGATAGGCAAGCCATTATCAGCTGCATATTTTTTACTTTTTATGCACTTCTGTTCACTTCATTCAAAAGAAAGAGAGGAAATTCAGCGATTGGATACATCAAATACTGACACCAGAATATGTAATCAACGGTAATAGGAAAAATTTATTGTGGCATACGGTATGCTGTAGAAGAAAATCTGTAAATTCATGCGAGCAGGAAATGAAATTGTATTCTGCAAATGTCATGGATATGGATATCAAAACTAATTGAGGTCTATGGAGTATCCAAACTACTAAAAAGTATGAAGAAGAAATTACGTAAAATCTGTGCCTTCTGGGAAAAGTGCAAGCCAAAGGGTATCCCTGGGATCTTTGAAAGTTGAAAGCATTTCGTGCATGTGCATTTCATCAACCTCCCACTTCCTCTCCACTGAGATGAACTCCAAAATGTGGAATCCCCAGCCAAATACAGGTAATTTCATCAAACTGCTCTTAAGGACATACCTAATATATCCTATGCATCCCTTCCGCAATGCAAGGTCCCACAAGTACATCCAGTCAACCTCAGTTCTGTGATTTGCTATAAGCATAACACGTTCCCTTGCAGGAACAGTCTCTCCACAAAAAACAACTTTAGTTTTGTTTATCTTTTCAAAGAGAAAAGGCCACATAGCTAGCCAAGCCCCAAAGAAAAAGGATAAAGCTTTCCTGCTATAATGTGTGCTTAAAAGGCGCAACATAACAGCACTCAGAAAGCCACAATATACTAACATCATAAATGCTGTGGAAAGTAAAACCACTAAACAAATTAAACCCCTAATAACCCTTATTGCGGTCAACCGACCATGGCTTGTTCCATCATTGGAGTTCAACGCACTTTTGATTTCCATATGCCCCTAAACACGATAAAGAAACTCCTTTTCAAAAATAGCTGCAATGTCTCTCCTAGGTATATCTATTGGCAGGATGATTAGGCCTCACAGAGCTGTTACTTAATCTAAGCTAATCAGAAAACAAACAAGCTGCCAGTGGTAAGGGCGGCTCATTTTTGAATACTGAAACTCCAAGTCTTTACAAACTAAGCATCCATTTGCTCACCCAAGTACACCCCTTGTCATAGCAATAGAACCAACTAAAAACACTATCCACCCAAATTGGCAGGATCAAGGCACCATACATTTACCCTGCACAAACAGAGTTGAAAAGAAATTTAGTACGACCATGTTACATACATGATACCAAATGAAAGCAAAACACAGTCCATTCGTCGGTCAATCACAAAATTCTTATTCCACGTACTGAATGCTGAAACCATTTCAACAAAAGCAAACCTCAATAAATTATATTATAATCACGCAACAATTCTGAACAAGAGAATAAAACAATCGACAAAGGAAACTGTACTTATACCCGTTAAGTTGCAACAAACTATCATTAATCTACACATCATCCATAGCATCAGCCTCAAACTATCGGCAGCAAATATATTTCTACACACGTTAACAACTAAATCGTAACCAAGATCAAAAGACGACATTCAATTTCTAATCTCTATACTCCATATCCTCAGAACACATTCCAGATCTTATTACATTTTTCACTAAGACAACAAATATCATCAAATGAATAAAATGTCATAACCACACACCATCATAGAAATTCAAACAGGTAACTATACAGCTACTGAGATCTTATTCAACACCACAAGACAATGCTAGCTTCTACAAGAAGTTCTTTTATTCGAAATGGCTTTTCGCATTAACAGCTCAATCAAAATCTCTCTTCAAGAGAGCAGCTCAATCAATCAACATGAAGTTAAACTGCTCACAAAACTACGGATCTGAATCAGACTGTTCGCGGAATCCAAATCTATAGCGTAGATATAACAATGCGATTGTGAGAACAAGCAGATTCGAATGTTACTTCGATGCTTCAGCTTGTCAAGAGATATGTATATAAATGTAGAAGAAAATCACGAAACGAAAAACGAAATGCCGTTTGAAGATTCAATGGAGGCTTTCGAAGTTGAGATCGGAATGAAGAAAGATTTTGAGATGTTTTTCTTAATTTTTTTTTTTTTTCTTTTTTTTTTTTTTTGCGTGTGTTTTCTCGAAGTTTCTCGGGAGCCAAACAAAGTAGTGTATATTTGTGCGAAAATAATTATTTTAAAATGAAAGGATAAAAAAGGACGGTTACCTTGTGGAGATTGTGAGACGGAGACTGCATTGTGGAGAGCAAAGCGAGAGTGCTGTTAAGTTAGAGAGAGAGGGAGTACGAAGGGAGTGAAGTCGAACTTACGAATTCTGCCGCTGTACGGACAGGGAGAGCACGTGCGAAAGAGTTGGGAGCGAAAATGGGAATAAAAAAAGGGAGCTTTTCAAATTAAGCTCACAACAAAAGAAAAAATACGTTTTTAACTCAATTGTTATAAAAATTTATTTTTAAACCCTTAAACAGACTAATTACTATCTCTATCCATATTGTTCAAATTACTCTTAAGTATTTTTTAATTTATAATTTCCTTTATAACCTTACCTAAAATTACTAAACTACCCTTTTTCTTCTTCCTTTTTCTCTTCCATAAGATTTTCATCTCTTCCATTATCTAACACTTTTTTTCTCATCCATTAAAGATTGTTTGTGCACTTATAAAATGTTCTTTGACTCCTAAAAATGCACATTCAAGATTTTTTGTCTCTAACAAACTCCACATTCAAGTTTTCATTCAAATTTGAAGATATGTAATTATTTATGGTTGATTTTCAATTTATTTTGTTCACATTGTTAGTTAAAAACCATAAGAGTGTCTTTTATTGTGATTTAATATTATGTGAGTGAGATCCATAGAGAATTAAAAGAAAAAAATGAACTGCGATTTTCTATATTTTGTGGGGTTTTGTGAGTACACATAACTCAATTCAAGTTATATATACTCATAAAACCCGAATCGGGTTATGAGAGTATGTATAATTCAAAACTAGTTTTGTGTACCCATAAGACCCAATTTGGGTTACATGTACCGTAAAACCCAAAAATAGGTTTTATTGATTTTTTTTTTTATTTCTTCTGTTGCGTATGTTTGGTATTGATCAGATGTGGTTATTTTTAGTTAGATTTTCATATATTTGGCAATATAATATAAAATTAGATATTAAATATGACGAGAGTATGTGTGAGACTAATTTATTTTATACATTAAATTTTATAGGAATGGGTGAAGTGACGATGATAATCAAATGCAATCGAGAGTGGAATAAAAATGCGTGTAGTTTTTTTGTCCTTGCCTCTTTATATGTAACTTCCGAGTCGATTTGTAGGTCTGGGACGTGATAATGCTGCTGCTGCTCCTCCTCCTCCTCTCTAGTCGACTCTCTCTCATCCTCCTCTTCCCTAGTCGACTTCCTATCACTTTTCTCATTATCTGAATGATCATCTTCATCAACACCCCCTCTACCGCCTACTTTATAGGCATTTTCCCTAACCAAATGCATATGATTGAAGAACTTCCAATAATCCTGTTTTCTTTCTGTAGGTATAGACTCAAGGGTACTACTTTCTCATATTAACTACATAATTGTTAACGTCGGAAAATAGTTTTCTTAGCCAACGAGGTTGTTTTCAGGTCCAAGCTGCAGTTTCGGATTGTCAATAGAATGCATGTAAAGCAATAAGAATGAGGAGAAGAGGTCAGAGACAAGGGTTTCAAAGACACAAGGGATTTTTAGAGTGGTTCGGCCCAAAAAAATGCCTACGTCCACTGTTCACTCTCTCACTATTTTGGCAGGGTAACGACACTCAGAGTCCTCTCTTTTTACAATGAAAATCCTTCCCTATTTATAGAGGAAGGGGAGGAGCTACAGTAAAACGGAATAAGACAAAGATATACAGTAGACTACAGTTACAATGATGGATCACATTTAATGTGACTGATAGTGCATTAAATGCGGCTGAAAATACATTTAATGTGGCCGAATTCGTCGCTTCTAAGGTCTGCCCAAGGGAGATTTTGGGTGACTGATCTGAACATGTTATGATAAGCTATCGAGATCTTGATCATAGCTTCTGGTTGATATAGCGTGCATGGTACGCTTTGGAACTGTATTCTGCATGGCTTGACTTCTGTTGACCCACGACTCTGAAGAGCATGACGGAGATGGATCTTCCAACAGATAAAATATCAAGTTCATCTAGCGGACAGATGAATGTTCAATGAATCCGGCTACCGGAAGGATTGAGGAGGCGGATTATGAATCGATACCTCTGTAGCTAGCCATGACAATGAGGCAGGCAATATCGCGGGTGCATGAGCCGGCATAAGGTCACGCTCAGAGATTAGTGATCGGTCTAGGCGGATCATCTTGGACGATGAGGATTTGAGGATATGTCTGATGGATGGCTTCTCTTGGCGGATATCTTAAACGAACAGAATCGACGAACAGACAGGCGGTCAATCATGATGGATAAGCTTAGCGGATACGACCAGTAGTCAGCGATTAGAATGAGCGATGAGAGCCAATCGGTCAGCTGTCAGGACCAGCGGTTGGACTGAACGAGCAGAACTAACGGATAGACTGATGGATAGAAACAACTGCCAAAATGGCGGATGGAGTCAGCGGTCACAACCAGGGTCCGAAATTGGTGTCAATGGTCAGACTACACGGACAGGTTGAACGATAACGATCAGCAGTCAAGCTGAGCAATCACAAATGGGCCTTTATATCCGGAAGGCGGGTTGGGAGAGTGTTGGATCACTTTAAGCCGTTGGGCCTGCACTGTAGATCTTCCTGGGCCCGATTATTCTGATCGCTGAATTATCCATAACAATAATATATATAATATACTTAATATTATAATTACAAATAATAATAGTCAACAAATAGAAATTAATATAGGTTAGTTTAGACACTTACATAAAAAAAAAAACTCATTAAACCAACTTATTTGCTTTATGTTGTTACAAACCCAATTCACACACCTTAGCAGTAATATACTACCTCTTATGGCTCTCTTTCTTACCCTATTTTCTAACCATAGAGATATTTTCACCAACCACCACTATAATTGTAACACCCCGATAATTATTTCTGTCCGATTACTATTTGTTGATTTCATAAGTAATTTATTAAATGGGAATAAATTTGAATTTTTTGAAATTCGCACGATTGTGAAATATTTTGGTCATTAATAAATGAAATTTAATATTTTTGAAAATGTTTTTCCCGTAAAGAAGTATTTTCGAATTTAAATAAAATAAATAGCAGAATGAGAAAATTAGGATAGTGTAATTAGATTGTATTATGGAGAATAATTTTTGAGTTAAATAAATGATTAATTATGTTTAAAAGTGTGACAAATACATCAATAAACATGTATTTGAAATTGTTTTAGTAGTTTGATTTATTAAGTTGATATTATTGTTTATTTTTGTTTATTTTTGAAATCCTAAGTGAGGATTTAATTTCAGAGAATTTAGGGAAGGTTTGAGAGGCCTGAAAACCTCCCATTGCGTGAGTGGAAAGCTATTGGAAAGCCCAAATAGGTAGGTGTACACTTATCCTAAAAAGTTTATTTTATTAGTTTATTAAATGCTTTGTGAATTAGTTATTTTGTGATTAGATTGTTATATAATTGTTTAGATAATCTTTATTGACTTATGTGGATGTTTATGAAATGCATTTTGAAAAGAAAAATAAAGTGGTTGAAATGGAAATTTATGTTTATTAGTTTGAAGTTTATGTGTAAATCCTATTAGAAATTGTTTGTTTTGATTTTTTCAGATATCAATTGGTTCTGGGTGTTAAAAATATAATAATTGCATGTCATTGAATGAGTTTGTTTGATGAAGAATGGTTTCAAAAATGATTTCGCAAAATAAATCCTTTTATGGCTTAATTCGAAATATAATGTTTTAGGGGTATTTTTGTCTTCTCGTCTTCGTTGTTGTGTTCATTATATCATATGCTGATGGTACGTATAACGGGTTTGAGATTGAAAACGAAAAAGTTGAGATTCTCGTCTTTTTGAAATTAAATTAGAATATAAGAAATGTGATAAATATTGTGTTGAGATACGATATAAAAACTAGGGGTAAAACGGTCATTTGAAATGACCATAAGTGATTCTCAGAAGAAAGTTGATGAATTGATGTAAATATGTGATAAAAAGTTTATGAGATTAAAAATCTTCGTTTTAAATTGAAAATTTTGAAATCTTGAAAAATATAAAAGGGCCCGCGTAAAACTAGTCATCGGTAGGTGGGGATTGATAGTTGGCTAGCCAATAGGGTGATTATTAGCAGTACTGCACCGTTACGATTGATTTCAAACATTGTATGACGGACTTTGAGAGGCATTGAATGCCCGGTCCCGAAACGGAAACAGATTGTGATATGCAACCCGGTGCATAGATACCGAGCGGCCGTTGTCGGGGTTGCCGTTTAGTCTGGCTGATGCCAGTAAACCCGTTATCGATCCATGGTATCATGACAGAATTTTACAAAGGGCTCTGATTAAAGAAAATGACAATATGGTAATTAGATAGGACAAATGAGATTTGAAAAGATTAATGTTGCGATTTTGAGTTATTAATTGATATTACGAATGTTATAATTTTTAAATGATTAGTTTATTTCTTACGAAAATATTGTTGAAATTCGTATAGTGTGTTGTGATTTTATTTGACGATAACATATTGCTTTAAAAAAATATAATGATAATTAAAATCTGAAATTTCATTAAAAGGATAATAGTGTAAATGTGTTTAATGGATTCCAAAAAATTTAGGTGATTGAATCATGTTAGATATATGTGTTTTTTAATCCTGTTTGATATATTTGTTTTTGAAAAGCTAATTAATTATGTATTCTGTTTGATCTTATTATTGAAAATTTAACATTGAGTTATTGTGTTAAAAAGTTTAAAATGAAAATGGTTAAACGAAATCGTGTTATATATATATATATATATATATATATATATATATATATATATATATGAATAATAAGTATTACATGTTTGATAAGAATAATTATTAGTAAAATTCTTGCAAATCGAATTACTAAGTAGTATGTATGTTAAGTATATAATTTAGACAATTGAAATTGTTAATAAAGTGTTTATGATCGGAATTGATTTTCACGTGGTTTGTATATGTAATTATTAATATAAAGTAGTTTTTATATGTGACTTTTAATAAAAGTTTAAGAATCTGAAAACAATTTATACATATAAATATATATATATATATATATAGAAAATAATCGGTATACGTTTGAGATGTGTGATTCTTGGTAATGTGTTTAAATAGGGATTTGAAATAAAATTTTCTTTCAAATTGAACTTATGTGATAAATAATAAAATATATGTATTTTGAAGGTATAACTATGAGTAAACCGATTTGGTTGTGAATTTAGTAAACATTGAGAAATGTGTACATATGGTGAAAATCGTGTCGAGGTAAATGGAAAGAAATACTTTTATATAGTTGATATATGAAATCAATAGTAACTTGGATAATCAGTAAATGTGAATATAAAAATTTATGAATAGATTATGAGTAAATGTACGGATAATGATTTTTATGTATTTAATATGTGTAATCAATGATAAAGGGTTTTCATAGTTATATAATAGAATTGTTATAATTATAATCGGTATGACTAATAACAAATTGTATGTATTTTGTATGTGTATTTATTAGTAAATTGATTTAATTGTGAAATTCTAGTAAAGAAAATGATTTGGTGAAAATCATTTCAGAATAACCGTCAAAAGAAATTTTATGCTTTTACATATATTTATTAGTTAAGACCTATCAGTGAATTATGAAATAAGTATTGAAAAGTTTTATGAAATTATATTTTAAGGAAATATAGTTTTATGATTTTTAAATTAAGTGTACACCCACTAAGTAGAAATACTTAGCGCGTTGGATTTACCACGCGCAGGTAATTGAATTTGGGCTTGTTGCTGAGACAAAGACGAAGCTCCTGCAGATACTCTACGAGTCACATCCGTTATAAATTTTTGGGTAATAATAATTTTGTATTATGTCTATATATGCATGGGTACCATCATGTATGTGTATGAGTTTTTAAATTTACACGTCTGTAAAGCATGATTTGTATTAAAGTTTTAAAATAATTTGAAAGTTAGGTATATTATTTGATAAGTATGTAGTGTAAAGCTCATAATGATGGATTTTGAATTTTGATTAAATATTAATTTTAATTAGTTGCGTGTTGAAGTGATTTTTGAAATCGGACGGGAGGTCTGAAATGAAGTTGAGAATTAAATTTTATAGAAGTGTTATTAGTTTCTTTACAGGTTAAATTTTGGATTATCAGAAAAACAGAGGAGACTCTGCCGAATTTTCTAAAAATATACACGAGAACATGATATTAAAGTTTTTCAATATCGTAAAACTTTTAGTGGTGATTCCATTTCCTTTAATAAGAAATTTTCAACTAAATGAATAAATGAATTGTCAATACGAAACAGTAGTGCTCCTCGCCTCGAATCTCGATCCGACGGGAAATCGGGGTGAGGGGTGTTACAATAATTTTCATTGGATTAAATAAAAATTTGATAAACATTTAGTTAGTTTATGTTTATATAAACACTAAATAATTTTCATTATTTATAAAGAAAATATACTAAATGTTGCATCTGAAATGCCCAAATAAAGCTGTACAAATTAATGTTACATTTAATCATGAGCCAATCTTTATCAAGCACTCGATGAAGGGACTCTATAAGCCTGTTGTAGTTGACTGTAGGCTAGAGGAACATATTTCATATATTAACATCCTCTATCAAGACCCATAAATAATTGTCCACCTTAGCTTGATCATCATAGCTGTAGAATAAATCGAAGGCGATGATTATATTAGCCAACTTCGAGACATTCTCGTTGCTTAGATCTTCCTCTGTACCCTTAACATATGCATAATTTTAGCCAATCTCGGTAATTTTCCTTTGAAACATTGTCGTAGAAGACTATTTTTGTTTTATTGCTTCCTCTTCGAGAAATGTAGGTTGATATGCCCGAATTAGAGTCCTGTCACTAATAAGAACTCCTACTTTCTTAACCTGTGTGCCATTCCTCTGATTTCGAACCACATCTCATCAAGACGTGAATTAGGATATACTAACTATCTAGCAAGAATAACAAGTATAAGGAGAGTGACTACCAGCTGATGATTGGGCATTTTTATAAAATGAGCAATTGAGCTCTCCTTCTTGAACCTTTCTATAAATTGTATCTGTGAAAGAAATACATTTAGATAACCAATATACTTCGAACTATTGTGTGTACTTATCTTCGTTCCGTTCGAAACATTCTATACAGAGTATCTATAATTGAATTGCATCTGTAAGAAATAAAAGTAACAAACAATTCGTTGAACTTTTATAATTTAATTATTAATAAATAAATTAAATTAAACTAATTAAAGTAATTATTGACAAATTTTGATTAACCTTTGTTGACATGCTTAAACCGACGTGGGTATATGATTATAAACATAAACCGATGTCTAGACAAATTGTCAATGTAAGTTGAATCGGCATTTGTTGATCTATTTAAACTGATGTCGACCTACGTTTCTAAACATAAGTCGAATTGGCAGTTATTGTTCCTCTTGAACTCTACCAATTGCTAAAGCGAATCGGTTTTTGTTTGTCAACTTAAGCTGATGTCAAGGTCAATTATCTAACATAAGCCGATTTGGTGTTCGTTGGTACACTTAAATCGACGTTGGCCTATGTTTCCATATATAAGCTGATCTTCCTGCACATTATGAACTTCACCAAACCTAAATATTCAATCAAAATTCGACCACAACTAACCAAATATAATATAATCTCACTCTAATAATTAATACATAACATATAAAAACACAAATCAACTCTACAAATAGCAAAAAATTTCAAAAGTCACAAAATTATCCAATGAGATATTGAATCAGTATACCTTTACTAATGGAGGAGGACAACGAACTCGCCGACAGTCTATAGTGGTTTCGAAAAGATGGCGACAGTGTGAGATGATCGACAATTGTACAAATGTGTCGTCGAGGTACGTGGTTTGATAAAGAGCGACGACTGATTTCTTTTTCATATTGATATTTCATTTTATATCACGAGAGCAATTCCATAATTTTCGTTTTCCCTTTTTTTTTTTTGAATTTTGAAATATAATGACAATTCCGTAATTTCTGGTTAAAGATAATTGGGTATCTTAGGTATAGGGTGCAAATTATTTGTTTGAGAGATTAAAATAGAATTTTGTAGAAGTTAGGGGATAAAAATATATTTTATGTTTTTTAATTGGTTATTTTAGGTATTTTTCACGTAAATAATTGGGATCGGTTTAGTAATAGATATGAGTTCAATAAAAAAAAATGAAGGGAAGAATAATTTTATTAACTTTTTTTTTGAAATAATTATGAGAATAAAGTAAATTAAAAAAAATTTGAAGTGATTTTTATTTGCTTAGATTTGAATTTCGAATAGTAGGACTATTAATTGTAAACAATTAGAAGTCTTAAAACTTTAGTGTTCGTAATCAATTATTATTATTAGTTTTAAAGTATATCAATTAATTTAAGTGTAAAGAATATGTGTAATATATTTATGTTATTTTATTTATAAAAGTAATTTTACCGAAGAGTATTTTTATAGTAAAAATGCTTGCTAAAATTATGAGGAAAAAGAAATTTGTGTGGCAATAGAGCCACCCTTACAAAAGGATATACATAGAGAGCAAAAACCAACACCCAACCCTCAAAAAAAAAAAAAAATTGACGATATTTTCACCTCTCAAAAAAGTATGTACACCCCAAAGCATTAATTTTTCTATTTAAATTCTAATGTTATCATTACATAACGCTATAAAGAATTAAGTTAATTGTATTTTCAATATCTAAGCTTATCAAAGAAGGATTGCTCCTATGAGCCAAAGATCGACTATCACTATACATCAAGACTCTCTGCTTTTAATTGCAGCAAAGTCGTTTCATGTGTGAAGGGCTTAGCTTAATTCTTTTTCTTAAAAAAATGCTTCCCCGACAACTTGGTCAAGAGAGGAACCACTCTCTTATCAACAAAAAACGTTGATATGGAAAAATTTGATACACCGTGTTTGCATATTTTAAGTTTTCTTAAAATTCCATGGATTCCTATTTGATCAAGTTGAATTTGATTCAGATCAAGAAAAATGATCTCACCTAATGAAGCCTCCAAGGCGAATCGAACCAATAGAGAGCATAAGAACCTAGAATAGAAAATATAGTTCTCATAAACCAACTAATCTGCAAAAAATCCTCTGTTTCATTGCAACTCACCATAGCCATGAAACGATGCTACAGAGTGGAGATGTGTAATCTTCTTCATTTTCGGACCTCACAAAGACACCACAACGAAGAAGATTAAGAGTGAGAGCATACCCATCTCCATAGTCATCAAGATAATCAACAGACATGTTAAGGGTGATATTGGAATTAAAAAATAATAATAATAATTAAGGTTGTACAAACAATTTTGGAGGGGTGGAAATATTGTCATAAAAAAACAAAAAAAAGTGCTTAGCCCAAGTTATAGTACAAATGCACGTCCATAGCCCAAATTTAACAGATTTTCATAACAGCCCACCCAAAAGAAAACTTTCCGGTTTGGGCCCGATTAAATAATCAAATCTGATAAAAAAAATTTTCTCCCATTAATATAATACACATATTTTATCATTAAACCCGACTTTTTTTTTTAATTCTTTTCCTCTTATATTTAAGTTTTTATTATTCTTGTATTTAAATAGTAATTATTTATCTCTAATACGTATTAAAACTAGTATTTTGTTTCTTTTCTTTACTTTTGAAACAATATTTGCATGATGTTATGCTCATGATGAGAGTCATGAATCATGATTCATGACATTAAAATGATTATAACCATGTCAGTCAATTATAACATAGTATAAATAAACAGCGTGTTTCAATTTTGGTGATATTGTCAATTTAATATGATAAAAATTACATAATTTATGTTTAAGTTATTGGAGAAACAAAAAATTGATTGAGGTTATAAGATGTACGATGGAAGAGACCACATTTTATATGCAAAAATGATTTTGCAAATATCATATTAGTGGTACCAATCTTGAGCAATTTTCAAATTTCAAGTTACAAGACCAAAAAGTTTAATTTTTCACTATTACCTTACCAAATTTAGGTTTGAATAGATTATTTCAACTCCACATGATATTCATCATCTCTCAAACAATTAAATCACCTACCAACAAAAAATGCAAGGTTTTTAAGTGCATCTCAACAAACTAGAGGAGTGGTTAGGATGATGTAGCGATTCAAATCATCTCTTAATATTGGTTAAAAAATAAATTATATTGTAATTAAAAAATCTACTCTAATAACATCAAAGCATATCTACTCCCATATTACACGATATTTTCTCCACATATTCTAATAAATATTTGTGATGAGATTTAAATTATAATACACAATATGAAAAAAAAAAAAAACCCTTTAAATATACTTATAAATATTCACAACGAGACTTAAATTATTATCATGAAAATAAAAGAAAATTAAATTAAGTAGGAAAAAAAAACTTACATCATTAATATATCATCCTTCAATAAAACTAATTATTACAATTTAACTCAAAAACATTTCGATAAGCTTTTTTTTTTTCTATTTAAAGTAGTCCATTATTCTTTTCTAATTAATCTACATTAATTATTTTAATTTTTTTTATAATTAATTAATTTACATACATTATTTCCTTAGAGATAATAAATAAATAAATAAATAAAACTCACGTTTGAAAAAATTCCCTTTTTTTGTTTCTATTTTATCTTACTTACACTTTTTCTTCGATAAATCGCATCAAAACGCCTATTAGAAAAATAAAAAAAAGAAAAGAAAAGAAAAAGAAAAACATAAAAATAAAAATCGAAACTTGGAGATGAAGCGAGGCTGGTCTAAAAATCTCTAAAACCCATTTACGTTTTTGGTTTGTCTCTCGCTATCTCAGCTCGAAAATGGATATCGATTTCAAGGAGTACCAATTGAGCTGCGAGCTTCGCGGTCACGAAGACGATGTAAGAAGATCTCCCTCCCACTATTTTTTTTTTTTTTTTTTAATTATTGGTGTTTGATATCTAATCGATTTAAGTAGAGTTTCGACTTGATGATCACTCTTACTTGTGCAATGTAAATGTAATTCAAGTTGGTTGACTTTGTATTTTGTGTTGGTTTGATGTTATTGGAATTGAAGATGTGAATAGTTGATGTTTAGGTTGATCAAGAGATCCCCTTTTGAGTATTCAGTGAGATATGCAAATATTTGTTGAGATGTAATATTATATGAGCATTTGGCTTGTGGTTAGTGTGTCAGTGGCAATGTGATTTTAGTAGCTAATTTTTTATTTATTATTATTATTATTTTTTTACCATTTGAGAGTTAATTGGTGTGTGTTGATGTTCAGGTTGATTAAGAGATGCCCTTTTGAGTATTTAGTGAGATGTGCATGAAATTGTTGGGATATAATGTTATATGAGCATCTGGGTTGTGGCTAGTGTGTTAGGGGCAATGTGATTGATATGTGTGTGTTGGTGTTCAGGTTGATCAGCAGATATCCTTTTGAGTGTTCGGTGAGATATGCATGAATTTATTGATATGTAATGTTTTATGAGCATTTGGGTTGCGGGTAGTGTGTGAGTGGCGATGTGATTGTAGTAGCTGAAATTTTTACATTTGAGTTAATTGGTGTTTGTTGTGTGTATGAGAGTGAGACTGACATGGGTTGTAATTTGTATGACTGTGGGATATTTAAGCACTTGAGAGTGATCAAAATAGTTGAATTTTGGGTTTGTTCTTGTATTATATACATTTGTTCATGTAATAGCTACAATTATGCTTAAGTATTAAATGCTTGGTTTTTTGTGCTACAAATTAGGTTCGTGGGATATGTGTGTGTGACAATGTGGGTATAGCAACTTCATCAAGAGATAGAACCGTGAGGTTCTGGTCTGTGGATCCATCAGACAAGAGGAAGTACCTTTCTTCGAAGATACTTTCCGGGCATACGAGTTTTGTGGGTCCATTGGCGTGGATCTCTCCGAGTGAGGAATTCCCCGAAGGTGGGATCGTGTCAGGTGGCATGGACACCATGGTTCTGGTTTGGGACTTGAGAACTGGTGAGAAAGTGCTCACATTGAAGGGTCATAAGTTGCAAGTCACTGGTGTTGTGTTGGATAATGAGGACATTGTGTCATCCTCTGTTGATTGGTAAGCTTGCATGTTTGACAAGTTGTGTTTGAGGAGAAGAGTTTTTCATAAGTACATCACATGAGGTTTTATAATATATGCAAACTTGTTAGTTGTATACTTTCTAATAATTTTCCTGTTTCTCAACTGCTAAATGATAGTTCTAGGCATTAATTCATATTATCTAGGCCTACAATAACTCCGACTTGTAGTATGTCTTATGTCAATACATGATATATATTTGTTGAGCTTCTGTGTTGCAGTACTTTAAGGCGGTGGAGGAATGGCCAACTAGTTGAGTTTTGGGAGGCACATAATGCCCCAATCCAAGCAGTTATGAGGCTACCATCTGGCGAGCTGGTTTCAGGTCTTCCTTTTCTTTTCCTTGTTATTAAAGATTGAAGTGGATATTACCAAATTAGTTTAATTTTTATTTTCTTATTTCAGCTTTATTATCTTATGAATCTTTTTTATTTAGTTTGATAGAAGTGAATCACAGTGCGTCCTGTCTCACAGATTCTATCAAGATTACATATATTTTAGGGATCCATGTGATTACTTGGGGTTTGTTTTGGTCTTTCCATGTTCTTGAAGTGGTGGTACATTCGTGCCTTGTATATATATTATATATTATTCCACACACCCAATGGGGTCTTGTTGGAATTCTGAATATGATGCAGTCAACTTAGTTACATCACTTGTTGACTTGGTGTTTTGCCATAATTCAGGCTCAAGTGATACAACCTTGAAACTTTGGAGAGGAAAGACATGTGCACACACTTTTGTTGGGCATACAGGTGTGTTCTCACTTCCTACTCACAACAAATTTAATGACTGATTATTATCTTTTACCATGTATTGATATTTGTTTGGGTTTCTGTCTCTGCACTGTCAGTTGAGAAAGGTATTGTACTTTTCTCTGTACATTTTTGTGGTAATAATTTCATCTAGAATAGGAATTGCTGAAAGTTCTAACAGGCTGATTTTCCATGTTCAATTGGTTGCGATATGAAATTGACAATGTTATGATGTGTGACAAGTTGTCTATATGATATATACTCGTATTTTTATTGTTAAAAAGTCAGGAAGGCATCAATTCTTGCTATTTTGAGGCAAGGTTCAGAAGCAAATCCTTTTTTTCTCCATCATATATTTGTTGTTGGGGAAAGTAGGATGATTAGAATGCTTTTATTTTCTTCTTCATGTGTATTGATTGCTTGTATAACTAGAATATGTGTAATGTTTATACTTGCTGTTATTATTTACTAGACCAATGTCAATTTATAGGAAACAGAGGAAAATGTAGGATAAATTTGGAAAAATTGAAACCTATACAAGTTTACTTAGACAGCTTAAATTACTGCGCATGCTAGTTTTAAGACATTGATATATTTGGTGTAGCTCAAATTCAATCAAGAGACTCACACATAAAGCTGCATGGCATAGTCCATCTTTTTCTTCCTTTTTCACCCCACTAAGTTGTACATTTTCAATGCTTGTAATTGTGCCCACTTGCTGATTACAGTTGATACAAATTCTACTTTGTCAATGCTCACAATTACATCCTCTTGCATTACAGTCAACACTCTTTCACTCGTATGACTTACAAACCTAATAAAAACTCCACGTGTGGTTCATGACCTTGTTGGCTCACGTATATGGTTTGCCCAATTAATACATTCGTTGTAAAATCTCTCCTATTTATACATGCTTTGTTGTCTTGTCACAAGATAGCAAATATTATGTTTATGCTGGTACTTATATGCCTAATGGTTTATGAGTCCTAAGGTTAGAGATTCTTGGTTGAGAGTGAGGTTACTTTATTTCTTTTAGGTGCATGAGTGTATTTACAGAGGGCCAAAAGAGGGAAAAAAAAAAAGGATAAACTTGTTCATTTCAATGTTTTGTGCAGATACGGTTCGAGGTTTGGCAGTGATGCCTGGTGTTGGAATTCTTTCTGCATCACATGATTGGTGAGAAATTTTCTAATTTTCTGAAAGTTTTGTTAGTTTCTAGTGTTGATGGTTCTCATTGGATGATGGATTACTTGCTCCGACAGATGCTTGTCTAGTGTTATGCACAGTCACATTGTAAGAGAAAAGGATAAAGAAGATAATTGCAGATACTGTGAACTAATACCAGAAAAATGTATTTAGCATGGTGAAAGAATATAAGCAAATTGAACATCTAAGATTTGGTGGGGGTTCCATGTAAGATCTTGATACTTGAAGAAAATTAAGGGTAGAATGTTGTTCTGTTGTAAACTTAAATCTATTGAAATGTTGCTTTATCAGACAATAGATGCCTGTGCTTGTTTTTTTTTTTTTTTATCAGCTTTTATGGTTTTTGCCCCTTTCTTTAATTTTGAAATTGGCGGGAGACAGCTGCACTCTGACCTTAAATTTTTCTCTGGGTTAGTTAAATAGCAACGATAGTCTGCTATATAGTTAATAATTAGAACAGATTAACCATTGTTCCTACTAATGGTTGGTTAGGTGGTTGGAGACAGAGTATGAGTTTAAAAAAAATTGTTCTGTGAGTTATTTTCAACTGAAGTGTGTTACAGGGGATGCATTACTAGTGTGCTAACCTTTTGTCTCGGTTCCTTAGTGTACATTTTGAAGAAATAATGTCTCATCTAGAGAGATAATAGCATACTCTGTAGTCCTACAATTCAGTTATTTTGCTTGAACTTTTATTCCACAAGAGAATGCAGCCAATGGCTCTTGTATGTCATCATCAAATTAAGTAGAGGGTCCTGTGTACGAATTGCTTCCAAGTATTATAGTAGTGTCTTCAAAAGTGGAGCAAGGTTTTTCTTCTTTGGATTTTGTTGCCGTTCTAGCATTATTTTAGATTTCCTTGTTTCGTAGATTTTGTTTATCTTGATTTCCAGTGATGTTATTTTACTGTGTTTTAATTGCATCAGCACCATCAGATTGTGGGCACTAACTGGCCAAGTGCTAATGGAGATGGTTGGTCATACTGCTATTGTCTATTCGGTTGATTATCATGCATCTGGACTTATTGTCAGTGGCAGTGAAGATCGTTTTGCAAAGATATGGAAAGGTGATTGCTTTTGATGTTCATGTTTTCTCTTAATGTGGTCTTCTGCATTGGATTTTACTTGTGGTTTCTGATTGTGGTGTACTTGTAGTTTTGCTAATTCTTGTTCGTCTTCTGTCAAGTTTGTAAATTCAAGTTAAGCATGGTCATATATAACATTAGTAATAGGCTCCAGTTACCTTCAAAATTTTAAATTTGGCCCTTACACTTATCTGTTGAATAGATGGACAAAATTGTTGTTTACTTTACCTATGAAAGTGTCTTTTTGCAGATGGAGTCTGTGTGCAGAGCTTAGAGCATCCTGGTTGTGTTTGGGATGCCAAATTTTTGGAAAGTGGGGATATTTTGACAGCATGTTCAGATGGAGTTATACGTATATGGACACTACAACCAGAAAAAGTAGCAGATCCACTGGAAATTGAGGCATATGCTGCTGAACTTTTTTCGTACAAGCACAGCAGGTATTATCATCTAATGCCATATGATACTGTTATATACGGGCATTACTCAATTACAATTTTACAAGTCAGTGATTCATGGTTTACAGTCCTAATGTAGTAATGTACTTAGTTTATTGGTATTTATTTTGTAATAAGTTTGGCATTTTTTTCTTTTTGTAATATATTTGGTATTGTGTTTAGTAATATTTTTTTAACACAGTAGAGTGCTTTTTTTTGGTTTGTCTAGTTTTCTCTCTTATATAGTACAACCAATGTTCTAAAAGGTGTTAGGCGCTAGTCGGTGGCAGCTCAGTGCCTAGGCAACGACAATTTTTTTTGGGTTATTCCCAATATTCCCCCTCTAATTTAACATATTCACCAATATCGACCTCTAGTTTGAAAAATAGCTAAACCACCTATAGTTTGAATAAATACATAAAATCCCAGGTTTTTTTTTTTTCGTTAATAAAAAACATAAAATCCTCCCTCTGGTTTACATAAATAGACAAAACATCCCTTAACCTTAAGTTTTCCGTTTGAAAAGTTAAATACCCCATTAGTGTGAAGGGCCATTTTAGTAAATGGATAAATAATATTTAAAATAAAAATTATATAAAAATATTAATAAATTAAAGAAAATAATTAAAAAAAACCCTCACCCTTTTAACTTCTTCTCTCTCATCTGTCGCCTGTCTCTCTCATCATGCCTCTCCTCTCTCACGTTGCCCTTCTCTTTCCTTTTCGCTAGCGCTTTTCTTGACAAATGGTGCCCAAATAATTCACAGTTTTCTCTTCCCTCTCCTCCCCATTATCAGCTTCTCTCTCATTCCTCTCATTTTCTTTCTCCACTTCTCTCTCCTCATCAAGTAGCCAAACCTGAAGTTGTTTAACCTTAAATCGTTGAGCCTCAGAAAGTCCTTTAAGCTGCTCAATGTCAACTGGTTGAGTCTCAGTGAGTTCCTCAAGCTGCTTCACCTCAAGTCATTGAGTCTTAAAGAATTCCTCCAGCTGAGAGCATCCCCTTGCTTCAAATTTAAGTCCAGTGCTCTCTTACACTATCAGAAGGAGACAAACATAATTTGTCAAAGAGACTCGATGCATGGAGTTGCTCTTCCCTTTCTCTCCTCCCTTTTCTCTCTTTGATATGTCTCTTTTCCACTATTATGCTTTCTCTCTTTGATCTTTCTCTTCCTCTCTCTCTCTCTCTCTGCGGGAAATGGAAACAAATCAAAGAAAGAAAGTAGAGTAGTGAAGAAGAGACAGATCGGAGAGAGAAAAGGGAGGAGAGAGAGGGTAGAGAAACTCCATGCGTAGAGTCTCTTTGACAAATTATGCATTTCTCTTCTTGATAGTGTAACAGAGCATTGAACTCAAATCTAAAGCTAGGAATGCTCTCATGGAAGGCAGGAGGAACACTCTGAGACTTAACGACGTGAGGTTGACTAGCTTGAGGGATTCGTTGAGACTCGGCCACTTGAGGTTGAGCAACTTGAGGGACTCCCTGAGGCTCGACGACTTGAGGTTGAGTAGCTTCAGGTTCGGCTACTTGATGAGGAGAGAGAAGTAGAGAAAGAAAAGGAGGGGAAAGAGAGAGAAGCTGATAAAGGGAAGGAGAGGGAAAAGAAAGCGGTGAATGGGCATCGTTCGTCAAGGAGGCACTAGCGAAAGGGACAAAGAGGGGCAATGTAAGAGAGTAGAGTGGTGATGTGAGAGAGAGGAGGCGGATGAGAGAGAATGAGTTAAAGAGGTTAGGGTTTTTTAATTTTTTTTTTTTTTTTATATATATATACACTTTTCTTAAGTTTTATTAATATTGATTCGATATTATAATAGCATTTACCCTTTTCACAATGACAGGGTATTTAACTTTTCAAATAGAAAACTTAAGGGTAGGGGTATTTTGTCTATTTATGTAAACTAGAGGGAGGATTTTATGTATTTATTCAACTACTGGTGGGTTTTTAGCTATTTTCAAACTTGAGGTGGATTTTGGTAAATATATTAAACTAGAGGGCGATATTGGGAATAACCGAAAAAAATTGCTGTTGTACAGTAATCAGACTTTGAACTGCCTTGGCATCAGGCTGCCACCCGCCTAGAGCCTTATAGAACATTGGCTTTGCCTGATATACATTTTGTGCCTTGCTGTTTGTATCAGGAAGAGAGTTGGTGGATTAAAATTGGAAGATTTACCAGGACTTGAGGCTTTACAGATTCCAGGTGTGATTCTAAATATACTCATCTTTTAAATATTTAACCTAATATTATTTTGTTGCGTCCGCAAGTGGATAGCTCATAGCTTAGATGGTTAGATCTTTTGCAGTTGAATAGAAGGTTTAGGGATCAATCTTCTTCACACCAATTTAGAATGAAAATTTAATTTAAATTGTATTGTGTGTGGGGTGGGTGGGCGGCCGCGGGGTTTAGGGGTGTGTGGTAAAGTAATATATAGGTATATCCGTTTATGTGATTCTATTGAATTTTTCCATTGTTAAATAGATGATAATTTTCTAATTTCCAGATGGACATTTATCTAAAGTTGAATATCAACTTTGAAGTATTATTTGGGTTGTGAGAATACCAATATAATTGTTGATGCCAAGTAAAATCATCTACAAAGCAAGTCTTGATAATTATATTGATGTGTAGGGAGCATGTCTTTATATACGCTGACTTACTAGTTTTTATCCCAAAATTGCCCAAGCTTAGTTCAAAGAAGGTTCATTAGTGTTGACTGGTTGATATTGTTGCAAGGTGCTATTATATATTGTTTACAAATTAATGCATTTGATCAGGAGCCAATGATGGCCAGACAAAAGTTGTCAGAGAAGGGGACAACGGTGTAGCATATTCGTGGAATATGAGAGAACAGAAATGGGATAAAGTAACCTCCATTTTCATGCTAAGTTGTTTTATTTAATCTATTTCATGATCATATTCCTCATGTGACTTTCTGCACCTATGTTAATGTCTTCTGCTAATTTGGCCTTTGGCAGCCTTTGTTTTTATTTTACCTTGTGATACTGGGACTCTTGTATATGTGCCTCTAGTTTGCTTGTAAATATAAACTTTTCATCTAATTGTTCAATAAAAAATTAAAGAATTGCTGGAAACTCTGAAGGATGTTGTCAGGTTTTTACATAAGGCTGTGTTATAGGTTCCTGATATCACTTCTATATATTCATGCATTAGTGATCTTTTGGTTCTATCATATTTAGTTTCTCTCTCTCTCTCTCTCTCTCTCCATTCCTTGTATGTACGCTGCAGACAAGGATGGTACTCTTATTTTTTGCATTATTTTTACTTATTAATATATGCAATGAGAAATGAATGATATAGTGAAAGGCAGCCACCTATTTTTTTATTTTTGAAATTAAGACAGCCTCATATTAAGTCTGTAGTTGTAAGGCTTTTTTTCAGTTTTGGATGTGTTCTTAAATATTGGACAGCTTGTTCAGCATAATATGGCTAATACACTTGAGTGAATTTGTGCCTTAGCTCTCTGTGACGCTAGGACATACACTTGGGCCATTATATCTCGAGAATTCAAACTGAGGTCTATTTTTTTCTTTTCTGAAAATACATCGAAATCAGAATATAGAACTGTAGATATTCCATTTTTATCTCATTTAAAAAAACTTTATGTCACTAGGACTTTGTATTTTGCTCTCTTATTGGAAGAACTAACATTATTGTGGGAGGGAAAGTATGAAAAGGGTTTGGTTGAGGAAACAATAACCTTTTTTTTTATGATGTGGTTAATATGTTTGTCAGACTGAGAATTACCCATTTCTTTTCTCATTCATGTTTTCAGAATTCTAATTAACAGTTATTGATTGCCTTTTTCTGGCTTCATGTTTAGCATCTCATTCTCTGATTTGATCTTTTCTGTGTCAAACAATGGTTAAATTCAGTCTTGTTTAATATTTATTAGCCATATATCTTGTATGTACAACTCTTGTTAAGTTAGCATTTGACCAAAGGCTTAAGCTTGAGCCCAAATAATAGTATTAAGCTTAAACATTCTCTCACGTGCAAACACATAGGGTTGTCACGTGAACCAAGTCCCTTGGAATGTAATTCTTACATATTTGTTCGATTTCATCAATCCACATCATTTCTATTTTTTTTTTCTTTTCAATTTTTATACACTAACGTGTTAATATCTGTTTGATTTAAATTATTGTATGATGTTATAACTTTCATGCCAGAGAAGGTTATACTTGGTTGTTGCTTGAACTTTTAGGTTGGCGAAGTTGTTGATGGACCAGATGATGGCATAAACCGTCCTGCTCTTGATGGGATACAATATGATTTTGGTACGTGTCTTTACTTCTTTCAGTAGCTTCTTATTAATTTTTTTAATGCATGCATAATTTTTTTCTTTATTATTATTATTATTATTTTTTTAATTTCTCACTTTTCTTGTCACAGTTTTTGATGTTGATATTGGAGATGGGGAGCCTATTCGTAAATTGCCCTATAATCGTTCAGGTATCTTTCTTCCCCTTTCTCTTATACTCTGATTTGGTTGTTTGGGTAATAGTAATCACCTCATTATTTGTTGTTCTCCCTCAACTCCCAACATTTAAGGGCAGTGGTGCACTAAATTTTATGCTGTCACTTTAGAACTTGTTTGTCTTCATTTCTTGTGCCTGCAATTCTTGCAGTCCTTGTAACTATATTGTCTGCAAGGAAAACAAATAAACAGACTTTGGTGCTGAATGATATATTTGTTTTGCAACTTGATGATGCTCCAGAGTTCAGTTTGTTTAGAAGTTGAGATGTAGGATGATCTGAGGAGTTGATAATATGTCGTTATTATACATTACAAATATTTCTCTCGAATTAGCACTCTAATATTGGATATTCAACTAATTTCTGGATATAACGTTTCTCTTTACTTTTCATCTTGTAATTTTTATGAAGTTGGCTTGCTTCAAAGTTAGTGAATTCAAAATATCATTTTCCTCTTAATGAGTGTGCCTACTTTCGTCTGCAGTTTGTCCTATGTAGTTATGGCCTTATGGGATTCTGTTTCACCTATTTCTGGCATAGATCTCATTATTTTTTAACACAGTATGCTGTCCATTCGAACTTTATGACATCTCTTGTGCTCTGTGTCCCTCACTTAACTGTGTATATGTTTGTTTATTTGTTTAACGATTTGAACTTTGGTGAAGTTAATTGTCCATGGTGACATTATATAAATAATTTTTACATTGTAGAGCTAATAGCCCTCCTGCTTTCCTTTAGTAACTTATAATTCATTAAATAATAGCGGAATGGAAATAGTTTTGAACTTAAGGAGGAACTCGGGTATACTGTTGTTGACATCCATGTGGTTATATTTTACTGTAAGCATGTCATGGAGCTTCAAGCGTCCTCCGCCTCCCTCTCCCTCTCCTTGGAAGCAATTTCCTTAATTTTGTAATATTGTAATTGTAGTGTGTGACTGCCAAATTGCTTACTACAAATGAACACATGTATGTGTTAATAGCATAACCTATACAATTACTTTCAGATAATCCATATGATGTTGCTGATAAGTGGCTTCTCAAGGAGAATCTTCCTGTTTCATACCGACAGCAAATTGTAGAGTTTATACTGCAAAATACTGGACAAAAAGACTTCAATTTCAATCCATCATTTCGTGATCCCTACACTGGCTGTGAGTACTTTGCCTTCTTGGCATTTTGACATGAGTATTGGAGGTTTGTAGTTCTTATTTTTTCAGTTTTTCATTTCAGCAAGTGCTTATGTACCTGGAGAACCTTCTAGAACATCTGGTATGTATTTGTTTTCAGGAAAAAGAAAATTTTCCTTCTTCTTATCATGCACCTGATGACGTTCACACTTACTTATAAATCTATAATGTAAGGCTCTGAGCTCTAATACCTTTCACAATCTTGTGTATGTAACAGTTACATCAGCAAAACCTACCTTCAAGCATATCCCAAAGGTATGCCTTACAGCTGTTGATTTTAAAAGATCAGTGAGTTATGTCCTAGGTCTGAAGGTTTGGATTTGTGCTTTGGTAATATGATCATGGTAGGTAGTTCTTATATTTTATGGTTAGAAAGTTTGTAATAATGTATGTCAGAGTTTACTACATTGTCCATATTAGTGTATGCAAAGTCAATATACCTTCAACTTGAAACCTTCTTGCCTCCTTACCTAATATGTCTCAAAATGGAACTGGAAAGAAGAAAAACTTGCTTGTGGACTGATGAATTCTGTTAATGATGTTAAACACTCTTACACTTCTTTTTTGGATACCTAGAACTCTCATGATCTTTTCCTTTTTCCGTGGGATCTAAACTGGGGGCCACTACTGGATCCTACAACTCTGTTAGCCATGAAACTCTTACAATTTTTAATATCCTGGGGTAGGTTGGCCCAAGGGTATTGAATCCTTGTCCTCTTGGTTGAAATCCTCGCTCTCCAGCCAATAGGCTGACTTTTTGAGGTTAACATTGTCACACTTCATAGTTCATCCTAAAACAGTTACTACATTAATAGATCCATTTAGAATATACTATCCTGATGTAAACGTCAGTTATTATTATGCTTATTTTTTTATCGACTTTGATTAGAATTACACTCCTGATTATATTTCTTATGTATATCTACCCAACTATTTTGTGTGTTTGGCTTGCAGGTTGTCCAGTCATCTTATTTACATTTCTTCTTTTATAATTTTGTTTCCAGAAAGGAATGCTTGTTTTTGATGTGGCTCAGTTTGATGGGATCCTTAAAAAGATAACAGAGTTCAACAATGCTTTATTGTCGGTAGGTTCTATGTATGGTCAAAGTTCGTAGTTTTTTTATTTTTTTTAATTTTTTCTGATTGTATTTCTCTCAGTTCTTGCTGCTGATTTCTTGTTGAGTTTTATTATAATATTTGCTGCTTTTTGTTTCTTTGGCGGTATTTCTTTATGGGTTGTTTTGTTTTTTGACCGTAAGTGTAAATATGATAGGCTTGTTAATGCTATGATAATATATTATACATTATTATAAGGACAATATTTGTAGGTTGTACCTTTCTTTTCTTACAATATTGAGCCCAACAGAACTAAAAGGTCGTTTGTTTTTTTGTCTGAAGACTGAATAGTGCTGCTGAAGACTAAAGACTGAATAGTGACTGAAATCTGAAATTTGAATAACATGTTTTTTTTTTTTTTCCCTTATTTCTGAATATGTTGTAAGTTTGTTTGTTTTTTAAATTTAAAATTGTCTGAAAACTAATAAGTTGACATTTATACCCTTTCTATTATTTGTTGTTATGTAATTTTAATTAATTTAATACAAACATTTAAAAATAAATAATTTAATAAATTCTAAAACATTTTTTATGTGCATATTAATAATTTTTTATTAATAATTAAAATATGATTAAAAAAATAGTAGTATTAGTCATATTTATATTTAAATATATTAATATATTTAAGAAAACAACTAAAAAAATAAATGTTTAAATTGTAAATTAAAATATATTAGTTTAATTCTAAGACAATTTGTGATGAGATGTATTAAGGTTTTATTTGTCAAATATATTTTTTATAAGTATCAAGGAAAAAAAAAATGAAAATTTGAGTAATATAAAGTTAGGATAAAGTTGAAATTATGTTACTTTGGGAAGGATAGATTGGAATAAAAGTTTTTAAATGTCATTAAGTGATTTGCAATTAAGTGAAAAGTTAAAAATTCTTAATTTTTTCAGTTGTTTTTTGGTAGTTTTAAGTGGTTTGACCACTTAAAAAAAACAAACGAAAACATTTTAATAGGTGCAATTTAGCACTATTAAGTGTTAAGTGGAAAAAACAAACGACCTCTAAGTTTCAGTCTCAAACTAGCTGTAGCTTGTAGTTGACAAAGTGAATCTTCATCCTCCATTCCACCTTATCCATGGCATAATTACAACATTCTGGAGAACATGTTTCAGATGCTTTGTATGATCTTCTCCCCAATAGACCCTTATGTGCTCCTCTAAAAGATTTATCTCGTATTTCTAGTGTATATGATAAATCAGAGCTACCAGAGCCTTCCCCTCCATGCACCCCCTCCCAACATTGACATTATTAGCTGGATTCATATTTTTCTTCGGATTTAGTCATAATTAGCTGGATTCATATGTCTTTGGCATCATAACCCTATTTAGATTGTTTCCAACTCCCATCATGTGTGGGGTTGTAAGTGGATTGAGCTGCTCATTCACAGCTCGGGCTTGACATGATAGGTTCACGGATATTCTTGATTAGTAGAGCTGAGAATAACATACCACTTATCATGTTATCCATAAAATACTTAGTTTCTAAACTCATATGTAAACTACTTAGTTTTCTAAACAGGCGACACCATTTTTACTTTGCATGGGACTTTTTTCCATTAGCTGCCTTATATATTACTTTTGTGAATGCCAACTATTGGTTGCTATCTAGACCAATCTAAGGGTCAGCTGACTAGTCTGATAATATATATATTTTTTGTGTTTTACTATTTCCAGCTGTTGTGTCTTTTTATTCATATATGAAACCCTGTATAATGGATATGTTGACAATATTTTGAAGGAAAAAAAGGACTTGTACCTGACAGAGCTTGAGATGTCCAGACTAGCTGCTATTGTGAAAATTTTGAAGGACTCTTCACACTACCACAGTAGTAGTTTTGCTGATGTTGACATTTCTTTGTTGCTGAAACTGATTAAAACATGGCCACCGGCTATGATATTCCCAGGTCAGTCTGTTGGAATTTTGGGCTATTAGCAACTATTCCTTAATGAGTTTTTTCATGCAATTTTAGTTCTTTTTGCTGATTAGATGCAGTCAGACTGTTGTTTCACAATCCATAATTTTTTTAGTACTTGTTATCTGTTGAGACAGAATGATCCCTTACTATTACATTGTTCAAGGGCATTTAAATGTTACTCACTTTGTAAATACTGTATCTCTTCCTTGTGCAGTTATTGATGTTATTAGAATGATCATTTTACATCCTGATGGGGCAAGACTACTTCTCAAGCATGTTGAAAATGAAAATGGTATCGACAAAATGTTTTATCCTTTTGTGTTTACTTATATTATGGAAAATTTATGGTGTCTATGACTTTAGCCTTTATGATGCATTTTAATCATGCCATTACGTGCATCAATTTTTTAATCTGTTGGTAAAACTTGGAATGGACTAGTCTATGTGACCCTGTGACCCAAAACCGGGCCTAAGTATATGTTCCTTGTTCTTTGCATTCATTCAAATTTGATATTTATTTGAAGCTTTATTCTCTAACC
Organism: Dimocarpus longan; assembly: GCA_022984855.1. Lineage (NCBI taxonomy): Eukaryota > Viridiplantae > Streptophyta > Magnoliopsida > Sapindales > Sapindaceae > Dimocarpus > Dimocarpus longan. Next base: position 27,404,689 of record CM041020.1, read on the forward strand.
AGATGTACTGATGGAAATGATTAAGAAAGTCACCGCAAATCCTGCAATTCCCGCAAATCTTTTAACCAGTATTCGAGCGGTGTCTAACCTGTTCAAGAACTCAAACTACCATGACTGGCTACAAAAGCACCGCAGTGAGGTTAGTACTGCTAATCTATATTCTGAGTTTAGGTTATGTATAGTAAGCTGGTAATAATTCTAATGGAGTAACTTTAAAATGTTCCTTGAGAGAGTATAAATGATTACTTTTAAATGTTCTTTTACTTACGATAAATTTCCTTATGCCATCGGGGTTTGCCTTAGTCAAAGTTGTTCTTTGAGAGAAAATTGAAGTTTCATAATGGAACATAATTGTCATGAAAAGGTCTGCACATATTTCGAACGCAGCAATTCTCGCATTCTGATGATAACTATCAATATTATATGTCTATGTTAAAGTGTTTAATTTAATATTTTCAATTTTGCAGATTCTTGATGCATTTTCAAGTTGTTACTCATCTCCAAATAAGAACGTGCAGTTGTCTTATAGTACCCTGATACTCAAGTAAGTATTCTCTTTTTGACGTGTCACGCATGGCTTTTCTTAGTTTACTATGATACTGAAGTTGTTTCTTTTCTTCACAGTTATGCGGTGCTGTTAATTGAAAAGAAGGATGAAGAAGGTCAATCTCACGTTCTTTCAGCGGCTCTTGAGGTAAGATTTATTGTGCTATTTTCCTACACATCTTAGAATGAAAGTCTTTTTGCCTATTCTCTCCCCCCGTTTTTTGATTTGATGCATCATTTAAATAGATGTAATTGGTCGTTGTGTTTTCATTTTTGATTTGAGACGGAGCTTATTCATTTTTCTTTCCAATGGTAGGTAGACGGTTATAGAGTTTGAACGAAATCATAAACTTTTATTCTTCATTTTTTCAACCCACAGATTGCTGAAGAGGAGAATATAGAAGCTGATTCAAAATTCCGAGCATTAGTTGCTATTGGATCACTGGTATCTTCTAAAACCCTAACAAAACATTTATATATTTACTCTGTAGAGATGGTCGCTTCACATAAAACGCAGTTTTGGTGGTTTAGATTTTTAATGGTCATGTTTATTATCTAGTTTAAAAGGACATCCATTAAGAAAAGCTAATTGTATTAATCTCCCTTTTTATTGTTATTATTATTATTTCACAATATAAAGCCCAAACTTTTAATACTCAGTTTGCTGTATGAAGTTTGAGCTCCACTGAGGTTTTGAACATTGAGATTTTTTTTTCAAAATCTGGCTGTCAACATGCATGTCTTTGGAAGATAAAACATTTTATTTGGCTTCTTTTTGGGCTTTCTCCGGTGAAGATTTTAAAAATTTATCTTTATTTTTCATTATGCTTGATTCAAAGACTACTGTTTACTGATTGTTTTCTCCAATTTTGTTTCTAGTTTTCATTTTTGTTTGTTTTGTTGGTGAACTTCCGGTTCACTTCTGTACTTGTTTTCTTTTTATTAATAAAAGTCTATTTCCTATCAAAAACATGCATGCCTTATGCTTTGTCCCTTTGCAAAAGCAACTTCGAGGAAGTTTACATGATGTGTCAAAATAAAAAATTTGGCTGTCAATGTGCATGCCTTATGCTGTGTCCTTTTGCAAAAGCAACTTCAAGGAAATTTACATCTTGTGTCCAAATAAAAAACAAAGGTGCAAGCCACTTAATTTTTTTTTTTTGGGGGGTTGGGGGTTGGGGTGGGGTGGGAATGGGTGAAATATTGGTGTTCAGTCATTTCAAAGTGGTTGCACTTGTGAAGCGATGTATCTTACAAGAGTGGCTTGTATAACAAATATATATACTTGTCAATAATGCACATGGTTTCATAAACATGCATGCATCAGCAGGGTAACATATTAGTTTCCTTTTTGAGGATAATAATATAGAGAAACTATTTTACTAAGCTTCGACAAATAAAGCAGCCAGTGGCTGTGTTAGTTTGATGTAGATCAAGTCTAAAGCACTGGTATCAAATTTCCTGTGTGAGATATGTGGTGTATTGATCAGTTAATTTTTTCTGTATTTCCTAATGTAGATGCTTGAGGGTCTAGTGAAAAGAATAGCAATAGACTTTGATGTTGGGAATATTGCCAAAACTGCAAAGACTTCTAAAGAAACAAAGATTGCTGAGGTCGGAGCTGACATTGAATTGTTGACGAAGCAGAGTTGATCTGTTAGTAACTGGTGAAAGATCTTTTCTTATCTTTCCTCATGCTGCACCGACTCTACATACTTATGGTTGATCAAATGTAACTACATACTGTGCTGCGGGTTACAAGAAACACTCATCTACAGGAGGATTTTATCAACAGAGGGATTACTTGCCACAGGAAATTGACTTTAGCAAGACATTCTGTTTCATTCTTTTCCTTTATATTTGTGCAAAATGATGATTCTGTACTCTAGACCCATGTAATTCATGGTACAGAAATTTCATCCCTGTTTTTTAGGACCCAATTGTACCAAAATTTACTGACTAGAGCAACTGCAACTGGGTGTATACTAACCGAACTATCAGAAGTACACCTTTTGAACTTGAAAAATTAGAGAAACTTTTATTACTTCACAAAGAATCAGAGCAACTTCATTCTAGACATGGTGTCATGATTTATAAACAAATCTACATACATATCAAAATCTGCATCACAGGAAAAAAGACAGGAATGAGAACTGAGAACAGATTTCACTTGTATCTTTCATAGAACCTATTGTCACTCCATAACAGCATTCTATTCAACTTGATATGAATATTTCTCTGCTTCAAATGCCAATGCCTCGGTGCTATTCTCTTCTCCAAACTAAACCCAAAATATTGAGGAAAGCCCTTCAGCTCCTCCAAACTCCTCTCCATCTCCTCGACCAAGAACTCGAACTTGATCCTCAGGTTATCTTCGATATCATATCCAAAAATTGCTGGCATTCTTGAACAAAATCCTGCTGCCTCTTCATGACTCAATCCTATTCTCCTCAGAAACCTTAACGTGTTGCGGAGCTTCTCCACTCTTGTGTTCAAAAGATGTGCATTTTGTTTACTGGGCACGTTCAGTTTCTTCACTCCAAGTTTTGTTAGATAATTGAACGTTGGTTGAAGACAGTATTCGACATCTGAGAAAAGAATTTGAGGACAGTTCACTATTATGCCTCGTCGCTCTTCTACTGAAGCTTGTAAATCTGTGATCAGGAAGTCTAGAACAGGTTCGATCTCAGAAGGGTCGAAGTTAAGGTCGAAAAGTTGAGGGCATAAATAGGCAAGGCGTGAGAAGTCATTGTCGATAAGGCCTCTGGACTTGAGGAAATCAATGGTGTTGAGAATGTGCTCTACAACTTGTGGGGAGGGCCGCTTATGAGGTTTAGTGCTGGGGTCAATGATGCCAATGGCTTTGAGGTACCGGAGAGTCTCGCGGTGAGAGGTTCGGAATTTGAGGTAAAGAGGAGGGTTTTGAGAAGGAGGAGGGAGATTTGGGGTTTGGGGTGGTGACTTGGACGAGGAGAAAAGGGAGAGTTGAAGGGAGATCAGCATTGCTTTTGTGTTGTAAACTGCAAGCGAGTTTGTGTGGTGGTTTTGTAGCTGAAAGTGTATGACAAGATAAAAGGATATTTGTACGAGTTGTCAGCTACTCTCAAACTCGTGAGACCAAAAACAGAAAATTATAAAAATAAAATAAAACTGAATTCTGCCTATTACATTTTTTATTAGTAAGAATATATATACATATGTTTTGTCATTCACATCAAATATTATGACATAAGAATAAGTGCAATCAAATAACACCTTAAATTGGAGCAAATTTTGTTCAATTGAAGGATAAACATAATTCATCTTTCTTTTATAGTTGTGATAGAGATTTAAGTCCCACTTTATGTATTCATCAACATACGTGGAGATTTTTCATTTTAAATCTGTATTATTTATTTTTAGTCGAATGAGATTACCTCATAATTATTTATAGATAAAAATAAAAACAAAATTGATTGATAAAGAAAATAATAACATGACATTAGTTTGTGCATTGTGTACTCAAAACTATAAAAACACCACACTCTGTTAATTATGCTGACATGTCATGTATTTATTGGTCTGTTATCTGCAAAAAAGCTGCACCAACTAAATATCTCTCTCTGTTGGATAAACTAACAGGTAACTGTTTCCCTTCTCAACTGAACACTTTCACCTTGCAACTGACTTCACTTCATTCTCCATTAATGGAAGCTCTAAACACATCCCTACACACACCCCACTTGTCAAAAACTCCTCTTCTTTACTCTACTCTCAATCCCCAGCTCCACTTTCTCTTCCACAGAACAAAGACCATCTCTTTCTCCATCTCCTGCAAGCTCAAAACCTCTGAAGATGTCCAAAAGAAAAGCCAGAATGTGTCCAAGAAGATTGCTTTGTCTGATACATCGCCGCCACCATTGAAGAACAATGAAGAAGCAAGTGGGAAAGTTGAGAGCAAGGGGAGTGTTGTTGGGTTTGTGAAGAGGCTACCTAGAAAGGTGTTGGCGGTTTTGTCTAATTTGCCTTTGGCTATTGGAGAGATGTCACTTATTGCTGCTCTCATGGCCCTTGGTATGTTATGTTGCCTTGTTGTTCTCTTCTCTCTTTCATTTTTATTGTATCATTAATGTCTCTTTGGAATCAGGTTGTGATTTAGTGAATTGGGTGTTAATTGTTTGATTTTTGTGGTGTAAATGAAATTAGAGAATATGTTTGTTAGAGGGACTTATATCATTAGTTTACTAATAGCTTAAGCTTTTGGGTACTGGTTTTACTAATATGGTATCAGTTTGTGTGAGGAATCCTGGATTGAATTCCCTTACATGCAATTTGTTTATTTATTTGTTATACTGCATCTGTATTTACCCAATCAGTCTAAGCTTTCAGGTTTGTTGGTTACTAACACGTTTTCACTAACTTGGTTTTGGTCTGAAAATGCCACTGAGTTTACAAGTAAGGTGTGTAGTAGATTGTTCAAAATAAATTATTGAGCACAGAATGCCTGTTTAAGCTTAGTTTGATTGTTAGTTTAGTATTCTTTCAAATTGTGACTTGATGTTGTTTTATATTGGAAATTGGCTTTGTGTGCATGCAATGCTTTTAACAGGTACTGCAATTGAGCAAGGCGAGGCTCCAGATTTCTATTTCCAGAAGTACCCTGAAGAGAATCCTGTGTTGGGATTCTTCACTTGGAGATGGATTCTAACACTTGGATTAGATCACATGTTCTCGTCTCCCATTTTCCTGGGATCACTTGTTCTCATGGCAATGTCACTCATGGCCTGCACTTACACGACACAGATCCCCCTAGCTAAGGTTGCGAGAAGGTTTGCGTTTTTCTGCCCTTGTAGTCTCCAAATGGGAATCAATTGAAGAAGCTTTGCATTTGAACCAATCTATATATATAAATGCAGATGGAACTTCTTTCAATCGGCTGAGGCTATACGGAAGCAAGAATTTTCAGACACTCTACCCAGAGCATCCATTCAGGATTTGGGAGTTATTCTGATGGGGGCTGGATATGAGGTTATCATTTTACATCCTTAGTTGCTTTGTTGTTTCATGGTTCCCTTTTTTGGCATGTTCATTGTTCTATTACCCCTTAAAGTAACAAATTATCTGCATACATGAGTTTACATGTTCTTTTCTCCTGTATAAACGTGCAAATTTAACAGCTTTAGAAAATTTGCTATATCCTAATTTTAATCAGCAATGGTTTTGATGAGCACAGGTGTTCTTGAAAGGACCATCTTTATATGCTTTTAAAGGGCTGGTTGGTCGGTTTGCCCCTATTGGAGTACATTTAGCAATGCTACTGATAATGGCAGGTGGAACTATTAGTGCAGCTGGGAGCTTCAGAGGTTCTGTTACAGTTCCACAGGGGCTCAATTTTGTGGTGGGTGATGTATTAGGCCCAACCGGGTTTCTATCTACTCCCACTGATGCTTTCAACACCGAGGTTCATGTCAACAGATTCTACATGGACTACTTTGATAGTGGGGAAGTAAGTCTTAGTTTTGTTTAGTCTAATGACACCATATGGAGAGAGGGAACCTATTGCACAGGATGTTTTGCATCAAAGTTTCAATCTAGAAAATCTTCTTCAGGACATGCTTTTAGTTTACATTAAAGCTTGAAATTTGCAAAGAATTTGATGTTACTTATTTTTTATTTTAAAACTTTTGTCCTGGTTTGTGATATAGGTGAAGCAGTTCTATACTGATCTTTCTCTACGCGACCTCGAGGGAAAGGAGGTGATGAGGAAAACAATCAGGGTAAATGACCCTTTAAGGTACGGTGGGATCACTATATATCAAACAGATTGGAGTTTTTCGGCACTACAGGTGCTTAAAGATGATGAAGGACCTTTCAATTTGGCTATGGCACCACTAAAGATCAATGGAGACAAGAAGCTTTTTGGGACCTTCTTACCTGTTGGAGATATCAATTCTCCTGATGTCAAGGGAATGTACGTATATCTTTACACTTATGTTCCTGTGTATACAAATTTCTCTAGATCAGAATTTAGATAGTTGACATTTGCTTGTCTTTCCCTTAACTATGAGTAGATCACTGAACTTTTAATTTTGATTAATCTATGATCGAATTTTGAGTAGTTACTATAGAATAGTTTTGAAGACATTACAACAATTTGCCTGATCCCATGTCATTGAGTAACAATGAAAGTAACGATTTTTTATTTTCATCGATATTAGCGTTTGGTTCCAACCTGTGCATTTGCTATGTTATTACTTTAGATATTGAACTTTTTAGAGGGTGAATCCTGTTTTCGTGGAATTTTCAGATCAATGCTTGCTCGTGATCTGCAATCAATTGTCATATATGATCAAGAAGGGAAATTTGCTGGAGTCCGACGACCTAGCTCTAAGCTTCCAATAGAGATTAATGGCAGAAAAATTGTCATTGTAGATGCCATTGGGAGTACTGGTCTTGAACTGAAGGTGATGTCTAAGAAATGCTGTATACAGACCAAAATATTATTGTTATTGTCTTTTAATTCCATGATATACATTATAACTAAAGCTTGTTATTTCAGACTGATCCAGGAGTGCCACCTGTCTATGCTGGTTTTGGAGCTCTAATGCTCACAACATGTATCAGCTGCTTATCTCACTCACAGGTGAAATTTCTGTCTTCATTATAAGTTTGGCTGCATCTATTTTCTAAAAGAATTTAACATGTGAATTTGTTAAAGTTTCAACCGCATGTGTATATGTCTTTGTTCATTTGTATGCACACCAGAAAGTCTGTTATGACATTCACTACTCGTTAAATATATTCAAGATAAAGCTTAGTATGATACTAAAGAAAAAAATAACCATGATTAATGAAATAATGGACAGTGGATGGTATTGACATTTGATTAAGTTATTAATCATTTAATATTACTATTGAATGTTGTCATAACAAAATGTTAACTCAAAAGAGTTAATAGTACTATCACCATTATTTACCACATTCGTTATCTAATGTTGTGTTCATTTTTCCTTCTCTGCTCAACCTACAGATATGGGCTCTTCAAGACGGAACCTCAGTTGTTGTTGGAGGAAAAACAAACCGAGCCAAGGGTGACTTTCCAGACGAAATGAATCGCTTGCTCAATAAGGTACCGGAAATAGTCGAATCATCTCTTTCCACCCAATCTGATGGCACTAGTGGCTAGTATAGTATTCGAGGCATTTGATGGACAGACATGACATTATAAGTGGGATGATATCGAATACTATTTCAGCCATTGAAGGTATACACCAAGACATTTTACTGCTTCAATTTGATTGTCCAAATTTGACAAACTAGAGCAGGTCATCATATCTAATATAGCGTCACAAAGTGAATTCATAGAGGTAGATTCAACAGCTGGCCTTGGTATTAGTTTGAGTGTATAGAAAGTATTGCGGTTTACGGGACCAAAGCTCACAGCCTGAATGGTGTACACATTGTCTTTCTTTGTTACTTACAAGGTCACCGTGTGAATATACCCAACAATTATTGTATTGGCCATATGCACAACTTTGAACCTCAAGACTGTAACAGTAAGGATTAATTCATTTGGAATATACAACATTCTATATATTGTCATGTGGCTTTCTTCTTGTTAAGAACAGCTTTGGTGGGCTCCAAACTCCAAGAACGTCGTGTCATGCATGCATTATCTAAAACTAATGTATGATTATTTCAACGCACCACGATTATTTCAATACACCATATAGTGATGTAATTAGAGTGTGAGTGCAATATGTCCATCCAAATTTAAGTTATTTTTCTTTTTCTTTTTCCTTTTTATCAAAGTGACGTAGTAAAACCTTTTCCATACCTCACAAGTGAGATGACCTAATGGTAGTCACTTCCATTTGCTTCTATCTCTTCAAGTCGTAGATCGAATGCCAATAAATGTCACCCTTTGTGTCAACATTCACAAAGGTGTGGGTAATTTTTTCTCAATATTTAGAAGCAATTATCAGAACTGTACTATTAGAATCTTATCAAGGATGTTACTTCCACACACCATATAACTTGATGTTATTGGAACAAGTGCAATATGTTTCATCTACGTTTAACTTATTTTTCTTTTTCTTTCTTGTTAGAGTGACATAATATAACCTTTTCTATAAAATAGTCCCCATAAAGATTATTAAATAAGAGTTGAGTGATTATTTGGTGAGGAGGAATTCCATTGTATTGAGGAGAAAGTCGGGGAGGAAAAAAAAAGAAACAAGAACTAAAGTGAAAATAGGATAAAGTACCATAACCCAACTGATAAAGCCCACAATGAAACATAGTCCATGAGCCCAAGCCAATGGGTTGGCCCAGTCCAGGTCCAAGGTCCAAGCTCTTTGTAACGCGCCCCACCTGTGAGCTGCGTCGTCAGTGGCATATTGCCCAACTGAGCTATAACGGGCGACTAGAAGTCAATGGATTGTAATGGCAATGGCTTGGAGCAAAGAAGGGATCCAAATCTTCTGCTCATGAACCTGCTTCCTTGCAACAAAGCAATCTAGAATGGATTGTAAGATCTGTTCTATGAAATTGTCTATAAAGAGTATCAAACAAAAGTTGAGTAATTATTTGGTGAGGAGGATTCCAATATATTGAGGAGAAAATTGTGGGAAAAAAAAAAATGCAACAACAAGAATTAAGCAGATAAGAAAGTGGAAATAGAATAAAATAGCTTATAAAATTAGAGATATTGCCAACTTCTAACCCAATTTAATAATAATTTTATTTCACCTCATACCCATACATTATCAGTATACCGTCCATCTCTTATTCTTCCATTGATCATCTTATCTTTACTTATTTTTTTCAACTAGAAAAGCTTTCCTACGTGTCTATAATTTTAATTGTATATTTATCTTTATTTCATTATTCAGTTATCAGATTTTGATCCATTGTTGTAATGGTGATTATTTATCTAAATCAAATAGAAAAAAGAAACAAATTATCGAAAACTTCCAATTGTTTCATTTGCAACCTTAAACATCTAACCTCAACACATACGTTTTTCCCTTATTAAGAGTATATCTAACATTTTTACAATCACAAAGTGGTTAAACTGTAAGTATTGCTTCTACTTGAACTCAGAATTTTCTGATGTTATAAAAAATAATAATAATAAAAGTTCGATTAATGTAAGGATCCGGTATCTAATTTGTAAAAAGACTATTTCTATTGAAACTAAAGCTTATAAACTTAAAAAGCCTAATTCAACTTGCACATGGAACGCATAACAATAATAATAATAATACATGGAAAAAGAAAGAAAGAAAAAAAAAAAAGGAAAACAATCTCAAATGAAATCAATATCAATATAAAACCTATGCCAACACAATGCGAATCTTTGGTTAAGATGGCATTACGTGAAAGAATTGGTCACATCGAACGAACTCATAAACTGTAATTTGCATGTACATCATGTTTACTGCAATAAGACAGATGGCCAAAGCAGAACTGTGGCTCATAAATAAACTGATCATAAATAACTGACGAGTGAGAACTAGTGAGTAGGAGATTACATAAATATAGCATCATGCACATGCACGTTTACAAAGAAGCCAAAACAGTTGTATAACGATGAAAGCTACTGCACCTGATCATTGTCAAGCATGACTTCAACTGCTACGTAACTAGTCACCTACGAACCCTCTTTTGCTATCTACAGCTTTGCACACAGGAAAGCGTCTGAAACACCCCAAAACCAATATCAAGTAAATAGAATGTTACCCTCGAACTAAATCTTAAAAATAAACTGTAAATAGAAATTTTATTCCTAATTTTGAAAGTAATTAATAGAAAGATCAAAGCATAATCTCCAAAAGAAAATTTCTAAAAATTAAATTCTGAAACAAAATACGTCATTGTTGAATTTTTAATCCTTATAAAATTTGAAACTAAATACAATGAATTACATTCATTATCACTAAAGCTTTTGATTCAGGTGAACTCTAAGTTCTAGCCACTCAACGTGAACAATTTATTCCTACTCTGCAAAATGGTGAAGACAAGGGGTGAATTATCAACTCAGTAAATAAATTCATGTATAATATTAATGTCATTATAGATATTTTTATAAGTCGGATATAAACTTTAATACATATAAACATGCATCAAAACATTATTCAATAAAATCAATTTTTAAGCTTGCAGAAGATACTACATAGTTTAAAACTAATAATCAAAATCGAAAATATAATCAATCTTGACAGTAGCTGAAGATACTATGTAACATAGAATAATAAACTGAATAAAATATCATATTAAAACATATATTCACAAAATATAAATAAAAGTAAGCTCATGTCTTATAATGTCATAAGTATTCATGTAAAGTCTCAATTTAAGTGAACTCAAGAGATTAATTGAAATCTAATTTATTGTTATTAATTTGGTTCAATTTAATTTTTTTTAAAAAAATAATAATAATAAGAGGGACAAGTATGTGAACGTTGCAATTTTTTTTTTTTTTAAAAAAAAAAGAGGAATGTATCAATCATACGTGAATAACTTGAAAAATATATATATATATATATATATATATATATATATATGGAAACCATGACAACCACAAGCAAATCACACGTAGAACAAAAAATAACAGGCCGAAGAAGAAGAATGACAAAAGAAAAAGGCAAAGAAAATAGGGAATATTTAGAATTGATTTATGGGTTGATTTGGTTTCCAATAAATCTAATTTTAAGTTTAATTTTCTGATTTTTTTTCTTTTTTCATAGATTCTATATAGATTTTTGTGTTATTTTTAGGTAGCAAAGAACTTAAGAATAATTTGGGCGCTAATGGTACTAAATAGAGCTTGATATTAAATTTGTAAGTGGATACTTTTATTTTAATTAAATTGATTAAATTATATTTATTTATATTTCAATTTGGTATAGGATTGGGAGACATAAATTTTGATACAAAATTTGATATAATTTATTGATCATAGAATAATGAATATTTCAATAGTTTAGATCTACTCATATTTTTTAATACAACTTAATTTTACATTATATATAAATCTGATATCTCTCTTTTCTCTCTTCATCATTACATCATTTATTCTCTCTTTTCAATTAATATTAACAATCCACTAATTAAATTATATTATTTTTACATCATCTATTATCGCTTCTATTAATATTTTTCATCGTCTTCATTTTCATTGTCTGCAAACAAGAAAATGAGAGTTGATCTAATCTGTTTCATTAACAAAAGTTGCTGATGACAATGGAGGCCTAACACCACCAATACGAAACAATATGGTGCATTTGTTTTGAAAAAATTAATTCAGCTTTGACTATGAATTTTTTAGCTTTCTCTCTAAAGTCAATATTCATTATATAAGCTAAATTTGATTACAACAGCTTTCGCTTTCTCTGAATACTCCATTTCAATAAATTTAAAAAAAAAAAAAAAAAAAGTCATACTGCTTTGAACTTTCACCCTTTTTTTTTAAAAAAACATATATTAATCATACATCAATAACAAAAATAAAAAAACATATACTAGGTAGTTAAATAAATGTTGTTGAATTTGCAGCATGAATATATTGTTTTAATTACCTTACAGCTGCATTCATTCCAGCGGATATCATAACAGTCCAACCCAATAGCAAATTCAACAATATTTATTTGAATATCTAATATATGTTTTTTTTTTTTTTTCGGTTATTGAGACAATGAAAATGAAGATGGTGGAGAATATTAATAGAAGAGATGATAGATGATATAATAATTTAATTGTTATGTTTTTAGTATTAATTGGAGAGAGAGTAGAGATTATGTAATGATAAAGAGATGAGAGACAACATATTTATTTATAGTATAAAATTAAATTGTATACAAAGATACCAGTAAATCCAAACCATTAAAATCTTTATCATCCAATGGTTAACAAATTATGTCAATTTTGTATCAAAATTTGTGTCCCTTGATTCTGTCCCTTTCAGTTTTTATTATGTATTGAAAATAAATTATTTGTTTAGTTAATTGATTTTATAGATTATAAATTATGTTTTATGATTGAAATGAGAATTGCGAGAAAAAATATTTGTTTATGTTTTGAAAAAAAATATTATTTAATATTATGTATATTCTAGAAAATATTTTGAGAAAGGAAAATAAAAAATGTTTTTAGAACACCAAAGTTGTATCCTTCCCTTTAACGATCAAGCAGACTTCACGTATATAAGTTCGAAATAGTTGTTTAGTACGTGTATGACAGATATTATTCATAGCTCTGCGTGTGAATTGAGTATCTCCATCACGTATAACAGATTTTTCTGTATACTAGTTGGTATAGGTTTTCGATTACAGATATTGTATAATGAGTTTGATCAGCATAAATGAAGATTTACATAACACCAAGTTTATATAAAGAAATTCAAGAACAAATTTACAATTTGTTCTTACTCAACATGAACGATTTATTCTTACTCTACAAAATGGTGGAGACAGGGGGTGAACTGTCAACTCGGTAAGTAAATTCATGCATAATATTAATGTCATCATAGATACCTTTATAAGTCGGATATAAACTTCAATACATATAAACATATATCAAACCATTATTCAATATAATCAATATTTAAGTTTGCAGAAGGTACTATGTAGTTTAAAATTAATAATCAAAATCAAAAATATAATCAATCTTTATAGTAGCTGAAGATACCATGTAACATAGAATAATAAACTAAACAAAATATCATATTAAAACATATATTCACATAATATAAATAAAAGTAACCTCATGTCTTATAGTGTCACAAGTACTTGTGTAAAGTTTAAATTCAGGTGGGCTTAAGAGATTAATTGAAATTCAATTTATTGTTATTAATTTGGTTTAGTTCAATTTTTTTTTTTAAAAAAAAATTATGGATAAATATCCTCTCAAAAAATATTTTTTTAAAAAAAATTAAGACAATTGAGTGCGAAAGGAAATTCAAAATGTGGGGCATCAAACGCGAATTTACAAGTGAAAATATAGTGGGCGATGACTATAGAAATAATAATAATAATAATAATAATAATAATAATAATAATAAATTTTAAATTGGAAGTGGTGCTGATTGAGTCAAGAAAAAAAAATAAAAAAGTAATCAAATGAGAGTAGAGTGGTTGGGGACGAAGAAAAAAAAATGGATAATATTTTTTCTTTCTAAAAAAAAAAAAATAGGACAAGTATGTGACCGGCGACAATTTTTTTAAAAAAAGAGGAATGTATCAATCATATGTGAATAACTCGAAATATATATATATATAGAGCAAATTATAATTTAGCTACCCGGTTTAAACGCTTTCACAGGCGGAGCAAATGTTTCCATGTTATTACAATTTACCCCCCGACCGTTAATGAATTCAGTTACACTTAACTGAGCGAGGGGTAAAATTGTCTTTTCATATTAATTTTTTTTTAAAATTTTATCCGAACATCATCAACCTATCATCAACCATAAAATGATTCCAAAGATCTTCAACCAGCAACCATCATCAACCGTAAAATGATTCCAAACATCATCAATCAACTAGCTATCCTCATAATCCACTTCTGAAAACCCAAAAAATGACCTCAAACGTATCCATCAAACCCAACAATATCAATCTCAAAAGCATCAAACCCAATATCATCTGAAATCAAAAACCATGAAACTGGAAAAAATACATATATCAATGAATCTGGGTTCGTCAGTGAACCCAGAATCTGGGTTCACGAACGAACCCAGAATCTGGGTTCGTCAGTGAACCCAGGTTCTGGGTTCGCTGACGAACCCATCAGGAACCCAGATCTGGGTTCCAGCTGGGTTCGTCAGCGAACCCAGATCGGGTTCAGTGAACCCAGATCTGGGTTCCCGTCAACGAACCCAGATCGGGTTCAGTGAACCCAGCTGGGTTCGTCAGGAACCCAGATCTGGGTTCCTGACGAACCCAGAGGGAGAGTTCGTCAGCGAACCCAGAGGAAGAAGAATAAAGGAAGAAGAAGAAGGAAAGAAGAAGAAGAAGCGGAAGAAGAGGGAGAGTTCGTCAGCGAACCCAGAGGAAGAAGAATAAAGGAAGAAGAAGAAGAAGCGGAAGAAGAGGAGAAGCGGAAGAAGATGAGGAGAAGCGGCAGAAGAATAAGAAGAAGAGTGAGAGGAAGAGAGAGAACGGCTGAATGGGTGAGTGAGGAGTTGACCGGACTATATATTTGGTCAACTGGTCAACTCCAGTCAAAGGGTAATTTCGTCTTTTCACCGTTTGGGTATCGTTTACCGTCAAATATAACGAATCTTACTAACGGTAGGGGGGTAAATTGCAATAACATGGAAACATTTGCTCCGTCTGGAAAAGCGTTTAAACCGGGTAGCTAAATTGTAATTTGCTCTATATATATATATGGAAACCATGACAGCCACACGCAGAACAACAAATAACAGGTCAAAGAAGAAGAACAGAAGAAGAGGCAGAGAAAATAGGGAATAATTAGAGTTGATAGACGGGTTGATTTTGTGTACAATAAATTCAATTTTAAGTTTAATTTTCTATTTTTTTTTTTTTTTGTTTATAGATTCTAAATAGATTTTTGTGTTATTTTTATGTAAAAAATAACTCAAAGATAATTTGGATGCTAATGATTCTAAATAGAGCTTGATATCAAATTTGTGAGTGAATAATTTTATTTTAATTAAATTGATTGAATTATATTTATTTATATTTCAGTTTGGGATAGAATTGGAAGACATAAATTTTGACACAAAATTTGACATAATTTATTGATCATAGGATAATAAAGATTTCGAAGGTTTAGATCTACTCATATTTTTAAATACAACTTAATTTTATATTCTACATAAATGTAATATTTTTTTCTTCTCTCTTCATCATTACATCATCTCTTTTTTCTTTTCATTTAACATTAATAATCCACTAATTAAATTATATTATTTTTATATTATCTCTGATCTCTTCTATTAATATTTGTCATCGTCTTCGTTTTCATTCTCCAAACAAGAAAATGAGAGTTGATCTAATCTGTTTCATTAACTAAGGTTGCTGATGACAATGGAGGCCTAACACCACCAATACGAAACAATATGGTGCGTTTGTTTTGAAATAATTAATTCAGCTTTGACTATGAATTTTTTAGCTTTCTCTCAAAAGTCAATATTCATTGTATAAGCTAAATTTGATTACAACAGCTTTAGCTTTCTCGGATACTCCATTTCAATTAAAAATACAAAGTCGTACTGCTTTGAACTTTCAACCTTTTTTTTAAAAAAAAAAACAAAAAAACATATATTAATCATACATCAATAACAAAAATAAAAAACATACACTAGGTACTTAAATAAATATTGTTGAATTTGCAGCATGAATATATTGTTTTAATTACCTTACAGCTGCATTCATTCCAGCGGATACCATAACAGTCCAACCCAATAGCAAATTCAACAATATTTATTTGAATACCTAGTATATGTTGTTTTTCTTTTTTTGGTTATTGAGACAATGAAAATTTAATAATTTAATTTAATTGTTATGTTTTTAGTATTAATTGGAGAGAGAGTAGAGATGATGTAATGATAAAGAGAAGAGAGAGAACATATTTATTTAGAATGTAAAGTTAAGTTGATCTAATCCATTAAAATCTTTATCATCCAATGGTCAATAAATTATGTCAAAATTTGTGTTTCTCAATCCTCTCCCTTTAAGTTTTTATTATGTATTAAAAATAAATTATTTGTTTAGTTAATTGATTTTATAGATTATAAATTATGTTTTATGATTAAAATGAGAATTGCGAGAAAAAAAATATTCGTTTATATTTTGAGGAAAGTATTATTTAATATTATGTATATTCAGAAAATATTTTGAGAAAGTAAAATAAAAAATATTTTCAGAACACTAAAGTTATACCTTTTCATTTAACGATCAAGCAGGTTTCACGTGTGTAAATCCGAGAGAGTTGCTCAACATGTGTATGACAGATGTTATTCCTAACTCTGCGTATATATTGAGTATCTCTACCATGTATAACAGATTTTTCTGTGTACTAATTGGTGTAGATTTTCGACTATAGATATTATATATTGAGTTTAATCAGTATAAATGGAGATTTACATAACACCAAGTATAAATATAAAAAGATTCCAGAAAAAATTTATAAATTATATTATTATAGAAATAATTTATATAGAAGTTACGGTTTTATCATAATATAAGAATGATCTATTATTATCAGCAATATGTTTAATTTTAATATAAATATTGTTGTGGGTATTTTTAGTAATGCCTATGGGGCTTGATAAAAGCCCAGCCAACTGACTCATCTGGGTTAAGCCCAAGATCAACTTATTCATCAGAAGAAATCACTATTCTGCCCGCGACGTGCTCCAATACCTTTAGCGAAGTGCAACCCCAACGGAGTGAGAGTCATGACCAAGCATTGAGATGTCTCACCTAGCGTTGTGCGGAGTTCAGAGTCCGAACCGCTCACTCCGCAAAACTAAGTCAACTCCACGACAAGATAAACCCGTGAACGAGGAGCTGAGGTCGCCGTTCAGCTCTCTCTAACGACAATCCAAACCACCTGGAGCCCTTACTTCGCTTACTACCATACCAGATCATCACTTAGCTTGCCTTGCACGTCAAGCTTGTCAGAGATTACTGTTCAGATTACAAATCACCACACCTAATCCGCATGGGTTAGTCATATAGATCTTCCACCTGTCCCTTGCATTTAATGTAATCCGGCTGCATTAATTGGGGGTCAGGTTCATTAACTGCTGTAATCATTCTAGTTTAACGCATTGAACATCGCTGTAGCACTTCTCCTTCTATAAATAGGAGAAGCTCTTCTCTGTAACGGGGGAGCGAAAACACTTAGTGAAAAACTGGCTGTTACTCTGTCCAGGTATAGAGAGAACAAACAGTGGACGTAGGCAAGCTTGGCCGAACCACTTAAACACCTCATTGTCTTGCGTTCTAGCTTTGCCATCTTTATTCTTATTGCTTATTACTTGCTCAGTTTATCGTCCGTGCAGTGTTGGGCCTGGAAGAACTTAGTTGACCAATTCCATACGTCAACAAATATTATAGGAAAATATATCCACTCATTGGACGTTAACGTTCACTCTTTTATAAAACACTTTTTTTTTTAGGTATCTATCACAAAATCATGCTGATTATTGCATACCGTGATAAGGGTCACATGGTGATGATTAAATGCATTAATATTATTTTTTTATAAAAATATTTTATATCAGTGTATATTAATTTTAATTAATCAGATTTTGTAATGTATTTCAAGAATAGTTTTAGAAACGAAATATCTTTCTATAAATTTTATGAATATATTTTATATATCCAGTACATGGGTACAACATGAGAAATGTAAAGATTTTTTATTTATTCAATTTATATATATAAAGAAATTATGAAATTTATTGTGATTTTTTTAAACGATTTTCACTAAATTCTAGATTTCAATTAAAGAAACTCTAGTTTTCACGAGTTCCTCCTGAACATAACAGATGAGTCTAGAAGGGTCCTATCAGTTTGTATGACGCGGTCAGAATAAAAGAATATCACACCCTTGTGATATGGTCAAAATGTCACAATTACCCTTGTGACATGATCAGATAACAAAAAATGTATGCATAAGAATTTATTTAGACCAATATCATAACAATGATCATAGACCATGAGCCAATATATATATATATATCATAACCTTATCGAAATTATATATTCTCAAAACACATAGTAAAAATATTTAGTAATTGTCAATCAATTTTAAAAAATAATAAGTCTTAAATTTAATATATATATATTTGTAAACTTTTTGAGTTACGGTTAAATAATTTTTTTTTAAAATCAAATGAAAATATAAATTTTATAAATAAATAATTTGGAAACCCTTGCAAAAAAATATTTTATTGCTATGCAAACAACTTTATAA
The DNA here is from genome assembly GCA_022984855.1 of Dimocarpus longan. Classification (NCBI taxonomy): domain Eukaryota; kingdom Viridiplantae; phylum Streptophyta; class Magnoliopsida; order Sapindales; family Sapindaceae; genus Dimocarpus; species Dimocarpus longan. The sequence goes on from CM041020.1 coordinate 27,423,169, forward strand.
AAATCATTTTATTATAACTAATGTTAAGCACAAACATAACTTTCAGAAAATCTAAAATTTATATAATCAACTTACATACATCATGAATGAATCTACTTACCTTAAATAATGACAAAATGAATATAATTACAATTTTATCACCATAATAATTTTACATGGATAAATTTAACTAAATCGGAAGTCCTATCCTTTTTACGTCAAAATTTCAACCCTGACACTGTCACTCTAAACATTTTCTAATTAATTCTCTAGATCTCCAATCAATCTAAAATTTTAAATAGACGTTCTAGACACATTAAACAACCTCCAATAAATATTTCAACTAAAACCGTGGCTGTTATCATGGTAAACATTCATTTGTTTAAGCTTAATAAAATCTATCCAGAAAATATTATTTCTGACCATAGTGCACTTTATGAATTTTAATAAATCATATAGTTATCGAGAAATCATAAAATCTTATACAATAATAGAATATAAAATAACCTATAGAAAAATTTTCGAATCATTTCACTATCTATAGTATACTTAAAACTATCAAAACTTCAAGAACAAGAAATATATCCTCCAGATTTTGGTTCCGATCATCATCCAATCCTAAATTTATCTCTCTTAATTCTTTCATCAAAAAATTACAAAATTTAATATATGAATAGGAGACATATAAACCTAATCACTTGTCAAATTTCATAATTTTTCATTGAGAATATCCTAGTAAAAACAAATTCTTACCTTGGGTATTATTTGAGTTCAAAAATTCAGCCAACACACTCTTATAAAAATTCTCTCCTATTTTTTTTCTCTCTTATTCTTATTCTTATTCTTCTTCTTCTTCGTTTTTTTCTTCTTTTCTCACCAGTGACCTGGTATGTGTTTTATTGTATGTGTTTTATGCTTCTAATTGTTTGTTTAAAAATGTATATAGGTGTATAATAGTTGGCTTAAATCTTATTTTATATGTACATTTATATATATATTTGGCTTATCATATATATGAATGATACTTTGTTCAAAATAATTTTTGTCACCATTGATCGTCATGCATCCTCTCATGATATTGTCTCATATATATTAAAAACCAAAACTTTTCCAACTTTCTTTGTTTGTCACCAACTTATAAAAAATAAAAAACCACTTCCACTTTTTTTGTTTATCACAAACTTTCACCCTTTATTTTTAATTTCTTATCTTACTGTACACTTATATGATTCTCAACTAACACTTCTCTTAATTTTATACCTATATACATATATATATATATGGTCAACTTACATTCAATTCGTTCTCTTTTACTTCTTATGTTGATCGTTACAACAACCATTATATGTATATAAACATAGCACCACCTCAATCGTTTTCATCCAAAATTTCTCAATTAACAATATAATAACACTCCAATACCAATCACCTAATCATCCACCAACATTCACCTAATCATATGCTAACAACCAAAAAGATAAAAAAAATAAATAAATAAAATAAAATTCCATTACAGCGTCGTTAAAGTTGCACCAAAACGTTAAACAGCAACGACAATATGTGTGAGATGGACACAAAGCAGGGATCAGGAGGTTGACTAGGGGTGGAGGAGAGAGAGACGATAGAGCGAGACAATGTGGTAAGGCAGAAGATGATGATGTGGGAAAGGAGCTGGAATGAGTCGAAGAAGATGTGGGAGATAGCAGGGCCTGCCATATTAGCATCTGTGTCCCAGTTCTCAATTGGCGTTGTGACATTGGCCTTTGTTGGTCACTTGGCAGACCTTGAACTGGCTGCTGTTTCTGTTGTCCAGAATGTCATTGAAGGGTTTGTTTATGGTGTCATGGTGAGCATGTCAGTTTGATTGTGTTTTGGATAATCACTTTGTTTAACTCCTTAAATACCCATTTTCACTTTTGTTAATGGTTCAAGCTTTTGATAACACAATATCTCAGTCACGTTTTCCGGGGTTCTAACTTTAAGAATTATATTTGAATCTCTTATGCCATTATATTAGAACTTGTTATCTAAATTTATTTGTGTTAACAGGTTTGTTAGAGTGCGTAAATACTAGGGGTGGGCATCTCCAATCCAACCCAACAAACCCAACCCAACCCGACTATTTTTTATTGGGTTGGGTTGGGTTAATTCTTAAAAAAAATAAGATGGGTTGGGTTGGGTTGAAAAATTTTCAACCCAACCCAACCCGAACCCGACAAACGTCTATCCCTAATTCTAAATCTAAGGTTTTCTCCTCTTTCTAAAAGAACACTTGTTAGGGATGATGATTAAAGATAACTTTTATGATGAAATAAATATTTTATTTATAATTATTAAATATTTATTTATACTTATTTTATTTGTAATCAAATTGCTAAGACTATAAGAGTTATAGATTAGACCTTTTGTACTTTTATGGCAAATTCAATTCAATTCGATCAACCCAACCCAACCTGACTAGTACTGGGTTGGATTAGGTTAGATTGAAGAATTTATTGATTTGTTTATTATGATAATGTTAAATGTGTAATGTTATATATTATTAATATTTTGTTCTTCTATTTATATAGAGATTGGAGTGAGCATACCATTGGATCGATAAAAAATAATGTGAATTGATTATTTTTCATGCTATTAAGATAATTATTTTAAATAAAAACCTTATATTTTAGTTACATATGTTTGTTCTTTTATGATTCGCAAAAGTTGAAAACATGTTAGTTAGTTACACTTTAGGTTGATTTACATGTTTTGTTTGATGTTAGATGTGACATGCAGTTGATACTTTGGAAGCTACCAATTTGACGTAATTTTTTATGGTTTTTTACGCTTGTGAGGACTTTAATGAGCAAACAAGTTGTGTTGACGGACTCTATTAGGATTATTGTCTTAATTTTTATTTTGTTATTTTTGTACCTTTTTGTGGTCAATTAATTTTTTTTTTCTTTTTTAATTATGTAGTGCCTTAAATTTTTATTTGTATTAAATCTATTATGTAATCAACGAGAATGTTTTATATTTGAACGAGTTGATTAATATGAATGTTTTGTATTTCAACAAGATACCAACCCGATCAACTTAACCTAACCCAACCCGACAATTATTGGGTTGGGTTGGGTTGGGTTAAAGAATTAATTGGGTTGGGTTGGGTTGAAAAATTTTCAACCCAACCCACGTTGGGTTGAAAGATTTTCAACCCAACCCAACCCGAACCCGAAAACGCCCACCCCTAGTAAATACTATTGTCCGAGAGGATTTCGGAAGAGCATCTTCAATGCAAACATGGATTGTAAAAAAAATGGAGTGCCACATAAGATAAATTGATAGAGAGTTAAAATTAGTCTCTTCAATGCAAACTTTCCTAATCACTATCAAGCTGATATGACAAAAAAAAAAAATACAGGCTGTCAACCTTAATGTCCATTTATAGAGAATCTTTTGGACAGTCATATCAGTAATAAATTATTGAAGTTTCTATTAAATAATATTTTATGATAATTTTCTTTAAATAAATATAATAGCATTTGAGAGCCCTTTTAGACTTGAATGTCTATAAATCCACATTTGTGCCACATAGAATGTATATTTCTTTGACATTGATGATATGTCCATTTTTTTTAAAAGACAATCCACAATTACATTGGAGATGCTCTAATAACTTTAAGTTTTTTGATTTAACAATCAGTAACATATTCAATCTAAAATATTAACATAGTATTAAGGCCACTTTGGGTTCAATTCCACGTGATAAAATTCTATAATTCTATAATTCTTTACGTGTATATGTGTCCTTCTAATGAGTTTAAACTTTTGGATCAAGTTACAATTACTAGTGTTTGGTTATTATGCATTGAACTTCTAAGAATGATCTGTTTGATGTTTCATGTGTTAGCTGGGAATGGGAAGTGCTCTGGAGACACTTTCAGGTCAAGCTGTAGGTGCTGGACAACACAACATGCTTGGAATTTATCTACAAAGGTCATTCATTGTTACAGGCTGCACAGCATTGTGTTTGACACCAGTTTATGTCTTCACATCGCCATTGTTAAAGCTCTTCCACCAGAACAAGGAAATCTCAGAGCTTGCAGGGAAGTATTGTTTATGGATAATCCCTCAGCTGTTTGCATATGCAATAAACTTCCCAATAGTGAAGTTCCTACAATCTCAAACCAAAGTCTGGGTTCTGACTCTCATTTCCATTGTGGCCTTGGCATTTCATACGCTGTTGAATTGGCTTCTTATAACAAAACTCAATCAAGGCCTTGTTGGTGCTGCCATAGCTGGTAATGTCTCCTGGTGGCTTCTGGTCCTGGCTCAGATAATTTATGTGACCTCAGGGTGTTTCCCCGTTGCATGGACCGGTTTTTCCTCCCTAGCTTTCAAGTCATTGGCCAGCTTTGTGAAACTCTCACTTGCATCAGCTGTAATGCTATGGTAATATAGTGTGTTTTGATATTCAGATTTTGATTAAAAACCAATGTGACATTGCACCTTGTTGATACACATTTGATGTGTCTTTGGTCACAGTTTGGAGCTATGGAATTATACAGTAATTATACTAATGGTGGGATGGTTAAAGAATCCGAAAATTGCAGTTGATGCCATTTCAATTTGGTAAAATCTCTGTTGCTTGAGCTAGTAATTTCTCATTTGCGTCATGGGTATTATGTTCAATTGTATTCTTTTTCCTCATCATGTGTTCGATATGGCAGCGTGAATGTGCAGTCATGGATTTTGATGATTGCTTTGGGATTCAATGCAGCAATAAGGTCAGTTGCTTCACAATTATAATCACAAACACAAAACATGTGCATTATTTGTTATGTTTGTGACAATTTATTGGTACACTCTGATTTTCGTGTACTTAGTGTGCGAGTTTCCAATCAACTCGGAGCTGGAAATCCAAAAGCAGCAAAATTTTCAATAGTGGTTGCTGTTTTAACATCAACAGCAATTGGAATTTCATTCGCTGCTGTGGTTCTGGCAACAAAGAACCACCTACCAGAAATGTTCACTGAACAACTAGAGGTCAGTAAGGCCACATCAAAGCTGGGGTATTTTCTGGCAGCAACAATCCTCCTCAACAGCATCCAAGCGGTTCTCCATGGTAAATTCAACTATAGAGAAAAAAACATTTGTGTAATGTTTCCTAAATCAAAGGATTATCTCTATCGAAACTAAAATATGCACGTGTGGCTTTTACAACATTGCAGGAGTGGCAGTAGGCACGGGCTGGCAGTTTACAGTTGCCTCAATAAACATTTTGAGTTATTACCTCTTGGGACTTCCTATAAGTGCCTTGCTGGGGTATAAATTCAAACTCAGCGCGGTGGGCATATGGTCAGGGTTGTTGATCGGTTGCCTGATTCAAACAACCATTCTGCTTATCCTGATTCTTCGAACTAATTGGAGTAAAGAGGTAAGTGAAGTTTCCCATTGTACAATTCTTATGCAGGTTTCCGATTACGATAATAAAAATCTTATAGCATGTAAAACAGTTTAACAGATGCATGAATTGGGTAGAGATTACCTTCAAAGTCCTCTGATTAGTGGCTAAATGATGCAGGCTTTGCAAGCTGAAGATCGTGTGAGAACATTGGGTGGCACTGGTACAACATAAATGTGACCTGAGGCTAATATGCTTCATTAAAGTCCAGCATAGATGATTGATTTATCTATTACAGGTAGAAACATGAATGATTGATGACTGTAATCAGTATGGCTTTACAAGAAAGACAGTCGGGATGAAGATGGTGTACAATGTACATATTAATTCTAGTTGTTTCATACAGGTGAAGGCATGTTTAATTTTTCAATGAAGTGTATCATGCTTAGATTGTCTCTACATCAAAAAAAAAAAAAAAAATCTACTGCATACATATTTACTTTGAAAGAACTTTTCTGTCTGTCAAATTACAACCATGTTTAAATAACATTTAAAAATCAAAAGAAATTAGTAATTATATTATCTCATCAGTCAAGATGAAATTGATCAATGTGAAAGTTTAAGTACAACAGAAAATGATCATGCACATATTTATTTTAAAATCTCTGTTAACCTTGAATTACATACAACAATAATATTGTTTTTCAAAACCAGAGTATAGAAGCAGGTGTGGCTACACTGATGAGCCGTTTTATCCTGGTTACAAAATGCAGCAGAGAACAAATCATTTGCAGCCACAAAATCATCATTAACTTGTGTTTTACGCAACTATGAACTTACACATACACAAGACAGCAAGATATCAAGCCTGCTGTGGTTGTGCTCTCAATTCTGCATCGACTAGGTACAATCACATTGGAATATTATTTATGATGTTTATAGATTTCGTCTAAGTTTGTGCTACTGATCACAAGGTTTCTTCACATTTTAGGTTGAACACCTTAACTAGAACATCTTCAACAACCTGGATAAATCCAATCAGAGAAGAAATTATAACCATTTTGAAATTAATACTAGCACAAAAAATTTACTTTGCAGATTTCAAATTATAGAACTTAAGGTTTATGTTATAATTAACATCGTTGGAAACAGAAATGCGTCAGCTGTTAAAACCATACTACGTGAGAAATGAATCCAGATCTCCATTAGGAAATGCAAATGGTCATAACACACAAGAATTGATCAACAACGCAAACAAAATGAGAAGATAGACTCCAGCTCCCAATTTATAGTCATTATATAATGTAGTCAAAAGTCATTCATCAAAAGAAAAAATATTTATTATAAGTACAAGAGGACTACCTTGTCCGGGGTAGAGGCACCAGCTGTCACACCAATTGTAATGGGGCCCTCCGGTAGCCAGTTTTCTTTCTCTACCAGCTCTCCATGCTAATAAAACAATATTTCATAATTAATTTATATTTGATCACACAATATTAAAACCTACCAGTATTCAATAATTTGACCTTTACTTCATCGAGCTTATAAAATTAAGAACTAGTATAAGAAGCGTGTTCACACTTACCTTCAACTTAAATGCTATTTTGTTTCCGGGACCTATTCTCTTCTCACAGTCTATCCAGTAGGAGGGAATTCCACGGCCTTCTGCAATCTCTTGAAGGTGTGATGTATTGCTTGAGTTCCACCCCCCAACTACTAATATAAGATCCAGTTTTTCATCAACAGCTTATACATTGCATCTTGTCTTTCCTGAAAAAGTTGGAAGAAAAAGAAATTTAGCTAAACTTGGCCTAACACAGAACACTGGTCATCTTATAAAGCAACTCTGCTTCCAGATAAAATGCATTGTCTCTAGTATTTCTGATTTTTGGGATTTCATTGAAATCAATTTACATTTGCTTTTATGTATATATGTGCATCTTTGTGAGCTTCCACACAACTATACACAAAGTATGAAATGCATATATGTCATAAAATAATATTCGATGAATGATATATTCCAAAAATTATTAAAATCTAAAACTGAAAAGGGAACAGAAAGTTACTTGAGTAGCATCACAAATTGTGTTGAGGCTTATGAAGTGCTTGTTGACATTTTCCACTCCATATTTACACATCATGGTCCTCTCTACTAATTTTCCTGTAAAAATAAGAGACAACCTAAATACCAGAGTTCAAATTTTGTTGGAAAAGCATGGAAGGAAGGACAAATCATAATTTCAAACAACCAATCTCTTCTGTTTCTCCTTTGAGCTTTGTAGTTTGGTTTGCAGTGCCAACTTTAACCAGGTCCTTATCTGGATCAAACCCTTTTGACACTGCAGTCTTAAATTTCTGCAGTAAGCAAGTACCCATCAATATATCTGCACAAGTCCCCATGCTAGCTGGCAATCATAATCATATAAGTAACAAAACCGTTCCTTGAGAAATTCCTCTTCAGTTGAGCAAGATCCATTAAGTTTGCCCCCAAGAATGTAATCACACACATATGTTGCCTGGATTCATAATAAAGAAATTGACATAAAAACCTTCCTTAAAGAATCATTAGGACATATTACAGAAAACAGAACATTAGCCACCTTTTGGACGTACCTCTTTCTTATCCTTCACTATAATATACTTTCCTGCGAAAGATGCAGTAGCTACTGTCTCTTCATGAGCATATTTACCATGAATAATTGAAGTGTAATCACCCTTCTTGTGCTTCTCAACAGTATTCCACACCTTCAAAATATATAAAACCCAGTTGTAGAGATATGCAAGATATGTAAAGTTGAGCCAAGGCAAAAACTTAACAGCTTATCTATCACAGCTAGAGGTTACCTTAGATAGCAAAGGACAGGTTGTATGTACACTCTTCTCCTTCAGAACGTACATTTCTTCCACTGCAGCCCCAAACGCAGGCAAAATCACAACATCACCCTCATCTACAACATCAAATAGTTTCTTCCCTTCACCAATAGGAATAAATTGAACTTCCATCTCCTCTAACCGCTGCCATGACCAAATTTCATAGTGTCACTTTCTAGTTTAAAAACAGAAATGATCAACACAAACTCCAGAAACATGGCATTAGTTAGTCAATAAAAACACATTACTCAAACATCAACAACTATGTCAACCAACATTTTGGACCTGATGGTAAAGCGTTAAAGCTAATTCAAAAGTATAACCAATCACAGCATCCAGAAGAAAGTCACACTATTCTTTCGACAATCCCCAGAAAGCATTACAAAGAAGGCGATCAAGCAACAAACAAAAATTCCCCATTTTGATATGATTAAATAAGTCGGATTAAGATTACAGCACCTTATTAACAGTGGGATTGTGAATGATTTCATTAGTAATCCAAATTTTCTCTCCGTGAAACTGTTTCCTTGCTTCGAAAGCAATCTGGATAGCCCGCTCAACCCCCATGCAAAAACCGTAGGCCTCCACCAGCTTCACTGTGACATTTCCCCACGTATACACCTTTCCATTCTCATTCACAGTCTTTACGATATCACCTGATTATTTTCCATCAAATTCCATGACTTCACTACTACTATAAATAATCACCAAAGGATTTAGCTACCCTACTAGTTGGTAATCTTACCCAATAATTACAACTATTAAATTAATTTTAATAACTACAGTTATAACCAATTCAGTACATGTAATTAATGGAGAGTGTTATCTTTCAGGTAGCTAACTCCATCGTGGAAAACCAAAAAAATATATATATTAACAGTAACGAAATCTTACAATTAAACATAAATCCATTCATAATTCAAGTTCGTGTGAATTTTAACCTAATCCTAAAATCAAAATTCAAATCAAGTTTATCAGAGTCAACTATATATACATGAAAAAAAAGTAAATTAAGTTAAAATAAGCTTAAAATTGATTTATTCGTCAATTAAATGAAAAAAAAAACTGAAATTTAAATTAAATTAAATTAAAATTGTAAGAATAATTCGATTGGTGAATAAAATTAACAAGAAATAATAGAGTAGTTGAAAAACGCACTAGCATACTCTTGGTTCATGAGGTGGAGTGTCTCTTCTTTGTGACCTTTGCGGTTATAGTTGTATAGTTGTCGCTTCTCGTCAAGTTGTGCCGGAACTTCTTGGCGTCGAAGTCAGAGCCAAGAGACACCGGCTTGGCGGGAGGATCGTTAGCAGCAGCGGAGCACTTGACGTAGTAGATAGGATTCCGACGGCCGAGAGACAAGACTCCAGCGGCGAAGTTGTTCGTGTAAAAGAGGCAGAGTTGCAGAGAAGACGCCATGTGTGGTCTAGAGAGAGTGGTCAAATGTGTGAGTGTGTATGTTCAGTTTCAACTTTACATGGAGCTTGAAGATGAAGGTGGTGTACATATTTAATTGGGTTATTATTAATTTACCCCTTGGAATTGAAAATAATATCAAACCATCCCTGGTTTTAAAAATAATATCTAAAACAATCCAACCGTTTAATGAAATAGTGAATTAGTCAATAAAGTAACGGATCCGTCAGTTTTTGAGGGTAAAAACGTCATTTGATACCAAAATATTGGATGACAGCTACATCCCATTTATTGAGATTTTAATTAAATAAAAAAAGAAAAAATAAAACCTAAAAAAAAAATTTCGGTCATCATCACCACCCATTAATTACTCCCTCCCTCCCATCACCACTACTCTCTCTCTCTCTCTCTTTCTTTCTCTCCCAGATCTCACCCAATCACCATCACCATTCAAAAGCCTAACCCATCACCGCTCAACACACAACCGTACGCCATAGTCACCGCCCTTTTTTACGCCACCGCCGACTCTGATTATACAAGCGGTGATGTTGGTTTGTTCTTCAATGGGATCTTCGACGTGGTGTTCACGGCGCACTGGTTCATGGACGAGGCGGAGAGGACGACGAGGAATGGAGGGCTGAGTGCTGTTGCGTCGAGCGGTGCGACGGTGCGAAAGCGGATCATATTGTGCAGGGGCTGTTCCGACGCGGTTCGTGGAGGAGATGGAGAGGACGATGAGGAACGGCGGGCTGTGTTCGAACGGCGGGAAAGCAGTGCGGTGGTGCGACGGTGCAGAGGACGATCTGTAGGCGCTGGAGGGCTGAGTGCTGTTACGTACAGCGGTGCGACGGTGCGAACGACAGGAAAGCAGTGCGGCGGTGCAAAGGTCGATCTGTAGGCGCTGGAGGGCTGAGTGCTGTTGCGTACAGCGGTGAGGAAGCGGATCATATCGTGCGGGCGCTGTTCCGACGCAGTTCGTGGAGGAGATGGAGAGGACGATAAGGAACGGCAGGTTGTGTGCCTTCGTTGTAGAGTAGTGCGGCGGTGCGAATGGGGATATAGGCGCTGTGCGGCGGTGCGAATGGGGATCTATAGGCACTGTTCTTGCGTTTTTTTGATTACTGGATGTAGTGAAATTTGTTTGTTTGGTTTTATGCATCTGAAATTTAGTTTATATTGTTTGATGTAATGAAATCTGTTTGTTTGATGTAATGTACTTGTAGAAAATTGTTTGATGTAATTGTAGCTATGAACTTTTTTTTGCTCGGTGTGTGTTGTTGTGATGCAGTGAAATCTGCGTAATTGTTTTTCGGTTTAATGTAATTTTAGTTTTTTTTTAATAAAAAATTATTATTTCATTTATTTAATTTTTATTATTTTATTATTTTTATTTAATTTTTTAATATAGTAAGTGTAGTTTTTATTTAATTTTTAAAATTTATAAGGGTATTTTGGTCTTTTAGTATTTTTTATCACAAAACCACCAAAATTTAAATGGAAACCGCTTTTGGGAGACGGTAGGGGGATTTTTGGCTAATATTTTCAAAAGCTAAGGTGAATTGAGATTATTTTTGTTTTCAGGGGGTTTTTCAGGATTATCCCTATTTAATTTCATGCAGTCAAAAGCTACATTTGACTTTTGAATCAAGCCTCAATAACCCGCCCATTTTTTATTGTCTTTTAATAATAGGGAGAATTACTCATAACTTCCCTGTAAATTTGATATTGACAGGCGGATATAACCTTTTGAATTTTTTGCAATGTCCTCCCCTGACTAACAGATGGATTGGTTTGACCATCACCTGATCACTTTGACCGTTTAAAAAATATGGAAAGACGAAAATGCCCCCAGTCATCTTCTTCCTCCTTCTTCTCCCTCTCTCCTCCTTCTTCTCTGCATCTGGGTTTCCAATCGGAAACCCAGAAGTCGTCTGGGTTTCCAGAAACCCAGACGACTTCTGGGTTTTCGATCTGGAAACCCAGAAGTCGTCTGGGTTTCCGATCTGGAAACCCAGACGACTTCTGGGTTTCCAGATCGGAAACCCAGACCACTTCTGGGTTTCCAGATCTGGAAACCCAGATCGTCGTCTGGGTTTCCGATCTGGAAACCCAGACGACTTCTGGGTTTCCAGATCGGAAACCCAGACGACTTCTGGGTTTCTGGAAACCCAGACCACTTCTGGGTTTCCAGATCTGGAAACCCAGATCGTCGTCTGGGTTTCCGATCTGGAAACCCAGACGACTTCTGGGTTTCCGATCGGAAACCCAGATGCAGAGAAGAAGGAGGAGAGAGGGAGAAGAAGGAGGAGAGAGGGAGAAGAAGGAGGAAGAAGATGACTGAGGGCATTTTCGTCTTTCCATATTTTTTAAACGGTCAAAGTGACCAGGTGATGGTCAAACCAGCCCATCTGTTAGTCAGGGGAGGACATTGCAAAAAATTCAAAAGGTTATATCCGTCTGTCAATATCAAATTTACAGGGAAGTTGTGAGTAATTCTCCCTTTAATAATATAACATCCCTATGTATAACCCCATTATCAAACTTTATATCATTTTCAAATCCTAACCATGCTAATTGAAAGTGTAATTACACTATGTTATAATATAAAAAATTTGATGAAATTATGTTCCAACATAATAAATCTGAGAAATTTAAAATTCAAATTAAAGATGATCATTTCACCTGTTAACCTGTGAATATTCACTCATAATCTACGAGGTATGAATTTAATTAATTGGGTTATAGTTAAATTTGTAATTTATCTAATTGTAAGAAATCATTTTATTATAATAAATTATCAAAATTCTTATATTAAGGTAATACGAATGATTATCTAACTATGGAGTAGTTGTGAAAATATTTGTGTTTTATTTTGTTTCTTTGGATTTAGAAGTTGGAATTTAACATATGTAGCGGATTTAATTTTATTTGATTTGGGATTTATTATGTATGAATTTAAACTCCATTGGATTTATTATGTTAAAATATGTTGGAATATAAAGTTTAATTGCATTCTTTTAGGATTTTAAAATAATTTAAATTTTAATTATTCGATTTTATTTTAGAATACTACTTAAATTATGTACGACAAATTATTTCCTTTTTCGAAACCAGAGTACAAAAGTGGGCGGGTATACCAACAGTGATGGGCCCTCCTGGTAGCCAATTTTCTTTCTCAACCAGCTCCATGCTAAAAAAAAAATTAATTCACAATTATTAATTTGAATGATCACACGATATTCTCACATTGAAAGTTGCCGGCCATTTTCAATTTTATTTTATATTGTTTACCTTTATTTACTTGTTTTTTATTATCTGATATTTTTTACAGATTAGATTACCATCAAAATCAACCTACCGAACTAATTTAAATAGAACTCTAATAACACAATTAGAAACTCTATTTTCAAATATTAAGCTAAGACTACTAAAAATTGAACCTATCGCTTGAATGATAGAATAGATAAAAGCTGACTTATCACCAAATCACTCCGTTTTTCTCTTCTCCTTTACTGAACCTACAAAATTAAGAACTTATACAAGAAGTGTGTTCACACTTCCCTAATACAAAAGATGATTGATTTATTTACAGAACAGCAGATGATCAGATATAAATTTATTTTAGAATCTCATTTAGCCTTGAAATATATACAACAATAACATTGCCTATTTGCCTTTCAGAAACCCGAGAATAGAAGTGGGTGCGAGGTTACACCGATGAGTCGTTTTGTCACCTGCTGATTATAAAATGCAGTAGGGAAAACATATAATTTGCAGACATAAAATCATCAACTTTTGTGTTATACAACTTAAGAGTTGCTTGAGACAGCCGGACATATACCATGCTGTGGCTCTGCTTTTAATTTTACATGGACTAATTACAATCACATCCATATCGCTATGCTATAGATGATGTTTATTGAATTAATATAAATTTATGCTAGTTGCAAGGATTCTTCGCGTTTTAGGTTGAACACCTTAATCAGAACATCTTCAACAGCCTGGATAAATCCAATCAAAGAAAAAATTACAACCATTTCAACGTTAATAATAGCATCTAAAATTTAATCTGCAGATTTCAAATTATTGAACCTAGGTTATGTTATACTGACGTAATATATAAACTTTCGGTTGTTAAAACCCTACTATGTGAGTATAGAATCCCAATCTTGATTAGCTATAGCACCATAAAGTAAGATGATTAGCAAATGGTCACAGCAGAAGACAGATGATGACAACAAAAACAAACGGAGAAGAGGGAACTCCAGCTCCCAAATTATCAAAAGTTACGGAAAAATATTAAAGTAAATCAGATCCGACAAATTGATATTTCTATGGGCAAGAGCCAAGAGGTTTACCTTATCCGGGGTAGAGGCACCAGATGTCACACCAATTGTAATGGGGCCCTCTGGTAGCCAGTTTTCTTTCTCAACCAGCTCCCCATGCTAACAAAACAATAATTCATAATTAATTATATTTGATCACACAATATTAAAACCTACCAGTTTACAATAATTTGATCTTTACTTTATTGAGCTTATAAAATTAAGAACTAGTATAAGAAGCGCATTCACACTACCATCAACTTATATGCTATTTTGTTTCCAGGACCTATTCTCTTCTCACTGTCTATCCAGTAGGAGGGAATTCCACGGGCTTCTGCAATCTCTTGAAGGTGTGATGTATTGCTTGAGTTCCACCCACCAACTACTAATATCAGATCCAGCTTTTCATCAACTAGCTTATACATTGCATCTTGTCGTTCCTGAAAAAGTTGGAAGAAAAATAAATTTAGCTAAACACTGAACACTGGTCACCTCGTAAAGCAACTCTGCTTCCAGATAAAATTAATTGTCTTTAGTATTTCCTATCTTTGGGATTTCATTGAAATCAATTTACATTTGCTTTTATGCATATATGTGCATCTTTAAGAGCTTCCATGCAACTATACAAGAAGTTTGAAATGCATATATGTCATAAAATAATATTCGATGACATGATATATTCCAAAAATTAATAAAATCTAAAATTGAATAGGGAGCAGAAAGTTACTTGAGTAGCATCACAAATTGTGTTGAAGCTTATGAAATGCTGGCTGACATTTTCCACTCCATATTTACGCATCATGGTCCTCTCTACTAATTTTCCTGTAAAAATAGAAGACAACCTAAACACCAGAGTTCAAATTTTGTTGGAAAAGCATGGAAAGACAAATCATGATTGCGACTAACCAATCTCTTCTGTTTCTCCTTTGAGCATTGTAGTTTGGTTTGCAATGCCAACTTTAACCAGGTCCTCATCTGGATCAAACCCTTTTGACACTGCAGACTTAAATTTCTGCAGTAAGCAAGTACCCATCAATATATCTGTACAACTCCCCATAGTAGTTGGCTATCATAATCATATAAGTAACAAAACCGTACCTTGAGAAATTCCTCTTTAGTTGAGCTAGATCCATTAAGTTCACCCCCAAGAATGTAATCACACACATATGTTGCCTGGATTCAGATTATAATAAAGAAATTGACATAAAAACCTTCCTTAAAGAATCATTAGGACATATTACAGAAAACAGAACATTAGCCGCCTTTTGAACGTACCTCTTTCTTATCCTTCACTATAATATACTTTCCTGCGAAAGAAGCAGTAGCTACTGTCTCCTCATGAGCATATTTACCATGAATAATTGAAGTGTAATCACCCTTCTTGTGCTTCTCAACAGAATTCCACACCTTCAAAATATATAAAACCCAGTTGTAGAGATATGCAAGATATGTTAAGTTGAGTCAAGGCAAAAACTTAACAGCTTATCTATCACAGCTAGAGGTTACCTTAGATACCCAAGGGCAGGTTGTATCAACAATTTGTACATTCTTCTCATTCAGAACGTACATTTCTTCCACTGCAGCCCCAAATGCAGGCAAAATCACAACATCACCCTTATCTACAACATCAAATTGCTTCTTCCCTTCACCAATAGGAATATTTTGAACTTCCATCTCCTCTAACCGCTGCCTCAAAGAACTTCAGAACGTCACTTTCTAGTTAATAGATAACAAATATCGACACAAACTTCAAAAACATGTCATTTAATCAATAAAAATACATTCATTAAAGCATTAAATATTTCAACCAACATCTTGGACCTAAAGGTGGAGGCTTAAAGCTCTATTTGAGAGATCAAACTTGAGCTTGCCTAAAATAAGAAACCGTAAAAGGTCTAAACACACATGATCTTCAAAACCAGCACGATCTTAATACATTGAATTCATAAAGAGTCAGCTGATCTTCAAAATTCTGTCGGTCTTTGAAACTGTTACACACACAATCAACAGAGATTACCAAATTCCACAAAATGGTAGCAAAACCAAAATAGTGTTATAAGTACCATCCCTAAACCTACTCTAAATACTAATCTTAAACTACATTGCAGAATGACCATAAAAAAAGCTACAATTACCAGCAAAAAAAAACTGATAGTAGTAAACTTTCCAAACCAGAAAAACTCAAAAAGAGAGCATAATTATAACTCATGGATCCAACAAACCTTATTTTGGGGCATACCATGATAACTGAATCGAAGATTATAAATATTTATATTGTGTATCAACCAAGGAATATGCATGCGACAGCAACGTTAAATAATGTAAAACCATATAAATGGAGAAGTTCTTAACAATAACATAAAATTTTCATAGCTATTTGCATACACATGAACAGCCATGAATGTACTACCAAGACTAACTGTTCAATCAAAGCTGACTCAAAAGTGTAACCAATCACAGCATCTAGATTAAAGTGACAGGCAACAAGGCAGATAAAATATTCCTAATTTCGATATTATTAAAAAAGCTGGACTAAGTTTATAGCACCTTGTTAACAACGGGGTTGTGAATAATTTCATTAGTAATCCAAATCTTCTCATCAGGAAACTGTTTCCTGGCTTCGAAAGCAATCTGCACAGCTCGCTCAACCCCCCAGCAAAAGCCATAGGCCTCTGCCAGCTTCACCGTGACATTTCCCCATTTATACTCATTTCCGTTCTCCTTCAAAGTCTTTATAATATCACCTGATCAGTTTCCATCAAATTCATCACGTCACTACACTACAAATAATCACCGAAAAACCAAAACTTCCAATTCAACATCCATCCAATCATCATTCAAGTTTGTGTAATCTAATCTTCAAATCAAGCTTATCAGAGTCAGTCAGATATATTCATGAAAATATAAAATTTAAAAATATAAAATTTAATAAGCTCAAAATTGTTATAATAATTCAATTCATCAATTAAATATAAAACTAAATTAAATGCAGCTTAAAATTTTCACAACAATTCAATTAATCAAATAAATCAACGAAAAAATAAAAAATAAATAAAATTTATTAAAACTGAAATAAGTTCAAAATTGTTATAATAATTCAATAACAAGAAATTGAAATATAATTCTTCAAAAATAAAAACTGAAATATAATAAAAACATAAGGTTGAAATTGTAACAATAATTCAATTATTCGATTAAATCAAGAAGAAATTGAAACAGATATAGAGTAGTTGAAGAACTCACTAGCGTACTCTTGGTTCATTTGCTCGAGAGTCTCTTCTTTGAGACCGAATCCTTTGCGGTTATAGTTGTCACTTCTCGTCAAGTTGTGCCGGAACTTCTTGGCGTCGAAGTCGGAGCCGAGAGCCACCGGAGCGGCGGGAGGCTCGTTAGCAGCGGCGCACTTGACTACGGAGGAGGAGAGAGGCTTCCGTCGGCGGAGAGCGAAGAATCCAGCGGCGAGGTGGTTGTCGCGGGAGCTGAGGTCGGTGTGCATGCAGAAGCGACCGAGTTGCAGAGAAGTTGCCATTTCTGGTCTAAAGAGAGAGAGCCGAGGGTGCACACGTTAGCTAAGACTAGAGAGCAGTGGAAATGTGCCAGTATGTATGTGTGTGGGAGATATTCACTGTGAATGTGTATGTGTTATTACATTTATATCCTCCGACCATCTCGTGCTCCATGTTTTTTTGAAGGCCAAAAAGGCCAAATAAAAAAAAAAAAATTATTGATTATTGACCGCTTGTCAGTTTCTTAAAAAGATTATGACTATATTTTGGTCAGTTATTTATTGGCACGGGCAAAATAGGAGAAAGCTTTACACTTGTACCTTTGTTGGCATAGACATTCACATCTGGCACCCCAAAGATGGGAAATGCGTATATAGGAACTTGGCTGTTGCTTCATTTTAAAAAGGAAAGTTTAGGCACTTAGGCTGCTGTACAGAATTTATGTTTACATAATATTATATGTATTTTGTCTACTATGGTTTGTTGATATAATAGTTATTCAATTCCATAATATCTTAGATTTGAATTTTTACTACAAATCATAATTATATTAAGAGTACTGTTAAATATTTTTAAAAATTAATCTATATATAATATGTAAGTTGTTAACATCATATAACACATTAATTGATATATTGATTTTAATGCACATGTCATATCATTTGGATATGAATTTATACAAAAAAATTTAATTATATATATTATTTTCATATTAGTAATAACATAATTGAATGAAAAATGTATTAATATATGAATCTAAAATTTTAAACAAAGATCCCTAACATAACTTAATCCAAACATATGATAGAATGAATTTTTGCTTGTCATGAATGATTTTTATGCAATTTTATAATTATATAGTATATTATAGTTAAAAATATTTTTTTTCTCTTTGACTTATTATACATACATATCATAAATAACATATACCGAATATATTATCAAACATTCTTGATCAGAATTTCTGAAACACGGTTAGAAATTGGAGCTCTCAAAAGAGAAAGAAAAGGCCCACAATGCATGTGAAAATTGCCACATATTAAATGTCTAGTGTGTGACTGCAGCAGATCAAAACCAGCCGTTTGCATGAGAAGCATGCAGATAGCTGCCCTGATGGCCACTTCACCAAGCACCTGGAAGCACATTATTATTTTATGAAAGTAACTAAACAATTTGTATAATTTTTTAAAGAAAAATAATTAAACAAGTTGTATCTCCCAGTGGAAATTTCAGTCAAATAATGTAAATAAAAAGAATGTTTAAAATAAAATTTTTAAAAAATAGAGATTAATCCGTTTGTGGGACTGAGAGACATGCGCACCTTAGCGTAGGCCCACCAAAACGTGGGAGTGTCCCTCATGCCTGATCTCGTGCTCCATGTTTTATCAGTTCTATTTTCTCGAAACCTTGTCGTTTTGTTCGGCGTGATTCTTTCGCTTGTGATCCTAATTCCTATGCCAATCATCAGACGTGGTGAATACATTTAATATTTTTTTGAAATATTAAAATGGATGAGAATTCACAGGAGTTATAATATCACATATGAATGATAACTCTTTAATACTTTAAATTTTTTTGAAATATTTTTTAACTAATTTTTTTTTGAAATATTTATACATATATTTTGAAATACCACATATATTGTAACCATTTGAATATTAATCATCATCATAGTGGATATTAACTCTCTATCACTATGCCATATTGGACAATGGTAACCTTCTTTAATTTATACCAACCATTTTTTTAGAGATTTGTACCGACCAATTTGAATAATAAGTCAATATCAAGGCTAAATTATTAAGAAGAAAAATTAAAATAGTAGTGCCAAACAAGTTAAGATGATTGGCTAAGGCATATTGATTTTTTCGGTATTTTTGTTGTGGATCACATGTTCAATGTTCGAATTAAATAGTTACCATCAATCACAGAAATGGCTTCGCTATCACCATGTGGAACATGACAGGCCTCTGAATCCTGTGAATGTAATCTCTGACTTCTCTTCTTCACCCAAACGTGTGAATACTTTTCGGCTTCTACAATCTTCACAATTGTCCATTTCCATTCACAGATTAAACATTTAACGATGTACTACTTCATGTAGTAATTCTATAATCAGAACTGTTCCTATGTTTTTTCTTTTTAAGAATAAATCAATTTATAACAATGTAAAGTACTTTACACCCTTGCATTTCTATTTCACAAAATTCTGAATCACTAATATTTCTACAATTTAAACCAAAAGTGTGAAGTTAGATGACGGTAGAAACAAGTTAAACGTCCCTATCATGCAACGTTGTGGCCTATAAAGAAGAAATTAGACTTCAATATTACATTGATATCATATTATTGATCACTTAATTTAAAAGTCTATATCAGGATTCGATTATAGTTTGTAATACCATAAGATTTGATGTGTAAATAGACACTATGCATAGAAAGAAAGATAAATTTTGCTTTATATATAAAGAAATATCACAAACCTGGTATCTTTCACAAATACTGCACTACGGAGTTCCATCAAATGTATGCAATCTCCAACATGTCTTCTTCCAGAAGAGATGCTGGAATTATTTGATCAGTGCAGTTGATCTGAAATTAATTAAAAATGTAAATTAACTTTTTGTTTTTGAGGAAGTAATCAATTATTTCAAAACATCTAAATTATTTAGTTTATTAGTTTGTGCATGAAAAAATATGAGAATAAATTAATTAAACAACGTACTTATGCTAATGGGTATATATGTATAAATACTCACAATTTTCAAGCAAACAGAATATTTTCTCCAATTTCTATATTTGAGTTGTAGTGTGATTCGTCTTTTAACTTCAAAATTTTATACATAACTTTACAAAATACATAATTCTCGTTAAATTATATAGAATTAGTAGTATGTAAATTTACATATTACATCATTCGCTTTAAACATTTAAACTACACAAAATTCGTCGTAACAAATTTGTAATAAAGACAAATGTTAAAGTTTGTTTTTGCAGTAGAAATAAGTCCTTTTGAGCAATACGTCTTCCACATTTGTAACACATCCCACCATTTTATCCATTAGAAACAATTATAGCTAAAAGATTCGATCATGTTCTACATTATAATGTCTCACCTATCACATTTGTATTTTCATTCGTATGTATTACAAAACTTAAATACTCAATTGTAACTAAGTATAGTGGGTCCGGATATTCAGAGGCTCACGAACGTATAAATATATTTTTTGATAGAATTGAATGAGGATTCTAATAAAAAAGGGTATATATGATTTTTGCCATTAAAATGATGAAGTTATATTGTAGCATTATGGAATATTGATTTATAATTTAATTGTACCCCTAGTATTGCGAAATATTTTATTCTTTTTTGAAAACTTCTTGCAAGTTGTGCATCTTGATTCCTTGATGATGAGCCCTGAATTTATGTTTTGAAACGTCAATATAGAACAACAAAATGTGATATTTAATTAAATGCCGCGATGGATACTCCTTTACTAACCAAAACAAACACATATGAGACTCACTTTCTTTGCATTAATTATCACAGACTCATAAAGAGCCCGTGATGGATACCCAAGCTAACAATAGAGCCTCTAAAACCCGCTATACCTACTTCATCTACCACGGATCTTTAAAGGCCCGATACCATATGATAAATATAACATTTTTCTTGTAGTGTAAAGATTATATTTATATATAATTTGGAGTAAAATTAAGCCTAGAAAATATGATTAAGCTGATTAATAAGTGATTTGTCTGGTTCTTATGGATGCTAGATATTCTTCCCGAAGACATTCTATCAAAATAGGAGACCAAATCATGCAAAAATTCTATAATAATTTTAACTCAATTAAATGAAACAAAAACTCAATGAAGGATTAAAAATATAAAAGAAAAAAATTGATCAATTCTTTATTGTAACTATACACATTCTATATATTATAATAGAATTGTGAGAAATTTTTTAAAAATTGGTTCCATATATATAGAGAGAAAGAGAAAAAAATTCTAGCATCAATACCGTATAACTTTAAAAAAGTTAAGATAAAACAATTTTAACTATAGATTAGATATAATAAACAAAAAAAATAGAAGACAAAAATGAAAATAAATAATTATATTATATTAGAGTAATAAAATTCATAATTCATTATGGTTGATCATTTTGACAAACAGTAATGGATGGATAAATTAGGAATTTTATTACTCCAATATACTATAATTATTTATTTATATTTTTTTTTCTCTTTTTTTATCAATTAGATATAATCTACGGTTAAGATTGTTTGGTCCTAACAATTTTTAAAATTAGGAGGGATAGAATTATTCTACCAATATCTTAATTAGATCTAATCTATAGTTAAGATTGTTTGGTGTGTTTATTTCATGAATTGAGGAATGAGAATGAGGAATGAGATTAATTGATGATATTTACTTGTTTAAAATTCATTTCGTAATGAGAATGAAAGTGTGAACCCCACATCAATTTGGGGTTATAGAATAAGAGTCTTATTCCCCTTAACCCACTTGGGAATCCTATTCTCATTCCTTTTATCAAAATAAAAAAGTCTCTTATACCATTCTTTAAAAAATAAAGAAAAACATATTTTATTTGATGTTAAAAAAAATGCATATTATAATAAAAAACTGCACACAATTGGTTTTTTATCACCAATTTCTTAATTATCATAATGGACTAATAAAATAATATGTAATTTTTTATTATAATATGCAGTTTTTTATTTAATATTAAAAAAACTGTATATTATAATAAAAAACTGCATACCAAACTAGTAGACTATTAAAATGATATGCAATTTTTTTTTTATTATAATATGAAGTTTTTTATTTGATATTAAAAAAAAACAGTATATTGTAATAAGAAATTGCACATTATTATAATTAATTCATAATTTTAATTAAGGATATTTTTGTAATTTATAATTAATTCATTCCTATTTCAAAGTAAAGTAAACAGCTCAATGAGAATATTGCTGATTCCAATTCTAATTTCTACAGTTGAAGTAAATAACTTATTCTGATTCCGATACTTCATTCGGATTTCAGATCATTCCGTTGGCTGGCATGCAAGAATGCCACAAAATGTTGAGCCTTAGTATATTCTAATTGAATGAAATTTTTTTATGATTCAAATATAATATATTATCAAATTGAATAGATATTTTCTATCATTAATTTATATTGAACTATGTTGTTATAAAACATTTAAAAAACTTTTAAGTTTTTTTTTTTTTTTAAATTTTTATTAGATGAAACCCAATTATCAAAAAAATAATAATATAAAATGAACCAATTTTTTTTTTGTTTACTAAATGGCATGAAAATACAATAAAGAAGAAAAAAGAAAAAGAAAAAGAAAAAGGCCATAGCTAGGCCTAGATTTAAAAATGGCTTTTATTTTTTATTTTATTTTCTTGTTTGTTAATGGTTTAAGTATGGGGCCCATCATATCTTGATGGAGTGGAGACTGCCGCAACTGCCAAACTGAAAATGGCGACCTAAAGATAACACAAAAACATGTTCGATCGTCTTTGGTTTTGCTTCAATTAAGTGAATTGAAACCCAATACATACAACTCTTGTCTGACCGAACACAAGACTCACACACACACACATTTGGTATACTTCTTTTTTCTGTGATGAAGAGTTGCTCCTTGCAATCACCAAGCCTTGTAAGCTCTGTATCCAGAAATGGACTCATTGAAAAACCAGCTGGGGTCTCTCAAGTCCTCAAGTTTTCTACTTCAAGGAGGTACAACTGCAACCCACTTGCAAGAAAGCTCAGGTTCACGGATTTCAAAGCTCAGGCTTCAGGTTTTGTGACGATTCTCCTACATTTTTTTTTATCAATTTGTTGTGTTTTGGATTGTCTTAGTTTGATGTTTAGTGGTGAGCAATTGAGCTTCATTGAAATTGAATTAGTTGGTGTGTCACATCTGTCATGATGTTGTTATGTTATGGTAACATGTTAATGTTCTTCACCAATGACCAGTGAATTAGTATTGATCGTTTTTGTGTCACACTTATATGAACTCAATCAAAGAAGTAACTGTGTTGGACTCAAATGAGCTGGTAAAGATAACTAAGCATTGCAATGTGGACTCATTGTCATTGGTGATAGGACTTTCTGGATGGGTGTGTTAATTTAGTAGAACTTATGTGGAATCATAGTTTAGGATGAATATGAAGAACTTGGCAACTACATAGGGTGTAGTCTGTCAGAAAAGGGTCTTGGGTAGCCAGCTCATGAGTGAAGGTTTATTTTTACTTTATAAACCAATGCAAACCTGCACCCACTTCTTCAGCTAACGTGAGAGTATCTAACACCCTCCTTCACGCTCAACGTACTCACTCGGCAGCACCTGCACCTATGCAAGTAAGTTTGAGCCCAACTCAAGCTCTAATACCATGTCAAAAAAAGATCTCGAGCGTAACTCTATCACAAAAACTAGCTCATGAATGGAAATTTACCTTCGCCTTATAAACCAATATAAATTCATTTTTTCTACCTATGTGAGACTATCTAACATGGCCAAATAAAATCATCTTCGTTTAGAATTACTTCGAATTACAATACTAGAAGCATAAGTCTTGATCATCCTGAAAACACCTTGCTCATCTACTTTTATGATGTGAGAATTTGGTGAATTAGACACAGTTTTGAATATTAATCCATGTTGGTACCAGTAGATGGCCTTAAATCATCAAGTGACTCCTTTCCGATTAGCATAAGTTTTTTGCTAGTGGTTAGTAACAAGATATCAGAACTGAATTTGTCCTATAGGTCCTAGGTTCAATTCACTCTTTGTTGTGTGTTTACATTTGGGCTTGATTCACACGTTAAGCTAGTTCGTTTGGCAGGTGAGGGGATGTGTTAAAGACCATTATATCATTAGTTGAACCATTTACTATTAGTTTAAGTTTTTGGATCAAGTGATTACTGATAGACACAAGCATTATATTTTTATCCGTTTAGAAGCAGAAATGGGATTTGTTTTGTTATAATGTGGCCATCATTCTTCATTATTCCTATGTCTATGTAAATATATGTCTATGGATGTTGACTAGGCACATTGAAAGCCCGTTCAGAGGCAGCCAGGGTGATTCCAAAGAAAGAAGACTCGAAGGATGCTGATCTTGTATTTGTTGCTGATGCCACTGGTAGAGTTGGATCTCGAACAGTAAGGTGACGTGCTTTAATTCTGATTTTACTTTGTATTGAAATTGTCCTTTCAACTTGATGTCTCAATTATAGAGTATGATTAAGTACAATGATTTCCGCAGGGAGCTTTTGAAACTTGGTTTCCGAGTTAGAGCTGGGGTCAGGAGTTCTCAGACAGCTGAAAATCTTTTGCAAGTATGAGTTTGCTTATTACTTGATTATCGTCTTGTCATTATTATATCTAAATTTGCTCATTTAGAAACAATGTTGCACAGAGTGTTAAGCAAATGAAGCTCAACGTTGAAAGTGCAAGTGAAGGAACTCAACGTAAGAAAAGAGTGTCTAGAGGGAGTTTTAATTTATTAAATTTGGTTGCTATGAACACTAAATATACCTAAAAACAATATCTTTGCTAAAAAAATTAGCATTTGACAAATATGCTCCCTTAGGAAGTAACAGGTAGTCTTGGTCTTTAGCCCAGCTGTGGAAAAGCTTGAAATTGTGGAATGTGACTTGGAAAAGCAAGACCGTATACGTCCAGCATTAGGGAATGCATCAGTGGTTATATGCAGCATTGGTGCCAGTGAGAAGGAGGTCTTTGACATTACAGGACCTTATCGGATTGACTATCAAGCAACCAAAAACCTCATAGATGCAGGTAACAAAGACTTTGATCATGTTATCCATGTGCTTGTAATTTCATTGGAATGTATTAGTAGTTCTTTTTTGAGATTTTTGTGAGCTAATAAAACTAGAATGCTTCTTCTGATTACAGCAACTGCTGTAAAAGTTAACCACTTTATATTGGTTACGTCCTTGGGCACAAACAAAGTTGGATTTCCTGCCGCTATTCTAAAGTAAGTTTGCTCTTTTTTCATGGCCATTATGAGAGTTCTGTGACACGTTGCTGAATAAAATTATGGGATGAATTACCTCGGTTGAATGATTGGATGTATTGATTGGTTTCTCCGCTGCTTTAGTTTGTTTTGGGGAGTTCTAATATGGAAAAGGAAGGCAGAAGAGGCACTCATAGCTAGTGGTCTCCCTTACACTGTATGTACCTTTATTAGCTGCAAAAATAACATTTTTTTTAACATAATGATATCAAAAAGATCTTAGCTTGATTACTCATCTTGTAGTGCTTCCTCAGATAGTTAGACCGGGAGGAATGGAGCGGCCTACTGATGCTTACAAGGAAACTCATAATATTACACTTTCACAAGAAGATACTTTGTTTGGTGGTCAGGTGTCTAATCTCCAGGTAATGATTTTATAAATTGGACTTGAAACTATGATTTGTTTGGCACTCATTTGAATTCAATGAAACTAATAACAAAATTGCAGGTGGCCGAACTGATGGCTTGCATGGCAAAAAACCGTAGCCTCTCGTACTGTAAGGTGGTGGAAGTGATTGCCGAAACAACAGCACCATTGACTCCTATGGAGGAACTTCTTGCAAAGATACCCTCTCAACGGGCTGAACCGAAGGTATCTCTGTTGATTCTTGCTTAAAAGGTAGACAACATCTTCGAATTTAGCGCACGCAGAAATTTGATATGAGAGGCTTGAGCTTTCCAAGTCTGCATACAACTTACAAAGCTCTTTTATTTCAACTTCTTGTGACATATCCAGAGCCATACCCTTTGAATTCAAATTGAAACAATATAGCAGATTTTTGAAAGTCAGTGTTCTTATTCACAATGTTTTTTCTTTTGTTACCACATTTCTCACCACTTTCACTTTTCTCATTATCATTTTGCAAGTAGTTTCCCCTATTGAATCAAGGGCTTTAAAGCGTCCAATTGGATGTCACCTTGACCAGAGATGAGTAAAGGTCTAGCTAATGGTTGAGTCTTCATTGGATAGTGTCGTACTCTGAAAAGTATATTTTTCGTAGTCAACTCCATTATTTTTTTGTTGATGAATTTAGGAACCAAGTGTTGTCGATAAGTCTGATGCGGCTTCTTCTAAGAGCATTATACCTGAGAAACCTAGTGTTCCTATTGAGAAGGAACCCAGTGCTCCTGTTGCAGAGGAACCTCCCCAAGCAAAACCAAAGGCAGTACAGCCACTTTCTCCTTATACTGCGTAAGCTAATCTATGCTAAAGTATACCATATTGTGTGGATATAACTCATCTCTGAGCCAAAAGCACTTATTCCAATTTTCATACATTTTGAAGCTATGAAGATTTGAAACCACCTTCATCTCCTTCTCCAATGGCTCCAAGCATAACTTCTGGGGCTGCCAAACCGAGTGATGTGGATGCAACGCCTGTAATATCACAATACACCCCTTCTGAACCTTCAAGTGCCACTGTTGAAACAGAAGCAGCACAAGCAGACGTGAAGAAAATCAGCCCTCTGTCACCTTTTACTGCGTAAGTTGCATTGTAAATCATATCACTTGACATGTTTACTTTATTCTACTTCTTTACCTAGTGTAGGCCAGTCGGCATTGAAATTCACAAGGCCGTTATAATAAGTAGAGGTCAAGAATGAAAAATTCTCATCATTGTGTATTAAAATTCACAAGGCCATTATAATAAGCTGATTTCATTTTGATAGCTATGAGGACCTAAAGCCACCAAGCTCTCCAAGTCCGACTCCAAGTGGTCCCAAAGAAACACATCCGAGTGCCTCGACAGCAGTGGAAGCTGTATCCCCTTTAACTGGAGGCAATGATGTAGCAAAACCTCCAGTTATCAGTGTTGTCGCAGATATTCCTTCAGGAAATTCGACTTTCCACCATTCTCCATACTACATGTGAGTCCAAAGATGATTGATTAGTCTTCTTTTCGAGTTAGCCTAGCTTAGAACAACAGTTCATACTAAGAATCTGCTTTTCATTTTCTGATACACAACCAGGTATGAGGACTTGAAGCCCCCAGCATCTCCCACACCGTCCCCGAAGAAATCCTAGAGGAAAAACCACTCATCACTTGACAAGGTACTAATACTAACTCCTGCGTCCCCTGTGAACGAAAACATTGATCTCATAAACATCTATATGTCAGAGAACTGCTGAGGTAATCAGGACTAGCATCCAGGATTTGTCGCGGCAAGTTTACTAGTAACTATATGATGAGCCCAGCTATTGAAATTGCAGGAGCATTTTTCATGGAAAATCTCTTTGTTATATATATAGATACACACAATGCGGGCAGTTTCAGTTGTATGCATTTGTTTCTTTGCTGTTTTCAGATTCCATCAGTACCATTCCAAGTACTGTTTCAATGAACTTGTACCAACTTCTTGTAATGCTATAGCCTATAGCTTACTGTGGCTTTTTCTGACTAGTTTACTTTAAATGAGAATGTGATTTATTGTTACCCCACTCACTACCATGATGATTTTCTGAAGTGATACTCCATTTTTGCTACCCAACGATGATCTTCTGCCGATCTTAACTCTCTTTTTTGTGATAGTATTGTGTTGGATGTCAATTATCATTTTATTAGAAGGGGCAGGTTGATTTTAATTTATGATTCGTCCGGTTAAATAAGAAGTTAAGCTTGAACATGTTAGGATTCTTGATATAAGAGTTGAGGTAAAAATAATGTTTGTATGACCCAAATAATCTATTTTGTGGTGATGTTATTTAAATGATTAATTTAACTTGGGTCCTGGCTTTGTTAAAAGAAATTAATCAAATCAATTATGTTAATGGATTGAAAACAAAATTAAATAAATCTTACATAATATGGTAATAGTAATTTAAATTAAGATAATGTTTGATGAGTGGATTTATTCAAATTTATTTATTCTTTTTAATGGTATGTTTACTTTATGAACTACGAAATGAAAATGGGGAATGCGATTGATAGATGATATTTACTTGCTTAAAATTTATTGGAATGAAGGTATGAGTCTCACATCAATTTGGGATTGTGGAATGAGAATTTCATTTTCCCATCCCACTTGAGAATCTCATTTCCATTCTCAAAGTCAATATAAAAAGTCTTTTATATCCTATTTTGATAACATTTTATATTAAAAAAAAATCACGACTGGATATATAAAATAGATATGCAATATATTCTTTAATATATATATATATATACAATATGCTTACAATAATATTATTAATAAAGTTTATTTTTTTTAGCTTATTATGATGAGTTAGGTAATAAAAATATGATACTATATTTTAAATACTATTTTGTATATTGTAATTAATCATAATTTTAATCAAGAGGAATTTTGTAATTTGTAATTAATCAATTTTGATTTTAAGGAAAAATAAACAACTTAATAAGAATACTATTGATTTTGATTCTTACTGTTAAAGTAAACAACCTATTCTAATTTCAATACATCATTTCGATTCCAAGTCATTCTGATAATAAATAATTTCGATTTCCATTTCAATTTCTCAAAGTGAAATAAACATATCTTAAAATAGCTATGTATAAGAAAATACTTTGGATAAATTGAGTATCACTTTATTAAAATTTCTTTATATGGATTACACCCAGATTGAGTTAGTGTTTTCTACCATTCAAATAGATTGGATGCTATTTGTTTAATGAACTAGAAAGTAGGAAAGGTTTATACTTTTGTATTACTACTCATGGAAAATGATTATGAATTTATTACAATATGTGATTATTTCATAGAATATGTGAAAATATATATTGAACATATTAGATCATACTAGATAATTGCAACTCAAAAAAAAGGCATATTAGATCATATATATATTATGATATAATTGATTTAAAAGGCTTGTCCTATATAATCAATCAAAATCATTTAGTTTTCTCTGGTAAACTAAATTCCACAAAATTAGAGAGGAATTATTGCGAAATTATTCTCCCACATCAAACCACACACCACCCCCGCACCACACAAAAAAAAGTTTTGAATTATACAACTAAATATTTATTGTATTCTTTCAACAACAAATATATTATGACAATAATAACCTTTTTTTAAATATAATTACAAGATAACCGAATTATTTACTGTAGTGCTTCGGAATCAAGTTGACCTTATCCAAATTAACCACCAAATGTGCTATCCAAATGCCTATTCCTGTGTTACTGAGTACTGACAGATACGTCAAACAATTTCTTGAAATTTATTGAAATCATCCGAAAATCTACTTTCATAAAATTGAAGATATCTAACTTAATAGATTAATGAATGAAAATAAAGGATGAGAATAATTATAGGTATTTATTTATTCTAAAATTATTTCATAATGAAAATAAAATTGTGGATTTCATATGAATATAAGGTTATGGAATGAGAATTCTATTTCCTCACCCCATTTAAAAATCCTATTTCCATAACTTTTATAAGTTAAAAATTCTTTTATATCCCTTATAAAAAAAATACTTATGAAGTACATAATTTTAATCAAAGATATTTTTATAATTTATAATTAATTAATTTCGATTTTAAAAAATATAAATATTTTAATAAAAATACTACAAATTCTGATTTTTGTAATTGATAATAAATAACTTATTATGATTTTGATACATCATTTCGATCTTAATATTATAATTTTAATATATTATTTTAATTTTAAATCATTTCGATATTAGATTATTTTGATTTAAGTTATTTCGATGATGTACAAGCTCAAGGTGTTCACACGTACTAATAAGTAATAAATGATTAAATGCTGACATTAACACTTAAATCTGGAAGATAAATTAACCTCTTCAGCTCTAAATAATAATAATAATAATAGTCCAACAGAGAGAGAGAGAGAGGGGGGAGTGGATCAGAATTTAGCAGAGGTCATAGGGTTTGCGTGGACATTGCAGTACCAACAACGAACGTAAAAGAAGAAGAAAAGAAGGGGTGGACCCATTGAAGGTTAGATGGATGGTAAGGAAACCCCACAACCAAAAGAGACGAAAACAGTTGGTCCCTCTTCTACTTCTGCTTATCGTGATCCTCACTACTGGTAACTTCTCCTTCTCCTTCTTCTTCTTCTTTTTCACTCACAATTTTTTATAATTTTCTTGAAGGGGCGTGTTTGTTTTTGCAGGGATGAGCGGTTCTCCAATGAGGAACACTATGAGTGGTTGAAAGATTACTCTCATTTTCGTCACCTCATTCAAGCTCATGTTCCACCTGCTTCCTCTGTACATTCCTCTTTCTCTTTTTGTCACATCTATATCCTGTTTTTTGATTATAAATTTGTCTCCTTGAACGCTTAGGATCATCATGTAGTTGGTTTTTTTGGTGGGTTGAGAGGTATATGTTAAGTAGTTAGATTGTCGTTTTTGTTGAGTAATTTTATGGCTTCTTGTAGATTGTGGAAATGTGTTGTTTGTATGATTTGGATTAGAAAAGGGGTGGAAATTATATGTGGGTTCAAGATTTTAATGAGTAAAAAGCTAATATGAAGTTAATGAATTCTAGCTGATTCTCAGCTAGTATTATCAATTATGTGGTTTCCAGATAGGGGTTACAATTTTGCTGAGAGGAAGATTTTGTGTGGATTGTTGGGTTTTCGATGATTATTTTAGTGTTATTGTGCATTGTGTAGCAGAATGTTGAAGTCCGAAGCTATTTGGACTTGATTTAATGTATATTTTGCAAGGTTTGATAACACTCTCTGATGGTGAGAAATGTGTATGATTAAGGTGTTGGAGCTGGGTTGTGGAAACTCTCGATTGTCTGAGGAGTTGTATAAAGATGGGGTAACTGAGATAACATGCACTGATCTCTCAGCCGTTGCAGTTGAGAAGATGCGGGAGCAGTTATCAAATAAGGGGTATAAAGGTTTGTTGGTAGATATGAACAGTAATTCTGCAGTTTGTTTTTGCCTTTCAGCTTAGACACTCAATTTTTCATTTTATTTTTATTCACGTTTCATGTATGATTGATTTTAAATTATTTTTCATGTGAAATAAATTGATAAAATGATGTGTCGTTAATACGAGTTCTTAATGACTCAAATTTACTTTATACATCCAATGAACGTTTTTGCAAATGGAGCTTCTTGCTATATTTTTGTGTGTTTATTTTACTGTATGACTTATGTCTTGTACCTAGTGGCAAGCTTGGGAAAGATTTGACTATTACTACAATTTTCTTCATCTAATTTTTATATGAAATAAGTTGATGTATCATTTAGTTTAGGCTAAAACTATTGGACTTCATAATAGGTGGACTCAAAAAGGAATAAGTCTTGGTTTAAAGCCCAAAGGCTAGGTCTGCCCCATTTTTTATATTAATTTAACTTAAGTTGTATTATTGGGTTTTTACGAAGTGGACAGAGGAGGTTTCAACCTGATTTGTGCAGTGTTCACACTATTCTTCATCAAAATACAAAAGTATTGTCAAGACAATCATGATTTTAAGAGATAACTTCATAATTGTTGTTTAGTTACAATAGTTTGGTATTTCAATTTTATGTATATTGTATTAAATTCTAACATGTGGTATCAAAGCCATACACACACGGCGATTTGAACCCTAGCTTTCTTTTTTGAAAGAATTTGTCTTCATATAAAACCGTACATAATCGTTGTGGATATGAGTCATATGACTCTAATATTACTTGTTAGAAATTTTTGAAATAATCACTAATATTAAAATACCAACAAAACAATGAACAAAAGTTACCTCTATTATTGTCTTGATTATACTTTTATAATTCTAATGATAATAATGTGAACAATTTGTACACACTCAGATTAGTTTTCCTTTGTCTACTTCACAAAATCTCTAATAATATAACTTAGATAAGATTACCTGCATTTGTATAAAAATAGGATGGGGGGACTTGTCTTTTGGTCTTTAAATTAAGCCTTGTTCCTCTTTAGACCCACCACCTATTTTGAAATCTATTAGTTTTTACCGACCCTAAAACATCATCTATATTATATGTGAAATACACTGAGACCAATATTCAGTTATAATTGCATTAACAAATTGAGCCTTTTGAAATTATAACATATTAGTTAAGTTAAAATCAAACTTATTTTCCAAAACCACCAGATCTCAAACAATGGCAGCCCACAAGAAGAAAATTTCAATTTTGATTGGTTTTTCGTTGATGGGCATTTCAGAAAGATTCTTATTCAGTTTGATATTTGTTCTAGAAATAAAAAAATTATGTTTTCCAAATTATTTGAAGAACAGCACCATGTCCACGTCCAAAAGCAATAAAAGCAGGTGTATATATCAACCTTCATAGTGTTCATTAACTTTCTCTTATACCTCCATCATCAGAAATTAAGGTGTTGGAAGCTGACATGCTAGACCTGCCTTTTAGCAACGAGTATTTTGACGTCGTTATTGAGAAAGGAACCATGGTAAACAGACAACCCACAATGACTTGTCTTTTTTCGCATTTGAAATTTCAGTTTCTTGTTTTTAATTGTATCTTTATATTCAAAATTTTGGTTTTGAAGGACGTATTGTTTGTGGACAGTGGCGACCCATGGAATCCACGGCCTGAAACAGTGACCAAAGTCATGGCTATGCTTGAAAATGTTCACAGGGTTTTGAAACCAGATGGGATTTTCATCTCAATTTCTTTTGGCCAGGTATATCAAATAAAATCAAGTGTTTTTTCTTGTAAAATCTGTCATATAATTCTTACATGGAATTTGTATCTCCTACAGCCGCACTTCAGGCGCCCTTTCTTTAATGCACCAAAATTCACCTGGTCTTTTGAGTGGATCACCTTTGGTGATGAATTTCACTACTTCTTCTATATTTCGAGAAAGGTTAGTCTGCAGATGCCAAGCTGTAACTAATTTCATTCATTTCTGTCTTTCATCTCAAACTATTCGAGTCAGTTCATCTGGTATTATATTGACAAACGAACCTTTTGCAGGGAAAGAGATCACTAAACTGTGAACAATCCTGTGAGAAACATGAGAAGCCGACGATCAACCTGCTTCATGAAGAATTAGAGAGTGAAGATTATATCTTTCGAATGAACATTGATATGTGATGACAGCTATTGTTACAACATTGATTTATTATATTTGTACTCATTTTGTTTGTAATCTTGATTCCCTGTAATTCAAATAGAACTCAAAATAACGTAAACTTCACTGAACAAGAATCAAGAAATAGAGTATAAATGGCAAAAAAATGAAACTATTTTTGGAGGTAGTGTCAAAAGGTTTGGTTGCTTTGAGAAGCAAAAGTATGTTGTCAATGTTGGTTGCTTTGAGAAGCCAAAAACATGTGTCTCACTTGGGAAGGAATGGAAATGTGTTGCCAAAATGTTGGGTTGCTTTGAGAGGCAAAAACACGTTGAAACTCTAGAGGAAGGGCTTGTACCTGGACCTTGTGGTTAACAGCCATGCTGATGTATGTAATTGACTATAATTATAAAATTAGTACAGGGTTATGGAAGAAGACAACAACATGGAAGAGTTGTGTCGTTGAGTGGTTCAGTCTGGCTCTCAAGTGTTTTAGGTTCTAACCTACCTACACAGCTGGTGATATTGTTTTACAAAAGTAGTTTTATACTTTCATTTTTTAATGAAGTGTGTTTTGTGATAATGTTTCATGTGATATAATAGTACTTTTCAAATATTTAGAGAATGATTATGTGTCGTTTTATGGTATTGAACTAGTAGACAAACGGTTTCTTAGAGGTTGTTTGTTTTTTTGCACTTAACACTTAATAGTGCTTAATTTGGTTAATTAAGAGATTTTTGTTTGTTTTTTTAAGTGGTCAAATCACTTAAAATCACCCAAAAACCACTTAAAAAAAAAAGTAACATTTTTTGACTTATCACTTAATACAAAATCACTTAATGATTTATAAATATATTATTCCAAGTTTATCCTTCCTAAAATAATATGTTTCCAAGTTTGTTTTATATTATAAAAATTTCTTTTAATACTTTAATAAATAACATTGAAAAATAAAAACTCTAAGCATCTTAACATCATTTTTTTTTTTTTTTTTTTATAGCTGGATTACTATATTTCTCTAATTAAATTCTAGTAAGAATCTTTATCGATAAAATGTTTATGCAATAACTCAAAGACCAAATTACAAATCAATTTGTTTAAGTATTTAATTATTTTTATTTACTTACCTGCAAGGATTTTTGATGAACAATATCAATATATTTATGCAAGTTTATATTTATGATTCCTTTTTTTTTTTTTTTTTTAAGATATTGATTACCCTTTTTTTTGTTTTTTCTTTTTATGTTAAAACTAACTAATAGCTTCTAATTGACATTTTTTTTTTTTTGTGAGATACTTCTAATCGAGTGTTAATAAACAATGAAAAAAGGAAACAAAAAAAATTATATGTCTATAATTTCACTGAAATAAGTAGCGTTATTCATAGCAATCAGTCATCACCCATTTAACCTATTCAATTCTTCCCACTTATAACTTCTATCCTCTACTAATTAATCACACGATTGGTATTTTTTCTAATGGAAAAGGCACACAAATTATAGCTAAACTCTTATTCCAATATATATGTATCTCAACTCAAATGACTATTTAAAAAGAAAAAACAAAAAATCAAAATCACACCCAATTTTTAATAGCTAAATTCATTTTCTAATTGAACAAGTCACTCATCTCTTACTACACATCCTTCTCAAGCAATCCACTAAACAAATCCACAATACCTCCAATTTTCAATTTCAACTTTAAATAAACGCCATCCCAACATAAATAAACAAAAAATGAATATCAATATTAGACCCGATAAATTCCTTAATACTTTTATAATATCCATATCATATCACATAAATCTTCGGATATCATTTTCACATAATTGATATCAAATGATTTTTAAATATTTTTTTAAAGTTCTAATATTTTAATTCTCATCCAAAACAATAATTAATTCCTCCACAAAAACCCGGAAAATAAAAATGAAAACAATATTTACCCATTTTTTCTACAAAAATCTAAAAAACAAAAAAACGCAAACGACAATTATTTTTCTCTACAAAAACCTAAAAAAACAAAATTAAAATCAATATTTACTTTCTCTTAAAAAATGAAAACTTGTAAAAAAAAAAAAAACAAACATTTTGCAGTGACGACTCTGTCTCTGTCTCTCTCTCTCTCTTATAAAAAAAACGGAAAACACTTTCTCAAATTTCGCGTCACAGAAAGCTTCGGCTGTAGGCAGCAGCGGCACCACTACCACGGCAAAACTGTTCGTTCTACTTGCCGGCGCCGCAATCCTCGTCCTGCCCTCTCTCAGGCGCTGGTCTCGCCGATCGAGACCTCTTTTTACCTATTCAATTTTCATGCTTTGTACGTGAAATCACTTCGTTTTCGTTATTGTTGTTTTTTCGTCAATTTCGATTCTTGGGGTGTCGATGGAGGATTACATGAGTGGAGATGAGGATTACTATGACTGGGATCGCGACTCGCTTGACGGACTCGAGAACGAGGAGTGGGTCCCACCCAGGGGTCCCTCCACCAAGGTATATATATGTACATGTAATTTTTTTTGGGTTTTGTTTTCTTGAATTGGTTCTGGTTTTCGTCTCTGGGGGTGTGAGTGTGAATTGGGTTTGGTTTTGATCGTGTAATCGAGTTGGTTTCAGTGTAAAGTTTTGATTTTTATTTATAGTTTTGGTGAATTTTAAGGTTCTTTGTGGGTTTTGTTTTCTTGAATTGGTTCTGGTTTTGGTCTCTGGGGACGTGAATGGGAATTGGGTTTGGTTTTGATTATGTAATCGAGTTGGTTTTAGTGTAAAATTTTGATTTTTAATTTTTTTTGCTTTGTTGGATTGTAGGGGCTCTTTGTGGGTTGTTTGATACTGCTGTGAAAGAGCTGTTTTTTCTTTTTTTCGATTGCATTGTGTTTTGTGGGAAAATTTCAACTTCTGTTTTTTAATAAATTGATTGGGTATTTGTTTGAAGGGGAAAGGTGTGATTTTTATGAATTTGTTGTGGAAATTTTGTCAATTTTGTTGATTTGTTGTAAAGTTTTGTACTTGCTTTTGGGAGGATTGAGAATTGATGAACGTACTAAGATGATTTTAAGTGAAACACTTTTTGGTGTTTGGGTCCTGCTTTGTACTTAATCTGACTGAGACATTGTTACTTTTCGGCAATTTGCAGGTTATTACAAGAGAATCTCTTCTGGCTGCACAGGTAAACTAAAGACGAATATAAAGTTTTATATTTCAAGGAGTTGTTGTAAAGGTTTGTTTTTTTAGGAGTTGTTGTAAAGGTTTGTTTTTTTAGCCAGTGAAATTGATGTTTTTGAGTTGGGGTTGTGTTATTATAGAAGGAGGATTTGCGGAGAGTGATGGAACTGCTGTCTCTTAGAGAACATCATGCTCGCACTTTACTTATTCATTATCGTTGGGATGTTGAGAAATTGTTGGCGGTGCTTGTAGAGAAGGGGAAACCAAGCTTGTTTAATGAAGCGGGTGTCACTGTGAATGAAGATGCTGACTCCTCGTTGTTTTCTTCGTCCACAATAATGTGCGATATATGCATGGAGGAGGTTTCTGGTGAAAAGTCAACCAGAATGGATTGTGGCCATTGTTTTTGCAATGACTGTAAGAATTTATCTGCTCTTTCTTTTATAATAGTGCAGTTTTTTATGTATAAAATAATTAGGAATTGGTATATATGTCATCTCTTTGACAATTAATTTTTTGATTGATGTTTAGGAATTTTGTTTCTGCATTTTGTTGTGATTCGTTGAGTTTATTCTTGAAGTTGTGTTCATTTCAGAAGATTAAAGTATTGAGTGTATTAGTTCTTTGGTTTGGTATGAGCTGATGAAGCCAGTGATAACGTACTGTGTTGACGAGTTTTTCTGTAATTTTGTAATCCTTATTTTTATTGGTGAACTGAAATTTCTCAGTGGATATTTAATCATTTTAAGGTTGGACGGAGCACTTCATTGTGAAAATCAATGACGGTCAGAGTAAGCGCATTAGATGCATGGCACACAAATGCTGTGCTATCTGTGATGAAGCTGTTGTCAGGAATCTAGTCAGTAAGAGGCATCCTGATCTAGCAGAGAAATTTGATCGTTTTCTTCTTGAGTCGTATATTGAGGACAATAAAATGGTTAAGTGGTGCCCAAGTACTCCCCATTGTGGGAATGCTATTCGCGTTGAGGATGATGAATTTTGTGAAGTAGAATGTACTTGTGGTTTGCAGTTTTGTTTTAGTTGTTTATCAGAAACACACTCCCCATGTTCATGTTTGATGTGGGAACTTTGGGCCAAGAAGTGCCGAGATGAATCAGAAACTGTTAACTGGATCACTGTTCATACAAAGCCTTGTCCAAAGTGTCACAAACCAGTGGAGAAGAATGGTGGCTGTAACCTTGTGAGCTGTATATGTGGACAAGCATTTTGGTGAGGATTAGTCTCTCTCTCTCCCTCTCCTGCTGTCTCTTTTATTTCTCTGTTAGTTTTATAGTGTTGTTTATGCTTGTTATGCACTGCTAGCTCTGGCTGGTTTAAAAAAATCTCTGTGTTTGTGTTTGGCATAAGTTGTCTACTTTTCTTGTTTAAATTGCTCAATGTAGTTGACTGGGTATTGAGTTGGGTTTATCGGCCTTTTTTTTTTTCCTTTTTTTTTTAGCAACATCTTTTTTATATTGGTCTTTAGTATCTTCTGATGTTTGTTGTTGACATGAAATGCTTCTTTTTGTCTTTTCCTTTTAACACAGTTGGCTATGTGGCGGAGCTACTGGTCGAGAGCATACATGGTCTAGTATTGCTGGTCATAGTTGTGGCCGCTATGTAGAAGACGGAGAGCAAAACACTGAACGAGCAAAGCGGGATCTCTACCGATACATGCATTATCATAATCGTTACAAAGCTCATACGGATTCCTTCAAGCGTGAAAGCAAACTTAGGGAGACTATCCTGGAGAAAGTGTCAATATCAGAAGAGAGGGAATCAAGGCTTAGAGATTTTAGCTGGGTGACGAATGGATTGTACAGACTTTTCAGATCGAGGCGTGTCCTTTCGTATTCGTACCCATTTGCATTTTACATGTTTGGAGAGGAGCTGTTCAGAGATGAGATGACCAAGGAAGAAAGGGAACTAAAAAAGCATCTATTTGAGGACCAGCAGCAGCAGCT
Source organism: Dimocarpus longan (assembly GCA_022984855.1). NCBI lineage: Eukaryota > Viridiplantae > Streptophyta > Magnoliopsida > Sapindales > Sapindaceae > Dimocarpus > Dimocarpus longan. The sequence continues at coordinate 27,461,873 of CM041020.1, forward strand.
TGAGGAAAATGTTGAGAAACTGTCCAAGTATTTAGAGGAGCCCTTTGATCAATATTCAGATGATAAAGTCATGAATATAAGGATGCGAGTCATTAATCTATCTGTGATAACTGATAATCTCTGCAAGAAAATGTGAGTATGACTATTACAAAAACTTCTAATATTTGTTGGAATCGAAAAACTTATAATCTTTGAAAAATGTTTCTGGCAGGTATGAGTGCATTGAGAATGATTTGTTGGGTTGTCTCCAACTTGGTACACACAATATAGCTCCTTACAAATCAAAAGGCATTGAGAGGGCAGCGGAACTTTCTGCTTGTTGGAGCAATAAATCTAATACTACTGATAAATGTCAACCATCAGAGTGTGGCACAAGTGGTATGCGGATTTAGCTTTATTCTTGTCTTTTTTTCTGCCGGTTGTATATAAGCAGAACATGAAAACTTACAGCATTTTGCACTTTCTGCCCAATTTATCTAACCAATGTAGAGAGTTTTAGTTATGCTGATTTTTCCTCCATTGAGAACAGTGTGAAAAATATGTGGACTCTTCTCTAAGATTTGGTGGGAATTTGTTTTATTGGCTTTGGTTGCTTATATATCTTTCTGACATTTTCAGTAGTAATTTGCTTTCCCATCAATTTATCTAAAGTTTAAAATGCACTTTTTAGACAGTGAGATGATTTGTCTTTTCTAAATTTATTCAAATCAATACAAGCATGTTCATAGTCTCTGCTTTTTGCTGTTTGAAGCTCAATTTTTTTTAGGGACCTGTTTTTGAGATTTTATAAACAGTTCACCTAGAATATTGTCTCATATTATTCTTAATCTAGAAATATATAATTGTTGTTGTATATAGCTTTTTTGACATCTAAATGTTTGCCACCAGTCTCGTGTTATTGTTCTTTGATGTCAAATGGCTCATCTATTGGTTTTTCAATTTCTTGATTTTGTCTAGAATACATTTATTGTGTTTGCATAATTAGAGTTTAGATGGAAGTCAAAAGAAGTCTTATCGTGATTTCGAGTTAACAATCTTCTTTTTTAAAAAAATTGCATATTAGTCTCCACTGTTCTTTATAGGCTAGATCCTTGTTTTTTAAGAAATATGACTTAATTTGACCCAACAACTTCATTGTGCATTTTACATTGTCAGCATGCATTTATATATAAGGTGCAGAATCCCGCACTTTTTTCCATGCGGGACACACACACATACATTATATATGTATTTTTCAGGTGCAAGATCATGTACGTTTCTTCATGCAGGACACCCAATTTATCATTTGTGCAAATTAGGTTCATTCCAATTAGCACTTATGATCGTTGAGTATCTCATACAAAAAAATGTGTGTGTGTATTATCAGGTGCTGGATCTCACACATTTTTTTGTGTGAGACACCCAATTTATCATCTCTGCAAATTAGATTCATTTCAATTAACGCTTATTATCATTGAGCATCTCGCACAAAAAAATATGTGGGACACATATATTAGGTGAGGATTTTGCATGTTTTTCCATGTAGGACACCAATTTATCATCTGTGCAAATTGGATTCATTCCAATTAACACTAATGATCAGAGTAATGATTAGGTGTGAGATTCCCACTTTTTTTTTTTTTTTCTGTTTTTTGTGCAGAACACTTGATTATCATCGTGCAAATTGGATTCATTTCAATTAAATTGGGCATCCTGCACAAAAAAACATGCGGGATCCTGCATTTGATTAATTATATATATACACTCATACGCACAGACCCAATTGTCAATGAGGTCTATGATACATGAGTATTTATTTGTTTTAATTTAATAACATTGTTAGTTATAACAGTTGAATTAGTCAATTATGAATAAGTTAAGTGAGCTTAGTCTTTAGCAAGTAGTTATTTTCTTGCCTAATTTTGCTTTGGGTGTGGCAGAAGTAAGATGTTTTGAGATAATATATCAAACACGCGTATCAAGATCTTTTGAGGGAACCCTGCATCTCCAATAAAAGAAAGTAATATTATTAATTTGAGAGATCTGCCCTCTTGTTCTTTATTCAATGAATACTTATTCGCATAGGAGAAAACAGTATCCCACTACTTCTGCAACATTCAGAGCAAAGGTAGGCAAGAAAACAACTACTTTTTAAAGAGTAGACCCACTTGACTTATTCACAATTGGCTAATTCAAGTGCTACAACTAACAAATTTATTAAATTAAAACAAATAAATTGACACGTATCAGTCTAAAATGTCTTATTAGAGAAGAGGATTGAGTAAGACCAGGGGGAGGCTACTGTTAACATCTTCTTGTTTGAGTGGGCCGCTGGTCTTTTCCAATCATATTCTGTTGAAGGCTACTGACCTCTTGCAAACTGTTAATGGAGATCCTCTGTAGGGGAGGTTGTTGGTTTCCTGCTTGTTCCAGTATTTTTTCTAATTTTTACTAAAATAATACATATAAAAAATCCTTACTTTAGTGAATAATTCAAAGAAAAAATGATTTTTAAAGCATATATATTAGAATTATTTCAATATTGTTATGTACTTTAATTTATGAATAATGATTTTTTATATTTGAATATATAATTTAAATACATATGAATTATCAATGGTATAAATGTGAAAAACAAATCTGTTAATGTAGACATCAAAATAAAGAAAACAAAAATGTTTGTAAGACTGTACATTGAGTACTATTCAAATTTAGATTTGTTAAGATTTAAGGGGGAAAAAGAATCACAACCTATGTCACGAAAATACCATTTTTCACTGTTCAATGTTACTAAGAATCTTTGTGCATGAAACTGTAGGATTTCTTTTGAAACTCGTTCTTTGGTGGCGATGTTGATGGTGATGGTAATGGTGATTACACAGCCTGATAATTGATATATAAATATAATCGAGAAGGTTCATATGATTTCCTTTTTAATAATTTCAAAAGTTTTACCTGGAAACTTCTATGGTCGAGCTTGCATAAGCCTGGTATTAATACCCAATTAATGCTTAGGTAGGCTCACTAGTTTACTGGTTGACACATCCTCTATCCTCTCGAATCCATAGGATTTCTTTAAATCTCATTATTCTGTGCTGATGTTAATGATGAGGGTTGCAGTCATATATTCTGATAGGATATATAATCAAGGAGGTTCATATGTTTTTCTTATTTTTAAAGTTTTACTCGAAAAGTTTCTATTGTCAAGCTTGCATAGATTCTGTAGTAATACTGAATTAATGCTCATGTCGTGTTTACCGGTTGATACATCTCCCATCCTCCGGAAACTATAGGATCTCTTTTGAATCTCATTACTTTGTGGTGATGTTAATGAATGATGGTTGTGGTTACATAACCTAATATGAATATATAATTGAGAAGGTTCATGTGATTTCTTATTAATAATTTTTAAGTGTTGCTAGGAAGTTTTCTAGTGGCGAACTTGCATAGATCCTGTAGTAATACCGAACTAATGCTTATGTAGCTCACTAATTAACCAGTTGATGTATCCTCTTATCCTCCCAAAACTATAGGATTTGTTTTGAATCTCATTATTCTGTGTTGATGTTAGTGATGATGGTTGCGGTTTCATAATCTGATATGAATATATAATCAAGAAGGTTCATCTGATTTTCATATTAATAATTTCAAAGTTTTACTTGAAAACTTTCTGTTGTCGCACTTGCATAGCTCCTGTATTAATACCCAATTAATGCTTATGTAGGCTCACTAGTTTACCGGTCAAAACCGCATCAAGAATCCAAAATTTTACGTTGTGGAGGAAATTTCCAACTTTAAAAGTTTGTCTAAAGTTATATTGATCCATTTCCTTATGCCAACCACAAATGGGATGGATCCTATATGGTGATCACATATTTTAATTATCTTATTTTATAGTCTCAATAGGTTGATTTATTATGCACTCCATCCTGTAATCTAGAAGACAACTTAAAGATTAGTATGCATTATAGAAATCCTTTTTAATAATACACTGCAAATCTACAGGAGGAACTTCAGAAAATGAACGACCGTCAGGCTCTGGGAGTTCAGATGATAGTGGATGTTCGTCCCGGAAGCGTGCTAAAAAGGATGGTTTTGGTGGTAGCTTTTTTGATTTGAACTTACCAGCTGAAGGTATTGACAGGAATTAATCTCCTGTATTGCAAGTTTCCATAAATATTTAGGTGTATAGCTCTAACCTAAGATCCCTCATGGGATCAATTATATATGGGTTAAGCACCTGAGTGCCTAACTTGATATCTTCTTGTCCCGGGTTTTGTGTTCCTTGCTTTTGCTGAGATAAGTTGGAAGTGGAACGGGGAATTACTTGGTTCTCTCTTACCCAGGTTCCTATGGAAATTTATATGTTGTACAGAGCCTTTATTTGGACTTTTGTGGGCAATAAGATATGTAAATTTTGAAAGAAGATTTAAACAACAATCTCAATACGATCTTTGGGGAGTAATATTACATCTGGACAATGCAAATGTTTTCTTTCTGGATATTTCTATATTTCTGCCATGCTTGTTTCATTGTTGGTTTTGCCTTTTTGTTCAGTTCTTTTTCATCAGTTGCCATCTACAGGGAGATGCAGAGATTGAAGCAGGTCTTTAGTTTCTCTGAACTATAATTTGGTTTTATTAATTGTCATTGAATAGCATGCAGATGCATCAATCTCCCTCAGTTGCCAGCAATTAGAACAAGAGAACACCGTTGAAACTCTAGTTATACCTGTAAACTGATTTTAGTACTCTTTGATTGCTTTCTGGAATCTGTATGTATCTTACGTATGTTTGTATTTATGTATGACATGTATTAATGATTGATTCTTGTGTGTACTGTGTACCATAATTGAAAAAGAAACGCCTCTGGTTATGGTGTTACTTGATGTAAAAGGTTTGGTGGTGTTTATTTAAGCATGGCTCGGTCAGGATCATGTTAAATTTGATCAAATTTTTTGCAGAAAATATTTGTTGCATGCAGTATCATGTTAAATTTGATGCAGTGTCTTTTATATTTCATGCCTTCACATGAACTTGTTGAGAAATGGCAATTGCATTGTATGATTCTCAAATCCCACATATTCTGCGCTTGGGTTCCCAGTTTTCAGTATCTTTTTTGTGAATATGAATATTCCCTTGATGAGTGTTTTTTTCTTTGGACATATCTTGATGAGTTTTTATCATGGCATAAATTAGATTGTGACAAGTGTTAATTATTGTAACAGGTGGTTGATAGTTGATTTTCCATTTTTTAATTAATTATTAGCAGTGAGTTTGATAAATGCTTTAATTCACGTTTAGATTAAGAGTAGTAGTACTGTTTAAATTATTTGTATAAATATATATTTAAAAGATAAGGTACAAGTTGTGACCAATAAATTATCTTATGATTTACTTGATAATTATAATTCACATGTAAATACAAAATGAGGTAAATGCACAGCTATGCCATTTCTTATCAAACGCTAATTTGTGCTCTAAGCAGAGAGGGGTTAGTTTTTATAACCAATGAATGAATTCAAGGAAAACCAATTTCTGTCCTTTTTATTTTGTTTTTCTTGAATTCATTCATTGGTTGTTTATGGGTACATTCATAGAATTTTAGATGTTAGTGTGCTTTAAAGGCATGGCATAGGTTAACACCACCATTTCTAGGAGTTCGAAGACAAACAAGTTTTAGAAATTAGATGTCTGCATTAATGGTTGTCATTATGACAAGGAGAAAAACATGGGTGAGATGGGTGTCTGCCAATCCTACACATTACATAGGGTACATATAATAAGTATTTTTTTTTGGGAAATTAGTGCATATAATAAGTTGGTGCTCATAATTTATTATATGTACTAACACCGTTAGTTAAAACGTTAGCTGCCCTTTGCCATCGGTAGGGTTCGATACCTTCTTTTTACAACTTCATCGTCCCCCATCTCTCCTTTAAAAAAAAAAATGAGGTTGTGAGCATAAGATTTGTAGTAAGATTAGCTTTATCATGAACTAAGTGTTTACTAAAGTGTTGGGATCTAATTTTTACCAAATACATTTTAAAGCTTATATGAATAATTTTCTTCTTTTATTGTAAGAGTGAATATCTTTCGTCTATAGAAGTAAATATCTGAATTATGTACTTAATGTTTAATTTTATTAGATTTTGGTAGTCTTCTAACATGTTTAATATAAAAAAAAAAAAAAAACATTCGGAAAAAAATTATATTAGTCGAGTATTATATATATATATGTGAGTGAAAGCCCAAGATTGCCCCCGAAGGAGAGCCCAAAACGAGAAATCAAAAGATGCCTCTTTTGTTTAATCTGTATCCTTGGAAACTTCACTTGTCATGTGTTTCTTATTGGGTTTCTACTGCTCAGACCGTCTCTCTCTCTTGGAGTCCAAGATTAGAGTTTTCATTAATCTCAATGTACAGATTCGATTCTAGTTCATCGAAAGAAGCTTCCCTCTTACTTTGGGTTCTTAAATCAACTTATCAAAACCAACACACATTGTTTTATTTTTCTTCCTTAAACACATTGTTTGACCTTCGATGCACTTCTCTTCCATTTTAATATCACAACCATGCATGCAACATCTCCTAGTTATTTGTTATTTATATATATTCATAGAGACATAGAACAGCTTTTTCTAATCTGACCCTTTTCAATACAACTAACAATTTTTCTTTTGGGCACTAAATCAAATGGTTTTTGAGTTTTGTACAACTTTTGTTTTGATTTGATTTAATTAAATAGCTAGTTTTTTTTTTTTTTTCTTCTTAGACAAGCCACAAGCATGTCTGTCAGTTAACCTTTGAAATCTATGCTTGGTTTTGTTTTTGTTAGTTTTTCAAACATTTTTATCTTCATTGGTTTATGAAAATTAAACATTTCCAAAACCTGAAATTGTCAATATCTCAGAATGGCGATTGCGGCAATCCATGCATGGACTTTCAAGGTTGACCATGTGCCTGAATCCAAAAATTAGAAACTTCCCGGATAGTTTTTCAAAAGTTTTTTTTTTTGTGGATATTATTATTACAATAGACAAACATGGTCAAAACTTCCACTATATAGTAAAATAGTCTTAATTAATCAATTAAATAGTTGCATTACTTTCAAACTAAAGGAAAGTAGAGATTGAAAAGTGAATAAAAATTTTATCGTTAAGAAGAATGACGGAAATATGTATTTCTGTGTGATATATATATATTTTTTTTTCATTACAATTTTGTGTCAATAAATATATAAATAAGTACATGAATTATAATCTAACCCTTGTTATGTTAACATCTATATTTGTGAATTTCACTAAATCAAAATGCTTGGGAGTTTGTAGAGGTTTTATTTGTTTATGATAAAACACTGATAACTGTAGCTGAATTGGGTGTTTTAAGTTTTAACACATCCACAAGCATGTCTGTCAGTTTTATTTGAAAATTGGTGCTCACTGACTTGCTCGAGATTGAAAACAATCAGTTGTTTTTTGTTTGAGCATATTTTATTATCGACACCATAGATAGACGTCCAAATTAACTAAGCATCTGTGTAACTTGGGGTTTCGTCAATTAATTTAATCTTATGTGTAAGGATATGAGTTTTTCAGGTTGACTATTATTGATATTATTATTATTTTTAACAATGACACTTTATAGATCAAATAACTGTCGGAATTTATTGAAATAGATCACTGATAGTACGGTCTTGATGACTACTCCCATAATTGAAGAGGGATAACTCTTGTCAAGAGGAGACTTACAACTTAGATCTTGTGTTTTAAAAGATAATGCTGAGATTTGAACTCTTACCTTATTAGGGTCAAGATGGGTATTCAACCACTCTTACTAAATAATGGTGTGTTTTTAAATTGATTATTAGCCTTAAAACAAATTAGAAAGTTCTTGAAATTTTGAATTGAAAATGCTTGAATACAGCAAGTAAAGCAACCACACTCAAGATTCCGTACATTGCAAAGAAAATTATATAACTTTTCCCTTTGTATTATCCTCTGAAAATGTCTTAAAAAGAAGAATCTTAAAAGTTTAAACTATTTGTGCAGACACACTACCAGCTCAAGCAGTTAATGTATTTTTCCTTTCCATCTTATATAAGGTTCAAATACCACCATATACATTTATTAGGAAGTAAGAAATTCTTCCGGTAATATGAAAATAAATATCTTCGGATGTCATAAAAGTAAATTTTAAGATCACATTTGTCTAATCTTAGTAGGCCCAATGGACTCTTACTATCAGATTATTTTGTAATTATAAATATAAACCATTCAAAAAGTTGAACAAAGATTTTACATTTTTACATATATATTTTTAATTTTACTTCTAATAAAACGGAAATGATTCAAATTTGAGTTAACAAAGTTCAAATGCATGCCCCCCTTTTTGTTTTTTAGGTTTTTTTTTTTTTTTTTTGGCTTTCAATTATATTCCAAAGCATTAAGATGTTTGCCTGCCATTTTCGTTTTTAGGAAAAATACTTTTTTCTGATCAAGTCTAGTTAGAGATGATACATATACATACATACGTACACACACATATATATATTGTGCATCTTAGCTTCATCTAATTTGAGTAATATTACATTTCTTATATCTCAATTTATATCCCTATTTCGGTGAGGTATCTATAATGATATCTTAATTATGACATACCAATCAATTAGAATTATAAATTGAATATAAATTAAAAAATATCACTCAATTTTCATTCATGTGTTTTGGATAGAATTAACCCTATTTGCTTGTGTCACTTGTCAACCACTGGCAACAAAATAAACTTTCAAATATTATCCAGCTAGCTAGGGATGGTCTACTCCCTTTGCAGCATGCACCCTATCCCATAAATAAAAAGGCAAGAAACTTTGTGTAGCGAGCAAGGTCTATGAGACAATGACAGTGATAAAAGGGACTTTATATAGTTGTATTCTGATTGAATATATATATTTGTCTGTATAAATTGTGAAGCAAGAAAGAATAATTAGACAACAGAAAGCCCACCAAAACCAGTCATTTCATGTCAAACGTGCAATTTGTAATGTATGATCCTTTTCTTCTTTGACCCTCATTAACTTTCAGCCCTTTTGAGGTTTCATTCCCGTCTTCCTTTTTCAAGTGCTCTCTTGCTTTTTCGTTTTGTTGATAGTAGACCCTATATTCTTATGTGCATGACACCCTATATGATTCCAAAAATAAACAATATAAAAATAATCTAAATCAATTCAATATATGTCCGAGTGTGCGTGGTAATCTTATTGGTTTATCTCTTGTTACTCAGACTCAAAATTATTTATGTGCAAGAATTCTTATAATCAAATTTTACTCCTGCTAGCATAATTAAATTTGATTTGTATAAACTTTAGCAGCACTTCTTAGATTCAGGATTTCAAATTCTCCAAATTACTACTTCTCTAACATTTGATGAAGGGGTTTGTAAATTTTGGAATCATATGCTTTTATGAATGAATTTGATACGATAATACCTCAATTCGATAGTTTTAGTTTAAGTAAAAATCTCAATATACAACATTAAAAGTTCGTGTACGTGATTTTTGAAATTAGCATTAAAACTATAAAAATGAATTTTTTTAAGCACGACGTTTGTTTGTGAACTAACAGTTAGTTTGCAAACTATTTTCTTATCAACCAATTGGAGCTAAGCAAATTAATTTTCATAATTCAATACTAATTTCAAAACTCATAATAATTTTAGTGTTGTATATATGAAAAAAGAATTATGTTTTTATCGTATGATATCATGTTTCCAGGTTCTGCATGGTTAATTTATAACTAGTCTTTTGGTTTAGATTCGTGACTTCTGCAAAGGGTATTGCAGTCGGATCAAAGTATTCTCATGTTTTCGGTTTGGTCTACATGGCAGCTTATGATTGGCATAGAAAAATATCATGCATGAAACCCTAGTATGAGATTGAAGAATAAGGGGTCATTTGCAGTTGGCAGTTGCATTTCAAAACTCGAATTTTGCTTTCTCGGAGTTCTAAAATTTGTGTACGTTAAGGAGAAAGAAAGGATTAAAAACGAAAAGTAGAACACACATTACTAAGAACTAAAGCTTAACTTAACGAATATAAACATGTTTCAAAGCCAAGCCTAGAAGGAGACAACAATTAGTCTTTTCAATTCATAGTAGATGCATATTTGTGTAGTGAGGTGACTGCGAATATTTGAATCTTTCATGGTTGCTACTTTAATCTTTTCATGCAGTCTTGATAAGTCATAAAGGATATAAATGAATTAGTTAAAACATAAAAGTTTGTACGAAAAATAAAGTACAAATGTTTGCATTTATAATGGCTATGTGTAATTGTAATTATATTCTTTCATTTAAGAGACCGAGTTAATCAACCTTAAAATTTAGTTGATAACTTAATTATAAGTAATTTTTTGGATTAAATTAAATTTATCTAGTTACTGCAGCGATTGACAGTCAATTATTATAATAATTGATAATTAGTTGTAATTACTGAGAGTCAATTGTTGTAACAAAATGAATAAAATTGTTGTAACAATTAACAAGCAAATGTTGTAACGGAAAATAAAAATGACAACAATATTTTTAACATGGTTGGGTTTTCATCTAGTTTACGAGGTTACATCTAGATGTTTATACTGATAGTACATACACAACTTGACTCATTTAATTAAAGGCTTTCTATTTACAGTTGATACAAAGTATATCACTCTCTCAACTAATCTAGCATAACGAGCTCTACTTGACTTCTAAGATCTCCGCCTATTTGGACTCCTCCAATAACTTGAGATTAGTCATCTTGTGACGATAAACAGTCATTTATCTCAAAGAGTTTACCTTGTGTGTATATGTGTATGTACATATATATGTATATAACGTACATATGTATATATAATATACAACAATTTAAAATTAAAATATTAATGAACTTAATAAACACATTTTTTTAGTAGATTAATTTTCCCTTCGTAATTCAAAATGGGATCTCTTGGCATCATTGTTATCACATCCATATTATAATTAATCTCATAATTGAATTCATACTAGGATAAAAAGAAGAAAATAATAGCAATATTACCATAAATGGCATATGACTAATGATATAATGAGTTGTCATATATTAGAAGTGTCTTTCAAAATTTATCTTGTAGAATTAAAACCACTTTAAACATTGATTTGATGACCTAAACACACATAATAGTCGATATCTTCAAAAAATCCAAAGTGGGCCCAAAAATCACCAACTTCGTTATATATATATATATATATATATATATGCAATAATAATACTATCCATTGCATTGATATTTACAAGGCATGAAAAATAAACAGTGTGAACCATTAATGTAACCAAGCCACATGAACTATTTTGTTATCTCACACACATATACATATACCTATATAATATATGTATATGAAATCAATGATCACATCACACCTCTCTGTCTCTTGTCCATTTGTTCTTTTAAAAATCAATCCCCTTGAAGTTTCACTTTTGAGCACCATCTTCAATTCAATCAAGAGCTAGCAGTCACCAACTGAGATTTTACTTCTTTTAATGCAATGCAAAAAGCCCACCATTACAAAAGCTTCAAAGGTGACATTGCTTTCTAAGACAAGGGACTGGTCAAAAAAATGGACACCCTTTTTGCACTACTGCACACACTATATATAGACAGTGCCTGCACATTAAAAAAACACACATTATCTTTGAATTGAATAATATCCTAACATGGATTTTTTGAGTTGAAAATTGGTTTTGGCAGCACTAGAGTTGGTTCAGCTTTTGAAAAATCGACTATCTGTGCTGTGTGTGTGATTGGTCTCATTCTATATGTATCAGAGTGTTGTTTTGTGTACGTTATGTGCAGAGATTATTCTGTGACATTAATGGTTTTTGTATGTTTCTTTAATGTTAGTGTTTTGTTCTTTTTAACAACTTGTCAATATCTGGTGGTGGTATTTGCTGCATTTAATGTTTGTTTCAGTGGAGAGTTTTTTTTTTTTTTTTTTCAACTTCGTGGGGTCTAAAGCTAACTTTGTTGTTTGTTGTTTTGCATGCAATGTATTGGCGGGTTGGCTCTAGTTTGAAGCTATTCAAGTTGATGGAAGCTAGAGTTTCAAAGCACAAACGTTCTCAGAGGTATAGCTTTGTGTTCACCCATTTTATTGTGTACTTTGTTGTTGAATTACATAGAATGATATAAGATTTGTCTATGTTTTAGACTTGAACCTAGCGTGTACAAGTTTTTATATGTATCTGCAGATTGCTATTGTCCTTTAGTTGTTGGATGATTTGCTTCTTTGATTCTCTTGGTTCTTGCTATGCAATGATTTTTGCCAACTTGTTTGGTGAGTTCTGGACTTCTTTTTGAAACTGAAATTTAATTTATTTGAACTCTTATTGATGAAATTTGGTAAAAGGCCTTTTGCTTGTAATGATGTGTATATCTGGTTTCCTCACACCCCTTTTCTTTTTCTCCTATTTTATTACTAATGAATCGGTAGTTATATAGAGAGGCATCAAACTTTTCTGGGATGTCTCTGCTCTATATTTTGTATTAGATGAACTCAGAAGGTGTATGTCAACTTAGTCTACAACAATGTCTTAATGTTATCAGCTCAATTAGATTTGTTCTTTTTCATTGACAGTGATCCAGTTAAAAGAGTTAAATTGAACATCCTTCAAGCATCTTGCTACATTAAGCTGGTAAGAATATCATACTCCTTCTTGTAGTTTCTTTCCAACCAGTTCTTGAATATAGTGATGGACGCAACTTTATTTATTTATCAGCGATAATGCAGTGAATGACCATTACTAGTATTTTTTATATGGTCTTAACAATTATTAAGTTTTGTTTCACAGAAGGAAATGGGACAGTTCAAGCCCTGCACTGAAGCTAAAAAGAGGCAAACTCCCACTGCTGAGGTTCAGAATTCATTAAAGCAAGAGGTACGTATGTTTCTACTTGTTTGCATTGTAATGAGTATAATATCATCAGACGTCAATAAGGTTTGTTACGGTGACGCTTAGACAGAATTTTTTTTTCTCTATTTCCTTGTGCACTGCTCACTGCTGAAATGTTGAACTTCTGTTAAACGGGGAAATACTAGACAGGCTTGGCTACTTGTGATCTATTTGTTGAATTTTGAATATCTGCTCTTTTTTTCAGATTGTACAGCTTCAAGAAACATTAGAGGACCAATTTGTTGTACGAAGTGCATTGGAGAAGGCTTTGAGTTATAGGCCCCCTTTCCTTGACAGTATAACAGACAAGTCAATACCCAAGGTAATCTAGTGAATTGAAATTGTAAGGATTAGCTGCAAATTCATGTGGTTTAAAAAGAACTAAAGTTAATGTGTATGCATTTCCCATTTGTTTTTGCTTATCAATTAAATTCCACCGAGAAATAACTTGAAGTTTTACCATTGCACTATGTTAAGACGTTAGTAGATTGTTATTTAAGGAAACTTTTGGTTTTAGAATTTGTTTTATTGAAACTCAGCTCTTGTTTGATTTTAAGTTCATTCTTTTACATGGCACACTTTAACTGAGCTATTATTTCTTCTACTAACTATATTTTTTGATTTCAGGATGTCAAGGAACTGATCAAGGAAATAGCAGTGTTGGAATTGGAAATTGTGTATTTGGAACGGTATCTTCTTTCATTGTATCGGAAAACTTTTGATCAGAGAATTTTGTCTTTATCCAACTTGGATGGAAGGCTGCAATCAGCAACAATGACTCGTGAGGGAATGTTTCCTGAAGTTTCTCATAATGATATTGTTTTGGAGAAAGAGAACTCAGTTATTCAAACTAGTAATCCAACGTCTTGTGGAAATTCATCGGGGAATGCTTCGAAGGAATGTAATGGCATTTGGGAATCAGAGAAACTTTTAGACTCTGGCATCCATCGCAGCCATTCCTCATTATCTCAACGTTCTGCATGTTCAATCACAACTTCCCCTCCACTAATATCATTAGCTAAAGCTGTAGACTCATACCATTCCCTACCTTTGTCAATGTTGGAGGTAACTTGATCACTTCACTGTTTCTTGAATCAAGTTTATTAAAATTGTACATGTCCTTTGTATTAATCGCATTAAACGGCTTCTCTAATGCATGAATTCTTATGTTCTTTCTTCAGCAAGCTCAGGCTGAAACTTCAAATGGAATCAGCTTGGCAGAGCATTTTGGAACTTGTGTTTCAGATCATGCTCCAGAGACAGCAAACTGGCTTTCTGAGGAGATGATCAAGTGCATTTCAGATATATATTGTGAACTTGCAGACCCACCTTTGATCAATCAAAATTTTCCATTCTCTCCTATTTCGTACTCATCACCATTGGACGTAGCATCCTCCCAAGGCCAGAGTGATCTTTGGAGTCCACAGTGTGGGAAGTTTTCATCTTTCAATTCACACTTTGACAACCCTTTCAGCATTGGGGAGTCCAAAGAATTCAGCGGACCATATTGCGCAATGGCGAAGGTGGAAAGGATATGTAGAGATGATCAGAAGTTGGAAGATGTCGAACACAAGCTACAATATTATAGGTAAGCCTTCTCATTGTAACAAGTTTCCGATTACAAGCTTGTTGAACATTCTGATGGCTAGTTCTTAGTTGTATGTATAGAATTAGAAGCAATGCCTTAAACATTGTCAAACTAGTCCTGTCGAAACCCTTTGTCTGAGGAAAAAGTCTTTAGTTTAGAAAATTGTCAAGTGTGATGTGATAGCTTTTAAATATTGTGAAATCCAATCTCTTAAATTATGTTTAAAATTGACTCCTGCAGATCACTTGTTTATCGTTTAGAAGAAGCTGATCCTAAGCGAATGAAGCATGAGGAAAAGCTAGCTTTCTGGATCAATGTGCACAATGCTTTGGTCATGCATGTAATGTCTCTAAAGCTAAGAATATAATTTTCTCATGATATTTCTTTCATTACAATTAAATGTTTCTGCTACAAGAGTATGAACCACTACAACTCAGTTACATTTTTGTTTTGTTTTTGATTCTCCTGTATTTGTCTTGCAGGCATTTTTGGTTTATGGAGTTCCAAAGAATAATCTGAAAAGAATATCTTTACTACTAAAGGTGAGCTTCTCTGACAAATATCAGAAAATAAAATGGCATAAGATTCAATATTCATGAATCTGTGATTATATCAGGCTGCTTACAATGTGGGGGGCCAAACCATAAATGTGGACATAATACAAAGCTCTATTCTCAGATGCCGAATGCCTCGTCCGGGACAAGTAAATTTCCATGTCCCGAAATCTTCGTCATACACTTCAGCTTGTCCGTATCATTTATTTTCAAGTTAACAATTATATGCCTTCTTGACAGTAATTTAATGCTGTCATCTGCACTTATAGTTTCTCATTTTTCTTAATAACCAAATATATCTACCTTATGACAATAAGTTTTTGTTGTCCATATCTGTTGATTTGTTTAATTCTGCTTGCAGTGGTTACGTTTTCTGTTTTCTGCAAAGACAAAATTTAAAGTTGGAGATGCACGAAAAGCATACACGATTGAGCATCCTGAACCTCGTTTGCATTTTGCACTTTGTTCTGGAAGTTATTCTGATCCTGTGGTATGCCTGCGCCCTTATTTGTTTGTCACAAATGCCATCTTTTATCCCACTACTCTAATTAGAGACATTAATCATAGAGCAAGAAAGGTGCATCATATTTTACATCTTCACATCTTATATTCAAATCTTGTCGTCTGCCCTTGATTTTTGGCTCTTTAGGTTCGTATATACACACCAAAGAGAGTGTTCCAGGACCTGGAAACTGCAAAGGAAGAGTATATCCAATCAAACTTCAGTGTAAACAAGGACCAGAAAATCCTTCTACCAAAGATAGTAGAGTCTTTTGCAAAAGATTCAGACATGTGCCCTGCTGGTTTACTGGACATGATTGAGCATTTCATGCCTAATTCTTTGAGGAAGAACATTCAGCAGTGTCAACATAAAAAGTCTGGGAAGAGCATTGAGTGGATGCCTCACAACTTCGCATTCCGTTACTTGCTTTCCAAGGAACTGGCATAGTGGATGCCCAAGACCCTCCTAGTTGATGAAGATAAAATTGGTGCAGGAGGAAATACATCGATTCCATTCATCAAATTTGTTTTTACATCTATATATATATTCGATCAGTATGCTAGCATGACACTTAGAATGACAGATGAATCACAACTCATGATCAGCCACTATCCAAGCATGTCTCAAACAAAGTTGTTTAAATCAGAGAAAGAAAAAGGACAGACGAGAAAGTACTATCAATCATCACATGAAGACTTTCAAGTCTTAAATAGTCTTCTAATTAGATTAGTATGGTTGTGATTCGGCCGTCATTTTCAGTTGTATTGAGTTGTTTATGTACCAGTACATGATATGAGATCAGGTATAGGGAGTTAGTAGGATGGCTGGTGGCTGTATGCAGCTTGTAATTTGTATTAGATCATCTTTAATCTCATAGCATCTTATATCTGAAGCTTCCCTATTGTGTTTTGTCTTACATCATAACAGCTAGCACAAAATAGTCCTTATAGATTTATAAAAATGTCATAAACATGAAACTGGGGATTTTTCGTATATTCTTTGAGTCATGATTCATGAAGACACATGAAGTCTTTCCAGGTTACTTGGTATAATATCAATTGCTTAAAATAATGCATAAAAGCAAATGTAATAGAATATACCTAAAACGGTGTTAGAAGGACCTGCCTTGGTGGACTCTCGTCTGTGACAAGTATTTATGAAATCTGAGTCCCCACAATTACAAATCTTAAACCAAAACAAACAAATTTCTTCTGTACAAAACAGTAAATAAAGTAACAATACAAACACAATTTTTTTTTTTTTTTTGAGTTTTTCTTTTGGAAATGTCAAAAATAACACAACTAATCAACACTTAAGAGTGCATAGACCAGTCATATGATTCATAAACTCCGTCCAATATATATATATATATATAGATATATTAAAAGTTATTATTTTTTATTTAAATAAAATTTTAATCATATTTTTATCTAAATAAAATTTTAATCGTTTTTTTATGCAACAATTTACATCCAATGTGTATGTGAAATGTTGCGTAGTTTAAAAACGAGTTAAAAGTATTTAGAATTTCATTTGAATCTAAAAACAAATGATTTTATTTTTTGAGATAAAAATAAAATTTCTTTTTTCGTTTGGGATAAATGAATTTATCTCATATATATAATAAGAATAATGTTATATTTTTCCAAAAATTTATTTAAAAATTCTACTCAAATTATGTGGCAACATTAATTTTGATAATATTTGTCCAAAAAATATGGTAAACTAATTTTCAGTTACCACAAAAATTTTTCGAATGATAAATTGATAATATAGTAATTATATATAAGTTTATCACATCATTTTAATAATAAATTTAAATAACATATCAAATAATTCATATAATGCATGAAAGGCATTATACGTCTTTCTAATTCCTGTGTGCACACCTAAAGAAAGTTAAGTATCATTGTATCAATAGGATACTGAATATATACATATATAAATTTAAAGTGATTGATACGAAAATATTCTTCAATATTTTTTCTCATATTTCAACTAATATATTTATAAATTTATATTCTAATATTTAAACTGATTTTGATGGGAAGAGTTCTCATTCAATCCATCAAGGATTGAAGTTGTAGTGGTAAAGTGGAAATGGTACTAGAAAATGTGTACTCTAGGTGAAGTGAAGCCAAAAATGTTTGGTATATAATAAAAAATTAGGGCAAAAGAAAATACAAAGTCCAAAAATATCTGGTGAGGGAGCACAAGAGTCTCTTGTGACCAGAAATCGGACATTTTGGCTTCTTCGAAACCCTGACCAATCCCCACCCAAAAAAAAAAAAAACCCTCACCAATCAAAAATACCATATCAAGGCCACATTTTTCAAGAAGAGCTCAAACCCAACAAACCTAGAAAGGAGAAGACTTTTTGGCCAAGCATGGATGATGATGGTATAGGCCTGGTTTTGGCCAGAGCCGCAGAGTTAAGGTTGAAGATCAGTAACTGTATCCACAAAGCAAGTCTGTCTCCTACCAAAGAAGAAAAGGGTGGTGGTGGTGTTGTTTTCAATGGAGATGATAAAAATCAAACCTTGAAGTGTAATGAGGAAGAGGAGGAGGACTATGATGAGGAAGCTGAGAGGCTGTTGCATATTCATGATGCTCTTGAGTCTTTGGAGGGTCAGCTTGGTAATTTGCAGGTTTGTACAAAAATAAAACCCCCTCACTTGTGTTTTTGTGTAGAATGTGTTGTAAAAGTTCAATCTTGATTGGTTTTGTTTGGAGGGGACGGGTTGGTGTTGAAGTGTATGCAAGTTGATAAATTTGAAAGCTTTAGGTGTAGAAATAGGAAAAGCTATGTGGGAATCGATTAAAGTTGGTTTCTTTGTTAGTTATGTAAAGAATTTGTGTTAAATGCATTGTGAAAGTTTAATCTTGATTGGTTTTGTTTGGAGGGATTCGTGTTGAAGTATGTAAAGGGTTTATGTTAAATGCATTGTGAAAGTTTAAATCTTGATTGGTTTTGTTTGGAGGGATTGGTGTTGAAGTATGTAAAGGGTTTGTGTTAAATGCATTGTGAAGTTTAAATCTTGATTGGTTTTGTTTGGAGGGATTGGTGTTGAAGTATGTAAAGGGTTTGTGTTAAATGCATTGTGAAGTTTAAATCTTGATTGGTTTTGTTTGGAGGGATTGGTGTTGAAGTATATATGTTAAGTTGATAAATTTGGAATCTTTAGGTGTAGAAATTTGAAAAGCTATGTGGGAATATTTAAAGTTGGTTTCTTTGTTAGTTATGTGAGGCATTGAATGTGTATGTTTATTTGGATGTGCATGTAAATCTAGTAATCTGATGGTTAAGAATTGGGATTGCTCTAAAATGAGCATTTGGCATATGTTTGGTTGAGTTTTGAGGGATTTTATTAGTGTTTGTATTGTTTGAAGGTGATAATGATAGGGTTTTATTTCCATAATGATCCATTAATTTGTAAGTAGAGTTTATAGTTAAAAGGGTTTATTTTTGTGTGTAGTTTTTTTAATCTAGGTGAGTAGCCCTGGTTATTGAACTTTGTGGATTGTCATACAATCTACTGGTTCTAGTTTTGTTATCTGAATGAACTAAGTCCTTTCAAATCCATGTAAATATTCCCTCTTTAGTTGATCATTTGACTGGTTATGATCACCAACATTATTTACTTGGAATAATTTATAAGTTCTTATTATTAGAAAGCAGGTGTTGTTTATCTTCACAGTCTAAACTTAATGTTTTGGTTACCCCTGGCTGTGTAATTTCTTCAAATTGGTTTTCATGAATGATGATGATCTGGAATTTGTTTCAACTTTCAAGACCATTACCTTTTGATGTTATGTGTTACAGAAGGTCCAATATAATTCTGGGAAGAATGTAATAATGCTGTAGGGTCTCATAGTTATAATATCGTATTTTGTTCCTTTATGACTCACTTAGATATCCGAATATACAATTGCACTTGGTATCATTGCATGCACTGATTGTTATCATTACCTCAAATCAAGAGGTGGTAATTCAATAGCACATGCTCATGTTTTGTGGAACAGGCACATAGCCATGACTTATAAAAGCATGTGTGTTGGGGTGGAATCAAAACTGAAAAACGGAATGACCAATAAGTCATTATTTGTACATATTTGTCTGCTTGGAAGTTTGTTTAATTTATACCTTATTTGTATTTGTGTGTTTATATTGTTGAAATGTATCGTCATTGATAACACATTTATATGCATGTACATGATTGTTCTAGCATATGTAAAGTATCTAGAGATGCACAATTATAAAGTGGTGGAATGGATTTGAAGCCAAGTGATTGTTCGTTTCATATCAAAAAGAACTAACATGTTTATTCATGAAAGCATTTTTAGATAAATTATGTTTGATCAATCAATTTGGTTTCTTTTTCTCTCATTATTAATCCAGTGAGAGTGTCTATTTTATGATTTTTATCGTCTTATGTTCTATTGGTTTAGTCCTTGAATGTGATACAAGTACTGAGTCTCACATGGTTCCTGTGATATACCGTGTAATGTGGAGTAGATATTCAACAAAACCTATCACCTCTAACATGGAAAGCAAGGTCACTCAATGGTCATTGTTCATGTATTTGATCTGTTCTATAGATTTGTTTGTCGTGAGAAAAATCTCTTTATTTCAGATAGAAGGTCTTATAGCAACTTTTTCTAAACTTGATGAGAAGCCTTAGATTATATTAAATTGTGAACTTCATGTCAGCCTTCAAGTGATTAGTGCATGTTGGTTTACTTATTGTTAAAATTTGGACAATAATTCACTAATAACAATTTTTAAAATAGTTGGACAATGGTGACTGATTCTAGCCATTTCCAACCAGTAAGGACAACTACAATGAGATTGAATGATAATATTTTGTTGCTACATAATTGTTCTGTAGTTTCTCTTTCCTCTTGGTATTGGCAAAAGAACCAAATCAAAAAGTCAATGACTAAGCTCCTCTATAACACTGACTTGAATTCATAGCATTTCGATCTGCCAACGCTACTGAGTTTATAATGTGATCGTGTCTGTCATTTATATTTACTTGCTTATCTATAGCTGCAATGGGTGCTACTACCAAAGAGGTTGTACCCAGTAGTGTAATATTTAGAGAGATAACATAGTTTTCATAAATGACGTAGAGAATCGAGTGATTAGCAAAACTTGTGGTTTAGAGACTTAAAACTTTTTTCTTTTTTTTTTTTTAATTTTTTAGAATCTACAACAGCAGCAACGCTATGACAGGGAAGTTGCATTGGCGGAAATTGAATATAGCCGCAAAATGTTACTAGAGAAGCTCAAGGAGTACAAAGGGGAGCACTTGGAAGTGATACATGAAGCGTCTAATTTTGCTGGTGAAACAGTGGAGCATGACAATGATCTCCTTCTTCCTCCCTATCCAAGTCGCGTTCCACAATCACTGATCTTGGACAACGGTCATCTGCCACAACTTAATTACACACGCAAGTCTGTACCAAATGGAGTTGTCACCGGTGAACCAATAAATGAAGCAAAGAAGCAGAATGAACGTGAGAGTAACCAGAATCAAACCAGATCCACAACCTCAAGGAAAGGCTTTGGACACTTCATTGGTTTGGTGGCTAAAACAGTGTTCCCTCTGGTTGGTGTGGCATGTGTATTAACCATGACTAGTTTTGGGCAAAATTTTGGGAAAAGAAGTACCTGTTTCAAGGTTTTGAGTATCTTTCAACAACCAACAATGAAGGAAAAGAAATCAGTCGTACAATGCCCGCCTGGGAAAGTCCTTGTGATTGAGAACGGTGAGCATCGATGCCTTGTGAAGGAGAGAGTTGAAATCCCGTTTGATTCAGTCGCCATGAAGCCAGATATAAATTTCGGGTCTGGCTAAGTCGATTCATTCTCTATCTTGTGTATATCTCATTCCTTCTTTGACATGTTGTAATGGTAGTTTCCCTCTCATCGGCATTTGATGATCATCCTGAGCATCATACTTCTATCTCTGTAATTTTGAGTCTAGATCTGTTTTTCAATTTTTGGGTTGTACTAGTCTGAACTGTCTACATAATTTTCAAAATCAATGATTGTAAAGTTTTAAATTTCAATCTTAAAAATTTGCATGCAAAAATGGTACTATATTCGGCTTGGTGTTGTGTTGATTCTAGGATCTCAAAACCTGGGATGATGTTATATTCTGAATTCCAAGTATTCCTATTTCCAGAATATGTTTGAAGCTGCAGGTTTTCGACTATTGTGAAGTAAAAAGAAGTGTCTTCTAAGAGAAAAACTTGGATGGGATGGTCTAACATTTGCTCGTCCGCTCATGAAGCAAATGAGATTGATATATAATTGGGTGAAAATCTATATCTTCTTTATCACTTGGCATTTTTAACATATAATAATACAAATTTCAGTATATAATTATATTTAGAATACATTTAAATTTCAATTTTTAGTTAGATATAGATATATATTTAAATTAACAACGTTGGGTTCTACTCACCTTAAATCTCACGATTGTGGATAATTTGGCTGTTCTAAGTTCATTCTGGTTGGTTTCGGCAAAACCATGGGTATGTGCAAGCCCACTGTTTTGAAATAATAAATATAAATATATGTACAGAGTTTGGCTCTATCAAACCCTGAAAGGCTATTATTATTTTAGTCTCAACTTGGTGCGTTTTCTGTGTTTTGTTTTTTTATGGCCAACTTGGTGTTTTTTATGTATACCTGATTAACTGCTTCTGCTTTTGCTAAGTGGAGCCATCTGGTGAAGATAGTCCCTTGAAAGTGCTGTTACACTATTCCTGTGCGGAACGCTCTAACAATCTCTCAATTCTTTACTTGTAATCGCATGGACATGAACACTCTTGCTTCAAATCCCACCTCCATGCAGCTTTCTAATGGTCAGTAACTTACTATATCTCAAATCTCCCCTTGTATTTTATCCTTTTATGTTATTCGGTTAAACTCTTTTTCTAATAACAAATTTTTTATCTCAGCTACTGGGGCCAAAATTTATGTTGCAAGGAATGTTTCCAAGTTTTGTGCCACTCAGAACTCATCAAGATTATTTCATCAACAATATATGGACCTGGCATGGATCAGGAGAGATGTATCATTTAAGGGTCTTGTCTGCAGGACAAGTCCAAAATCAATCACAGGTAGTACTACTAATCTAACTTTCTTCAAAAATTTCTCCTTCTAATTGTAATTTTATAATATTGTTGTTTTTATATGTTAAAAGGTGTGGGGAGGAGGAGTGGAAGATTCAAAGTGAGAGCATTTAGTGAAGAGCAAGAGGCTTTGGTGGTCAAATCTTGGAATGCTATGAAGAAAAATGCTGGAGAACTTGGTCTCAAGTTCTTCTTGAGGTCATCATCATAGTGTTTAATTTAATTTATATTATATATTTTCAATTCATGTTTTAATTTCTTGGATGTTGAATTGAAAATTTTTTCAGGGTCTTTGAGATAGCTCCATCAGCTAAGAAACTGTTCAGATTTCTAAAAGATTCAGATGTTCCCGTGGAACAAAATCCAAAATTGAAACCCCATGCCATGACTGTCTTTGTTATGGTCAGTCCTTTTTCTTCATATTTTTGTATCTTTTAGCTCAACAACCAGTAAATGGTGTCTAGATTATATGCAATTCTATTTTTTTTTAAAAAAAATGGTGGGATCTTTGTTGACTGCATATTTGTATAGGAATTGTAAATTCACTGACCATTGACACATTAAAATAATATGTAACATTGCAGACTTGTGAATCAGCGGTGCAACTTAGAAAGGCAGGCAAGGTTACTGTGAGAGAATCCAATCTAAAAGATTTAGGTGCTACTCATTTTAAATACGGTGTTGTAGACGAACATTTTGAGGTAATAATTAAATAATTTGCTCCCTATAATATTATTTTGTTTGTCTATGCTATCATGATTTTAGTACAGAACATAGTTTGATCATTTTAAGAGTGCGACATGTTTTTTTTTTTTTTTTTTTGTGTTCATTTGTAGGTGACAAAGTATGCTTTGTTGGAGACAATAAAGGAAGCAATACCAGAAATGTGGTCAGCAGAGATGAAGAATGCTTGGGCAGAAGCTTATGATGAATTGGCTGCTGCCATCAAAAATGAAATGAAACCTCCAAATTAATAATTTACTTAATTTTTTGTTTTTGAAATAAATTTACGTACTTAATTACCACTGATTAAATATATATATATATATTTTAATGAGTGTAAAGTGGAAAAGGTTGTATGATCATGTTTGATGAGATGTTATTGTATGCCTAATGCCCTTGTAATAATAAATTCATATTTCTCCAAATTGATCTCTTTTTTCTTTCTTTTTTTTTTTTTTTATCTGTCGTTTTTTGAAAATATATTATTGATTGCTTTTTTGGTCTTCAGATGAGAATTTAATTTGGATTGAAATTGAAGGGAGAGATAATGACTTTTTACTTAAGAAAATAATGACATCGATAAGGATACATATACTAGTCAAATTGTGGCATGATTCATTGAATTTAAAAATGGGATGAGTAAAAAGAGATTAAATCTCTCAATAAATTAAAAAATTAATATATAGTCTTTTTTTTTTTTTATACAATTAACATATGGTCTTAACACTATTAACTTATAAAGGTTGATTATAATTTGTATACGTAAATGGAATAGTGATCAGTTTGTCAACGAAACCAGTCAGTGCATGCGTCATCCAACCCAAGCCAAGCAGCCAAAACCATGTTCGGTCGATCTGCTAGAAATTAATTAACAGCCCCTGGTTTTTGAACGTTGCCAGCAAGAATGGCTCCTCAATGCCACGAAGAGTTAAGCTACCTCATCAATTTCATCTCCACTTGATATAATTTTCGCATTATAAATAATTGCATGCAATATTGTCACCAACATCCACATACACACACAACACACCAATTTCCAGAACAATTTTATGTCACATTCAATCTTGTGCACCAACAAAACAATGGCCATGAATGCATGTGAAGGCAGCAGAGGATTCACTGAAGAGCAAGAAGCTCTAGTTGTCAAGTCATGGAGTGTAATGAAGAAGAATGCTGGAGAGTTAGGCCTCAAATTCTTCTTGAAGTAAGCCAAAGATTATATTCCTTTTTATCTACATCGGAAATTAAATTAATGCAAGTTTTTTTTTTTTTTTTTCAATTTTTTTTTAATATTACAAATACAAGTAAAACTATCGTAAACCTATAATAAGGAAAGAGGGACTCACACTAAGTGAATAAAATTCTCCTTAACTGGAGAGACTTATAAGTAGATTAACATAAAATTATCTATCTTTTGACTGACGTTGTACTCGAACCCTATATTGTGCGGATAGAGTGGATTGGCCATCATGACAATCCAGATGGTAGGTTTCTATTTGTTTGTTTGTTTGTGTGTGTGTGCGCGCATTTGTTTTTATTTATTGGGTTTTATTGAAATCTAACCTTTTTTTTATAACCTAATTAAAAAATAATATTTTTTTTTAAATCTTAACCTCAAGGTAGAGAATCTCAATCTCTAGATTCGGAATCCCAACTTTCAGGTTGTGAGTCATAGTATTAATTCAAATCAATCTCAACTTCAGGGTTGAGATTTTTTCAACCTAAAAAAAAAAATTAGTTTTTAAGTAGGCTCTCTAAAATGAGCTATTTTATGTATTCTCTCTTTATTTTTTTTCACAATTTTAGATTGAAACAAAATTGGGTTGCGTTGCACATACAGAATATTTGAGATTGCACCATCGGCCCAGAAGCTGTTTTCATTCTTGCGAGACTCAAATGTGCCTCTTGAGCAGAACCCAAAGCTCAAGGCCCATGCCATGTCTGTTTTTCTAATGGTAAGCCCTCTCATATAACCCTTTATATATATAAATATATATATTTTTGTCTATATTTCACGTACTTCACATTAAGTTTGTGGACCCACTATTTTCTCAGCGTGACAAAACTTTATCAAATGTAACTTTTGAATATTAATTTAAGGATTTTACAGCTGTTCCTTTAGGGACAAATACCCATATTAAATTTATAATATCTATTTATAGCTTTTGCGGTCCTCGTCCTATAAAATTTTAATGCAGACTTTAAATCATATAAATTGCATATTAATATGTGAAATTGAATAACAATGCTCATAACGTTCAGGAATTTATATATTCAGCTTTTCATAAATTGACCTTTTAATTTGAATTATAGATTCTTACAATTTGGTCCTTTCAGATTTGGCTTATTAATAAAGATGGTTTTTGTACCCTCCTAATCTTCAAGAAGTTGGTGGTTCGTTTCCACCACCACATATTACAGTCTCTATAAATAATTTTCTCTTAAGTAATTATCTTTTATTTATAAAAGTAGATATCCAAACTATGTAACTATTGTTTAATCTCAATAGATTTCGATAATTTTTAAATAAAAAAAAGAAACATAAAAAGATTCGGTTTGCACACTGACTTAGAAACATAAAAAGTTTATATAGTAACTTTCACCTTAGTGTGGATTTTTTTTTTTTAATAAAAGGGAATTTTTCTCTTATATTGTTTCCTAAAATCACAACGACACCCTTAATTTGGCTTGTTCTGATTAATCATTTTCTTATCATTATAACAAGTGGTAATTAATTAAAATATATTAAACACACCAGCAACATTTTTTTTTCAAGCTTTTTTTGTATGATACATTTGGCTTGTGTTATGTTAGTGCAGACTTGTGAATCAGCTGTCCAACTTCGTAAAGCTGGGAAAGTAACAGTAAGAGAATCAAGCTTAAAAAAAATAGGTGCTGTCCACTTCAAATACGGTGTTGTTAATGAACATTTCGAGGTATATATATATATATGATATAATTTATTGTCATTTACAACTTTAATGTAAATAAAGCATTACAATAGCTGTACAAACATAATGCCAAACATCTGATCTCATGAATTCTTAAAAAAGAACAAAATCATTCATATTTTAACCCCATAAAACACAGAAGAAGTCAATGATAGTAATTATTATTATTATTATTTTATAAATGTTGCCGCATGCAGGTGACAAAATTTGCACTACTGGAAACATTAAAGGAAGCAGTGCCAGAGATGTGGTCAACAGAAATGAAGAATGCATGGGGAGAAGCTTATGATCAGTTGGTTGCTGCAATCAAATCTGAAATGAAGCCCTCATCCTAATTAATTAGATTTTCTGACATTATAAGTAAATTAATGCTTCGTCTTCCCAAATTTCATAGCAATAAGTTTACATACGGTCTTCTGTGTTTGAATATCTTTCTCCCCTTTAATGCCATTAAAGGACTGTTAAGAAAAAAAAATCAGGTATTATGCACATGTCTGTGTATTAAAATTTTAATTAAGGGTTTTTGTTTTTATATCTTTTTACTTTTAACTTTTACAACTTTGTTATTGAATGAGTTGATGATCTATCTGAACTGTCAAGATCTAACATTTTATACATTATCCTTATATTTGCTTCAATAACATAGGGAAAATGTTTTTTTCATATTAATTTGTTAATAACTAATTTAATAAAATGTATAAGGGAGGAGTGAATATATACTTTATTTCTTTTTGTATTGAAATTGTGGTCACGTTTTATAATTTATTCCTATATGTGATTAGGAATCTTGTGGAATTAAAAATTAAGCGTGAGGAGCCAATGCATCTTTAAATAAACCATGCCAATCTTAGTTGTTATCTATATTATGATAATCGAAATAAGTAGATAAAAGAACATATATAGTGGCTGTACTGTTATTCTTTAGAAATATTATTGTATTATATTTAGTAGTTCAAAATCTTTTGTTCATGAATTAATTAAAACAATTAAGAGAATTGGATATTATTGGATGAGACTAATTAAAGTGACACTACACAACAGCAGCCTCTCCTTAATATAAATATAAGTTATAATTACCGTCTTCCATATTTTATTGTACTGTTGTACAACAAAAGCAACGAAACTTTCAATTCAATAAAGAGAATATACTTTAGTCTAAACACAAACACAATATTTCTTATTAACACCAACTGTGCAAAGACAAAACAAAATAAGGTTGCAAATAATATTTTATCTCCAATTGCAACTCCAAAATTTTATTTTATTTTCATACAAATTACTATGTCTAGTAAAGCAATTTAAATCTAATAAATTATAAGATTGAATGAATGCTCTCTATCATTAAACTATCTTGAACCATTGTAACTTCAATTTGTTTTTTCTATTTCCTATATAATTAGTACCAATACCAAAACTGCAAATTGAATAAAATCACTTAATTAAGCCATTTCAAACACGTGTGGCTCGAACCTAATTAAAATTGAGAGGGTGTGTTCAATCAAGAGTTTATTGGAATTTAATGATTTTTTTTTTTAATGATAGATTTTGATAGGATTCACAAATTTTTTAGACTCTATATTAATATTATTAGAATTCTTTAAGAAATTTAATCAATTTTTTATGAGAATTAATGATATACTTAAATGAAATCTATGAAGTCAATGATTTTTTGATGAATATAATTAAATTTTATTGAATTCAAACGAATCTGAATTGAATATAACTAAAGTTTATTATATTCCATATAAATCTAAATTGAATACATATAAATCTAGATTAAATATGTCTAGATTTCAATTAATTCATTTAAATATAAATTATTGAATATACTCAAATTTCCGAAATTATTTAAATTTTAATAAAATCTTAAATTAAATATACCACAATTATGTAATAGTTGGCTAAAAAGGCATTGATAATTGCCTATAACACCAAGGAGCCGCGGTTGCTTAAGTACTTATTTGAATGTTTTAACTCTTTTGTGAGTTACCCCTCAATTTCCGGCTACCCTTTGTCACCGAGATGCATTCCGGCGGTCTCAATCGAATCGGAACCCAACAACATATAGCACCATTTTCATCTGAATAATGCAATGGTGTTTTAGGTGAGTAGTACCCCATCAATGAACTGGCCGTAGTGGCCATGACACATAATTCTGGTAGAGAAACCGGTGCTTGGGATTTTCTAAGTGACATGAGGAAATAAATTTGACCCATTTGAAGTTCTTCGTCTCCTTTCATGTGAGGCAAGGGAGAGTCAATTTGCATGGAATCTGAGCTACAAAGGAAGCAATTAGGGTTCTGTGAGAGGACCTGGCCTGCTTTGGTTGGTAGTCTGAATTCTTGCATCTCGTTGCCCTCCAAGTGAATTATTTTGGCTGTTGATGACCCATTTACGCCTCCACGTCCCGACCTTGTATACTGACCAGAAGATGTACTGTTACCCATATGAAAATGTGCTTCAGAGAGATGGATAGGTAGATAAAGAGATAGAAGGAGAGAGAGAGATTGAATGTTGTGAGGAAAATGATTCTGTGGCACCACACTGGTTTCATGCTTATATAGTTTAAATTTATTAATGTTTGGTTAGATTCATGATTTAATTATTTTTTATTGACATATTTTTTTATATAAATAAGGTTTTAATTATAAGTCTCGTCCAAACGGTTACTTTTACAATTAAGGGGAGATTGCTTTCATTTTTTGTTCTATTAGTTAAGTAAAATTTGAATTTTTACCGTGGATTAATATGAAGATAAGGTTTTACAACTACTCTACCAAAACTTCATCTAGGATTAGGTTCTTTCTCATTAAAGATGTAGAAAATTTTAGATTTAGTGCATCACCGGAAGAATTTTACAACTTGCAAATTTTTAAGATTTTTGTTTTTCGAGAGACTAATATGTGGTTTTGAAGAAGAATCCAAAGCTCAAGTTCAATGCCATATGTCGTTAATATACATATGGTTAGCAATATTCACCGCTTGTATTTATATAGAGACACAGCCGATCAAGGTCTGGTGGGGTCATATGCCCCAATTGTGCCTCTAGTTTCTTGCAAGTTTGCTCCATTAATTAATGTTTTTGCTTACAAAAGTTAAGGTTTGATCGATACGTTGCCACTGAGATCTAACAGAATCATCTCACTACTGTTCGTTTTTTGGTAGACATTAAAAATCCAGATGTTGACCATAACTTATAATTGCAATATATCTACTTAGTTGTAGGCACATTTTCCTTCACGTTTTTACGAAAGGGATGCAAATCTCTAACTTATGCATTTATTAATGAATATAAATTTCACAAATGTCGACAAATTTCAATATAACACTAACTTGTTTAGGGCCATTTTTTTTTTCTTAAAAAAAAAATTATAATTAAGATCATAAAAATATTGTAGATTTCTTCTTTCTTTTTCAGTGGCATTAAAATTTCACGTAGCTTCGGAAATAGCACTACAAAATTTAAAGGAGTTTCAATAGTATCATTTTATTATTATTTTTTCTATACAGCACTATTTTATTGTTCACCATTTTTAAATACAAAATTGTCTTTGATTATCTATCATTCGGCTAGTCAAGGGGGAAAAAAGCAATTTTTTCGTTTGTTAGATTTATATGTATGCAATCAAGTAATCTGTATTTAATACATAAATATAAATAAGCGTACCTCAATGCATCTAAAAACATATATAAAAAATTGAAAACAATAAAAGATATTCTACTCTCTAGCGTCTCACCCTTTCGCAAATTGTCCAATGGAAAGAATATGTTTCTTAATCTTATGTGAGTGAGAGTTCTATATATTATAACAATATTTGAATCCTAACCCACAGGATTTACAATCCTATACCTTTAAGGTGCACTTCAAAGATGGGTAAATTGGTGGGATAGGAAAAAAAAAAAAATCCTTCTCACAATTGCCCACACTTTGGATCAGATAGGGAAGGGAGACCTTCCTTCTGGAGCTTACACGCGTAGTTATTTTAAATCCTAAATAAATGAGATTTGAAAACTCATGTGAGTACATGGGTTTTCAAAAACCTATTCATTTGGGATTCTTTTTATTTATTAAAATATAGCATTTTATTACAATAAAATTATTTTACAATTATAAATTTATCTAAAAAATTTTAATTATAATTTACATTATATTAAATATATTTAAAGATTGATTTCTTATACTTGACTCAAAAATCACTTTACGTAAATATTATAATAATTTAGTCAAATCCAATCCAATACAATTTCAATTATACCAAACATGGTATAGTACTTATTTAATCTCATTTTGTCTCATCACATTTCATTTAATCCCATTCAATCCAATCTTGTTTCATCTTATTCTATCCGATTCCACAAATCAAATGGGACCTTAAGGATACAAAGTCCTAATCACTTTAAAAATTTTCTTAAATTTAGTATTCAATATTTGTATTGTGCATTGAATTGAAGTGTTGAATAGAAGATAAAAAAAGGTGATGTTAGCATTGTTGTTATAAGGTTTGAATTGTATTAAGCTATGCGGTTGGTGAATGTGTTCCTCAACCGTATTGAACTTGACAAATTTCTTAATTTATTTGAAAAACTTGATAATTTTCTTAAAATTAAAAAAAAAAAAAAAATCCTAAGATTTGTTACCCTATCCTATATAATCAAAAAATATAAGCTCTATATGACATACGGGATTAAATTTGATTATTTTCATGGAATTGAATTGGATTAGATTAGATATAATTAGATTAAATATATTAGTGTTGTGATGTATTTATGTAGTATGGGATTGGGCAATACGATATATTCAATGTAATAAGGGATTTGATAAAATTATTTTTAAATAAATAAATTATGTTTTTAAAAAAAAAAAAAAATTCAAATGATTACAAATTGGGAGTAAGAATACCCGTGTTGCGACACTTGTGCTTCAAGCATCAAATGAAGAAGAAGGTGAAGGAAGCAACGCCATCGTCATTGTAGCTAATGGAGCTAATAGTGCGGCCAAAGGGAAGAAGAAAGCGACAAGTGTTAAGCTGTGGATGAGATTCGACTTGTCAAAAAGATTGGAGCTGGTAGTCGCCTTCTCCGTATCCAAACCTGGTCCCATTACCTCCACCTTATCCTTCTTCTCTAATGCCTTCGCCTTTCCTCCTTCTCCAGCATCGCTGCCTTATCATGTTTCTCACTAGCACCGTTGCCATCTTTACCTTATCCAAACCTGACCATACTAGCAACAAGTTGTGGATTCTATCTTGTCAAAACCAAAACACCTCAATGTTTCTCTCTCCTTTTCCATCATGCTCCTTCCTTCTTAATTTATCCTATCTACTGTGGTGGGTTAGAGTTAACCCACCACAGTAGAATAATATAAAGAGATAAGATTGTTTTTTTCAATCTCATGCTCTTATCAAACATGGGTTTGAACTAGATCTAATACTATAACTAATCCAATATTGTACTAAAGTACTTTATATCATATCCAGAAATAAAGATTTATTTCGTCCAAAAATAATTAAATGTAAATAATTTTAATCTTTAAGAAGCACTAGATGTGTGTGTGTGTGAGTAATGTTACACTATCTAAACATTTGTCTGAATTTATTGTTCAAATGATGTAGCAAATTTATATGTAATTACCATATCATCTATATATCATCATAAAATTAATATAATAGCTACAAATCAGCTTGTCACATCATTTGGACAAATTTTTAGAAAGTATTACATTATTATTATATATATAACTTCTTACATTTGAATTAAATAGAAAATAAAATTTGTTTTAAGAAAGATAATGTAATTGATGAATTCGATTAACTCATTCTAATCTAAGAGGCACTGAACATAAAAGTTATATATATATATATATATATATATATATATATAACACATGCAACTTTTTAATTTTAAATTGAATATATCATATTTAAGTTGGATTACAAATGTTAAATTTAAATTTCAATTCTTAGAGCATCTTCAATGCTCTCATTGATTACCATTAAAAATAAAAATAAAAAATTATGACATGATCAATGTAAAGAGACTTACATCTTTGATCTTACATGGCACAGATGGACAATCAAAAATAAAATTTGTCCTCTAATGCTTCCATTTAAAATACAAACTTTGATGAGGTGTGTTATTTTTTTTTACCACAAAACTTCCTCAATACAAAAATTTTCATTTTAAAGTTTAAACTATCAAAATCCCATAAATATTCAAATTTTGCATTTGATATGTCTGTCTTTGGCTTCAATGTTTAACCAATTAAACAATCAAATCAATTCAATCACAAAAAAAAAAGAAGGAAAGTTAAAAATGGAAAAATTTTAGTTGTTCAACTTTGCATAACCAAAAAATGGATTAAAAACTCAAAATTTTACTTTAACATATTTTTCTTTAGTTTCGCCAAAAAACTGAAAAAAAAAAAAAAAATCCAAATGGCAAAGCTCTTTGGATTGACGGCGACAAATAATTAATGGATTAGTGGACATAATAGCGAAGGGGCTCTTTGTCTCAGAGCATCTCCAATGCAAATATGAATTATGAAAAAATGGAGTGCCACATAGGATAAATTGATAGAGTGTTAAAATTAAGCTCTCAAATGCAAACTTCTATAATCACTATCAAGCTGACGTGGCAAAAAAAAAAAAATAGAGGCTGTTAACCTCAATGTCTATTTCTAGATAGTCTCCTTGACAGTCATGTCAGTAATAAATAATTAAAACTTCCATAAAATAATATTTTATAATAATTTACTTTAATAATATATTATTCTTTGACTATTCATCATTGAAATGAATAGAATAGCATTGGAGAGCCTTTTTAGACTTGAGTGTCTATCAATTCATATTTATGCAACATAAGATGTACATTTCATTGACATTAATGATATGTCCATTTTTTTTAAAAGACAATTCACATTTGCATTGGAGATGCTCTCAATGGGCAAATAAGTCAAAGTCGATCTTCTCCAATTCACCACAAAACTGAAAAAAGTAAATAAAAATCAGAACAGTTAAGGAGATGTGATGAGTCCACTTAGCACCTTGAAGAGCGACGATGACAAGGCGGCAATTCTAGGAGTCGGAGATGAGGCAGAGGCGAGCAACTAGGTGTGGCAAGAGTTGGCATATGAAGAACAAGGAGATGAAGAACGACAAAAGTTGCATATGAGACCATGGAAATTTTTTTTATTAACCTCAAAACTTTTCTCAAATATATTATCATTCACACTTTGCTAAGTTAGACTATTTAATAGACTCTCTGAAAATAAAGGGTTATGTTGATAGTGTCTAACTTTTTTTTCTTATCATCTCAGTTTGATAGTAAACATTGACGGTTGCATTGAAAAAGTCTATTTTAATAGAACGTCTGTTTATTCTGCATGGTACCTCTTTTTTTTTAACAATTTATAGGGGCATTGGGAAATATCTTTACAACACTAGCTAACTTCTTCCAAAGTTTTTTTTATCGCACCTACTTTTCATAGGATTCATCAGACAGAGAGTCAGTAGGTTGTTGCTAAAGAGGACCTGGACTTGATTGTAATTCTTCAATTTTAGATTCTTATCTATATTTTATTTAAAAAAAAAAAAAGGAAAAAAGCGTTTGCTAACAGAATTTGGATAACCCAAGAAAAAGATTGAATTGCAATACAGCAAAAAGAGTTAGTGGGTTTGTCCTGGTCAACAGGAATTCACGTCAAGTGAAGTGACTCAAGACTCAAGTCATTCCCCATCGAACCCACAGTTATCTTATGTGGAAATTACAATAAACACCCATTAAAAGAAGCTCAATTTTGTTTTTACCCCGTATTTTAAAAAAAATTATTTTTAACCCCTCAAACAAATTAATTTCATTGTATACCCAAGATTACAAAAATACCCTTAAGTTTCTATTACCCAAATGCCCAACATTAAAATTACGAAACTAACCTTCTTCTTCCTCACAACATCCTCCATGTTTTCTCTTCTCAATTATTCTCCATTAATGATTTATGAGATTTGATTCACCATTGATTGTCCATATTTCCTCTTCTTCTTCTTCCTCACAATAGCCATTAAAGGTTTTTAAACATTCAAGTTTCATCCATTGAAGGATTACAAGATTTTTGAAACATTTGCTTGTCAAAGGATTAGTATATGTTTTTTCGGTTAGTTTTTGGGTTATTTTATTCATATTTGCATGCTAAAACACTATAAGAATGTATTGGTTGTGATGATTTGATATTTGTTATCTGCGACAAAAACTGTAAAATCTGCGACGAATTCGGTTTTTCATGACTGATAATCGGTTTTTCAGTAGGCATATCGGTTTTTCAGAGACCTGAAAAGTCGATCGGTTTTTCGGGCCCCCCCCAAAAACCGATTCGGTTTTTCGGGCCCCCCCCAAAAACCGATTCGGTTTTTCGGGCCCCCCCAAAAACCGATTCGGTTTTTCGGGTCCCCCCCAAAAACCGATTCGGTTTTTCGGGCCCCCCCCCCAAAAACCGATTCGGTTTTTCGGGGCCCCCCCAAAAATCGAATCGGTTTTTCGGGTCCCCCCCAAAAACCGAATCGGTTTTTCGGGCCCCCCCCAAAAACCGAATCGGTTTTTCGGGCCCCCCCCCCAAAAACCGATTCGGTTTTTCAGGATCCCTGAAAAATCGGTTTTTCAGTAAATCATTAATCAATAAATCAATCATTTGATCGGTCTATACAATAAAATCAATAAATCATTGGTTAGTAAAATCGATAAATCATTAATCAATAAAATCGATTAATAAATCGGACATTGATTTTATTGTATGGACCGATTTATTGATTAATGATTTATCGATTTTATTAACCAATAATTTATTGATTTTATTGATTGATAATTTGATTTTATTGTATGGACCGATTTATTGATTAATAATTTATCGATTTTATTAATCAATAATTTATTGATTTTATTGATTGATAACTTGATTTTATTGTATGGACCGATTTATCGATTAATGATTTATCGATTTTATTAACCAATAATTTATTGATTTTATTGATTGATAATTTGATTTTATTGTATGGACCGATTTATTGATTAATAATTTATCGATTTTATTAATCAATAATTTATTGATTTTATTGATTGATAACTTGATTTTATTGTATGGACCGATTTATTGATTGATTTATCGATTATACTAACCAATGATTTATTGATTTTATTGATTGATAACTTGATTTTATTGTATGGACCGATTTATTGATTAATGATTTATCGATTTTATTAACCAATAATTTATTGATTTTATTGATTGATAATTTGATTTTATTGTATAGACCAATTTTTTTATTGTATAATCGATAAATCATTAATCGATAAATCAATCAATAAATCGGTCCATACAATAAAATCAAGTTATCAATCAATAAAATCAATAAATCATTGGTTAGTAAAATCGATAAATCATTAACCAATAAATCGGTCCATACAATAAAATCAAGTTATTGGTTAGTAAAATCGATAAATCATTAATCAATAAATTGGTCCATACAATAAAATCAAGTTATCAATCAATAAAATCAATAAATCATTGGTTAGTAAAATCAATAAATCATTAATTAATAAAATCAATCAATAAATCGGTCCATACAATAAAATTAAGTTATCAATCAATAAAATCAATAAATCATTGGTTAGTATAATCGATAAATCATTAATCGATAAATCAATCAATAAATCGGTCCATACAATAAAATCAAGTTATCAATCAATAAAATCAATAAATCATTGGTTAGTAAAATCGATAAATCATTAATCGATAAATCAATCAATAAATCGGTCCATACAATAAAATCAAGTTATCAATCAATAAAATCAATAAATCATTGGTTAGTAAAATCGATAAATCATTAACCAATAAATCGGTCCATACAATAAAATCAAGTTATTGGTTAGTAAAATCAATAAATCATTGGTTAGTAAAATCGATAAATCATTAATCAATAAATCGGTCCATACAATAAAATCAAGTTATCAATCAATAAAATCAATAAATCATTGGTTAGTAAAATCAATAAATCATTAATTAATAAAATCAATCAATAAATCGGTCCATACAATAAAATCAATGTCCGATTTATTGATCGATTTTATTGATTAATGATTTATCGATTTTACTAACCAATGATTTATTGATTTTATTGTATAGACCGATCGAATGATTGATTTATTGATTAATGATTTACTGAAAAATCGATTTTTCAGAGATCCTGAAAAAAACCGAATCGGTTTTTGGGGGGGGGGGCCGAAAAACCGAATCGGTTTTTGGGGGGGGCCCGAAAAACCGAATCGGTTTTTGGGGGGGGCCCGAAAAACCGAATCGGTTTTTTGGGGGGGGCCCGAAAAACCGAATCGGTTTTTGGGGGGGGCCCGAAAAACCGAATCGGTTTTTGGGGGGGCCCGAAAAACCGAATCGGTTTTTGGGGGGGGCCCGAAAAACCGAATCGGTTTTTGGGGGGGGGGCCGAAAAACCGAATCGGTTTTTGGGGGGGACCCGAAAAACCGAATCGGTTTTTGGGGGGGACCCGAAAAACCGATCGATTTTTCAGGTCTCTGAAAAACCGATACGCCTACTGAAAAATCGATTATCAGTCATGAAAAACCGAATTCGTCGCAGATTTTACAGTTTTTGTCGCAGATAACAAATATCAAATCATCACAACCAATACATTCTTATAGTGTTTTAGCATGCAAATATGAATAAAATAACCCAAAAACTAACCGAAAAAACATATACTAATCCTTTGACAAGCAAATGTTTCAAGAATCTTGTAATCCTTCAATGGATGAAACTTGAATGTTTAAAAACCTTTAATGGCTATTGTGAGGAAGAAGAAGAAGAGGAAATATGGACAATCAATGGTGAATCAAATCTCATAAACCATTAATGGAGAATAATTGAGAAGAGAAAACATGGAGGATGTTGTGAGGAAGAAGAAGGTTAGTTTCGTAATTTTAATGTTGGGCATTTGGGTAATAGAAACTTAAGGGTATTTTCGTAATCTTGGGTATACAATGAAATTAATTTGTTTGAGGGGTTAAAAATAATTTTTTTTAAAATACGGGGTAAAAACAAAAATTTTCTTTTTATTTGGATAAAAACTATAAATTTCCCTTATCTTATTGACGAATTCATTCAAGAAAAAAGTGAAAACTAAAAAAAGCACTGTTTCAACAAAAAAACAAAAAAGAAAACTAAAAAAAAAGGTACTTTAAACAGAATAATTGCATGTTAGGTGTACTGGTGTAGTGACTTAGTCATTTTAAATCATTACATTATTTTTTACTTTATTGACGTGAAATTGTTGAAACAAATAAATTAGATTTAATTAGTGCTAGATCAAAGGCTACCCAAAATTATATTAAAAATTATGTCGCTGATATTAAATTTAAAATAAATTAATCCATTACGTTATTTTTTTAAAAATAAATTTTCTGTTAAAATAAATTTATCAAATTTAAAAAATTATGACAAATCGGTCAAATCTATTCATTGTATTATCTCTTTGAAAGTAAATTCTCTATTCTTTTTAATTTAAAAACAATTGATGAATTTGATTGATTCATCCTAACTTTAAAAAGTTAGAAAACATTAATCATAGAAGTTTTGTTCAGTACCTTCTAACTTTTTTAAAGTTAGGATAAACCAATCAAATCCAT
This sequence comes from Dimocarpus longan, assembly GCA_022984855.1. Lineage (NCBI taxonomy): Eukaryota > Viridiplantae > Streptophyta > Magnoliopsida > Sapindales > Sapindaceae > Dimocarpus > Dimocarpus longan. Next base: position 27,499,961 of record CM041020.1, read on the forward strand.
TTATTGTATTTTCTCTCCTATTCAATTCAAATTATAAATTTCATTGGTTTCTCCCAATTTTTTAAAGTTAAAATGTAGTATCTATAGAAGTTATATATATGTATCTGAAGAAAGGAAAACGTTGTGATTCTTTTCTTATAAAAATGATGCAATACCTTTATACTAATATTTTTATTCATTTGCCTTTTGAAATCTAGCTAATTATTGTAATAATGCATAAGAGTATATTACTATAATTACAAAAGCATGTATATTCTCTTTTAATGTTTCTATTCATAGTCTTTCTCCTTTTCTTTTTTCTTTTTCACATATTTCAAATTTATAATTTATTTATGATTTTAAAAAAGATATGACTCAAATTTACGATCTCAATAAATAATTACACTAAAGTATATAACATTAATCAATCTCATGTTATCAATCAGTTTCATTGTAAACATTCAAATTAGAACAAAAATTAATTCAGACATTAATTCTCACTCTTTAGATGGATTTAGACAGGAATTCTAATGGCTCCTAGTTTTTTAATTGAGCCTAACACGACATTGCACAGAACAACTCATAAAAATTTTGGAAAAAACATACATCTAAAAATATCTACCCTAGTGTGTTATCATTTCTATTGACACCAAATGTTAACGTCGGAAAATGGTTTTCCTTAGTCAATGAGGTTGTTTTTAAGCCCAAGCTGCAATCCACAAAATATAAGAGAAAGAAAGGAGAAACAGAGAGGAAGAAAAAGAAAACGAGTGAAGAAAGAAAGGGGAAAGGCACGTAAGATCTACGTGGTTCAATCAAAGAGAAGGCCTACGTCCATGGCGCCGGCGCCGGCTCCGGTGAGGGGCGCGGCAATCACTGTTATTACTGTTCATTTTGTTACAGCTGTAGAGAGAGAAAACAGTAGAGAGAGAGGGAGAGCTCGAAAAGAAAACCCCCCCCCCCTTTTACAATGAAAATCACCTATATTTATCAGGAGGGACAGGAGCTACAGTAATATTACAACTTAAATAGGAAAAGCATTAAATGCATATTACAATTTTCAAAGTCTTTTGTCACAAAGTCTGAGTCGTCTGACATAGTAGGTGAGATCCACGAAAATCGCGCTGCTAACATTCTGAGAAGGGCTTGGTGCGTGCACGTCACGCTGTCCACGAGTTGGGGCGGTTCTGGGCGAACAGACCCAGGCGAGCAGATCTGAGCAAACAGACTCAGCGGACACGACCAGCGGTCAAGCGGAGAAATCAGCAGTCAGTCTGGCAGACAGGTGGAGAAATCAGCGGTCAGTCTGGTGGACAGAATCAGCGGTCAGCGAACAGACTGACGGATAGCGGTCAGCAGACAGAATCAACGGTCACACTATCAGCGATCAGCGGTCAGGATGTCAGCGAGCAGGCTGTCAGCGGACAACCGAGTGATCGACCTGGCGAGCAGATCTGAACGCCTTGTCGCTGCTGGTTGCTGTCAGAACTTTTTATCAGCAAATGTAAACTTCAAGAACACATCCATGAAAACAGTAACTTTAAGGACGTAAACGGCATCAACCGAGCAACCCCTAGTTGCCACGCTATAGAGCACGAAAATCCCTTTCCGAAAACATATTATAATAGCCAATCTGACATCCGAGCACAAAGTTATGCCCGTTTCTTTGAACCAGTCACTTGGACCCCCTGTCTGTTGGGACGGTTTTAGCATGTTATCTTACTGGGTCTTTGGGCTTTTACCAGCCCATTTGCGGTAGCCTAAAAATACATATAACACTAAAAAAGTTATAAGATCAAAAGACATAAATTTTAGTAAAAATTTTCTAGCATAGGTGACTAGTATGAATTTCTTGTTTAATTCATGTGGTGCAAATTACATCAAACATGACACCAAGACTCTGTTTTGGTCCTTCCTAATTAAAATCCACAGCTTAAGTAACTCTCATGTGTATACACATCAGGCTCCAAAAGCTTGGCCTCTACAAGTATTCTATCAAGAGCTACATTAACATTACTATATACTAACAACAATCTAAAGGCAAACATTTTAAAAAAAAAAAAAATTACTAAAAAGACGTCTGTTTCGTTGAAGCTCTTCTTTCAAACAACGAATCCACACGTTTCCATATTCCATTTCCAAAACTATATACCAATTTTCTGGTTGTGCCTGGCCGGTGCCTGACCAAATCCTACGGGGACTTCATGGCAGGCCTGAGACGGGGTCCGGTAGCTAACCCCATTACTGGTGATGAGTTGGTGATCAGAGAGAGCTGCGCTGGCCTTGATGGCCAGAGAACAAAGCTCCTGGAGCGTTAGGGGAGCATGGGATTTTGATAGTGGCATGAGAAAGTAAATTTGACCCAGTTGAAGTTCCTCATCTTCTAGCACATGAGGAAGAACAAAGTTGACGTACATGGACTCTGCGCTGCAAAGGAAGGTCTTGGGGTTCTGAGAGAGCACTTGGCCGGCTTTGACTGGCTGCCGGAACTCTTGTAGCCTCCCATCCAGGTGAACAATCCTGACCGTTGATTGCCAGTATTTGATCATCATGTTCTTTGAATTTGCACTATTTTTGTTATTTGCATACTGGGGAGATGCACAATTTCCCATTTTTTTACAAAGAGAGAGAGATTACAAAGCGAGATCAGAGAGAAAATGGATTGGATTTGGCGAGGGAGAAAGAGAAGAGATTGTGATATAAATAGGGAGAGAAAGTTGAGGAATAATTAGTGGGGACATTACTGTAAGAAAATGATTTGACTTTTGAACAGTGATTTTCTATAAAAAGCGTAAAGAAATTATATAATATTAACATTTGTATTCCTTCCTTCCTTTCTTTTTTTTTTTTTTGTTTGGAAAGAATTAGCATTTGTATTTTTAATATGGTATATTGAGATTTAGTACATGATACAATTATGGATTAGAGGCTGCTAAAAAAATAATTAGGATGTGCCAAGATTCTGTAAATTTAGTTAGTTTATAATGATTTTTTTTTTTTAAAAGAAATTAGACTCTTAAGATTTATTGAATGCAAGATGCAAGAACATTTATTTTGAGGACATCAAGTGAAAAACTTTGCACGTATGTATATATATGTGTGTGTGAATTGTAGATTGCAAATCCTTCACTATTTATGTGAAAGAGAAGTGCATGCAGAGTGAGTTAAGAGAGAATTAAAGTGCACATAATGGACCTTATCCTAATTTCAATCTTTAAAAGTTTTTATTATTATAAATTTGTGTATCTCTAGATCAATATTTTAAAGATAACCATTGGTGATTAAATTTAATAATACTATTTTGTTGAGTGGGTTGGCTTCTTCTAGATGCATATATATGGCAATATTGGCATGGCAGCTAATTAGGATGGTTTGGTGCATATATATATATTGTTTGCGTGAACAGGTTCTGCCTGCAATGAAAGATGTTTGAAGGATTGAAACCTGAAATTTTCTATTTATATCGTGAATATTTGTGGAGGTGTTTTTGTTGCTTTATACGCTACTCGTTTTCAGTCCAGTGATTGATTGATTGGTGCATGTGGTTCCTATTTAACGGATCTAATTTAGCATAGTTACTGTTGACACTTATTTTTGGTCAACCCTGTTCTTCAAGCCCAATACCTGTGACACAACAAACCTCATACAATGCAAACAATATAGGATCAAAACACACAGGACACAGCAAGACTTTTACGTGGTTCGGCAAAAAACGATGGCCTACGTCCACGACAATTACCCTCTCTCGGTGTAATTGTATTTTTATTTCACTCTGTCTTTTACCCTAAATTATATCTCCTATTTATAATGGAGATGTTATAATCAGAATAGGCTTGAGAATCTTACAGATAAGGCAAAAAATAATATACATTAATTAAGATAATATCTTCTGAGATTATCTCTCGTATATAGCAATTTCCCAGAATGTAGAGATTCGATTTGCATGCAAATAGGTAATTCGACTCCTTTCCCGTTTCGGATTGATTCTTCTTCCAGAAGGTCTCGGATTGATTCTTCTTCCAGAAGGTCAACTGGTCAATTTAAGTGTTTTGCCTGTTCAACGATCAGACAGCAAATTGAGCGAGCAGATATCTCCGAGCAAACGAGCAGACTTATTTATTCTTTTGGCCGCCGAGCAGACGAACATTTCTCCAGTCAGTAGGAATGTCCGAGCAGGTTATCTTTGTGCTTTTAACTTTCCTTTGACTATTTGACCAAGTGTCTTCTTGGCTCTTAATGGGCCTCCATTTTTGGGCCTTTTCTTATTGCACCAAAAAATACCCATAACAGTTACTTATACCTAATGGATGGTTCAATGATAGAATGTAAATTTTTAGGTATGTAGACATCCGAATTCAATAAGTATAAATCCAGAATAAGCTACAATGGTCATGATTCATGATCATAATATAATAACATATAGCTTTCATCACGATCTTCACATAGTTGATCTAGAATATCTTGATTATTAAATTCAAATTTCTAAATAGTAATTAACTATTATGATAAATAATTAAAGATGAGTTAAAAACTTAAATATAAAAAATTATTAAGTTAGAATTTCAACATCACTTTGAACCGTTCCAGATTAATTGGTCATGAAAAAATTTTTACTTTCAATACTCGAAAAAATATCTGATTAGATATTAGAAGGTTTAATTAGATACATCAACAAAAACAAATTATGATTGAGGTGGTGGGTTCCACGATCCCTATTCCTCCACTCTGAACTTATTCTCACTCAAACCCCATGTAGGGGAATTGAGATGGGGGCATTTGAGGGTGGGTTCTCCCATCCCCAATCTCGTTTTCCTCATATCCTTTTTTTTTTTTTTTTATCTTTTTTTCATTCTCATTTCACCTGTTTGCTCTAAAATTTTATATATATATATATATATAATAAATAGGAACATAATTCACAATATAATTTCACAAAATTTTAGCATAATAAATTCTTAATATTTACAATATTATATCACAATTACAATTCTTTTATATAAGTCATAACATATATCAAAATAAAATTTAAACAATATAAAATTATTATATATGATAAAGTTATCTTTAGGAGAAATTGCAAAAAAAATTGTTAGAATAAATAAAATTATTAAATATAAATACTTTTATATTTTTATATTATAAATTGGGATGAAAGAACCTGTTTGGAGATGGATTCCATCCCATCCCATTCCCCAATCCCAAAAAAATCATCAAAATCTTCCTTAAAATTCTGAGGATGGAAATTTGGGAATTTTAGGCCGCGGCCGTTGACATCTTTGGGTTCAATTAAAAATGAAATTGGGAAAGTGATCATTTCGAAAAATAAAATTCCTTTGTGAAAAGAGAGATGTGTCTTGGTCTTGTCTGTATAATTCCTTAGTTATAATGATTAATAACTATCATAATAGTTTCTCAAAAAAAAAAAATAATAACTATCATGATAAATAATTAAAGATAAAGGATATTATGAATTAAAAAGTTAGATATCAATAATTCCTTAGTTAAAATTTTAGAGCCAATTGACTTACAAAATCTGTATTCTTGTAAATCCGAGTGATTTTAAAAACAATTACAATTTCTGATTAAGAGATAGATCCAACTACATATTCTTAATTTTTTTTAATTAAATTAAAAAAAAAAATTATTCATATATTATATTTTAGGACAACGGTAGAATTTAAACTCTTAACCGATCAAAAAAGTATTTTCAGATTTAATTAAAAATAAAATTAAGAAAATGAATACTTTATAATATAAAATTCCTTTGAAAAAGAGATGTGTCGTGGTCTTGCCAGGAAAATTCAGTACAGTATGTGTCACGACTCTCACGAATTGACATCTACATTGGCTGAGGATTCATAGAGGGAAGCATCGAGGTCGATACATGGGAGCGCAATGGAAATTACTGTGTTTTTGGATCAATTTGAAATTTCGCACTTCCTTTTCTGCGCGTGCCAAGCTCTGGATTTTTTTCTATCTCTTCAATTATTGTTTCTGTTTTTTTTTTTGTCTTTCTTTTTACACTCCTCCATCTTCATTGACTTCAACTTTTTGTTACAGATGGAACTAGATCATTAGTCTCTTATTTTATTTGGTTTATTATGTCATAAACTTTTCCTGGGTTTGGTCGTGTACTTTTTTAAATTGTTTTAAATGGCATATGACTAAATGAATTTGGACGGTTTGATTATTTAGTGTAAACTTATATGGAAGTTCCATAGACCTCTTTAAAATCTTTGAAATTTGTCCGAAAGCTCTTTCTTGACTAGTCTGATGAATCCTTTAATTAAATTATACTTTCTTTTAGTATTGCGCTTCTCTTCAAGAATGATGATGCTAATCAAAACTTATAGGTATAGTTTGATGCTAGTCTTAGAATTCATATTAATTTTGATATTATTTTTTGAAATTTTCTCCAACGAAACGTCAGTGTGGCAAAGAATCTCATTAAATACATATAAAATACTTAACACTAAATCATCTGAAATTTCATAAAAAATGTAAAAAACAATGAATTTTTTTGAAACATCCGATTTCAACCTAATAAACGCCAATATTGTAATAAATTTGTGCAATGTGCAGCAACATGACTTATTTCGATTTGCGCAATCTTTTATTCTTCTCACTCACTTCATTACACAAAAAATTAACTCACTTTGCAAATCCAAAACATTCAAAGAGAATCATCAGAAACCTAACTATCAATTTTTAATTAATCTAGCTTGGCTAATTATGGTGTCAAGTGTGAACAGGGATCGATCTACAAGTACCTATCAATAACGACGCATTTGTTTGGTCTTTATTTACGAATTTAATAGCAATAATTAATAATATTTTATTGCTTCTTTTTTTAACTTTCTTTTAATTATTTTCTCATAGTGTCGTTTTAGACGTCACTTTATATATGGAAACATCACACTTTATACTACATCACCAATTACCTTTTTTTTAAAAAAAAAAAAAAATTGTCTAGAAATGACCAACACATATATCAAGTTAAGTAGCTGCTGCTCAGTTCCTTCTCCATGGGATTCACGCGGCATGTTATCTGCCTTTTTGATCTCTTCAATTATAATTTATTCTTTCCCTGCTTCTTCTTCCTTTGCCTTTTGAATTACGTTTTTGAAAAGACTTGGTAACTGCACCCACGCTTTCTTTGCTTGTATACGTAGTATTGGAAACTTCTGATGTTATTTCTCATAATATAAAGAGAAGTTTATAATTTTCATTTTAAGCCGTTATTTGCCAGCCGCTTTCAAATATCTTTGCGGACCACTGTCAACAGATTAAAGGTGGAAGAAGCTTTGGACTGAATCACAATTCACATGTACATGTATATGTGTGGAGGGCCTGGTCAGAGATCGAACAGTAAGCTCTAACTATCCTTACTTACTTCATACGTTAGGATTGAAAACGAACCAACTAGCCACAAAAATTTGTAGATTGATTCTTTAGAATTATATCATAGAATTGATTAGATCTAGCGCAAGGAAATTTAAACAAGAATACTTAGAAAAACCGAAATAAGCTGTAAAGAGCTTTGACATCAAACTGCAAGATTTTAGTATTATTCTCCACAAGATAATAATAGAATTCAAATAGTAAGTTTAAGCTCATATTTATTGCTAAGCTTCTCATTCCTTTAGCAAACATGATTTCTTTTGGAATAAAACTCTAAAAAAAAAATAATATCAAACAATGTTCCAAAACTCGTTACTCATTACTCGTGACTCGACCGACGAGGCAACGAGCAGCGAGTATTCGGCAACTCGGAGAGTACTCGGTTTGACCATCGGTCAATAGTTAAACAGTTGATCAATGGTCAAACCGGGTCAAATTTGTAAAAAATGAAATTTAAAAATTTTCTATATAATTAAAATATAATCATATGACTATAAAAACTCATTAAATCTATCTCATGCAACCTCCAAAACTAGTTTAACACAATTACGTAATTATAACCTTAAAAATTTCGGTAATATAACTACTATTTTTTCAATAATTCCACTTGCAATATACAAAAATAACAATACTTCAAAAATCTATCACATCTAAACTACTTAAAATCTCTCATATTTCTTTCATTATCAAACACAAGTATAAAACCAATAAGATAAATCGAAACACATAATACAAGCATTTAAATTCCTATGTAATAAATGTACAAAACCCTAAACAAATATAGTTTGTATAATCTATTAGTTTATCAATATTCAATCATCAGTTCATCATTCGGCCCTAAACAAATATATACATGAAAAACATAAAAGAGTGGTGAAACTTAAAAGTAAAAAAAAAAACAAAAATAAATAAATAAAAAACAAAAAAACAAGATGAAGAAAAAAAAAAAAAAAAAGCTAAGTGCCGATTTTACAAGGACCAAAATGACATCGTTTTGGTAAAAAAAATTAAAAAAAAGACCGAGTAGACCGATTCTGAGCTGGGCCGAATCGGCCCGAGTTGAGTCGAGTTAGGCTCGAGTCGGGCCTAGTTTCTATAGGAACCGATTTGAACCCCCCGATCTGGGGGTTCTCGGCTCGGATCCCGATCGAGCGGAGAGAACTCGATGAGTACTCGATCAACTTGGTCGAGTTTTTAAACAATGGTATGATCTAAGGGTAATATCAAATAACTAAGAAAATAATATCAAATATCAAAACCTAAATAAAAATAATATCATATAAGATCTAAAATTCTACTTCAGCTCGTACCAAACATGTCAGTTGCGACTTGTTTATTGGATTGCATATTGTGACACAGGTCACGATTGTCTAGGATAAATGGTCGCGACTTGCAACACAAGTTACATTTAGTAACGTAAATAACAATCATCTCAAATTAAATGGTTATGATTTGTACTATGAATTACATTCAGCAACACAAGTCATATTTTTCTCGACTTGGAATTCTCTCTCTCAAATCTTCTCCTAACGTTCACATCAACGTGTTAATTTTGACTCTTAAAAGGAGTCATTCTTTTTTCGGCTGTTTATTGCTCAAATAACTAAGAGTACCTAAAAAAAAGCAACTGAAAATAAAAGGTTGAAACTTGTGATAATGGTGAAGGAAACTGATTCTCTAGATATTGATCATCTTAGCTATCCTATTCCTAGGCTTTCGAAAGATCTTATGACAGAAGACTATTATTATTAGTGTGGAACCAGAAAAACTTGTTTAAAGAGCAATGGATTAAAAATTTAAATTGCAATATTTTAGGAATGTCATGTCCATAATCAAGGGTAAATACACATGTATTAATATAATTTTTAAACATATAACAAAACTCAGTCCATTTTCTTAAATTCTCGATCAAACTATAACAATGGATTGCAATATTTCATACGTACAAATGACAATGTAAATACCCAGAACAAACCGCTAATGACTAAGAAAATGCAATACAACTTTGTACAAATTCTTAATTAACGACGGACAACTTTTTTTTAAAAAAAAAAAAAATTGATTAACATCTGGAAATTAAATATGAAATTGTGAAACAGATCTAAAATGTGAACTTATTGGTATCTGTACTAAGAAAAAATAAGGAAATCCAAATTAATCAATAAAGGATTATACAACTATGAAGCATGCCATGGAGATACATTCTCCTTTGGAATCTCCTTAATCAATCCTTATATCCTCCATAATTGTGGTCAAACTACCTCCTTCTCCACCACCTCGACGATGCCTTCTTTTCTTCTCCACAAATCCTTGCCCACGGCTGCCAACAACTGTGCTGCCGCCACTATTCTCGTTGCTACAACAACTAACTCATGCCGAGAGATACGACCAACTGACCTCAAAACGTTATTATTGCTAGTAGCATACACCACAGCATCGACTCTTTTCAACCCACATGATGATCCACACCACATTTGGTGACCAAAATTACTTGCCTTCAACACCAAGCTTGCTTGGACTGCCAAAGAAGCCATCTCCTCAGCCCTGAGAGGATTCTTCAACAAACTTATCGGCAAGGCAAAGTAAAGCTGACCTGCATGAAGCTGTTCATCACCATTAATCGCAGAAACGAAGCTATCATAGTCCATATCATCTGAATTACAGATAAAACAGTCAGAGTTTTTTTTCTAGCACTTGTGAAACCCTAATTGGGCATGCAAATTCTTGAAGCCTACCATCTTGGATGGCCACTTTTGCTGTGACCACATCAGTTGACTCACATGAACTGCAATTACCCATATGTGTGTGTGTGTGTCCTTTCTCTTCTAATGTGTCCATCTGTAATGTCATATAGAAGCTTTTATGTACAATTGTTTAGATTGTATTATTAACCAGATATTGTTAGTTATTGGATTATTCCTTCAAGCAATATAATAAAAAAGAATTTATTCATTCAATTCCACAATTGGATTATTAATTATTAAACAATTTATAAAAACAGATGCTATGCTCTATATTTTCTTTGGCTCTACTTGTGATATTTTTGGATTCATTCCTTTGACCTCGTTTCTACTCCAGCAATGACACGCAATCCACATACATATTTGTTCAACTAGTCTTTTAACTATTATATTTGATGTGGTACCCAATTATTTAAAGGATTTGAGAATAGTTAATATTTGGATCGCCAGCGTACAAAGCTAGTAAAATAGTATAAATATTGAATATTCTAGGTAAATACAATTAATTTATGTATATGTGTTTTTATAAGATTCAAGATTCGATCTGATCGGATAATAAGTCAAGATAGAAATGAAAAAAATAGGTTTCCATCTTACATTGTATTTTGGAAAGATTCATTGGACTACATATATATTCTCTGTTTTTCCTTAGAAAAGCTTTAATTTTATTGAAAAATCCGAAGGTATAAAGCCGTATTGATTAAGTATAAACAACACCATATAAGAACATGGTATTAAATATAAACAACACCATTTAAGAACATGGATGAACTAATTTTGAATTTTGATCTGTGTATAAGAACTCGATGATTAATGTTAAGTTCTCTTTGAGAAGCCACTCGAAAGCACTCCAGTGCCCTAAATTGAGGATTCTAATCATTGGGTCAACTTGTCGATCGAGTTGGACCAATTAGTCAGCCTATCAAAACGAAGTTGTTCTAGTGCTTCCAAAACAGTTTTGCTTTAGTGTCCCCAATTAAAAAAATAAAAAATTCACAAACATGAAACATATAAGTACACTAACTCGATCGAAACCGCGACTCCTCTTCTTTTGCAAACCCTTATCAGATTAGACCCTTACCTTCATCACCGGTCTGTTGCCACTGCCACCGTCTCGTTATCATCACCATGGTAAGTTTGTTATTATTATTATTATTATTCTTTTTTCTTATATTAATTATTAAGTTGTTAATATTTTGTTTTATGAATTATGACTTAATGATTTTTTTGGGTATATTAATAAGACTGATTAGGTTCTTTTAGTTGAAAATATGATTAATTAGATAGTCAAGTAATTGTATTTTGATCCAATGATTTTTTTTTTTTTTACAAATTTAAACAGGTTTGATTTTTTTTACAAATTTAAACAGATTTGATCATCGGTCAACGAGTTGACTGTTGACCATCTGTCAAATCGATTAGTCAGTGAGTACTATCTACTTACTAATCACTAGATGGCCGACCATTTAACGACAATCACTTTCTTAAACACTGGTTTTGATCTAGAAGGTGTAACAAAACTAGAGGAGCTAGGAATTTATATCCAGGGAGGTTATACATCAAGACAATAAATTTGAGTAGGGGGCAATTTTTTTTTTTTTTAAAAAAAAAAGGGGTTATAAAGTTTAAAGGAAAATTTATTATGTCTAAAAATAACTATTAACTTTTGTTTAGGCATGAGGGCCATGGCCCATACAGGCCCCCTGAATCCGCCTCTTTACCAAATAAAAGAAAAAATTCCAATGCATGGCAAAAAATTAGTGTAGGCTTTAAAAATTATAATCAAACTATTGACCGGCTATTAAAGCAGCTATCAAAGCTATGGTTGTCAATCGGGTGGGCTCCTTCCCTCGGAATTTCAGCATCTTTCACTCCCTTCGAATGATATTTTTTTTTAACATTATCGTGTTAATGAACTATATTTCACATACAAGTGATGCGAACTATTATTTATGACTTTTTGTCTACAAATTATAGCTACCGGACAGCAGTGATATTAATAAAACTCATTTTAATAGTTTAATATTATTTTTAAAACTCATTAATTTTGCTGCTAAACAAGAAGGATCTTAATAAAAGTTTTGTAATGATGATATGATTTTCTCTCTTTTATGATATTGTGGATCAATTCCATGAACTTGTAAATATTAAACTACACGAATTTTACGATCATTATGACAAATTAATATAAATTTCAATGTTACAAACTTACAAGCTACTGTTCATTTCATAGATATGTGTTTTACTACACTAATGTTTATATATGTGAAAAGGATATGTCCTCGAAATAGATCAATAGAACAAATTGACTAGCAAAAGAAAATTTTATGGGTATTTTCTGGATCACCCAAATGGGCTGATAAAAGTCCAATAAACTGATCCAATAGACAAGACCAAGCTACCAGCGCGTAGAAGTGAGCTCCTTGATTGCCTAACTCCCAACTCACACATGTTATAGTATAGCGACGTCAAGCTCGCTAAACTGGAATCGTATATTACTGCCAAGTTAACGTTGTCTGACATCCTTAGCAACTTCAGCTCACCCAGAGCGAGGTCAGATTCAACTTATGGCATGCCGTGCACGTTAAGGAAATTACTTCAGACTAATTGTAGCGTGATTTTAGAAAATCTCAACTACTAAGCATGAGCTATATTAAAGCTCAGTTCTGTTGGAATTGATTTTGCTACATGTCAGTCTTGGAAATTATTGATTAATTAACTATTTATCGGATTAATTGCATTTAATTATATCATCTCCTTTTATAAATAGGAGATCATTTTCATTGTAAATTAAAAGAGAAATACTGAGTGGAAACTATACCGTTATTTTTTTCAAATAGTGAGAAAAGAACAGTAGACGTAGGCATATATTGACTGAATCACTTAAAAAGCTTGTTGTCTTTTGTTCTTCCTTTGCCTTCTTCTTTGCTTTTTATTTACCTCTTGTACTGTTTTGATCACCTTTGTAATATTGGGCTTTGAAGAACCTGATTGATTAGCTTTTGACGTCAACATAAAACAATGGGCTCAAAGTGTGATTCACGAAACTAACGTTCCATGGATGGTTTGAAATTTAGTCTTTTAAGTTGTTGATTCCTCATTATTTCTTGCTTATTAAAGTAATTGCGGCATGTCATTCTCTAAAGAGACAAGGCCAAAAATTTGAAAATTGTTACAAAGCGAATATATCATGTACGTGAGTCACGACCATCACCTTAATCCTATCTCAGTCAAGAGAGTGGTTAAAAGATTTGGCAAAGTTCCTTTCAAAGATTGACTAATTGGCCTTTGGTTTGATTAATTAAACATTGCATGTCCCACAACGATTAAAGGTTAATTTTCTTTTGATTGCTTTCGCTTTTACATATGAATATGTACCATGCCACTTCTGTAGTTGTTTACTTGATGATCACTACTTTATTATGTTACTCGTTCACTCTTGATTCGTCAATTTATTTTCCAATTATAAATTTTCATCTCTAACTGCAGTCCACCCGTATAAATGTGATCCATTAACTTAGGTGCGGTTGAGTGTGGTTAATTTTTACATGATTAGAAGTATTTTTCATTTAGCGATATGGTTTGAAAGTAAAGAATTATCATTCAATTTGATAATATTTTGAATTTGAGCTACTGTTGAAGGGAGTGTTGTTTAGTATTCTTTGAATTAAAACAAAATTGTGATTGATCCACTACTGTCCAAGGATGCTAAAATAGTTAAAGGATATCAAATAGAAAATAAAAAATTAATATCAAATAAGTGAAAACGATGTGAATTAGCACTAAATAACTGACACTATATTTCATTAGTTTTATTAGCATCAAAGAGTTGACTTGAGTTTTGCTAGCAGCCTCACATAAAAGGTCAATATTGTCCTTCGCTTAAGCTTTATGAGTCTTCTACAAATTAATGTTATAATTTATGTCAAATTTGGGTTAAATTATATACAAATTAATAACTTATTAAACAATGAGAAAAAAAATGCAAAACAATTAAACATAATTCGTTTTCCGCTGAGCATGCATTATTAATATTACTAATAACAAATTCCACAACATAATTTTGAAAACCAAACGGTTGTTTGACTTGAAAGGAATATTTTTTGGAGTGGCAATATTTACACCCCTCTAAAATTGTAGATACACTTCAAAATTTATATATTTTCAAAATTTCATCATTACCCTTAATTTTAATGATTATATTTTAATTAAAAGATATTATATTTTATAATTATTTTACTTTTTCTTCACTTTTTGATAAACTAGGATTTGCATGTCCTTGTTTGCCGGAAACAATATTTAGAATCAACTGGTTAATTATGATAATCAGGAAGCCATGGTTGACTTGCGTTTTCGTGGTGCCCCATTTGAAGATCTCTGCTCAGATTTTACTCTTCCTGCTTTTCCACAACATATTTTGAAACCAAAAGATGAAATTATATGTATCTTTAATTTTTTTTTTTATTAAAAAAAAAAAAACTATAAAACGTAAATATAAGATTAGATAAAAATAAGGACCAAAAGTAGAAAACTTAGATTTGGAGAAGTTTACTGCCTAAGGTTGGCAAAACCTTAAGGACGCGTTTATTTCACGGATTGAGGAATGAGAATAAGAAATGAGATTGATTGATAGTGTTTACTTGTTTAAAATTCATTTCGTAATGGGAATAAAAGTGTGGGTCTCGCATCAATTTGGGGTTAAGGAATGGGAATCTCATTCCCCCCAACCTATTTGGGAATCTCATTCTCATTCCCTTTACTAAGATGAAAAGTCTCTTATACCCTTCTTTAAAAAATAAGGAAAAACTAATTTTATTCGATATTAAAAAAAAAAAACTACATATTATAATAAAAAAAACTATAAATCATTTGTTTTTCATCACCAATTTTTTAATTATCATAGTGGACTATTAAAATAATATGCATTTTTTTAATTGTAATGTATAATTTTTTATTTAATATTAAAAACAAACTGTATATTATAATAAAAAAATTGTACATCATTTGTTTTTCATCACAAATTTCTTAATTATCATAATGGACTATTAAAATAATATGTAATTTTTTTTTTTAACTGTAATGTACAGTTTTTTGTTTCATATTAAAAAAAACTGTATATTATAATAAAAAAAATGACATACTATTATAATTAATCCATTTAATTTAGGTTATTTTTGTTATTTATAATTAATAAATTCTGATTCCAAAGCAAAGTAAACAACTTAATGGGAATACTGTTGATTCCGATTTCAATTTCTACAGTTGAAGTAAACAACTTATTCTGATTCCGATACTTCATTCCGATTCCAGATCATTCCGATTCCTCTAAGTTGGAGGCAATATCCTCATGGAAGCCGAACTCCATCAAAAGATAAATGAAAAGGCAAAAGATTTTAAACATGCATATATATGGTTTAATTTTTTCTTCTTTTCCGTTTTCATTCGATAGAGTACAGCCTGCATCTTTTAACTGCTTGGGTGTAGAATGGTGGAGACGTAGAATTTTACTTATTTTATATATATATATTATAATTATATTATGTTTTTCAAGATTAAAAGAAATGGCATATTTAATAATGTATATGGGATGTGCTTAAGTGGTGCACGCACGACAGGGGTGTACATATTATTTGTCAGGGGTGAAAATATCGCAACTCTATTTTTTGGGTCTTGGTTGAACTAGATGGTCGGCAGCCCATTTTTAGTCAATAAATGGCCCCACTTGAGAAATTCTATCTAAATACACTCTGTTTTTTAAGACTTACAGTGACTTGAATCCCACCATAGTTTTGCATGAGTTGTTGCACAATAACTGAGCTAAGAGGGGGCCTGCAAGTACTGGATGTTCTTGGAGAGATCATATAGGGGCATCAATATAATGTCCGATGATAATACCGAAAAAATCTTCGTACAAATTTCTGGCCTCAACACAGTAGTTGATTCATCTTGGTAATAAATTCAAGTGAAACATTTTTTTTTTTTTAAGATATAATTAATTAGTGATTTTATATGTAGGGAATAGTTGTAATTGTAATCGTTAGTTGAAGGGAATAATGATATCTTTATGGCTAATTTTGTGTTTCTTGATATAATTATTATGACTCTCAATTAGATAGGCTACGCAGGGAATATAGTACAAGAATAAACATAGGCATATTCACAACATAGGCTAATTAGGTGACATAGAATTTATTCAAATACAGGAGAAGCTAGCATATGAACCTTTATCCACTATCCAAAGGTTCCGCATACTCTCCTACCAAAACAACAGTTAAAAGAGCATCAATCCAACAATATTTTCAACGGATTAACCTTAACTACATGGGACCTAAATCAGGATCCTATCTTGATCTGAGTTTTTTATCCCAACATGGATTGAAGGTGACATAAACCAGTATCTAACATGTTATAAAGACCTATCTCGAGTTTTATTCTTTTTACTAATAGTCTCCAATTTTATGTAGTTTGGCTACCTTATTAGTTGGGTAACTTTACTCTTCAGTAACAATCATTGGATATGTTTTAAGGGTGGTGAATACTCAATGATTGTTATTGATGGGTAAAATTATCTAACTACTAAGATAACTAAATTTATCTAATATATGTTAAAAAAAAACGTTGAGATCAAATCAACCTCTAGACATCAACGACCCGATAACACCAGCGATAAGGGCGGTTGGATCTCCTAGCACAGCTGAAATAATAAATTGCACGGCCAAACCAGCCATCTCACAACATTTCATCACCTTCCCCTTGCTTTTTTTGTGATGGGTTTGTAGCGTATTCTTCAAACTAGGAATTCTAGTCTCCAACTTCCTACTCTTCCCTCGTCCAAAATACAATTCATACCAATTCTCCACCAGCATCTCCTTAACACAAGCCACATGAAGATTATACTTCTTGCATGAAGATCTATAACTCCAACTCCTCCCTTTACGTCCACATTTGTGACACGATGAGCTCACTTTCCTATACAAATACAGCTTCACTTCACCATCATCAAGCACCACTGGAAGCTTTGCACAACAAGGATGGAGATCAAACCCACATGAGTTGCAGTGGTAAACAAAACCAGTAACGTCCTTCTCACAAGCGTTGCAATACCGTGGCATGTCACCCGGAGGACTGGAGAGGAACTGGAAGGAGCATTTGGTGTAGAAAGGATGGGAGATTGAAGGAGAAGGGAGAGCACAGTGCATGTGAAGATCGAAATCGCATATCAAACACTTGTACCTAGACCCTATCCCAACTTCCTTGCAGCCATCACACATGAATGGAACTTCACTATACTCAAATTTTAGCTTGTGTTGAGGGTGGCTAAAATGGGAAATTTCACTGTATTTCATGATGCCTTTTTGATGTCTTTTTGGGGGGCTTCAACAATGGACCGCCAATGAGCATATATATATATATATGGAGTTACAAGGGGTTTGGTTTTTTTGGTTCATAGGATAGAAAGTGTGGTTAGTTAATATTCTTTGGATTAGGATTAGGTTTTTAATTTATGGATTGGCTTGAAAATGAAGCTAAGTAAGGAATTATGCTTGGGAAATGGTGGTGAGGGAGTCTAGAATTGAAAGGAATCCAATTACACGTTAAGATGAGTAGAAAGGAAAGAAAGGGAAGACACTTGGCATTTAGGGTCACGTCCCATGTAAGAATATATATATATATATATATATATATATATTAGTTTTCACTTTAAATGATCCTCTAAACCTATATATTATAATTAAGAGATTAATCTTATTTTGCCTCTTATAGTTTGACATAATCGTCAATTATTCTCTGTAGTTTAGAAAATTTTTTTTTGCCTCTTATAGTTTGAAATAATCGTCAATTATTCTCTGTAGTTTAGAGAAATTTTATTTTACTCACTGTTATTACTACCGTTACTGAAATGATCGAAATACCTAAAATATTCTTGTAGTTTTGTTCTTTCACGTTAAAAGTCAAACTTTAATTTTTAAAGTCAACCTTGATGGTAAGAGATTTTTTGAATATTTTCATTAACTATAAGAGGTATTTGATTTATTTTATAAATTAATCGATAAGGGATACATTAGCGATTTTAAAAATACTGAAAAATTTTGGTATCATATCAAACTATAAAAGGGAAATAGTATTATCCTTATAAGTTATAATTAATGTCAAAATTGTTATTATTGCAAATCATAATGTTGCTTAATATCATAATCATATAGTTTTTTTTTTTTTTTTACCATTATTATATGTAGTTTTTATCATTAGTATACACGCATTTTTTTTCTTCCGGGTTCATATATGTGAATTTTCTTTATCTACATGACTCCAACATAAATCAATCTTTTATTTCTATATATATATATATATATATATATATATATATCTCAAGGCTCCCTTAAAATTATGGTGTAATTATCCTTGTGACTCCTATACAGTGTCTGTATATTGAGTTTCACTCGCTGCACCTCTTACTAATTAAACTAATCTTATCGGTGCCTGTAATTGTTTATTAATTACTTAATGAATCGAACGAATATTAGCAAAAATATGTTCTGAATATATATCTATATTTTTTGTTCAGTTTTTATAATAGAATCATGTAAGAATAAGATGTTTTCAATGAGAAATGTTCTCTACCTAGGAATATTAAAAAGCTTCAAACTTCGAATAATGATCAAGAATTTAGTTTGTATTTATCTAGATAGAGTTTTCGCTTACTACAAATCTATATGGTTTTCTGAGGGAATGAGAATTTAGCATCTGAAAAGTTTCACCAAAATTACTACGCAAATAACGCAATGAAGCTAAGCTAATATGCTGAGATATCCATTTTCAAATACATATATCGCAATTGTAAAGCATCTGATTACATGATCTCATTGCTTGATACAAGATATGGTCATCAAATTCGCAACATCAAGAATAAAATAAAGGTTTGTCGACATCCATATCCCTTTGAATAGGATAGAGAATAACTAGATAGTCTGTCTATGCATATCACTTTCTTGATAAAGAAAAGAACAAACACGGTCATTGGATTCAAAATTTTATCACCTTTTTAAGTATATGCACTCGTTATTCGTTACTGTATAAATTAGTTATACTATCTGGAACCACTTTTAACTCAATAGCATTCATCTCTTGTCTGTATTCGTGGATTGGAATTGAGTCCCACCATATATATTTTATGTATAATTTTTTCTAATTTTCGATCTTGTAGGAGTAAATTATCTCAATTATTGGAGTAGAGATCTAAACTGCATGTATAACTTTTTATCTACATGGATCTTGATAAACCCCTAGTCCATACATATTTAAAAAGAAAATATAGTAGTACAATCCATTTGTATGATTTTGTATTATAATATATATCTTCAACTTGAACGCCTACTTCAATTTTTGGCATCTATTCATTCGAATCCCAAGTGACATTATATCAAGGAGAATTGATTCTGCTTTAACTGAAACAAATAATGCTCTAAGAAATAGACTATAGATTGGTTGTTTAGGGCCCTCTTGATGGTTTAGAATAATTTCTTAGCTTTTGTTTTGTAAAATGGATGTCACAATCTAACTTGATTTAATAGTATATATCAATTTGATAATGTCTTTAAGTTTAGTAAAGCAAGTCAGATATAAGTTTTTCCCTAAAAGAGGGGAAAAAGGGGGAAATTTAAAAAATCAGTGTATATATTTTTCAAATTGAAAATCTCGGTAGGTAGCATAAAAACCTTCTATGCTTTGAAACCAAACTTATGAACTGAGTTTTTGTAGTATAATTGGTTCACGCCCGAACTACGTCCTTCCTTGCGAAGCAATCAGTTCCTAGCAAACTAATAAACAGTTCACATGCAAACTTAAAATTAGTTCACCAAGAGGAAAATAGTTTGGCATGTGAACAAATAATGTTAAACAACTTAATTTATAATTCTCGTGTTAGTTTCAGAATTCGAACTTTTTTTAACATTAGGAAAAAGTTCAAATCCTAATTCCTTTTTTTTTCTTTTTTAGAATTATGATTGATCCTAAAAATAGTCGGACCAATCAGGATAGGTACATTATGGTGCGGTTCGAAGAATTACTCCCAAGTGAAATAAATCCATACAAAAGTAGAAGGACAATTACACTGAATAGTGAGAGAATTATTATTATATTATATCATATTATTATTATACAAATTAATGATTGATTTAGAAAATAGTTGAGACCAACTAGGATAAACACACTATGATGCAGTCCGGGAAATTATTATCAAATGGGAGAGATTCATCCATACGGAAGTGGAAAAAAGACTCACACAAAAGTACGGGAGGACAATTATATTAAATAGCTAGAGAATTATTATTATATTATATTATTATTATTATTATTATTATACAAATGAATGATTTGTTTGGATGTGGCGCGGGTGTCGAGCACATACCAGGTGATGGGGCATGGGTGGCTGCTAGTTCAAATCCTAATTAATGTGAAGTTAGAAGAACTTTGCATTTATTGTTGACTTTTGAAAACAAATCTAATATTTTCCCGCTATCGATTTCAAGAATTAGGATCCTATTTTATATTGATCTTTTTACTGTCTTGTATAGATCTATTGATATGTCTAATCAATTATTAATAATATTTTTTTCTCTTTTTATATAAATAATGTTATATTATTAAAATTTATTATTAAATTATATAATAAATTAATTTATCATTACTACGTCATCAATATATCATCCCATAATGAAAGTGATTGCCGCAAATTAATTTGATACATCTTTTAAACAAAACCTTTAGATAAATTTTTAAAAAATATAATGTTATTCTTTCTACATTCATTGTATTATCATTAAGTATTTTATGTCAGTAAAAAGAATAGAATAAGACAGGATCTCAATCTAGCTTTCCAAAGTAGCATTAATTTGTGCATCACATAATTTAGATATAGGTTAAAATATCAACTTATAATTATGATAAAAGATGAGGTTGTACATACTCCCTAACCTTATACAAATTGTAAAATTTTGTTTTCATGTCATTTGTAGATACCAGGAAAAGATTTTAACATATGCGACACATATTTTATTAAATTACATAACATACCAAAAATGGTTTTTGAGTTCTTCAAAATAACAACCGAAGAACACGAGGTTATCCTCGTGATATGCGTATTATATCTTTTTTTTTCCTTCAATTTTTTAAATTTGACTTACTTGAGTTAGAGATTTATTAAGACCTAGTGATATAAAAACACTACAAACACGATTTAAAATGCAACTTCATATACGTTTATAAGGAGAAGTCTTTCCATGCTTTGGCATTTTATTAGCAAAAGTAATATTCGAATCCCTATCATAAGGGTGAAAATGTAATATTCAATCATTAATTTTACAAAAAGTTAATGCATTTATACTCTCTGAACTTACATTCTAAAGAGCGGGGGTTCAAATAATCTCTTTCTCCTTTCGAATTTATTGTAATAGTTCAAAATTGAAAATAAAAATAACACTATAATACACATGTCCTCATGAGTGCTTAATTAATTAAAACGAATACGCTAGAATAACTTAAACTCTTGACTTAAAATAAAGATTTCAACATTCATCCATTCATTTTTACTCAATTTAATGATGAAAAAGGTAATTGAATTCAACATTAGTAACAACTCTTAGATTAAATAAAAATGAATTGATAAATGTTGAACTTACTTTTTTTAAAAATCAAAATTTAAGTTATTATAGTCTAACTTTAATTAAAATAATAAAATTACTTATTCCAATTGTTTTTTTTTTCCCTTCTTTTAAGACTGATAATTGTTGAAAACTTGCTGAGAAATGCGAGAAAGAATATATCCGTTTGGTCAATAGTTTTAGCAAGAATACGAGAGACAACACGACAAGAATATAAATAATTCTCGTAAGCAATAATGCAATTGTGATATCATTTTATTTTTATCGGTATATAATTATAAAGAAACATCTGGAATCTTCCATTTAACTGCAACTGATTTCTGTAGCAGTTGCCCACATCCATTCATTTGGATATTTTGAAGCATTTGCACTTGAAAGAACAAAAGTGCTTATTGGACATGATCAATCTTATATTCTTTTCTCTACTTAGCATCTAGTACTCCTCGTCTATTTCGCCGTCTCTATCTCTTTTGTGGTTCTTCTTGCTTCTCCAAGAATATGGACATCTTACTTCTATTTGAATTTTTCCTTTTTTGAGAACCTTCCAATGGAATTCGAGCTTGAAGCTTATAACTTAAGTTTGATTGGAATTTGATAAAGAGAAAAAAAAATGAAAATTATAAACACTATTCTTGAGATGTCAAACCGTACATTAATTTATAAATTAAGTAGTTAATACATTTCTCATTCATATATATGATAGACTTTCAAATTTCATTATATATATTTATTATTATATAATACTTATTTTTCACTTATATCTATGGATATCGTATTACCTTATAATTATATTAAAAATAAAATAATCATAATTTATTTTTATAGGAATTTATCATAAATTTTAGACGTAGTGAAACTTTAGAATAAGCAAGTTAGGCCATGCCCCTAGCAAATTTGGGCAGTTTTTTTAGTATAAAATTTTGTTAGAATTATAGCATTTTTCATATAAGCCTTGCTCACAAGTTTTCTAGGAAATGATCAATTTGATTCTCTTTTTTGTTGGTTGCCGTTATGTCATCGAATGTTATCGAGCCATGAAAAATAATCGTATCGATTTCGAGAAAAAAAGATAATTGTATACCTAAATCAGAAACTATTTATGAAAAAATAATTTTAGAAACTTCAAAAATAGAAAACTGATATAAAATAATTAATAACAACCTCGAATTGAAGTTGAAGGTGTCTAAAATTTTTTCTGCCATGGATATAATTTTTCCTGAAATGGTAATGTTGTAAATCTTGTTTGTTTGTTTTGTTTTTGGTTCTTTAATAATCTTTTGCTTCGGAGATAAATTGCTTTGTAGGATTTAAATTAAGAAACGAAAAACAATAATTAAAAAACAAAAACCTTCGTTGACTGCAGGTTATGTTTGTTAAATATGATGAACATTTATGTCGATTTATAACTAATCTAAATCTTAGGGCATAAACCATTTCAGATAATAATAATAATAAATAAATCTTAGGGTATAAACTTTTACTCTCATATTAAACAATAATGAATAATTAAGAGATCGGTACTTATAACAAAGAATATAATTATGTAATAGTTAAAATCATAAATATATAGATCTCATAGTTAAGTTGAAAGTAGAGCCCAAAATAATAGCACAAATGTTGGACTAACACCAAATCCAGCCCAATTGTAGCCTAGAAGACGCTTGTCAAAGTTTAACACTCTATCAAATTTGACAAATTTAATATGGGGACTAAGATCAAGAGATCAAATCCCTTAATCATGGAAGCTGTTACAATCCAACAAAAATCACTTGTCCCGAACAAATATCATATATTCTGAATAAATGACCACATGTCTCCTACAAATATTCCATTTTTCGATCACATATCTCTAATTCAAACAAAAATAAACTTTATGTTTTTTAAACACGAAATCTAATTGAAACTTCTCATCCATGTCTTCTTCAAACAATTTTTACATTCAGTTTTGTCACCTATACTCATCTAACATAAATTCATCCCACTTTTCATCTCAAAATTCCTAAAATGCTAAACCTCCAATTTCAACAAACTCAAATTTAATTAATCAATATTGTCAAACTCGTTGTCTATCTTGTCGTGGAATTCATCATCAATGTTCCCTTTTCTCTAGTTAAAATCATCGTCGGTTTGAGTTGATTGAACCGTCGCATTTTCATTCTCTCGCTTTCTCTTGATTTTTTTTGTTTTTTTGGTTTATGTTGACAAGTAATGTTTTTACTTCACTCTGTATTATAGAAATAATTAATCTCAAATCAAAAATAGACAACACAAAAACTCAAAATATTTGACAGTAACAAAAGTCAATCGATAGAAGAGTAGTGGTAAGTAGTAAAATAGTCTAATATAGCTTGGTGGTACTTACTAAGTTTAGTGCCTACATCATATAAAAAACAAATAATCATATGGGAGGAAATTAATATTATTATTGGATTATAGAAGAGATTTAGTGATAAAATAATCATCGTTCTCTATTTTCGTAAGGTCGTGGGTTCTACGTCCATCCTCGTAAATATGTAGACTCTTTTCTCCGTATATCGAGGGATATTTTCACTTTATCTAAGTTGTTCTCCCCACTTTTTTTAAGTTATTTCCCTGATTGAGTTATTGAGTTAAATTCCAGCAGATTTCGACGGCCTTCTGGGCCAGTACCAGCACTAAAATAATAATAATAATAATAATAATAATTAACGTAACGTCATTATTGAAACTTGAACATGAGATGAGATTCAAGTGAACCAGTTCTACTTGAGCGTCAGTTGTAGAAAATCGATGTTTTTGCAATGGCAGTTCAAATCCCCAAACAAATCATCTTCTCATCCTCAAAATCCAGACAAAACCTCCACTTCTTATCCTCCTCCTACTACTTCTCCACCTCATCTCCACCGTCCGATCAACCCACTCCTCCAATCTCCACCGTCGTTTCACTCCTAACCCAGCACCGCTCCAAATCACGGTGGAGCCACCTCCTCTCTCTCTGCCCCTTTGGTTTCACCCCATCCCAGTTTTCCCAAATCGCCCTCTCTCTCAAAAACAACCCCCACCTGCTCCTACGCTTCTTCTTCTTCACACAACGCAAGTCTCTCTGCAAACACGACCTCTCCTCCTATGCCACCCTCATCCACCTCCTCTCCCGCGGCCGCCTCACCTCCCAGGCTCAGGACATCATCCGGGTCGCCATCAGATTGCCCCAACATGGTCTTGAAACGAAGCAAGAGTTGAAACTCTTTCAAGTGCTGGTTAAAAGGTACAGAGAATGTGGTTCTGCTCCTTTCGTGTTTGATTTGTTGATAATTGGTTGTTTAGAGCTGAAAAAGATTGATGGGGCTCTTGATATTGTGAGGATGTTGATGTCCCGTGGAGTTGGTCTTAAAGTTAGTACCTTTAATGCTTTGATATGGGGGGTTTCGAGGTGTGAGGGAGTGGTTTCAGGGTATGAGGTTTATAGGGAGGTTTTTCGGTTGGATGGTGAGAAGATTGAAGCGAGTGTTAAGGAGGCGAAAAGGGTTGTTAGAATTAGGCCTAATGTGCATACATTCAATGCTTTGATGTCTTGTTTTTATAGAGAAGGGTTGTTTGAGAGAGTGGAGGATACATGGATTGAAATGGAGAGTTTGGGGTGTGAGCCTAATTGTTCGAGTTATGGCGTTTTGATGGCAGTGTTGTGTGAGGAAGGGAAGATGAGGGAAGCAGAGAAGTTATGGGAAGAAATGAGAGAGGGAAATGTAGAGTATGATGTGGTGGCTTATAATACTATAATAGGTGGTTTTTGCAAGATTGGAGAGATTGGGAGGGCCGAGGAGATTTTTAGGGAGATGGGGTTGAATGGGGTTGAGAGTAGTTGTACTACTTTTGAGCATCTTGTTAATGGATATTGTAGAGTTGGGGATGTTGATTCAGCGATGTTAGTTTATAAGGATATGATGAGGAAAAAGTTTAGACCAGAGAGTTGTACGACTGAGGTTTTGATTGGAGGGCTTTGTGAGAATAGAAGAGTTTCTGAAGCAATGGAGTTAATGAGGGTTGGAGTTGGAAAGTTTGGTTTGTCTCCGACCAGGAATAGCTATATGTTATTGATAAAGGGGTTTTGTGAGGATGGGAAAATGGAAGAAGCGTTGAAGGCTCAGGCGGAAATGGTGGGGAAAGGGTTTGAGCCTAGTTCAGAGGTTTACAATGCCTTCATTGATGGGTATATGGGACAAGGAAATGTAGAAATGGCAAAAATGCTGAGGAATGAGATGTTGGAAACTCAAAGGAGGAAGGAAGAGGGTTAAATTTTAGTCGTTGGTAGAGAATGAGCAAACCCATTGAGTTAGAAAAGCAGTCGGTCGCCACCACTATATCTGGCATTTAAGGATGGAAGTGTACGGTGGGTTTTTCTTTATCATAGGTATTTATTTATCTCGTGCTTTTGATGTAAATAAATGTCTAATGATTCTTAAATGCTGTTTGTGGTTGCTTAGGTAGGGACTTTTTGTTTAGTGTATGCTGCCTCCTTAATCAAGGCCTAGTGTATCTTAATATAGGTAATGTACTGCACTTCATAATGATTTTGACAGTTTTGTTTACTTCTGAAATGCTGATTGTGATCGTAGTAATACAAGTGTTGTGAAGGTAGACTTGACTGCTAAAATACCTATGTTAATTTGGTCAAGAGTATGAACTCTGAGACATTAATAGCCTGTATCATTCAAACTACTTATTAATCTGCTCAAGGATAAGTTTTCAATTTCCTCATCTATTTCCTGGAGGAGGATCAAAATTGACAGATGACCTTTTCATATGAAATGAAAATTAAAAAGTTCACCCCAAGCTAGTTAACGGGCATTTGTTATGCATCCATTGTGATATACATACATCGTTGCTTCTTTCACTTTAATTATAAATATCATTGAGACTGGCATTCATCTTTCTCTACGGCCTTTAATCACCTGGATCTCTGCAGGATGATTTTACCACTCAAGTTGTTTATTCTTTTGAACTTTTTGGGATGCTTGAATAGTGTTCTGCAGTCTTAGTATGAGATTGGAGATTCTAAGGATATTGTTTTAATTTTACAAGGATTTTATGATTGAATAAATACATGGCATAAAATGGTCCACTTTATATTCTGGTTAGAGGTATTGTGTTTTGGTGATGGACAGCTGTGCTGGCTTCTGTATAATGTCCATCTATGTGAGTGGTATTTCAGGCATCGCAAGGGAGAAATTCAAATACGTCTGCTCCAAAGGCGATAACTATTGAAGAAAGCAACTGAAGAAAAGGGGAGCTATGATGAAGCAAAAGGTGAATCTTTTCCTGCCTCATTTACCACATCCTGATCATTTTTGCTGATGTAACATTCCATTTCCTGCCATTGTACTTCTGTGTAGGAAAAACAAACCATGGGAACTAAACAAGTCTCCAATTTGTGATTAAAATCAAATTCAATGAAGTTTACTGAATTAACTGTTCAAATTTATCTCTATTCATAAAATGGCTGTCTTCTGGTGTGCTTGATTGCGAATCAAGCGATTTAATTAATTGTCCTTGATGAACATGTTTCCCATTTTACTAATATGCCATGGTTACCAATGTACTAAATTGAAAACTGGTTTCCTACTTTATTTAGTGAGTCCCAAACTCCCAATGCAGATATGCTACCTAGTTTAGCTAAAGACTGATTTGCCTGTACGTAATGTGTGAGGCGATAACATACAATCATGTCCAACAATTGCAAGTTGTGTCAGCTTATTTACTTTGTCTATCAGTACTGCATTTGTTCAAACCATTGAGAATGGGGTGTTTTAAGTCTCCCCGGGGCTATTTACCTGGGATACTACACAGTTCCTTAGCTATCAAGGTCAACCAAGATTGCTATCTAACAGTATAAAAAGAGTACTGTTTGTGTACAATTGCCAGAAACATTTATATATATCAGTGATGTCTGTCTTTTGTTAACAATTTGGACAACTGCTAATATACAAAGTTCGTATTTGGAAAGAAAAAACATAAACAAATTTCACTAACCACAAAATGCTGCAGATTGTTGACAGACAAAATTAAAGTCACAAGCTTGGGAGTAACCAAAGATTAAAAAGAGACGAAGCTAAAGACAGAAACCAAGTCAAGAAAGCCATGGCAGCTGATATTTGATATCTACTGCAAAACTTTTGAGGGCAATGAGATCCATCTGTGTGGAGCAGGAGATCAACAACACTAGCCGTTGAGCAGGCTGCGGCTAGTGTAAGTATTGATAAAACCTATCATGAAAATGTTATGCATTTATAAGACTTTTGGCTGCTGTTAGCATATGTATACACTTTGTGAATAATATGTATATATGTATAGAGATTGGTGGGCATACCCAGTCTCCTACAACAATTATGAATAGAATTCCTGGTTGGCGAATGGGGCATTTGACCAGAACTGAGTATCCATCTACAATTGCCAAAGTGAAACTCCATGGAATCACCAAACCCATTATCGTTACCAAGTAGCTGAAACGTAAACAAGTTCAACAATAATAAGAACACTGATGTTTACAACAGAAGGAACCAGTGTAGGAGTTATACAACCTGAGCTTAGATGACTTGATACTAGAATAAGCATTATGTGACAGATACAAATGAAACCAGTGAATTTAACATAGTGGTAGACAATCTGCTTCAATGATTTAAAAAATGGTGAATGATGACACCAAGGTTTACAATATACCATGAAAAACATGAATGAAGAGAACCAAGTCATATAGGGAGAACCAAATACAGGGGAAGCAAGTGTCAACCATGCCAATTCCTATTGCACATCACCTCTTAATAGAGGTGGTTGTAACGTTGTGTACATTTACATTCACTAAGATTATGGGGCGTTTAATTCCCATTAAACACATTCTACAAGCTTGTTTGGATAGTTTCTGTGCTTATTGTGGGAGTTGTTATCTCTCGATTATGAAGGTAGATATTAAAAACACATAGTAGTATTGATCTCGGTAGGTTTCAATAGAGCTCTGACTTATTTGGTGTCGACTTAAAAAGAAAAAGAAAAAAAAAATGCATGCCAACTCATATTTGTGAATCCGCCAAGACAGTCAAGGGGAGGGTATCAATTAGAAGAAAGGTACATAATCAACCAGGGCTTATCTGAGTCACCAAATTCTGATATACTAATGTCACTCCATGCCAGCCAAGCCAACACCAAACTTGAAGGACTCTAGAGCTGGCAACAATCTTTTAAGCCAAAAAGAAGATGTGCACACTTGCTCTAAATAGGATTTGTTGAACACCAAGCAAATATCTTGAAGTTGTATTGAACAACTGACCAATATGATGCTGAGCTCATCAAGGTTCTCATCTGTGTATGCATAAAGAAATGCTACAAGACTTTTGGCTTGATCGAAGGAGAATCTTGGTGGTTGGTTTGGCTCTGATGACTAAGTCAATTCTAATAGAAAAACCCCTCAAATTTCACAAAATTCACCTAATGATACAAGAATCAAACTGCATCTCCAAAATCAAGCAGTTCCAAATCAAAATTTATGCAACTTGATATTACTAATTTGACAGATTCTTCATCTAACAAGTGAGCAAACCAAAAAATTAAGAAGTCATGCACAATCCTACATAGTCTGGATCCATACTACAAATTAATCTGATCTCATTTCAACGAAAGCTGTGTCTAATGAAGATTATCAAAACAAAAAAAACACAAAGAGAGACAAGAAGGAGAAGATGGTTACCAGAAAGCAGTGTAGCTATAGAACTCAACACCTAAAGACATGAAGAGAAGAGAAGCAGAAGAGAAAATGGTCTGTCCCAATCTCAAAGCGAGACTTGCACTTGTGCCAACAGAGCCAGGCACATCATTCATGGCCATCTTCTCTCTTTAACAACTCTTCTTTTTTCTTCTTTGACTTCCTGTTAAAGCTCATCTTAGCCTCACAAAACCTGTCATCTAGACCAACCCCACAACTTCGTATACACAAAATCACATGCACAACATCATCCAAACTCTTTGCTTGCAAAACATTCTTCCTTGTTGGACCTGTTTGTTTCACTTTCTGGGAAAATGCAACTAGAAATTTTGCATAGCAAGAAAATGAGAGAGAAAAGTGAAAGTTGGTGGTATGATGGAAACCTGGCAAGTCTTCAGGTGACTTGGTGATAGTTTTGGACTAATAAAACTAGTGCAACCAAAATCTTTGTTTTATTGAATAATGATGGTTTTAATATTAATGATAATTAATTACAATAATCAAAGGTTTTATTTTCTTTAATTATGCTGAATTTGACACTTTGTGTGTAATTTTTTGCTCTTTTAGGTTGATGGGTCTCTTTGCCTATGATTGTTATGGTTGGGAAGAGATTTAGAGGGAGATTTTATGTCTGATTTTCATTGTTGATTGTTGATTCTCTTCGATCTTTACCTTCTCAGTAAAAGTAAATATTAATAATATTTTTTAAAATTTTTATAATATTTATATAAAAAAATTATATTTAAAATACTTAAAACCAATATAGATAACTTTTAATTATTTGGTCACATAATTGTAATAATATTTTCTATTCATTTGCCTAACGAAAAATCAATTGTCCCATTTAGGTAAAAGACAAGATATATTTTAATTTGTTTAATCATCCGAAAACAACATCTATTACTTAAATTGATATGTTTTGACATCTTATTTGAGTCAAATTATTTAAAAATAATCTTAATTCATTTTTTATTTTTATTGTTATTATCGAATTAGAAAAAACTCATTTATTATTCTACAAGTTGACCAATTTCGTCTTCTAAAAGCAAAAGAAATTGTCCAATCTGGTAACAAAAATTGACCTCTTAGCAGTAGCTTGCAAAAAAAAAAGAGTCTACAAAAGTTGGATTAGGCAAGCACCTAATTGAAAAGCCAATGTCGCTTGAAATTAAACCTAGACAATAAAAGAGTAACAACTCCCCCTTACCTCACCACCTCTTTATATATTCCTTCAGTTGTAGTTGGCAAGGAATGAAAATGGGGTCATCATGAAGTGGGGGCCAAAGTGATTTTGCCTTTAACAATGCCAAGCACATTTTGACATAACAAAAAAGTATTAAACGAAAAGCTTGGTCAAAAAATAATTCAAAAATAAAAGATGAGCATCGCTTTTGTCTTTAAAGGAGGGTTGTGGTGGTGCCATGTGGACTGAGCTGATAGAGTCCCTTGTTAGTGGGAAAGTGGAGATAAACATTTTTTCAAGTGGTGAATCTTGTCACTGTACTAGGAAATGTAACACGCTTTGTCTTGGTGTCGGTTTGTTATGATGTGATGAAACTCACGTACTGTGGGGGGCTTTTGTGATGTGTCGGCAGTAACTCAGGGCCAGCCACCCGCTTTTGTCTTGTGAGTTTGTGACTATTTCTTTTCTCTAATATAATTATGGAAAAGCGATATTCGCCATGATCACATCTTCAAGATGGCTTCAAAGCAATGAAGATTGATTTGAATTTAGTGTTTTTTTTTTTTTTATTTAATTGTTGGAACCAGTTCAAGGTGTTGTTGAGACCTATGTAATGTGATTCTGAGTCATGAGATAAATAAGTGGACTTTTAATTTTATCACTACATTAAAGAACTTTTTTGAATTTAGTATAATTTTATTGTTTAAGTATCTATATGTTATTGCATCGAACCGTTTTTTTTTTTCAAATTAATTTTTGAATTTATTGACTACTAATATGATATTAGAATATAGTTTGTCTTAAAAATTATGAGGTTGAGCCCCTCCCCATTTGATTATATTTGGAGTCATATGACAAGCTCGTTGGTCTTGCTGGTGTGGGTGTGTCGAAGTATTTAAATACTATTGTTGAGTTGTTGATTACCAGCAGTGTTTGGATTGGATTTCTCTTATATTCTAATTGCATTCTTCAACTTAATCAATCAAACTTGAAAATTGACACAAATTGTATTCAATTTTATCGTTACAAATGAAAACGCTTTACGCTCAAGCTGAACGGACAACCTCAACATGACTTGAAATTGACATGCAAAGCACAGAAATCAGCAATCCTGAAAAATTATTAAATTAGTATTAATTTCTTCTATCTCAGTTTATCTACAACCTATGTTTTTGTGGCACAAACTGGCCTCTGAGGGCTTCGTCTTTGCAAGACTTTTTAGGTGAAAAAAGTTAATTGAATTTCGACTGTAGAGACAGTAGTTTACAAGTCGAGAATAGAAAGAGATAACACACCAACCAAGAATGTGTTTTCTTAATCCAAACTGAAATTTCAACCATTTTTGTAGTTTTTCCAGCACCCTGGTCCCTATCTTATATATTCATTGATTGATTGTTATCAATATCACAATTCATTAAGTCCTATGGACAGTAGAGTAAAGAAAAAGCAGACATGTATTAAAAGCAGAATACTTTAGACTGTTTATCACACTCAATGTCTTATCAATCAATTTGTCTCACAGCTATGGACCATTTAAGCATCATGCGCCCTAACTCTGGAACTGCTGTCTAAATGAATATGGAATAGGAACAATTACCAATCAATATCGAGTTTTGTTACTATACATAATTTATAACGTCAAGTAAAGTTGCACTGGTATAAAAAGATTAAACATCTAAATGTCTTTTTTCTCCGAATAAAGCCCAAAATTGCTTTAAGTACACTAGAGTAAAGATAATAATAAAGTGTTAAGAGTTTCTATGACATATGCAGATAATTCATTGCTGAAAATAGCTGGTGGAAAGCCCTGCTGGTTGTCCAACTTGGTACACTATTATGACTTTACAAGAAATACCAAACTCATAGCTTCCCAAAAAAAATGCTACATTTACCAATCAATACTCATCCAATTATGTATTAATAATATAAAATTAGGTACCTATGCACACTGTCAAAGTAGTACTAGCAAAACTAGCATTGCCACCGTTCTGTATACTAATTCCTGATTATGTGAACTCACAGATTATAGAGTTTCATGTCGAGATATTCTATTCAGAGACCAGAAAATGGAGCTTGTCAGTGGTTTCATCTCCCAGGCTCTTGTATCTTCTGCTCTCGTTTGACAATTACATTAACATCATGCTTATCATTCTCGATACTTAACTTGTTATTAATGTGGGCTAGAAGGGGCTAGGGTGCCACCCAAACTTCTGTCAATTATGATTGTTAATGTCAAATATAGCTTCAGTGACTGTAAACTAATTCATTATCTGCAGTTATATATCATCACAATATTCCATGAATCGATTTGGTTTAATCTTTCATATCAAGTCTCTGATTTAGAAATAAAAGGTTGAAGTTAAATCTGTTCAAGAGAAACTAAAATAATGATGCCATCTTAGTAGAAAATTTAATCCATTGCATTACATTTGGTATTAAGCTTGACAACTCTTTTTTACATATGCACATAAGATTTTGCTTTAATCAAAGTCTGACATACATCATGAAGTCAACATATGGAAGATTAACAATTAATACAAAACTAAATGATCATCAAATTGAATTATTAACTTATGTTACCATTAATTCACAGCTCATTGATGTTTTTTTCCAATTTGCCAACTAGAGAATTTGGTTATATTTGCTTAAGGGAGAACTTGCAAGGGGATGTTGTCCACTCACTCTCTCGTCTTCAAAACTTCTTATCACTGGTCCCAAAGTAGTTATTAGCTATCACTATCACATATCAAATGATAAGTAAAAACCAAAGAAGAAACTGAGACCACAGACATTAAGACAGAGAAGAAGGTTCCTCAATCCTAATCAACTGCATGTGACATGTTTTACAACCACAAGACTGAGACTCTTTATCATATACATATAAATATTCAACGCTCATCAAATTGTTCATAACTTTTCCCTCACAGCTATGGACCAATTATGCATTTTGTACCCTAATTACAGGAACTTTCTTTTAAATGGTTATGAATAGGAACAATTTGTAAATCAGTTTCTTTGACTTCACAAAACAAACTCAGAAACTAGAAAACTCATGAACTAAATGTTACACTACACATGCTTCATCGAGAACAGGATGGAGACCTGAATTTCATTGGCGAACTTCAGGCCAAATCATCGAATTCTCCGCACATACAATTTAGGATTCGTTGTAATCTAAACAAGATCTGAATATACATAGAGAAAAATAAAAAATAGAATGGTGAGATGGATAAATAATCTCTCTCCTTTTCTCTAGTTCATTAACAGTTTTTCTCTGTGTATATTTATTCAGATTTTTCTCGTTGTATATTTATTCAGATCTCTTCTAAATTATAAAAGGATTCAGGGACGTAATAAACAAGTAAAATGAGAATCAATCGAATAGGCCTGCATGGGAGACAACATCATAGAACAACACAATGACACGTAATCCATGTGGAGAGAAATTCGCTAATACCACTACCAAGAAATTGAAAGTATAATCGATAAAATATAATCCTGGGCCAGTCATTACATAATTTGGAATATACTTTTAACAAGCCTCCAAATAAATTAAAGAAAGAAAGAAGACTCATTTTTTTTTTTTTGATAGGAGAAAAAAGACTAAAGAGGTGTTACCCATATTTAACCTAATGCCAGGACATGGTGGCCTCATTTAACCCAGGCTGAAAAGAAAAATAGACTTCTCCCCCGAATGCAATTCCTGTCTCCTCTTACATCAATAGCACTGCCAAATAGAGAGCGAGAGAGTAAGTGATCAGCTGCTAATACAAACTTTGAAAACTTAAATTATCATGACTAATAGAAAACATGTCAAATCCACTGAAACCGTGATTTTCAAGCATAAGATTGAATAAGAAAGATTTTCCAGTACATTAACAACTCAAACACCGTATAGAATATAGAACAAACAAGAATGAATAAAAGACAGATGCAGTGTTATTCAAAAAGTAAAAAATGACAGATGCAGTGCGACTATATTTCAGGAAGTTTACGAACAATAATTAGTTAAATTCGAATCATGAACAATCAACGCGCAAAGAAGGCACAAGTCAAAAAATCACAATGCATCAAGATATTGATTATCATTATATAAGCAAAGATCAGACCAGAGTATTAGGCCATGTTAAATTATAGCATGAACAATTTATCTAATACTGCAACACATCACCAGAAACCAAACAAGACAGATACCAGCAATTCAACAAACATGAAACACTTATCCAGCATATTATATAACATTGCAACAATGGTGACCATTAAAAACACAAACTTTTCATAGTTTCTCTTGTTTTCAATCAAAACCCTAGTGTCAACCACGTCAGGAACTCAAAAACCGAACTTTTAAGCAATAAAGCGCATTAATTGAGCAGAGGCAAAAGAATTACTTCAAAGAGAGATCTAGAATTCGAGCTTGAGCTCTTCTTTTTCGGCGGAGAGATAGTGGAGTATGT
This sequence comes from Dimocarpus longan, assembly GCA_022984855.1. Lineage (NCBI taxonomy): Eukaryota > Viridiplantae > Streptophyta > Magnoliopsida > Sapindales > Sapindaceae > Dimocarpus > Dimocarpus longan. Next base: position 27,535,108 of record CM041020.1, read on the forward strand.
AGGGAGTGACGCGAATCACGGCGACCCAAGCACCGAACATGGCGACGTGAGTTCGCAGCTGCTTCAAGGCCGCCGCCTTGTCTGGCTTCCTCATGAACATTCCAGGAAACATCTTTTTTCTAGTTTGAATCGCGAGAAAATTCGAAATTTTCGTCTAAAGCTAAAACCCTAGCTGCGATGTCGACTTGGGAGTTTAGGGCGCCTGTGGGATACAGATACTTGTGGCACGTGTGAATGAGTTGACTACACACGTGTGTGGCCAACCTTGCTGTGGATTTTGTGATTGTGTGAAACGCTTTTGATCCATTCCAATATGGTTATTCGCTTTATTATTATTATTATTATTTTTATAAAATATTAATCTTATTTTTACTAGGACTAGTATAATATTTTCATTTGTAAACATCGTGCATCACTGTTTTGTTCATTTAATTTTGTTGTTATATGTATTTCAAACAAAAACGATAGTTGTAGATGATTTAGATGTTTGAATAGAATTTTAGATGATATTTTTTACACTGTTATATGAAGCTTAATAAACTTTATATTGTTTAAGTTATTTTAGCATTTCATAATCCATGTTTAAATTTAAGATTCATTGGTTTTAGTTGATGCTTAATTGAATTTAAATTAATACGTGAATTTAAATATATATGGTTTGGACTTTGGAAAAGGATGGAGGCCCAAGATTGAATCTGGGGGCCCAGTTACTAAGTGTTCCAATGCTGGGTCAAGCCCATGACTTCAAAGCAACTTGATTTCTTCATTTGGTTCGGCATTTTCAGGTAGATCTTTCAAATCTTTAACAAATAGAACTTTTAAAAAAAGTTTTAGTTGTTTGGTTGTCAATTAAAAAAAATCTTTTAAATTGTAAACCATCTGATTGTATTATTTTTTAAAGCTCTTTTATATTATAAATTTACGAAAATGATTAAACGGTTTTAAGAGTATAGTGATATTAACGAAATTTAATAGCATATTACACATTTCAAATTTTTTAAAAAAACCCAAAAATATCTACTTGAAGAAACTTAAAATTTGAGCTTCTTCAAATGAACACATTTCAGTTTTTTTTTATTACTCCAAAACTCTACTTAAATGATAATCAAACGACACCAAAAATATATAAAAAAAAAAAAAAGAAGAAGAGTATTTAAAATTAAAAGATATTTTTAGTTAATAAATAAACGGTACTAAATGTACACTTATTCAACTAATAAAGCTGAAGTGGAGGGATTTTAGTTAGAAGAAATCCCTTGACATGAGAAACCACTTGATCCACTAATGGTCAATGGATCTAGGGCTATAAAGGTCAGCCTCTGGCTT